>OZ038485.1:63894463-63989463 GCA_964036315.1 Acanthosepion esculentum
GTGGGAGAAAGTGTGGTGGCATAACATGTCCTTCATTGCTAACAACACCCAATACCATAAAACTTGAAGGAAAATTTGTGCGCATCACTCTTGGCACCTCAGAAGGATCTGAACAAAGCCATCTGTCATTTCTTCTGTTAAGTTTTTGATCTTGATAAAAACTTTTCTCATCTGAGAAAAATCAAATCACACCAGCTTCTGAAGGATTTTTAAGTTTTTTTAAAAGCCTTTTGGATCTGTTTAAACGGTTGTCTTTTGTTTTTTCTGACATAAATTGACCCCCTCTTCATCACGTAGGACTTGTATCGGATGTCTTCATTAACACACCTGATTGTTTTTTCAGACACAAGCAGCTTTTTGGCAATTGACCTTATTGATTGACCTCGGTTTTCATCAATTGTCTGCTTGACTTCCTGAATAAATTCGGATGTTCTCACTTTATCAGAACATCAGAATGTCTTTTACGTTTTGATACAAACATTGGGAAACTGTCAGCGTCTTCAGACTCTTTTCGTATCTTGTGGACAAACGATCTTGCAACTCTGAGGAAACGTGCAATATCCAAATCGCTATGATCAGCCTTTAATGCCACAATCACTGCATGCCTTTTCATTTCATTTGTTATCATAATGTTTGCCATTCTTGATTTCTGAAAAATAAAAGCATTAGAAGTTAGTGGGAAGCACTATTAATCTTAAATCTGTATGTCTTCAAATACCAGCCGCACCATATATATATATATATATATATATATATATATATATATATATATATATATATATATATATATATATATAATTTAAAATTTGTGTATTTAGGCAGCAAATTCTGTTTTAGTTATGTCTGATTGAATAAATTACAGACATTATGTCTGCTAATTTTTTAATAAAATCCGTTCATACTCACGAATAACCTTACATGTATTGATGTTAAAGGATGAGAGAAATGTGCTATAGCTGTTTAAATTTCTTTTATTTTCATTTCCCAAGTACTTTCGATCTTCGCTCAAGATCATCTTCAGGGGTGCAAGTAGTACAAAACTATATGTTGTTCATTAGTATTTATATAGAGATGTGTGTTGTTATCCAATACCGTATTTTTTTCATTGTGCTTTTAAATGCAAAACGGTTGATAGTGTGCCGAGCGTTCATTAGAAAGTGAAAAAATTATCCGTTATGGAATTATAGAATTTTGGGGAATTTTTAAGTATATATATATATATATATATATATATATATATATATATATATATATATATATGTGTGTGTGTGTGTGTCCAAATACAAAATATAAATATAATTTACATGCAAATATACACATCTAATATATAGTTTCAAATATAATAAAAATGTACACACAAATATCAATGACACATACGCATATGTAAATATAGTATATGCAGCCACATATGCATAGATATACAACGGTACATACAAATATTTGTTTACAATATCTATCTATATATTAGCGTGTTCACTATTATATTCATTTAATAACGTTTATCTCTTATCAAGTTATGCCTCACTTATGTTTATAAATGCGGGCTTTCTGATTCTATGAACATAAGACAGTTTTACGTCGGGCCGACCATTTAAACTCACTTGTAATACAACACAGGAAGAATACTGGCCATAACATTGATTTTATAAATGCTACCTTAGTTAAAAATTAACATAATTCTTTACGTATGAAATACTTCGAGGGGATTCTGATAAATCTCTTACCATCTATAAACACATGTGAGACATTCTATGTAACATCATCAACTTTTGTAAAATTCATTCTTAAATAATGTAACATATGTCGATGTACTACAAAAACTACAAACGGTGCTACGTAAAAACATCCCCAAATCAACATGCAGACAACTACCATACATAAATAAAAATGCCTAGAAGATAACGCACGCGCGCATACATAAGTATAAATCATCATCCCAATCCTGCATAGACAAAATACACACATTAAATTACGCAAGATCACTGATTTACAAGACAAAATTCTCTGATGAAGCTTTAATAATGACGAAACATAGATTTCTTTAATTTTCCTATATAATTCACGTAACTGCAAATATTTACATATAAATACACACCTATCGTTTAAAAGAAATAAACAATACATACATACAAAAATATACATTAGCTAAACAGCATAAACATACTTACAAGTAAGAGGAATATAGTTATACATATTAGTAAATATACACTCATACATTTAATCTGATGGTAAAGTATATCTATCTGCCTATCTACCTATCTATCAATATATATATATATATATATATATATATATATATATATATATATATATATATATATATATATATATAAGCACATTTGGCTTGAATTCAAATCAATCTGGTTTAACATTTTCACCAGATATTTGTTTTTATGTCTACATGTGATCCATAATTCATTTCTTTTGCTTAGCAAATTAAGGTTATTTAAATTTTTAGAATAGCTCATTTTTCTAGGAGGCAACGATTACATGTTTCGCCTTTACCATTGTAAGATTTAGTTCTAGTATTTAATTCCCACGTAATTTCTGTCATGATAACACTATCTTCTATTAGAACAAGCACTCAATGTGCAATACTATATATATATATATATATATGTATATATATATGGTGGACTACCCCGTATTCGACGTATGAGTGTCAAGCAGCTCAGTTCCTACGAACCCACAGGCAGACACTAGCACATGATTTGATTATAGTGGTCAAGGCTTTGTGCAGAACCAACCACACTGAAGGTCCAAATACAGAGACATGGTGCACTACGTGCCACAACGTCCCCAAACAACCCTCCGCAGGTTTTGAATTCAGACTCGTCCTTATCCCCCAAGGCTATAGAACCCAGCTATTTACCCATAGCTGGAGAGAGAAGAAGGGGATTAATAACTTTCTTAAGGGTATCAGCACGACTGGAATTCGAACTCGGCTCTCCGATTCCTCAATCCGAGCCGCTATCCACCGTGCCCCCCCCCATATATATATATATATATATATATATATATATATATATATATATATATATATATATAGTTAAATAATATGGACGAGTTCTCAATTTGTTTATTCGATTTTTCGTTGTTTGCTGAAGGATCATATAATTTAAATAAAATGTATTTCAGAGTCAAGAATTCTCTCAAACATATTTTGTTAAATAATATTAATATGTTTTCCCCGGTTTTTGAAAAGGAGTAGTAGTTCATCCCTTGTTTCCTGTTTAGGATTGGGGATTTCCCATCCCTTCTAAAGCATACCTCAAATTTATACTTCTAATGTCTCCGCCTGAACTTTATTCGCTAATGAAATCTTGACCTCTTCAAGTCTAGAATTAGCTGTCTGTCTTTCCTGTTACCTTGTCCTTTCATACGATAATACAACTCCACACAGTAACCCTCTACCTTGAGTGGCCCTTGGGCCTTTTATCGGATGAACATTAGTAAAAAAAGAAAAAAAATCCCAGCACTTAAAGAGAAGTGTTCTACTTAGCAGATATTCCACACACACACACACACAAAAGATTGCCAACTGTTAGAATTGGTGGGACTTCTCTCTGATTTAAAACAGAAGAAAAATTCTATTGATGCTTATCAGAGATTTAAAAAAGAAGCTGGTACTTTGATTGTCGACCAAAAAGATATTAATCTGGCACAGATTTTTTGATCCTACTACATCTGTTTTCTTATAATGTGCGCATGCGTGTATGTTAAAATTTCAGTTTCTTTTTTTTTTTTATTCTTTTGAATTGAAATTTATGAAGTTGTTACTTTTCGCATGAATACGTGTAGCGGAATCGTCATACGATACACTAGATACACTTGCAAATTCAGAGATGAAATTTTACTGACAAGTCTTGAGTTAACCCGTGGTATACTTTTTAGGCACTTTCCAGGTTGATAGCACTAAGAAGTCAACTCCCTGACAAACCGACTATGGTAAGGTTCGAAAATGTTTCTCGTGGTCTGAAAGCGAACGTCTTCTGTTATTTGAAGCACATCTTACCGATGTCTGTCTTTTTAGTAAGCAACTTTCCTGGAATTTCGAACAGAAACTTTTATTAAATCACATTCTACTTTTCATGCTTGCTCCTATCAATCAATTATTCACATAGACTAGCAGTATAACCCGTCATCTACCGGGTCTTTTATTACTGGGAATTTTTGCCGTTCAATTGCAGCAGTTTAAGTTTAAAGTCAACCCCCCCTAAAATCAATATTAGTAACAACATTTGGGTGAAATTGAGGAACATCCCCAAATGGGGGTTAACAATTTGAATAGGGGTGGCCCTGAAAAGGGAACTGTGTAATAATAAATAATATTATTGTAATAATTTAAAGTATTTATTTTTATTAAAGTTTTTATGAAAGATATATATCCAAGAAAAGATAGTAAATAGTAAAACGTTGCTGAGAGTTATAATGGACAGGAAGTAGTGGAGAGCCATTGTCACAAACAACAGGCACTGAAGAATAATCTATCAAACAAAGAAATCATCAAAATCGGATGAAAACTGTGGGAATGCATAAACAACATCCGATCACACACACACACACACACATACACATTTTGAGAATTATAGATATAGATAAAATTATATAAATTTAACTGTATAATAATAATAAATAATATCATTGTAATGATTTAAACTATTTATTTTTTAAAAGTTTTTATGAAAGATATATATTCAAAACAGTAAAAGTAAAACGACGATGAGAGTTATAATAGACAGGAAGTAGTGGAGAGCCACTGACGCCAACAATTTGGACTCAAAACCGGTACCGAAGAATTATCTATCAAACAAAAAAAAATTCATCAAAATCGGATGAAACTATGGAAATACATAAACAACATTCGATCACACACACACACACACACACACACACACACACACACACACACACACACACACACACACACACACACACACACACACACATTTTGAGAATTATAGATATAGATAGACCTTACTATGTGAAATAAGATGGGAATATACCAGTCCCGTTCAATGTCACCAACGTTGTCAGTGTATTTGTTTTTCATTGTTACATAACTGGATTACAGACGACTCTTCTAAAAACATTTACCTAGAGCTTCAGAGAAAAGATTTTACAATTACGACTTTCTACAGTTCTCATTTACGTCATTTATCCCACAATGCAGCTGACCACCATGTTGGCACTTGGTAATATCTTTCTGGTTACAAAATGAAAGTTCAGGAAGAAAAACAATAGTAGTGATAAAGAAAAACTATTAATTACAGGCAAAAATATATTTCTTTGTTTCTATATCCGTATCTTTAACCTAAGTAAATCAATTGGCGGTATCGAACGATAAAATATAATGTTTGTGTATACTTTGGGAACTATGGCAATCAAAAATGTAAATGGTCGGCTATCGTTTTTTTTTTTTTCAATTTCTTTATCAAAGAAATAAAAGAAGGAAGCAAAGTTTATTCGTCCTTATTATTTATCCAATCGATATGAAGTTTTTGGAAACGCATGGCAACCGGCGTTGAAAATAACAGAGCGGTTGTTTATTTTTTTATCGTGTCTGTGAAGGAATTGATTATAATTTGGGGGATCGTGCCTTTCAAGGGATCAAATAAATAATCGCAGACATTCAGTTTGAATTCTTCATCGCTAAGCGAATGCTGTTCTTAGTGTTCCGTTTCAAACAAAAATCAATATGTAATTACATAAAAACAGTCAACTAGGAAAAGATAAAATTAGGGACTGAAAAGGTGAAGTTTTACATTGGAAATGGAATGGTGTGAAATGTGTCGTATAGAGCTTTATCCCTTGTTTGCTGTTTATAATTGGGCTTCCGGTTCTTTCTACAGTCTGCTTCAGTTCTATACTCATAACACCTGTTCATTCTTATGTTAATATAAGTCAATACAGTAACCCTCTACTTTGAGTGGCTCTTGGGCATTGTATTGGGTAAATATTAGTAAAAAAGTGTTTGTATGTATATAGGCATGTATGTATGTATGTATATATATATATATCTCAGATACTCCTATACAGATTGATGGGAAGAACTTGAAGTATGTGAAGTCATTTATATATTTAGGAAGCAAGATGAATGCAAATGCATCCCTTGATGACGAAATAACAAATCAGATCGCCAACGCTACAAGTGCATTTGGGAAGTTTCGCCACTGCCTATGGAATGAGAAAGGTATCAAATCAAATATTTATGAGTATAAGGAGACACAGTAAAGTAATGGACAGTGGCTCGGGTTTAGGAACCAGAGAGCCGATTCCATTGCATTAACTTACGTGCTAATACCCTTGGTAAAAGTATGAATTCATCTCTCAGTCCCAAAATAAAGGAAATGGAAAACTCTGAATTCAAACCACCTTCTTGCCTCTTTAATTTCTGAGTGGAGGGACGGAGTAACCTCAACACCTCCGATGCAAAAGGAACCGGCAAGCCATTGTACTATTCTGCCGTGAATGTCACCATGAACCACAATTGTGAGAAGGAGGGGAAAGGTGATCACAGCGGCGCAACATGTACTAATTGAATAAATGATCAGGATTTATGAGTAGTAAGTGTTTTTATTTCTTTCAAATTTAATCTTAGTTTGTATGCTTGGCGTATATAACGCTTTCATTTGGAACAATGCATTTCTCCGATATGCAAATAGTTTTGTTTTTAAATTGAAAGAAAGCAGAAAATAAAACGTAGAATTAAAGGAAGTTAAAGGTTTAACAATCGGTATTAGACTGTCATATTTCCTGTAATGGTGATTATTTTATCAAGACAGGTAAAACTTACAATGATTCTCATTCACATATTTAAGATGAATTATGTATACTAAATTTTTATCTTGATTTCTTTTAAGTTTTGATTTTGATCCGTACTATCCGTGTCCTTCGTGTTATAAATATACGTGTTTACGTGTAGGAGACATGGGAGAGTAATGGATAGCGGCTCGGATTGAAGAATTCCAGTCGAATCCATAACAATGCTAATACCCTTGGGAAAGGTATGATTCCTCTTCTTCTAACACCCCCACCTCCCCAGTTCTATAGCCTTTGATGGAAACTACCACAGAAAGAAATGGGAAAAAATCAACGGGAAAATAATCAACGGGGAAAAATCTGCCTCGTTAGTCATGTATCGAAAGATACATGATTGCCTAAACGAGTATCACGCATGGCACATAACTGACTGTTTTCGGCACTGATTCGAAATTTAGATGATTTGTCTAAAATTATTTTTAATCAGAAATTTTTTTTTTTAAATAAAGAAATAAAACGAAAATAAATGGATCTTAAGTAATACATTTGTTAGAAATTAAATTGCAAAAATAGGTTTATACATCGCAAATTTAACGCGTGTTCTAATTGAATGAAGTTTTATTTTACCAAGATAAGACTTCCGTGTATTTAAGTATTAATTTAATCCATTAAAAGGAGACGAACGAACATAGCTGCATAATAGATGATTTGCCAGGGTTACACACAGTTTTGAATTCCGAGTTTTTCTTCTCTTCGATTGGTTACCACACAAAGTAATAGAACCCAGTCTGTCCTACTATTTACCCATAGCTTGGGGGTAAGCACGTGAATGTAATTAAAACCACTGTAAAATCCTGTATTGATTAAAATTAAAGTCTGGTAATATTTATATCTTAATATATCCGATATTAATTATAAGATTTTTTTAAAAGTCCGGTATTGATTACCAGAAATAAAAAATCCAGTATCAATTTTAAGAAATGAAATAAAATAAAGTATAAATTATCAAAAATGAAAATCAAGAATTAATTATAAGAAATAAAATAAATAGCCGCTATTAATTATCGAAAATGAAAATCCAGTAATAATTTTAAGAAAATGAAAGAAAAAACGATATTAATTATCAACAATAAAAATCTATTAATTTTATGAAATTAGAATAAAAACCGCTATTAATTTTCAAAAATAAAAATCTAGTATTAATTTTAGGAAATGAAAATAAAATCGCTATTAATTATTACAAATAAAAATCCAGTATTAATTTTAAGGAATAAAAATAAAAAAAAACGGTATTAATTATCAAAAATAAAAATCTAGTATTAATTTTAAGAAATTAAAATGAAAAAAAAAACTGCTGTTAATTATAGGTATATATTTTAGGTATCTTATACCTAATATATCTCTAGTATAAACCTAATTATTATTATTATTATTATTATTATTATTATTATTATTATTATTATTATTATTATTATTATTATTATTAGCATACTATATACCTTCTTCTTTCGAGCCATGTCCTTTCTGGGCGTGTATGATTTTATCTCTCTACAACGTCTTTTCCAATGTAGCGCTTATCAATGTTTGTCTCAATACAAAACCTCCATATCCCCGTTCCGTTACCATTCCCATAAACTCGCCAGGTAGGTGACCCGCTGCCTCCTGCTGTCTCTCTTGCTCTCGATATGCCTTGTGACTGTCGTATTTTCCAAGAAATCCTTCCCCATTCAAATATATATGTCCAATAAATTTCAGCTCTTTCTTATTCTGAGTATAAGTGTCCTTTGTGTTTCTATTTTCTTCAAGACTTCATTGCCGTTTACGCACTCCGTCCATGTTATTCCCAGCATCCTTCTGTAGAATCGCATTTCTGTGGCCTTCAGTTTTCTCTTCATCTGTGAAGTAAACGCCCAGCATTATACCGCTATACAATTGTGTTGAGTTCAGCTCTTTTCTTTGTTCCTAACAAAATTAAGTATGGCGATAAATTACACCCAGCAGCAAGACCTCTGATCGGGAGACTGGAATCATTTCTTAGTTGCTGTTGTTCCCAGGTCCACTTTGCCCCCAGGGTGGTAGCACCTGTTAGGGTCCCACCTATGGGCAAATAGTGAACTACCAAACAAAAACAAAACACTATAAATATACCGGAAATTTGATTAGAGTAATTACCATCAAATTATTTATAGAAAATACACAGGGAAGCTATGTTATGGCGGTCGGAAAATGACTGAAGCCGACATGCCATGTCAGGACCAATAACATTGCAGATTCTTGTTTGTATTTTATCAAGAATCTCTAAATTTTATGGCCCTTTCTATTTTTGAGTAGCTACTAAGTTTATTTTCTATTCGTATGTAGACGATTTGCTCCCAGTATAATATCGGGATGCTTTTAACAT
Source organism: Acanthosepion esculentum (assembly GCA_964036315.1). Lineage (NCBI taxonomy): Eukaryota > Metazoa > Mollusca > Cephalopoda > Sepiida > Sepiidae > Acanthosepion > Acanthosepion esculentum. The sequence continues at coordinate 63,903,627 of OZ038485.1, forward strand.
AGACCGAGTTTTCCTAATAGTTCAAATAGGTTTTTGTGCTCCATCTTATCAAATACTTTTTTGCGTAATATATAAAAGATAAAAGTACATCTTTCTACATTTGTATTGCTCTCTCCAGGGTATATAACCGATTAATTCCCACAGTTACTTTTTGGGGGCCGGTCGGTATTAATGGTTGATCTACACTCTAACAGTAAACCACATTTTCCGCACTTCAGTAAATATGGTCACGCATATATTGTGTGTCTTTATATGCGAACCTTGTCATTAAAAATGTTGGGTAAATAAAACACGTTGGTCATAAAAATGAAGTTTGTTAAGCAATTTCATAATGTTCTTATATTTATTTGTACTTAAGCTTTGAGTGTATTTGAATATGCCTATTAATATTTAATTTTTATTTGACACGGAATTCTTAAATGCAACTAACGACACTGACTCATGCTTATCATGCAACACAGTGGCTTAATCAATACTGATAATAATAACTGCGCAGCATACATTACTGACAGGAGAATGACTTTTACGTGATGGAATATAAAAATAGCTATAGATTAAAAATGTATGATGCTAAAATATTAAGCACCTATGTCAATATAAGCGTGAATCATCGATTTATGCTACGTAAGGGTACTGAACTTTTATGTAGTATCAGTCCTCTTCTATGGCAGTGAATGCTGGATAATCTCTTCACAGATGAAGAGGAACCTCGAAGCAACAGAAATGTGCTCCTACAGAAGGATGCTGAGATTACCATGGACCGAATATGTGAGCAATGTAAAAGTCCTAGAGACAATAACAACAAAAAAGACACTTATACTTAACATCAGGAGGAGACAGTTGAAATTTCTGGGGTGCATAAGGAGGAAAGAGGGTTTGGAAAATTTGATACTCTCAGTTTGAAGGTAAGAGGTTCCTGAGGAAAGAAACGCACAACCTACCTTGTGAGTTTGAGTGAATGGATGGCGGAACAGGGTTTGGTAGAGATGACGAAAAGACAAAAGTTATTAACAGCTACAATGATAGGAAATTGTGGAGAGCCATGATCACCAACGTCCTGAAGGGACATAGCGCATAGATGTAGAAGAAAAAGAATCCACTAATCGAAGCTAGATGGTTTTATTGATTCGAATACAGGTTTCTGGCGCGTGTACCCACCAGTACATTACCATTGCGTGTGTGTATTTCAATTGAAAGGTAGTGAAACTTGCTTGAGCATCGTGTATTTTATATGAAAATAATGACGACTTGTAAAGTAAAATCTATATTATAAAAGAAGGGCTGATTGTTTCTCTGTCCGTCATTCACTCTCTACGTGTGACTGCATGTGCGTATATGCAATGCATATGCATATGTTTGTGTTGTGCGTGAGTGGCTAACATATGCCTTTGTGCTATTTAATGTGCACACAAGCACACGCGCATGCGCACGTATACACTTACACAGACATACACACGCAAGTTGACTTAGGACATTGAAATAATCTATTCCCTCCCACTGTTATGACTTTATTGACGGATCTTTTTAGTGTCTCTGTGGGATTTCTGTGAACTTAGTCCGGTCATCGATGATGTTTTGTAATTTTTTATGGTAATCGGCTTTATCCAAAATTACATATGAATTAGATTTATCTGCTCGTCTGATGAAAATATTAGGATTGTTTTTCAGTTCTTTTGCAACGAGTTTTAGCTTAGTTGTTAGGATATTATTATAGTTGTTGCGAGCGGAGCGGTTTCTCAAACCTTCGGCCTTGAGGAGTTCTCCCAGGTCTTCGTGAACTGCTATATCTCTACGTGCCTCGAGTTGCGACAGTGACTGGTGTAGGATTTCAATTTCGGTCTTCTTTGAAAAGAGGTTAAATCTAGGTTGGAGATGGCAATTTGGCCTCAAGTTTAAAAATTCTTTTTGGTCATCTGCTAATTTATGTCAATTTATATTAGATAGGTTTATATATTTATCATTGCTGTTTAGTAGTAGAATGTTTCCTTGGTATAGTTTACATAGCTTTTTTGTAATTATTTGTCTGTGTGTAAGTTGTTTATTAATACTAAGGTTGAAGTGGTACAGTGCTTCCTTATATTCGGATTCAGTCAAGGTTTGTTTTAATGTCTCGTTATGTTTTCGGATTTCATTATTTAAATTTCGGGTGTTATTTTTTGCTGTTTCTATTTGCCGTAAGACGGTTTTTTTTTTCTGAATATATTAGTGTTATTTTCCTTGTAGGCTGCAAGATAAATTTTCACTTAGAAATATCATAAAGAAATACACTAACCCAGAAAAATTAAATTAATTATGTGCTACAAAACAATTTAAAACAGCTAAACTTACCCTAAAAAATATCAACACACCTGCAAAATCAAAATTACAAAGAACGAACATTATTTACGTATTCGAATGCCCCTTAAGGAACTGTGTTCCTGATCAAACTGAACTCATAAATAATTACATCTGTTACACTACTACATGCCTATCCAGATGCCTTACGTTACATCTGTCCGACTATAACTCCATCAGAACCCATTTAAACACGCACACAAACTTATCAAACTCCATCTGAAACATACCAGTACAAAATACAAACATAATTACCTCATCCACATGTAAAAAGGATTGAAAATAATGGAAACCTTAATAATAAAAAAAGAAAAAGGCAACATTCAATAATATTAACTATGAACACGGCCACATTGATACAAGTTTTTACTAGGTGACCCATAGCTGGGGGTGGATAGCTGGATTAATACTTTTCCCAAGTGTATTTGCGTGTCAGTTAATATAACGAACCCAACTGGAACTGGAACTTGGCTATCTAATTTCCAATCCCAAGCCGATATTCATTTTTTTAATTGCACATTTATTTGTTACCAATAAAAGAAAAAAATTCTATTCTTTCTCTTGGTGTAAAAAAAAGAAAAAAAGAAAAGTAATTTCAAGCAATCCCAATATAATTGGTATCTGGCTTGTACTTTTTTCTTTTTATCACAGGCCACACATATAATTAGATTTATAGGACAAGAGATGGAAATAATAATTCATACACCATCCATCCTGGTATTTCCAAGCGGTCACTCATCTAAAGGACGAAGCTCGACGTTGCTTAACTTCGGTGATAGTACGAGAACCGATGTTTCAACGTTATATAGCCGTAATCACAACGATTTTGTGTGACGTGTTTTGTCCTTTAGGATTTGATCAGCCTAAAGTAATGTTTACGTTAATGTGACTACGCATGCGCATGATGGAGATGGGACGCTGACAATTTTAAATTTAAATGTCTTTTATTTTTGGTTGTTAAATATATATTTTGGGCATATAATCTAGCCGATTTGATTTAGATCCATTTTCTTTTTCTTTATGTTTCCATCACTTTTGTTATTAAATATCTCACATGGGGATAATAGAAGATCTGTCAAGAATAGTGAAACGTTGTAAGAATTTGGACACAAATTTACTGTGGATACTCTAGCGATTAAAGTACTTTCTAAACATCTTCGTCTTACCATTAGGAAAGGTATTCTCTTCTCTTTCCAGCTATGGATAAATAACAGGACAAACTGGGTTCTATAGCCTTGGATGACAACTGGTCTAGGAGAAGGACAACTCTGAATTCAAAACCTGTTGATGGTCGTTTGGGGACCTTGTGGCACGTAGTGCACCAGATCTCTGTATTCGGTCCTTCAAAAGGGGTGGTTGGTACTGCACAAATCCCTCCCCACTATAATCAAATCATATGTGCTGGTGCCTGGGCTGTCCGTTCATAGAAACTGAGCTGCTTGTCTTTCATACGTCGAATACGACAGGAGAGTCCACCATCATATATCCAGGTAAGATGAGAACGAACAGAGTACAATTCTAACGTTCGTACATTTAATTTAAAAGAGGGCTCAGTACAGAATGGAGCAATATTATTTATTTTAGGATATTAAAACAACATGTAAAAATCGCTTCACAATTGCGGTCGTCTTTCGACACATATCAATGCGTTTACTCAGGCGATTGTAAATTACTGGTGAGTGAAGAATTAATTTGGTTTCAAAAGCAAAATACATTCTCTTTTTTCAAAAAAAGAAGGTTATATGGCTTGGTGGCTTTAACCTGATCAACCAATCAAATATGACCTGCGTTCAATTACAATCACCTGAGGAGACGCATTGATATGAGCCGAAACACGACTGCAATTTTGTAGCGATTTTTACATGTTGTTTTAATATCCATATATACATATATAGTCCAATAATGTTATAAAAACTTCAGAGAATTCCAGTAAGATATCTTTAATCATTTCTAAGATACAACGGTTCAAAGCTTAATCTAACAAATGGACAATTTTGATTTTACACGCTTTGGACAATTTTTCTGTTACACTCGGTATATATATGTATTTCCTTTAGGAAAAGCATGAAAAGCATCTTCTTCCCGCTAGTTATGGGTTAAATAACAGTGTAAATTAGGTTTTGGAGTCATTAGTTCAACTGTAAATAATGAAAGTCGTCATGCCTGAAATTCAGATAGAAAAAAAAAACTTGTAAGTATTGAAGAGCTGATTAGAACTCAAAATTTAAATAAAAAAATGTGAATTTTTTTTCCCTGCAGTAAGATATTTGATTCTGACATATGTTATTAAAGAAACTTTTCAGGTCAAAAGTCAGAGTGGAAAACTCACAGCATCGGAAACGAGATAAAACTGACACTTTGTCTTATCTATCTTAGAATACAGTTTTTGCAAGATTACAGAAATTAGGCAATCCTCCCTGCATGTATGATCTTTTTAAAAACTATCTTATAAATAAAAACAAGCCTCACTGGGAGTTGGTTTGTTATCTAGTTGTTGAGTGTGATGTGGCTTGGAATACGTGTCATTAATTTCTTGTAACACCATCATCGAATGTCGATAACGAACCCCGAGAAAAGATAAATAAGTTCATGAATGTATGCGCCAGCTTTTTGCGAAATATCGTTAGAAACAAAGGGGACAGTACTGAACAGGTATGTAATATCAATTCTCATATATGGCAGTGAGTGCTGGACACAGATGAAGAATAAACTTCAGGTCATAGAAATGTGCCTCTGCAGAACGATGCTGAGAATACCATGGAGAGAACACGAGTGATGAGGAAGTAATATGGAAAATGGAAGCAAAGGGGACCGTCAGAATCACAAAGAGACTTGACATTTCTTGGGAACATAATTTGGAAAGACGGCTTTGAAAGTTTGACTCTCACAGAACATACTGAAGACGGAAGAGCAAAAGAAAACTGTGCATAACCTACCTAACGAGCTTCTGTAAATGGTCGGCAGGACGGAGAGTAAGAAGGACATCAAAAAGCCATTCTAAAAGCTACAAAGGACAGAAATCTGTGGAGATCCATGATCGCCAAGAATGCCCTCACAGACGAAGAAGAGGCTTGAGGCAAGATGTAGTTCTACAGAAGGATGCTGAGAATACCACGGACTGAGCATGTGAGCAGCGTGAAAGTTTTAAAGAAAATGGAAATAAAATGGACGCTTGTTCTGAGAACAAGAAAGAGAGTAGAAACATTTGGGGAACATAAGGAGGAAAACGGGCTCGGAGAATTTGATGCTCAAAGGCGATACGGAAGGCAAGAGGAGCAGAGGAAAACAGCGTCTAATCTATCTAACGAGGTTGTGTAAATGTACAGTAGGACAGGATCTGGGAGGGAGAGTAGAAAGACAAACATTGTTAAGAGCTACAAAAGATAATAAATTGTGGAAAGGCGCGATCGTCCACGTCTTGAAGGGACGCGATGCATAAAAGAAGCAGCTCAATCAAATGTGATCAATTTTAGTAATGCTTAAATCTGGCTTCAAGTGTAAACCGTTCGTATGGAACTAAAAGACACGTGAGATATAAAACTAAGACAATAAAACAGGCAACAGTATGTGGATTGTCAGCATACGAAAAAGTCCAAGGTGCGATCTACGAATTGGAGACGTGAAAATCAAACAAGTACAGAAGCTTAAATATCAGCGAAATCTTTTAACAGAGGATAAAAAATGTGGCACCGAAATTCGAACGGCCATTAAAATAGCACAAAAATGCATTCCAAAAGCTAAGCAAAGTGCAAAGAAACATGAAAAATACGTTAGAAACAAAGAAAAGGGTGCTGTACTGTTACGTAATATCAATCCTGCCTGTATGGCAGTGATTGCTGGACAATTTCCTTACAATAAAGAAATATGGTTCAACAGAAGGATGCTGGGAATACCATAGACGGAGCGAGTGAACGGCAATGAAGTCTTAAAGAAAATGGAAACAAAAAAGACACTTAGAATCAGAAAGAGACTGCTGAAATTTCTTGGACACATAATGAGGAAGGAGGACTTGGGGAATTTGGCACTCACAGGATATATCGAAGGCAAAGAGACAAGAGTTGACAAAAGGCCATCTACCTGACGAGCTTATGTGAATGGATAGCGGAACAGGTGACTGGAAGGGATATTAAAAAGACGAACATTACTAAGAGCTAAGAATGACAGGAGATTGTGGGGAGCCATGAACGCCAACTTCCTGAAGGGACACGGCACATAGAAGAAGAAGATCGTAGATAGGTTTCAGTGCATGAAAACACTCTTCTTTAAAGAAGTAATAATAAAGTTGTGTCAGAATGATCTTCCTCTATGCGCCGTGTTCTATTCAGAATGTGGGCGATCTAGGCACTCCACAATTTCCTATCTCTTGTGTAGGCTGTTTCTTGCCTTTTTCTGACCCTCTTACTCTCGATATACCATGTGAGTATCATATTCTTCAAACTCCTCTGCCTCATTATATTTCAAAGAAATTCCAGCTGTCTCTTTCAGATTCAGAGTGTGTGCTTTTTGTTTCCATTTTCCTTACTCACCGTTCACGCACTCTGTCCATGGTATTCTCAGTATCCTTCTGTAGATTCTTATTTCTGCAGCCACCAGTTCTCTCTTCATCCGTACAAAAATATCCAGAATTTACTGCCATACAACATGACTGATATTACATGACATTTCAGAACATTTTTCTTTGTTTCTAACGAAGTTTTTTTACATCTTTCTTTGTACTTTACTTAGAATTACGAATGCATCTTTCGGTAAACCAATGCGTGTTCGAATTTCGGTGTCGAATTTTCCATTCTCTGTTAAAAAAAACTCCCAGAACAGAGAGTGAAACGCTCGAAACAAATTCCTTCTTCTGGATCAGGGATTGACATTTTTTTTTCGAAGAGGCTCATGTGTTCTTTGGCTAGCTCATGGCGAGCCGCATGTATCAGACAATATTTGAATAATGAAACACTCTTTTTAGCTTTGATATTTAATAGTAACCAAAATTCCAATGTTCACTTGAAGACATTTTACAATTTTGATTCATTAGTATTATTATAAAATTAGAAAAAACAAATTTAAAGTACTTTTCATTACAAAAGAAAACAACATGGTGCCATTTTATTATTGGCTGTTAGGCTCTGCAAATCACAATTTTTCAATGAGTCTTGTGGAACTGCACTTAATTGTCAATTCGTACGAAATGACCTAGTAATCTCGCCGTTTCTACAAATTTGGTAATTTTTCATGTAGATTCAATGAAATGAATAAACTGTCGTAGATTTGTCATTCATTTCCACTGGACATTAGCTAAATTTGAACAAAAGAAAAAACTGAAAATTGAATACTGCACGAAAATGTTGCGGGCAAGATACTATGAAAGTGTAAAAATAGGTTCTAATACCAGAAATACTTTGTAAAAAATTATTACCAGCAATACATTATTACCAGCAATACACTTTTGAAAAAAAATATTACCAGAAATACAAACACGCGCACACCGGATGCCACCCGTGGGTCATAGCTTGCCCACCACCAAAATTCGTCAATGCATTATGTTGGCACCACGTACTTTCCATTCACTTCTCTTCTAATCTACATAACATGTATACACCTACATCTATATAATAAATGCGAATGTCAGTGGGTCACATCTTATTCAACTTCATTCCTAAAGGCGGTGGCCCAACATACCATAACATTTTGGAATCAGGTCGAATTCGTGAGCAAATTAAAAAACATTCCGGGCATTATCCGGACACGCAATCCTGAAATTCTGGATACCCAAGTTTTAAATAGTGCGATTGTTTTCAGCGATATTTACGTGATTTTTTGCGACGAATTTTTTGTACGGTAACAATTTTTATAACTTGGAAATAAATTTGGGAATAATTGAAATTAATTGCGAAATCCAGCTCATGAAATAAAAATAAATGTTTGTGCTGAAAGTAAGGACTTACGTACATCAAATTGTCTTTAAGTTAAATGGCGACAGAAGAATTATCGTTGAACTTTTAAAAGGTTAGCTTAAATATTAATGCAATACTTAAATGCAGCGATTAATTTTGAGTTCTTCTGTAGTTTATTGATGCCTATCGCATCTATTCCTTCCTACTTATTGCGATGAAGGCCCAATCAAGTACCCTCAACAGGAGCTAGCTTAAATGCTGTCTGATATACTATAATTATGACATCGGTAATGTTTCTACTTCTCCGAAATTCTTACCATGAAGATTTGGGCCAATGACGACATTCTTTCAAGATTTGGTTTGGTTTGTTTTACGGCATATAAACTTCAATGGGTTTTTAATACCGACAAAATTTTTATTGCTGGTAATATTTTTTTTCCTTCAAAAATCTGTTTCTGGTAATATTTTTTCTTCAAAAATGTATCGCTGGTAATTTTTTTTCAAAAATGTATCGCTGGTAATTTTTTTTCAAAAATGTATCGCTGGTAATTTTTTTCCAAAAATGTATCGCTGGTAATTTTTTTTCAAAAATGTATCGCTGGTAATTTTTTTCCAAAAATGTATCGCTGGTAATTTTTTTTTCAAAAATGTATCGCTGGTAATTTTTTTTCAAAAATGTATCGCTGGTAATTTTTTTTCAAAAATGTATCGCTGGTAATTTTTTTTCAAAAATGTATCGCTGGTAATTTTTTTCAAAAATGTATCGCTGGTAATTTGTTTTCAAAAATGTATCGCAGGTAATTTTTTTTCAAAAATGTATCGCTGGTAATTTTTTTCCAAAAATGTATCGCTGGTAATTTTTTTCCAAAAATGTATCGCTGGTAATTTTTTTTCAAAAATGTATCGCTGGTAATTTTTTTCCAAAAATGTATCGCTGGTAATTTTTTTTCAAAAATGTATCGCTGGTAATTTTTTTCCAAAAATGTATCGCTGGTAATTTTTTTTCAAAAATGTATCGCTGGTAATTTTTTTTCAAAAATGTATCGCTGGTAATTTTTTTCCAAAAATGTATCGCTGGTAATTTTTTTTCAAAAATGTATTGCTAGTAAGATTTCTAAAAAAAATGTATTTCTGCTAATATTGTTTATTTCAAAAATGTATTACTGGTAATAATTATTTACAAAGTATTTCTGGTATTAAAACCTATTTTTACACTTTCATAGTATCTTGCCCCCAGTTAGGGGGGGGTGTTAAGTACTTGCCCATAGTTGGGACCCTAACTGTGCTACCACCACCGATCAGAGTGAAGCTGGTTACTACGCTCCTCAAAACCTCCTGATCAGAAGCCTTGCTGTTGGACGTAGTTTATCGTCATACCCAGGACGGGTGTTTCAAGAGGATACCTCAGAGGACATTAAACACAAAAAGACAAGTATCACTAAAGGATGTGGGGTGTGATGAATGTCCACACCCTGAAGGAACATGGCACATAGAAGAATTTTTTGATTGGTTATATTTTTTAGCGACATATTAAAGTCTATGGTCATTTATTATCGAAATGTAAATATTTTGTACGCAGTTTCATTTATTATTTTTATTTATTTTTAGATAATAATGATTTTCGTGATGTAACTGTTACTAATTAAACAATAGTTGGGGGAGAATAGGTGGATTCATACCTTTCCCAAGTGAATATAACGAACTCAACTAGAATTAGAACTCGACTCTCCGATTAACAATTCTGAGCCATTATCCATTAAACACGCACATTAAACAAGCACATCTAAATTTACAGTATCTGGTATTCCCAAGTGGTTACACATCTAGGCACTGACCAGGCTCGACGTTGCTTAACTTCGGTTATCGACATAGAAGAAGGACGTGTTTTGGGGCGTATTTCTCAAGCAGTGTGTTCCTCTTATAATTTGTGTCAATCATTCAACACCTTTCCAGCATATGTTCAACAGATGTCAGATATAGACCAGTCGTAAAATAGAAGAGTGGAGACTTAGGCAAGGGAGATTACCTATGTCGGCAAACTACAGGGTGGGACGTGCTGATAATATCGCGAACAGTAGAGATAAGCGATGGATTAAATGTAAGAATGAAGGTGATAAAATAATTGATTTTATTCTATTTTTATTAGATTTTTTATACTCTTAGGTGCCTAATAGAAGGTGAAGGTCTTAATAATTGGGGTTGAATTTTTCTCAGTATACAATGTTCTTACAGCCGTATAATGGTGAAACATCAGTTCCCGTCCGATCTGTCCTGGGTATGACGATAAACTACATCCACGCCCTGGGTAAGACATTAAACTACGTCCAACAGCAAGGCCTCTGATTGCAAGTTTAATTGCTGGTGATCCCAGGTCCACGCGGGGTGGTAACACCTGTTAGTGTTCCAGCTATGGGCAAATAGTTGACCCCCAAACAGGGGCCAGAACACTATGAAAATGTAAAAATGGGTTTTAATACCAGCAATACTAATTTGATGGAAAAATTATTACCAGAAATACATTTACGAAGGAAAACATATTAACAGCAATACATTGTTGAGGAAAAAATTATTACCAGCAATTCATTTTTGAAGGAAAAAGTTATTACCAGCAAAATAATTTACAAGGAAAAATTATTATCGGAGATACAATTTTGAAGGAAAAATTATATCACCAGCAATACAGTTTCGTAAAAAAAATATTACCAGCAATATATTTTTGGAAAAATATTACCATCTACAGTTTTTGAAAAAAAATATTACCTGCAATAGATTTTGAAAGGAAAACTATTGCTAGACATAGTTTTTTGAAGGAAAAATATAACAGCAATAAAAACTTTGTCGGCATTAAATAACCCATTGAGGTTGATATGCCGTAAAACCCAATCAAACCAAACCAAAATGCTCGATCACTAAAGTTAAGCAACATTTCTTGATTTTTATTACGCTTATACAGCACAACGCGGTAATAATCTTGGATCTTGTTTTTGGGTGAACATTAGTATAAAAAAAAAACATCACGCTGAAAACACCGATCCTGATCCAATCACCAAAATTAAGCAACGTCGAGCCTGGTCAGTTGATGGCTGATTGCTTAACAATAACAGTTACTGTAAGCCTTGATGTGCGGATGGTGCAATGGATGACAGTTCGGAATGAGAAATCTGAGAGCCGATTTCGAATTCCAATCGTGTTCGTTACATTCACTTACGCGCAAATAACCTTGGGAAATGTTATGACTCCATCTCTTCTTCCCCAGCGATGGTTTAAATAGCAGGTAGACTGTGTTCTAGAGCCTTGTTTAGCAACCAGTGTACTACAGAAATTCTTCCGCCAAGTCAATCATGAATTGAAAAAAAGAGATGGTCAACGAAGAAAGGATGCAATAAACGGGGGTCTTAATAAAATAGATGTCGGAAAATCATTTACAGGGTCAAAAATGCGAAATTCGTAAACGGGATGGTTTTAATAAACGCAGGGGAAGTGGAAAACTTTCTCCAAAAAAAAAAAGTAAAAAGAAAAAAAGAGTCCCTCTTCCATTACGCACGTTAAGCCATTTGTCCCATGATGCATTTGGATATAAAAGAATCGACTTAGTACGTTTTCTTTTACATTCAAATAATATATATATATATATATATATATATATATATATATATATATTGTTCATTTATACGACTTTCAAAAATGCTTTTTCTCCTTTCCCTTACTTTGTCTAGAATGAGTTTCCTGTTTGATTTTGTCGTCTTTTTACACACTGGTACTTTTATGAATTACGTGGCCCCATAATATATTGAAAAATAATATCATTCTTTGTTTGTTTCTGCCTTGGAGAAAATGACTGTCATCTACTGTCAATCAGATAGCGGTAAATGAGATAACTTATAGAATCTGTATACTTTTTAAAATAAACAATAATCGATATCCAATGAATTGGGTAACCAACGAAACTCGAGTCGCACAGCAAACACACACACACACGATAAAATTACAGTTTTATGATATGCTATATTTATGGGTAAGAATGCTCAATATCATGGACAGAACACGTGTGTATATATATAATTTAGTAATTCATTGAGTCTGAAAGAAACCTCAAAAGAATGCAGAAAGCACTGGACGGCCGCAAATCAAACTCAATATAGCGCCGCTCGCTCACATATCCCATGGTGGAACTCAACTGAACTTCTCTGTAACCATAGGACTGTGCCCAGACCCGGCGCCACGACTATTATCACCAAGCCGCTCAAACTGAAACATTAGAAGCCAGATCAAGCAATGATATATTGAGTCTGATTTGCTACCTCTTCGTCACCAAGGCCCGTTGGAGCAGTTGGTATGACGTTTAATTGATAACTCAACTGTCAGGGTTTCAATTCTCGGTAGTGGATGCGCACTACTAATGAGTCCCAAATATAGGACGAAACGGCCGTCCAGTGCATTCTGTTGAGGTTTCTTTCGGACTCAATGAATTACTTCATATATAATTATATATATATATATGTATGAGTGAACTCTGTGGGCGACATGCTTGAGCGTAATCATCAAGACTGCCTCCAAGCAAGAAATAGACTGTGATGGCGGGAAAGTATATAAAAGGAATCGTTCTTTATAAATATGACGGTTGTACGATTGATTTGAAATTTTATTTCCTCAATAATTTTATGATTTTGACTTTTGCTTATACTGAAGTTGTCAATAATAAATCTATATTTTATTTCTAGTTACATAAGCACTTTGGGAAATTCGCCCGCATATGGAAATATACAAGATTTTTCGAGCATTGAAAATGCCCAATCATAAAAGAAAACGTCTGTCTTGTTTTTGTTTTTTTTAACTATGAACTTTTACCTTCTCGCTCCATCCTTCTTAGGAGATGGAAGTATATGCTATATTTATGAGTTAAAGTGCTCAGCATCAGGAATAGAGACCATATGTAAACATAAAAGTGAAGAATGAGTGAAACATCAAATGGCAACAGTCTCTTTCTTGCTTAAACGCAATATTCAGGCCAAAGGATTGTGTTCAATGAACGCAATAGGAAAATCAATAGGAACACTTTCATAAATTTGAATTGTTTCGCTAATTTATTGTTGATTCACCAGAATTTTTGGGGAATGAGGAAGAACGTCGAGATTGTCTGGTATTTTGAATTCTATCCTGTTTTTATCTATATTTCTGAGATGAGGTATTATGTACACTATTTACATTATTCGGAATATTGTCCTCATCTTTGTCGCCATATTTATTACAACGTTTCGGCCGTTATACGCTCCGGCCTTCTTCAGGTGGTTGGAATGTCGAACTGAACCCTTTATTTCGCTCACTGGGGTAGACTGTTCTAGTTCCACGTGCCATGTTTTTAATGGATGTCAGTTATCAGTTATCTCCTGTTATTTCCCCTCTCGAAGTTCTCCACTGCCTTAACCGGGTATAGAACTCACACTATTTGGATCCTGTCACTGGATCTAACCAACGCCTTTATCTACTGTGCCATGTGTCCTTGAGGATGAATTTCTGGGTATAATAAATTTAATGTCTTCACCATCTATTTTTACCAGTGCTCATATTGCAATTTTTGCTGTTGTCAAATCATGTTTTTACCAGAGCTCATATTTCAATTTTTGTTGTTATTGCTTTTCTCTGGCACTCCTTATTACTGGTTCCCATATTGTATTCATTTCTATGCAGGGTCGGCTCAGGAGATTTTTGTGGCCGAGCATATGTGCTGATTCCTTAAGTTTACGAATTTTCCAATGGTGTTCTTTGTCTATGATCTCAACCTGATCCCACAGAGGGCGGTGATCTCCGTTTTCTCTCCATATGTGCTCTGCCACGCCTGATCCCCCCGTCGTGTTACAGCTTTCTGCTGTTCTTGATGCCTTACCTTAAGGGGGAGGCCTGTCTCCCCTTTATATTTCTTTCCCCAGCTGCACGGGATAGCGTACACACAGTCTTTAGTCATGTTCTCCTCTATGGGTGGGGTCTTACTCGGGAGAGATATCTGCGAAATGTCGTCAAGCTTTTGAAGGTTGTTCTGATGTTATATGGACCGCAGATCCTTTGTATTTTCTCTGATAACCCCTTCACATAAAGCAGGCAGACTGTTTTCTGAGTGTTGTTGTCCTCCTCTTGTACCTGCCTATGCCAGTTTTTTGGGTGAAATAAAGGGTTCGATTCGACATTCCAACCAACTGAAGAAGGCCGGAGCTTACAACGGCCGAAACGTTGTAATAAATAAGGCAACAAAGATGAGGGCAATAGTCCGAATAAGGTAAATAGTGTCTTTCCTGTTTGTTTTCATTAGTCGAGTACATGTCACGTTTTCATATTTTGTGGCGTAGGTATGTGTGTATATGCGTGTATCTGAGAAGGCGTTTTTAATGTAAGTCCCTTAGTGTGTGCCTAATTAGCGAAACATGTCAAATTTACGAAATTAAATTGTCACGTTCATATTTTCGACCTGTCCTTGTATACATATGTATATATAGTCATCCACAGACAGACTGTATAACAGCTACTCAGTACGGCTAGACATCCGATCGCTTCCAGCCTAGATCGAAACCCGGCCGATTTGGTACCAGTCGGAGAGTCTAACCCCTAGGCTATCAACGCTTGGCAGAGAGAAATGCGATTCTTTGCGTATTTATTTTTTCATAAACACGCCAGTGACCAAGAGGACTCAATCCGTTGGGAGAGTATGGGATAACGATATATATATTTTATATATTAAGAACAGTTTTGAAGGAGAGATGTATGACAAAGTGGAAAACTTCTCGAGTGACGTGTTTCATCCCTTAGGACTTCATCTGGGTAGGTTGGTTTACGTTGATGTGACTACACATACGCACGCACGAAATACAGAGGAAACTTTAAATTTAGGAAAAAAAATGTTTTTAATGCGTTTTGGGTATATAATTTAGCTAATTTAGTTTAGGTTCTTTTTGTTTTTGTTTTCCACCATCTTTGTTATTAAATATCCCACATTGTGGTAACAGAAGATCTGCCAAGAATGATAAAACGTTTTAAGAATCTGGACGCAAATTTACTGTGGATGAACTAGCGATGAAAGCAATTTCTAAACATTTTTATTTCAGTGAATTATCTTCTCATTTAATTAGAGTAGCTTTTTTATGTCAAAATTGTGGTTACGGTAAGTAACTAATGCGTTTAATGCGTTGTTTCTTAAAAAATAAATCTTTTGTGATCATATAAACTTTTATTCAAACTTCTTGAGGTTTCTCCAATGTATTCTTTCTGGCAATCTTTGCTGGTGATATTCTTTAATATATATAAATGTATATATATATATATATATACATATATATATATATATATATATATATATATATATATATATATATATATATATATATATATATATATATATATATATATGTATGCATGAAGGTATGTACACATATAAGCGTGTTGGACAGCATGAATTATTCCATTGGGTGCTCCGGTATTACCCACAATATATAAATCTACAATTCAACTAATTTACATTAATCTTAACGGGCTTAAGTTTAAATCCTTCATCACTTATTAATTTTATTAATAATATTGGATACCAGTAGTAAAAAAACTATTTACAGTGAACCCTGTGTGATTTATTAAAATAATTGGTTTCGCCGTTTCCATAGTAATTAATATTACGAATGCATACGTTTATAAAGCTCTGTAAATTTCAAGTTTAGTTATTCCAAAATTCGCTTGAGGATGAAAAAATGCTGGGTACTTTAATTCAATTTAATTTCTATAATTAAATTGAAGTTTTTAGCTTCTATTTTTGAAACATGAGAAGTCTTATGTAGCGATGGAATCATATTTTTTAAAAATAATTATAATATATATATATATATATATATATATATATATATATATATATATATATATATATATGTATGTATGTATTAATTAAAAAATATCAAATCCTTAAAATCCCATAGATTATAATTTTTATTTCATGAGAGCTCTAAAAAGTAAGATATCTTAAAAAAATAAAGTGAGATCTTGTAATAAAAATTATTACCAATGGGATTTTAAGTGTTTGATATTCTTTAATTAATATTAACTTTGCTATGTCTTTTAACATAGAGCTCTCCTTGGATTTATATCCTCTTAGAAATTCCATACGGAT
Source organism: Acanthosepion esculentum (assembly GCA_964036315.1). Lineage (NCBI taxonomy): Eukaryota > Metazoa > Mollusca > Cephalopoda > Sepiida > Sepiidae > Acanthosepion > Acanthosepion esculentum. The sequence goes on from OZ038485.1 coordinate 63,919,986, forward strand.
TATCATATTGTATTATTACTCTCTCTCTCTCTCTATCTCTCTCTCTCTCTCTCTATATATATATTTATATATATATATATATATATATATATATATATATATATATATATATATATATATATATATATAGTCTTAAGGTGTGCTATATTTATGGGATAAAGTGCTCAATATCAGAGATATAGCATGTGTAAATATAAAAGTGAACATTGAAGTCAACACTTAAAGGCGACCGTATGTTTCAAGCTAAATGCAATCGTCAGGCCACGAGTGATGTTTATTTTTTCTCGGCTATTTATATATACCGGTCAGTGGTGCATTGTGGGTAGTCTATTTTGGCGGAAGTCGTTTATTTGTTTATTTATTTATTTGGGTTAAATTATTTTGCTTGTCTTTATTTATTTATTTTTTTTATTTCTTATATATTTATTACTCTATTTTTATTTTAATCGGTGTTTTTATTAACGTAGTAAGAATTTGTTTATATCGTTCATTTAATAGTTTTGTTTTGGTTTGGGAAGAAAATTAAAGCTATTTATTCAATTTTGGGGTTGATTGCTGTAGTTTATTCTAACTATTACCTTGGCGGGAGCAGTTTTTAATTTGTTTATAACTTCATGTATTTATTTGGAATGATTATCTTTATTTGTTTTTTCTAGGGGCTAATTTATCGGGATCGGTTTGTTAGTTTGTTTATTTATTTGCATTAATTTAGATTAATTTATTTTACTTGTTTTTTATTATTTTTTATTATACTGTATATTTTTATTTACTCTTTTCGGTTTTCGATTTTTAAGTAACGTAGTATTTTTTATCGTTATATAATAGTTATAGCTATGTTTTTCGTCCGATTTTTGGTTTAATGTTTATAGTCTAACTAATATTTTGGTGACACTGGTTTGTTAATTTGTTTATTATTTACTTAATTTATTTGGGTTCATTGATTTTGTTTTTTATTTTTTATTTATTTATTCTATTCCGTCTATTCTAACGGGTGTGATCTGGTAATTTGTTTGGGTTAATTTATTTTACTTATTTTATTGTCATTTTGTTCATTTATTTATTTATTTTATTATTTTTTTTTTAGTTTTCGATTTTTAGTAACGTAGTAAAAATTTGCTTTCATGTCTGCATTTTGAGACGAGCTCAGATCGTTTATTTTATAATTTATTTTGGTCTGGGAAGATAATGATTGCTATTTTTCCTCCAAGCAAAGTTTGCAAGTTTTTTTTCCTCCAAGCAAAGTTTGCAAGTTTTGAATTGGTTGTTGTTGTACCTACAACAACCAATCCAAAACTTGCAAACTTTATGACGGTTCCGTGTAGGATACAGGTTCGATTTCTGTCGGAGGACAAATATTTTCTATGAAAGTTTCTCGGACATTCAGGCCGGTAAATATTATTAATACTTTTTATTATAAACAGAGCATTTACTTAAATATTTGCATCTATAAAAAGAATGTATAAACATAAAAATGTCTGAAAATAATTGTCGGATTTGTCCATTTCATAATGTGTGACGTCATTTGTTTACATTTGGATAGGAATTGAGCAGAAATGAATGTACGTGAAAGAATCATGGAAGATTGTAGTTTCAAGACAGTAAAATCGACCTTGCTAAACGAATCGGACATTCAGGCCGATAAATGTTATTAATACTGTTTATTATAAACATTTACTTAAATATTTGCATCTATAAAAAGAATGGATAAACATAAAAATGTCTTCATATATATATATATATATATATATATATATATATATATATACATACATATATATATATATATATATATATATATATATATATATATATATATATATATATATATAATCCTCCTTATTATATCGGGTAGCCGAGTTCGAATTTCAGTCGAGTTCATTACATTCCCATACGTCCTAACACGCTTTATGAATCAATCTCGTCTTCCTCCAGCTATGGGAAAATAGCAGAGCAGACTGGGTCCTATAGCGTTTGGTGTCGAACGGTTTAGGCGAATGACAGCTCTGAATTCAAAACATGTGGAGGTCCGTTTGGGGAACTTATGGCATACTGTGCATCAGTTCATTGTATTCGGCTCTTCCAAAAAGTGTGATTGGTTCTGCAAAAGCCTTCACCACTATAATCATGTGTGGGTATTCTGGTTGTTGGTTGAGCCGCTTGACCCTCATACATCGAAAACGCCGGGAGAGTTCAATATATATATATATATATATATATATATATATATATATATATATATATATATATATATATAATATGGATAAAACAACTGAAAAGTTGCAAATTAAAAGAAAAAAAAATTGAATGTTTTTTTGTGAAAGTATTTATTTATATGTTTTTATATACATATATATATATGATATTTCAGATCGCCTTGATCTTTCCTCAGAAATTAATTAAATAACTGTATTCGGAAGTTTGTTTACAAGTAGCGTCCGTCGCGAGACGCGGAGGTCACGTGATGTGGAATGCAAACGTGTTTGAATATTTCTAACGTAAATCTAACGATAATATTTTAGTTGTTGTTTAAAAAGTTTTTTTAACTATATCTAAAGAAATTTTTTAACTATTGAAATATTTATACAGATTTAAAATACCCAAGTCTTTGTCGCCATATTTGTCACAACGTTTCGGGTGACAAATATGGCGACAAAGATGAGGACAATAGTCCGACTAATGTAAATACTGTACATAATACCTCATCTCAGAAATATAGACAGACAACCAAGTCTTTGTTTAACCCTAGTTTATATGTGTCTAATTTTAAAATCCAGTATTTCTCTTTTTTCTGCGTGTGTATGTTGAACTAAAATCGGAATCTATCAATAAACATTTACAGTTGTCTAATGAGTGTCTTGATTGATTAAAGTGTTCAGCTATGGGGAATAAGGATTGTTTTGACGTATGGATAGTTTGTGGTTGTTGAAAAGAAATCTAAAATTAATTCCAGATTCGCCAATATATCCACTATTAGGACATATTGTGCAGAATAAGTAGTAAATTATATTATGGCTATCACAGGTGAGGCGAGGTGGGTTTGGTGCCTGTGTTGTAGGTAGAATATATATATATATATATATATATATATATATATATATATATATATATATATATATATATATATATATATATATACATACGGTGGAAGTCAACTCATCAATAATCGAGTAAGACCATCTCTTGCACTCAAAACTTCTTAATTTTTTTTCACACATTTTAAATTTCATCGCTGATGACATCTCAAATGGCTTCTTCCGACATTGCTGACATGTTAGTCTTCCTGTTGCAGTTTGCCTTTCTGGATGTTGGTTGTGGAAATACCGCTGGCTGATCAACACACTGATTTAGTACACACACACACACACACACATACACACTATTCGAAAATTACAACATAAATATGCTATAAAATCACTACAAAAATAGCCATTTTGTTTCAACACTTCTGGTGTCTTATCGAGTGATGGTGTTGAATGTGTTGACAATTTATAACATATTTATGTTATAATTTTCGAATAAATTATATTTGCTCTACTCTGTATTGAGCACTCTTTTAAGAATATTATTTTTTGGTTACTGGAATTTATTCCGTATACACCAATCCTATACTTATATATATATATATATATATATATATATGTGTGTGTGGGGGGGGTGTATAACATTCCAAAGAATACCAGGATGTAAACAAAGGAATTCTACCTACAACACTGACACCACATTGGTTGTTGAAAATGACTTCGATGGTAGAAAGTACTTGAGCAAGTCAATAATACAGCCGGAACTTCGGATAGCTTATCAACAACTTCGAGCACAATATTCGACAGCATATCTGAAAATTGAAAAAATACAATAAAAATGTGTATTTTTATTCAACTTTGTATATATATATATATATATATGAATCAAGCGGAAACGTGTTTACCTATGGATAGGACTGGGGCCCACCAACGTGGTTATTGAAGCTTCCTGTCATCGACACTTGACAAGCTAAGGGTTATCGTTCGAGAGACAAGAAGTCACAGCCGCTCCGGTACTTCTATGATTACTGATTTTTTTTTCATTCTCCTAAAACGAATTCTAGATAAGCGTCAAATCAAATTTCTGACGGTAACTTGTATTTGCATGACGGTTGCCGCTATTTGTGTTTACTGATAGAGTTATTTAGGTTAAAGTTTCTTATCATGCCTAGAGAAAATTGGGCCGATATTGGACCAAGGTCAAGTATCCTGATTAGACACCTAATTCGAGACTGTCTCGAGTAATTACAGACGATTCCGTAACGATCGATCCATTTGGGAATATATTTAGGTTAAAGTTAGTGGACTTGCAAAATGATTTCAATAAGTTAAATCTAAAGAAACGAAAATAGAGCTTTCCAAACGTAGCTTAGATGTGGCACAAGACCGAAAGTATGGGGGCACCCAGTGAGGATCGAACTCACTACACCGTCGTAATTGCTCTAGCGAGACAATCTAGCTAACCATTATACCGCTTCGAGGTGTCCAAAGGATGTAGTGATTTTACAAGAGGAGCTTAGACGTGGCACAAGGCTGAAAGTATGGGGCACCGAGTGAGAATCGAACTCACTACTCAGTGGTAATGGTACTAGCTAGACAAGCTTGCTAACCATTACACTGCCTCAAGGTGCCTAATGAATCGAAAATAAATTAAAACCGATTAACACGCACATCCTTACACGCAATCCTCAGGCCATCAATTGCGTTTATCCTGAAAGAGACAATCGTCGCCAAGTCTTGACCTGAACGTCCAATTTTGTATTTACATTCGCTCTATCACGGATACCGAGAACTCATAAATATAGATACCTTAAAGCTATATTTTTGTCATATATATATATATATATATATATATATATATATATATATATATATATATATATATATATATATATATATATATATATATGCTGATTAGTTAAAACGTTCGCTTTCTGGTCATGTGACCAGGGTTCGAATCTCACCATCGTCGATTTGTCAGGAAGAAGATATATCAAAATGGATCGAGGTCGATCCCAGCGTGTGGCACATTTGGAAAGTACTTGAAAACCATACTACGGGTTGATCAAAGTCTTGTCAGTGAAGTTGGGTAGACGGAACACTTGAGGGCCGTCGAAAGCTGTGCGAGCACAAAGTCACAAGTCATCGTGGCCAAAGGCTTGAGCATGCAAGTTTTGGTCGAATTGTTGACCACGCGAGATAATACGCTCTTTCGCAGAAACTCTAAGGTCTGCTCACCACAGTTGCAGTATAAACCACAGGTGGGCACTATGGGTGTTGAGCAAACACAAATGTGCCTGAGCGAGCGTCTGCAATAGGAATTGGTTAGCCGCCATAGTAAACGGGTATCCTCAATGCGAGTGTCCAGCTATTATATATATATATGTGTATATATATATATATATATATATATATATATATATATATATATATATATATATATATATATATATATGTATTTAAAGACATTTATATTATGTTTAACGTTCTTTTTATAGATACAAGTATTTAAGCAAATGCTCTGTTTTATAATAAACAGTATTAAATAACATTTACCGGCCTGAATGTCCGAGAAATTTTCATAGAAAATTTTCGCTCTCCGACATAATATAAACATAATATAAATGTCTTTAAATAAATTGTCGGATTATGTCCAATTCTAAAATATATGACGTCATTTGTTTACATTTGATACGCTAGAGCAGATATGAATAGAAGAGATTCATGGAAGATTTAAGTTTAAAGATAGTAAAATCGACCTTGCTAACCAGACGCTGCTCTGTGGCCGAAAGGTTAAGGCACATCACGCGAAATGATGGTTCCGTATAGGATACAGGTTCGATTCCTGTCGAAGAGCGAAAATTTTCTATGAAAATTTCTCGGACATTCAGGCCGGTAAATGTTATTTAATACTGTTTATTATAAAACAGAGCATTTGCTTAAATACTTGTATCTATAAAAAGAACGTTAAACATAATATAAATGTCTTTAAATAAATTGTCGGATTATTTCCAATTCTAATATATATATATATATATTGATAACAAATTATTAATAAAAAAGAAAGAGCCAACACTCAGTAACATCAACTATGAACACGGCCACAATGTGCTAAGCGTTTTTGGAAAATAAAACATTCCTATATATCTTATACATTCAGTTAAAAGTAAGAATAATATCATTCTTGATAATGTCTAAAAGTATAGCCGGAATAATTTTCCTCCAGAAAAGAAAAAATTATAAAAACACAAGAAAAATTAAATAAAAAGCTAAACCGTAGTATCTTGTCAGTCGTTTTTTAATAAAATTTATATATACAGAGTGCGATTGGCACATTGTCGCCATTTTATATTTTTAATTTCGCGCATGCGCGTTGTTTGTTTTTGATTTTGCTGCCTGCTGAGTATAGTAGAATCCGTTTGGCATCGTCTCTGAGAAAAAGAGCACCATGACACAATTCACACCGTCAGAAATTTGGACACGGCATGCTCTACTGCTTAGCATTCGCACCGAAAGCTCCAATACAAATATTTTAGAGTGTTTGGGTGTCAATCTGAGGACAGTGCTGAGGATTCAGAAAGAATTGGCTGAGTCTAATGGTGATTACAACTACACGGCAGATTGGAAAACTCAATCTCATAGTTTTGATACGAAAAGAACTCTAGAATTTGTTGGCGAGGTTCTTAGACTCAACACGGACGCTTACATCAAGTGACTTGAGGAAATAATGCTTCCCTAGATCAAGAGGATGACTGATGTTAAAACTTATGTCTAGCAACATGATTTGAACCATGCTACACAAGAGAAACCAGTCATGGTTTTTGGACAATATTTGCAACCACATTACCCCTTACATCCGGCCACCTATCTCCCTAGACTGCAACCCACTTGATTATTATGTGTGGGGCGCAGTTGAGCGTGAGACCAACAAAACTTCTTGTAACATCAAAGATTAACTAAAGGCGAGGATTATGGCAGCATTCACCAATTTGAACAAGGAGACCGTCCAGAAGAGTTGCAGGATATTCTGAAGCCATCTAGAGGTCGTTGTTGAAGTCGATGGCTATTTTATTGAGCAAATTTACTCTTTAGTATTTCAAGATATCATTGTAATTTTGGTAAACATATTTGTTAAAATAAGATGTCGTCAGTGTTATTTTCATTTTTTACATAATTTAAACGACAATTTAGCCATCGCACCCTGTATATATGATACGTTTATTAATTTAGCATGTTTCGCTTTTATTTAAACTTATTTAAGCAAAACATGTTAAATAAACGTTTCTTATTTGTTCCGTATCCTATCATTCTGTCGGATTATAATCCCTATTTGATCCCAAATCGAATAGACGAGAATGAAGAGACTTTAATGAGGATAAATCTCGATAAAAGAACCGGATTCAGAAGAACAGAAGACATCTTGGTTGAAGTCCAACGAGCAGTGAAAGTTATTTGTTTAAGATTTGTTCATTAATTTTTTTCTTTTACTGTTGGAATCTGTTTTGTTTTTTTTCTGGTGGGGGGAGCATTCCAGAGAGAATTATAACATAAACTATCGTTTTTTACGTTTTCAACATTCATAATTTACTAGCCAATTCCCCATATTACAGTCATTTCTCTTTACAATAATTTTAAAATAATTCAGCTGACGATGTTATTTTATTTATGGTAACTGGACATTTGGCGATTGTCGTACTCGCTTTCCATCGTTCGACGCTGCACGTCTGAAAAATGTGCATTTATCGCGGTCGGCAACTCTTCTTGGTCTTCTGCCTAAAATCAGAGTGTAGTATCTGTTCTCATCAGCTTAATTCGATTCTCTTTCTCTCCACTTTTGTCTTCACTTTTTTCTTTCTTTTTTCTTTCTTTCACTGTTTTTTTCATTTTATCACGGAAACCTAGCAGTGTTTTTCCACTACTTTCCACGCGATCAAAACGAAATAATCCATTATTTATAAGGTACGGGCAGGACGTAAAGGTCGTGCGCACTAACGGAGGGAGGAACGAACACAATAATAATAGGAATATATTCAATGTATTTTTCCGGGAGTTTATGGTTTGGGTTTCTCATTTAGAGAAAAGGATGTTCAAATATGGAGAAGATTGACCATAGAGAATTATGAGATCAGTACACTTTCAATGCGTTTTCTTCTTAGTAAATTATTTTTTTTCTTTTAATCAGGCTAGCATCTTTTCGGTCGAAATTATACATGGAGACAGTCTATGTCTGTCTGTGTGCAATGAGACATATATAATAAGACCAAAGGAATGAATTACACCTTTTTTTTCTGCCCCACCACAAACAGATTAATAATAAATAACCAAATGAATAATTACAACTGATTTTATCATTCGAAACGAACTGGTTAATATTTTGAGTAAGCGAAACCTAAGTAAAATGAAATAAAATGTATAAAAAAAAGACACCCTAAAGAAAATAAATTTAAGTTATACGCACCCAAAACCTAGAATGGAAAAGAAAGAATAAAAATTGACCTCAGTAGAGAAAAGAAAATCTGGAACGTTGATCGCAAAGTGAAAAGAAAGATAGCAGATGAAAAATGTTCACCTCTAATGAATAGCAATAGAAAAGGAACAATGGAAAGTCAGAGTGCAGGTGAAGAGACAATAAATAAATCGGAACGGGCAATTTGCGGGTGTTTCGTTTCGCCTGTTATTTATTAATAGAGACATTGCGCTTTTTGCTCCCTCTTTGTTCAAATAAGTAAAAAAAAAAAAAAATAGCGAAAGTAGACTTAATAATCCAGATAAGAATTACAGCCATATCACGTTGAAACACTGGTTTTCGTCTGGTTGCCGAAATTAAGCAACGCTGAGTCTGGTCAACATCGATGGATGACTGATTGGACACTTGCCTTTTCGAACGCTCGTGTAACACAACAAATTAACCCTCTACTTTGATTGGCTCTTGGGCCTTGCATTGGGTAAACATTAGTATAAAAATATAATATTGAAAAACTGATTCTTGTCTGATCACAGAATTTAAGCAAGTTCGAATCTGGTCAGTACCTCGATGGGTGACCGCTTGTGTGCTATAAGCTTTGATGTGCGGGTGGTTTAATGGAAAACGTGTCGGGATGAGAAATAGGAGAGCCGAGTTCGGATTCCTGTTGAGTTCGTTACTTTCACTTACGCAATTACATTTGAGGGACCATGAATCGAAAAGAGACGGGATCTCCCAAGCATGTTGAATTCGGTCCTACCAACACGCATTAGGCCAGCGCGGGTGGATAGTGGCTCATTTCTCCCCATGAATCTGGCGAAAGCCTTCGTTTAACAAAGAATAAGTCTACGAAGAAGAATTCTAATGATCAGGGCAGAATATCAATCGCAAGAGAAAAAATTTTACGCTTTAAACCCCGACGGCAAAATGGCAGGAACAATGAAGAGGGAATACAGCTAACTCATTATTAATGCTTTTGTTCCTAATTCTTCCACACCCATTACCTCTATATTTTCTTTCATGCTGCGAAAGTAAGCCGCAGTTTTCTAGACAGGAGGTAGCGATACACACGGTTACTGTGCAAACCTAACACTCAGTTCAGTTGTGTGCCATGCGTGATACACGCTTAGGCGATCATGTATTTTCGATACATGACTGACGAGGCAGATTTTTTCCTGCAGTATGTTGCCATTTCTTTTTGTACACCAGTTGCCATCCCAGGCTATAGAAACTGGTCTGTCCTGCTATTTACCCATAGCTTCTAAAAAGAAAAGAAATATGGAAAAGGTGATGTGTCCTTCCATGTGGTTGAATTAAAAAAGAAAACAAAAACAAATTGTTAACCGGGAGAGATATTTAGATCTCCTACAGACAGCAAAATGGCACATACGCCGTTTTACTTTCCGACCTTCTTCAGGTGTCTCTTGATGCTAAAGAGAATTTCAAAATTCTCTGAAGTTTATCCTGATCGAGACGACATTTTATGATACTCACAGGGCATATTGAAAGCAGGAAGGATCAAAATTTTATTACCAAATAATAAACGCTTATATATTTATGCAGAACATCAATAGAAAATAAACACTTTATAAACACAAAAAATTTATTAACGTTATTTATAGAAAAAAGCATTAATCAGAAGTTGTATTTTTTTTTGTTAAGTAAAAACAAGATAGAGTTTATCATGGCTTCAAGAAAGTTCGATCTTAGTGCATAAACAACGCTTTAAGACAAAATGCCTATTAATAGATTTAATAAAATTTTCTAGATGTTATTGATTAGACGTGAAATAAATAAAACCTAAAAGCTGTTATTCTTATTCGAACTTTTACGTAACACGTGAATTAACGTCCAATCAAGAAAATCTAAAACCATTGATACTTATTTGTACTGCTCCGTAACTCGTGGAATTAACGTCTAATCAAGAAAATCTAAAACCTTTTATTCTTATTCGAACTTTTACGTAACACGTGAATTAACGTCCAATCAAGAAAATCTAAAACCATTGATACTTATTTGTACTGCTCCGTAACTCGTGGAATTAACGTCTAATCAAGAAAATCTAAAACCTTTTATTCTTATTCGAACTTTTACGTAACACGTGAATTAACGTCCAATCAAGAAAATCTAAAACCATTGATACTTATTTGTACTGCTCCGTAACTCGTGGAATTAACGTCTAATCAAGAAAATCTAAAACCTTTTATTCTTATTCGAACTTTTACGTAACACGTGAATTAACGTCCAATCAAGAAAATCTAAAACCATTGATACTTATTTGTACTGCTCCGTAACTCGTGGAATTAACGTCTAATCAAGAAAATCTAAAACCTTTTATTCTTATTCGAACTTTTACGTAACACGTGAATTAACGTCCAATCAAGAAAATCTAAAACCATTGATACTTATTTGTACTGCTCCGTAACTCGTGGAATTAACGTCTAATCAAGAAAATCTAAAACCTTTTATTCTTATTCGAACTTTTACGTAACACGTGAATTAACGTCCAATCAAGAAAATCTAAAACCATTGATACTTATTTGTACTGCTCCGTAACTCGTGGAATTAACGTCTAATCAAGAAAATCTAAAACCTTTTATTCTTATTCGAACTTTTACGTAACACGTGAATTAACGTCCAATCAAGAAAATCTAAAACCATTGATACTTATTTGTACTGCTCCGTAACTCGTGGAATTAACGTCTAATCAAGAAAATCTATAACCTTTTATTCTTATTCGAACTTTTACGTAACTGGTAAATTAACGTCCAATCAATAAAATGTTAATTCCTCGCGTTACGTAAAATGTCGAATAAGAATAAAAACGTTTTATATCTTCTTGATTAGACGTTAATTCCAAATTATGTGAGCGTCACAGATGCAGATGTGGAGCCTCCATCGATGAGTTTGGTTTGCATCCTCTCTCCTGTCGTCGTAGTGCCGGCCGCTTTCCACGGCATGCAGCAATTAACGACATCATCAAAAGAGGTTTGGATGCAGCTGGGTTCCCTTCCCAAATCGAACCCGTAAGCCTCGACCGTGGCGATGGAAAGCGGCCGGATGGCATTAACATCTTCCCTTTTAAAATGGGTAAGTCGTTGATTTGGGATGCGACCTGTGCGGATACATTTTCGGCCGGTAATTTGATCAGGTCCGCGGTTGAGCCGAGGTTCGTCGCCCGAGACGCAGAGATAAAAAAAATAGCTAAATATTCTTCTCTTGCTGATAGATTTTTTTTTACTCCTGTGGCAGTGGAGACTTCAGGGGTTATTGGCCCTCGTTCGATGGCGTTCCTTCGGAGGATTGGCGCGATTGCGTCTCGATTAAGGAACGAGTCTCGCGAAACGGAGAGGCTCTTGCAGCGTGTCTCACTGGCGATGGTTTTGAGGTAACGCTTTCTCCATCATTGCGGCTGGCAGAGGATAGAAAAAATTGTTTATAGTCACGTTGTTCTGGAATTGTCATCAATGGTCGACTGAACTTCCTTTGTTTTAATGACTTTTGTCTTGTTATTATTATTTTACGATTTACGTTAAAATATGAAAAAAGAAAATTGACCCATATCAAGTAAAATTCCACGAGTTACGGGAAAATTCGAATAAGAATAAAAGGTTTGAGATTTTTTTGATTAAACATTAATTCTACGAGGTACGTCACAAAAATCATCCATAGCTTATACCGCTAGTTTTTTTTTCTTTTTTTAATTCAATGGAGTTGTTTTTATTTAGTTATGTCAAAATTCTTTAGTTATGTCAAAAAGTTCAATTTGTGAAAATTCGGTATATTCGATCAGCAATAGTTCTTGCAAAAGTTCCATTTCTTAAATACGAAATATATCAAATTGATAAACGTTTCCTATTTGTTCTTTATCTTATCATTCTGTCGGATTTCGACCCATATTTGATCCCTACACATCAAACATGACTTCTTAAAAAACAAACAAAAAAAATAGACGTTTAATGTTTATTGAGTTTTTTTTTCTTAGTGTGCTAATAAAGTTTCGCAAATGTAGCGGTTGTTTATCTAGCTATATATAAAATTCTACGACTTCCGTTAGTCCGTCACACCCTCTAAAATAGTCATACATTAACCGATCGAAACTAAATTTTTGGGAGATGTACAAACATATAAGGGTACTAGATAAAGTTGGTTATACTAGGGTGCGTAGCTTACTACAATAAATTTTCATTAATTTATTTAGAATAATTAAAACTTTTATTATTTAACATACGAAACACTCCCAGTATTTTAAAAACAATTTAATGATTAAAATAACAAATACTTATTTAGTGAAAATGCAATATTGTTTTTTGTATATCTTTTCTTTAATTTTTATATATACAAGAATTCAGTTTCCAGTTTGCCCTGCGTTTGCGAGAATTATAGACAAATCATAAAGCTAAACGCTTCAAAATGTTGCACTTTGGCTCCAGAAAGAAATATCTACGCATGACCACTTGTATGTTGCACGCTCAAGAGTAAGAAATTTTAAGAACTTATTCTCCGCTGTTAAAAAGAAAAAAAGAAATTTTCTTAAAAATTTTGTTTGCCATGAAGTCCTACAAAATTAAATTAAATTAAAAAATTATTAGCAAGTAAGTAAAGTTTTTGTCAAAGTATTTTTCCAAACAAATCAGCTTATTAAAATTTCATAGACTGGTTTTCGGAATTGAACGAAACGTAGAGTTTGTAAATCTCGACAAAAAATGTTAACGATAACTTCAACAATATTAAATACTGTGTGTATTTCTAGTGCATAAAACAGCCAAAATTCATATTGTGTAATCCAAGCTTTCGACTAACATCACCAGAGGTATGAGCGAGAGACAAGAAGACAAATGTATTTTAAGCAGCAGTTTTATCATTTTATAATGTTATCTTTTAAAGCTAAATCCAGTATGATCGAATGCAGCTAGTCATGTGACAGTAACGTGTAATGGCTTTCCAGAATACGAGGTCTCGGACTATAGTTATAGATCGATAGTAGTTTATTGAATCCATTATTTACATTCAACTTATGCAACTGCCGACAAATAAAATGACTACAGTATGATACCTTGGACTCTTGAATGCATATTTAAAAAATTGCACGTTATTAACGCGTTGTCTTTAAATGACTTGCTGCATTTCACTGCATTAGATTTAGCATTCCAAAAAATAAAATAACGACACTTTTAAAATACTGTAGAATCTTTTATACTGTAGAATATTTTACTTAAAATACACTTCATTTTTTGTACTTTTCTCCCTCATATCCCTGATGATAATTACCAAATGACAGAAACCACATCACCCGGGGACTTTCAACAGCTAAAGTAGATATCACATATAACTCGAAGAGAAAATAATGACAAAATCATAATGTTGACATTCCACACCACTTGAAATAAAGGGTTAGGAAGAATTCCCCCACCTCAATACTGGAAAGAGCGATAACAGCTACTGAACTTGAGAAACCTTTTTTTTTTAATTTAAGGAGAAACATTTTTATAAATTTCACCAGCATTACTAGAAGCTGCTCGGTCAATGCATGTCGAATCTTTTCTTATAAGAAAACGGCTTATATTATCATTACAATGTGAATTTAAAGTTTGGACTACACAAGATGAAAGTTAATTTGTTTATACATAAACAACCATATTTGCTAAACATAATTCGCACCCTAGAAAAGGAAAAGGTTAATAAATTTAATAGATATAAGATTTATATTCTTTTTAGTAAGATATTTGATTTATATACCAAGCCTACCTGTGACTGTCTGTAAAGGTCTCGTCTTTAATGGCAAAGCTATTGCTGAAGGATGCTGACGACGGCAACACAATAACCTAGAAAACTCCTGCCGAAAGCGAAAGCATAAAAAGTAGAAACTAAAGTTTAATACATGTCGAGTGAAGATTAACAGTATTGTAGCATTCACAATGTCAGAATTGCTTGTCTTAAGAAAAGTCGCTACTGAATATGGCGTGTCAAACAAAATGGCGGCGATGTTCAATGTCAATATCAGAATGGTGCCTTCAAATACGCGAGAACGATTTATAGGCTCGTGATCATAGACAGCATCTTTCCTTTCTATCGTTTCCCTTTTTTCTATTTCCCGGTTCTCTTTACGGGTATCACTGTCGTTTACTGGCAAACCTATTCCCCATTTTTGTTTAAATCCTTCTCTTCTCTTACGCATCCTGAATTTTCTTCTTTTTTTTTAAACAGAGTTTGACCAAAATGACGATGTCCAGAAGCAACAGTATCATGAATGGAACCGGTCCAGTGAGAATTTTGTCAAAATTATTCATAAAATTGTAAAATTTTATAAGAATAGGATCGTAGAGTAGAATCATGAAAAAGTAGGGGAGATTAATGAAGAAAGTGAAAATCAACAAAGACATATATAAACAGCAAATCTTACCAGCAGATATTTTGCCCTTTCTTTCTTAGGACGGAATACCGCCATTGTCTGCTCGATCGATACCAGAACAAGTAACCAATGATCAAACATCAAGAAACTTTTTCGGATCCAAATATTCATAAAGATAAAAAGAAGTTTGCAATGATTCATATAACCTTTCAAATGAAAAAATAACTCCAGCATGCATATGTAAAGAACAAGTACATCTGTGAGGGCGATCAGAATAAATCCGTTGCTTATGGAAGACATGGCTGGTCTTCTGAAAACTGCGATTGACAAAGCATTACCTATGGTTGCATCAGGTAAGTATAACGGGGTTAGATTTAAATACAATGTCATCATAAGATAATGTAACCACGGTAACGGAGGTGGCGGGCTGGGTAATATTCGGAATTTATAACCGAAAAATATATCGCTATTTGTGCAGTTTGGGGACATGCTGGAAACCAATCGTAATTGAACGCCTTGCAAAGCGAGGAAATTTTCAAAGAGTTAAGTTAGAGTGGGTACAAGCCCATTAATTTAAGAAAAAAAAAAGAAATATTCCCCACTATACGAAGTAGCGAAATACTAACTCGTCCACGTGATAAGATTACCACACTAAAACCACCATTTTCCGTCAGGAACACTTGCATTAATTTTTTACCAATGGCACACCTTTTCCATCTTATTTTCAATGCACGGTAAACATATTGAGTGCCGACATTTAAATATATTTTTAATCAAATTTTGTAAAATTCCGTTCGTAATCATCAAAGAATGCTCAAAGTGTAGGGGCAGAAACGCAACAGTAAATTCGGTCAGCCCGAAACTTCATATACCGCTTTCAAATGAAACCAATCCTAAAATTCCATCTTAGTTATCCTTTCAAGGTTTGTATGTAAAGTAACCTTGCTCAACTTTCACCGAGACCGTGATGTTCGGTTTTGCGTAATGCGCTTATGAAAAGGATTAACCCCCGTAGCTCTCGGTTAAATAGCAGGGTATACCGAGTCTTTACGTTGTAGCCAGTCTAAGAGAGAATCAATTCTGAATACAAAATCGTGAAAAAGGGAACGGAAAACCATTCCACAATCTTCCCCAAGAAGTGATGGCAATTGACAGATAATAAAAGAAAATGAATCTATATAGAACTATGGTCGACGACGTCCTGAAAGGACAGTTTTAAAATATTGTTTGATTTTTTTTCCCTGCAGTCAAATATTTTATGTTACTAAGATATTTAACAGAACGCCCACTCATTCCAAATGCAGCCTAAGGCCTTTTCAAAGTAGGACCTTCATGAGGACATGGGAAAAGAGTCCCAAAATAGTCCTGTTTTTAAGGCTATTATATAAGTGAATAAGAATTTTAAAATATTTGTTACTAATAGCTACGTGATGTCATGGATGACAATAATAATAATAATAATAATAATAATAATAATAATAATAATAATAATGATAACAACGTATGCATGTGCCTACCAATATAAATAATTTTCATTTGAATGTACTTGGGTACTTGGCCTTATGATGAAAAAAGCATTTAAGTCGCACAGCAAATATTTATTTTTCAACGTAATCTTCTTTGTCAATGCACAACTTAAAGCTTCTGCATTATTCAGAGATCGAACATTATGCAAAGAAAATTTTATATCAATAATCAGATGATGGACTTATTGATTCACCCTTGTAATCCTATTCTTATCGTAAGTCAGTGGGGATATTTTTCAGAATAAATTATTTTCTGTTCGTATAAAAACAAAACTGTTTTATATTCTTTTTTTTTCTTACTTCGTTCATTTCTGCATACGAACATTAAGTTTTCATTCTCTCTTTCTAGTCTACTAAGTAATAGCGAGGATAATATAATATTCAAAGTTTGATTTTTAAGTGATAATAAGCCACAATGGTTCACTTGTAAGTAGCTATCTTCTAAATATGAAGGCGAACAGGAACTTAATTTCAATGAGATTCAGAACATTAAGTAAATAATTAATTGGGAATAAATTAAGGTCAACATTTCCTGTTCATTAAATGTTAAAAATAATTAAATGATACTACTTGTAAGAAATGAATCTACGTTAAAATTTCATTATAGATTTTTTTTAAATGTATTGTCTAAATTACAAGTTGATAATAATGAAACCAATACCTACTTTGATGTGGGTAGGTTTCACCCACTGAAGTTACAGGAAGAAAGTTTAAGTTGAAGTTCCAATTTTAAACTTTTTTGTTTTTACTTTAATATCATTTAATTGAAAGTTAAACAACTAAGATTATTTAACTGTCGCATCTTCACAAATATAGTTTACATTCCGAAATATAGTTTACATTCCGAAATTATTAATATTATTATTATTACGAAAGTAACATTTTCTTTATACAAAATCATTGCACCAATTACACAACTATATAAATCTTATATTTCACAATAACGACGGAATTTCAGCAGTTTGTAAACAATAATTTGCAAACAATTTGCAAAGTGACAGTTAAATACGATCACTTTTTTATTAAGTCACATAAACGATTGATAAAAATGATAAAGAAGATATTCGTAAAATGTTTAAAAGGCAAAACAATTGCCAGAGGTGGAAATTACGCAGAAAGTGACGCTTCGACTAGTAACATTCTCTGTATTTGCTTAGCCATTTAATATTTTACGGAAAAAAAAGAAGTCATTATCATTATAAAG
Organism: Acanthosepion esculentum; assembly: GCA_964036315.1. Classification (NCBI taxonomy): domain Eukaryota; kingdom Metazoa; phylum Mollusca; class Cephalopoda; order Sepiida; family Sepiidae; genus Acanthosepion; species Acanthosepion esculentum. The sequence goes on from OZ038485.1 coordinate 63,937,552, forward strand.
TCTAGGCAACTAAGGAGAAACTTTGGCTTAAGAAAATATGAAAATGAGAAAAAATAATAGTTTTACAAAAACAGAATTAAAACTGCAAAAAGTTTAAAAAAAAATGTTAAAATGAAATCCCCATATCGACAGCCATGATCAACAATTACAATTAAAATAAATAGTAACAAAAACAAAAGGAGCAATGCGATAGACAAAATCATCACACACGTTGAAAGTTATTTTTTGATCATATGAAACACCATTTTGAAATAAATCAATATATTTAATAGTCACTGGAAGCAGTTTTTAAAATCTGTTACAAATGGTGCTAAACGTTAAGCGTCATTAAGCTCTTTCCTCATAAAAGCGAGAGGATGTTAACTACTTTGTAAGAACCGTCTTTAAGTCAGACATTTTCGATTATAGACAGCGTTAAGGTCTTCCATAAGACCATTATTAACGATGGAAAACTTCCTTTATTTTCTTTGTTTTATTCGTATGACTTCTGTGCAAGATGATCGAATCAGTCGGTTGATATTCACCCACCCCAATTCAAACAAGTCAGAACTCAATTTCGTTTGAATTGTAACGGTCAGATGAAAAGAAAAATGTCCTAAGGCTGTTAACCCGTTCACAGTTCAATTTTGCTGAAACTTTTCTCGTTTCTCTTGTGGGTATTTTTTTAGCTCAAAAACGAAAATTGATAGAAGATATTAGGATTTTGTTTACATGTTCTAATACACAATACAGATCGTTATCGTAAAACTTGTCCGGTTATTAGATCGAATCATTTTGTATTATTAGAATATAATAAAGATATCAAGAAAAATAATTGTTCATAAATTTAAAAATTGTTATTAAATATTTGAATATCTCATGAATATCGAATTAGATTATTTCTCTCAATATATTTTCTTGCTTAACATTTTATCTTCAACTTTGTTTATTTAGGTTTTAAAAGTTATTTTATATTTGTCGTTAGCCGTGGTTACCTTTGGCGATTTCATGTAACCTTTTCGATCACTTTCATTTCTATTTGTTGACTTCCGGTACTTTTTTGTTATTTTTCATAACTCATATTGAAAACCGTTTCTATAATTTGTTACTTTCCGTTCATATATCTTTGCGTACTTTCTATCAAAGCGAAGGTCAACATTTTTTCAATTATTCTGTAACTCACGAAAATATCCCACACGAGAGAAATTTTCTCTCTAGATCAAAGTTGATTGCGTTATTTACAATATAAAAATTCATGTACAGAAGGTTGAAAATATAAGCAATTTGTTCTGAATCTTCAATTATGGCGGAGACATATATATCGATGATTTAACGCAGATTAAAAGCTTCAAGAAAACTCTATGGACTGAAATGTTTATGAAGTTTTGTTTGTCGTTGAAAATTATATCAACTTTGTATAAAATAAACATTGATTGCCGTAACAAATGTCGTAAAGGTTTTAAAGATTTTATTTCCTTTAATAAAAATCCAACCAATTGTAGTGTAATTTGAAAATTTAATCTAGCATTATTTTTGGTGCTTCCTTGCTGGTCTGTTTCTCTCCATTTCAATTTGCCGGAAGTAACTGAAAATAGCCCGTAACCAGGGAAAACTCTTCTTTTATGTGAGATTGCAGAAGACAGTGACATTAACCGTGTCACACACGAAGTTGTTTCCTAGTATTTCGATTTTCGTCCGTCCAATAAATATTTCCTGTCTCACAATATAGCGACGCCATTAACCGCCGACAAAAAGATAAAGAAAAAATAGGTTCACAGTTTGCTTACAGGTCTGATCACATCTCCCAGCTATTTACACAAATACAACATCGTATTAGGAGTTCATTAAAGTCCCCAGATTAAATGCCGTGAAGTGGAATGTTGAATGACGCCAGTGGATTCGATAATTGATTTGGATAAAACTGATCCGCCAACAATCCGGTGTAATTAGAAAACATTGCCATTAGTATTTCAGTGTCGTTTTTTCTATTATCAATATAACAAAACGTCTATCTTGGCTGTCCGCTACAAATTTTAACGGATAGGATAGAAGAGGAGAGGAGATGATAGATAGATAGATAGATAGATAGATAGATAGATAGATAGATATTAACTTTTGCTCTCCTGTATACTCGTGTTCTTATATTCTGTCACAATATATATATCTCCCTTGTCTGTTTCTCTCTCTGTTTCTCTCTTCCTCATCTTACACTTCCATAATTAATTGGCCCCAAATAAGTTTTCTTTTTAACTTTCTCTAAACAAAAAAAGGATTAGACTTTGATTGTGATCAATTATATCATATAGTTTCAAGGTATATATATATATATATATATATATATATATATATATATATATATATATATATGTGTGTGTGTGTGTGTGTGTGTGTGTGTGTTATAATGCCAAGTGCATTTCGGACGTAGGTGATCATGACGCTTCACAGATTCCTTTTCTTTGTTACCTGGGAATTTTATATATTCTTGTGAAATATAGGGGAGTGGTTTCCAGTTGCCTTCTCGACGGTCTGGAATTCTTCACAGATTTCCTTCTCTTAGACTGGTTGTTACCCAAAGCAAGAGCACCAAATCTGCCCTACTATGTAACTCATGAATTCATGCCTTTTTCACGTGCATTTGTGCGAAAATTAACTCAAGAGACAAAGTCGGAATTTGAACTCGATTCCGCGTTGATAACCATTACATATATCTGCATATCTAATGAATAGATAATTTTGGAAAACACGCATATTTATAAGGAGATTATCACAGAGTTAGAGTTGATAAACTCGCCTTGCAGGTCATTCGATACCGTTGTAAATTTGGTCATTACTGGGTACCCAACTGTTGAGTATTTGCACCGACTAAGATTGAATAAACCGCATGTGTAACGGTGTGTAATGGTGTTATGGTCCAAGGTTAGGACCAAGGAAGAATAACACGAACACAAGAGTAGAAATAACAAAGATATATTACACAGAATAATAATACAAGGTGTTGAAGGTGTTAGTATGACTCTCAGTCTGGTTTGGAGTGAACTACTATTGGCTCGACTCGATTCCGTCTAGTCCCTCTCTCTTGAGAGGCGCAGTATTCATAGTGTCAGGAAGAGTTCACTCTGTCGTTATAGGTAAGGTCCCATAACAAATGGCATATCTTCATAATTGTTTATCTGTAGCATTGTCATATTAATGTCAGGAAATACCAGATAGTGTGAATGGGATTTAACGTCAATAACAAACTTTATATCAGGTCATTCTTCGAGTGCTACAGATTGCTATAGATATAGTAGTATCTGCCAAATGGTCGGGTCATCGGTGACTAAACTCGTTTCAGGTGAGAAGGGCGACTCGTCATTGAGCCGGACTAAAACAGGAGTAGATGTGTATCCCTTGTTTCCGGCTTTGGGTTGGGTTTCCGGTTTCTTCTAAAGTCTGCTTCAGCTTTGTACTCATAATGTTTGCGCCTGAACTCTGACATTTTATTCACTATTTTTTTAATTTGATTTTTTCTCTCTTCCACCAATATAAATAGACAGTTTGGCCTATCGCCTGGTTCACACTCTTCCCCACTGTTTGGAACAGGAGTAAAAGTTTATCACTTGCTTCCTGTTTAGGATTGCATTTCCGGTTTCTTTTAACATTCTGAATCAGCTCTATGCTCCTAACTCTTGTCCTTTCCTATGCTAATATAAATCCGCACAGGGACCCTCTACCTTGAGTGCCTCTTCGGCCTTGTATTGGGTGAACATTAGTTAAAAAAAGGACACAGCATTGTTCTTAGAGAAGTTGATCACTCATGAACCCGGTATACCGGGCTCAGCCCAAGAGATACCAAAATTGACTTTCCACTCAGCGTTACACCAGAGAATCAGAGTAGCCAAGTACTTCGGAAAGTTGAACTCAAAGGTGCCCTCACAACCGATTCAGGTCTCACTAGATACTAGTGGCTGCCTCTGACATGTAAACAGCTGGTCGACCCAGCTGAGCCTAGTTTGTGCATACGAGATATAACTGCATGACAGGAAGGTATATAAGCGCCTTACGTCCTTACAAGAAGATCCAAGTTTGGAGAATGCCCCAAAGCCACATACTTTCACGCTGATATTAATTAACATGGTACATTCTAATGTGATATACAGGAAATGAAAATGCATATTGTGTCTTTAGCATGTTTCCAGCCAAAGTACTCAGAGATGTGTTCTATTAGGTTGGTGCAAAAATAATGTCGTTTTCTCACATGAATTTGAACGTCAAAAAACGACATTATTTTTGCACCAACCTAATAGTAGTTGTTGGCCGATAGTCTTGATAGTCTTCATGATCATGCCACCCTTCCTCGCGTGATGGCTTCTCACTTTCCTGTTTTTAATCCTCCCAAATACTACATTTGGAGTATCAATGACCAGCTGTCGAAATGACCACCATGAATAAGAACCTCCTGATCCAATCATTCAGTTGCTCTCGAGGCTATATCGAGGTCGCCCTAAAGTTCAAAAACGATTTGTTCTGCTTCATATTAAGCATGTATATATATATTTTTAATTTACTAAATTTTCTATTTAATTTATTTACTTGTTATTGATATTGATATCCTTACTAAGTACTCCATGATTATAATTTGACGAGGAGGAGCTGAAAAATTCCCTCTTTTCCAAGATTCGACCAAATGACTAAACAGAAAATGATTTTTTTAAACCTTCTTTTTCGGGTCGAGCACCAACCTCGTATGCCAAATTTAGCTTAACCTAACTTAACGTATTAAATTGAAGATGTCAAAATCAAGAAAATACAGAAATTTAAATATCTCAGAAGCTTTATAACAGACAACAGAATATATTGTACAGAAATCCGAAGGCGAAATGGAATAGCGAAAGATGGCGTCCAAAAGCGAAACAAAATATTAAGAAACTTGAAAAGTTCATGAGAAACAAAAATAAAAAATAAGCAGAAATGCTATGTAATATCAATCCTCATATATGGCAGTGAATGCTGAAAAATTCCTTCACAGATGAAGCAGAAACTTGAGGTAACTGAGATGTCCTTTTACAGAAAGATGCTGAGAATATCTTGGCTGGAACACGTGGGCAACGAAGTTTTAAGAAAACTGAAAACTAAAAGAAAACTTGTACTTAGAATCAGAAGAAGAAAATTGAATTTCTGGGATAAATAATGAGGTAAGAAGGCTTGGAGAATTTGACACTCATACAACATATTGAAGGCTCAGAGGCAAACTACGAGTAAACAAAATAAAAAAAATGTAAATCGATGAAAATATGTAAATCGATGACAGAACAGGTACTGGAAGAGTGTAAGGGAACAAACATTACGTAACAAAAGATAGGAAGTTGTGGAGAGCTGTGATCACACCCGTCTTGAAGGGACATGAAAAAACCCACAAATTTTAGTGCATTAAAGAATGCCTTTCAGATTATATGAGACTAAAGTATCTAAAGTGTATTCTTGGACTTCCTTGCTCCTCTTTTTTATATACATTTATTTTTCTGTTGTGGAAGTATTCTGTTAGTAAATGGTACAAAACGGTATAGTGAATATCATCAGATATCAACGGTAATTTTGAATTTGATTTGGTTTTATCGTTGGATATAAACCTTTCATTTGCCTTTCGTATCTATTATGGAGGGGCCACAGTAAATAATGTGACAACATATTACATTCGAACGCTGTAAAGTTGAATTCAGCATTCCAATGCGTAGATGGTACGAATAATGTATTATTGGATGCAAAATTACCCATACAACTGGCACAGAATTCATGGACATCTTTATGAACTTTTTCAAAATTTAGAACTTCATCAAAAAAGTCGTCCTTCTATAGAGCAATTTTTTTCCAGAAGGTGCGATTGAAATAATCATACAACATGTAATCTATAGGACTGTATGCCCTATAGAGTTGATCTTGTAGTACTTGTTTTTTTTTTACTCACTGTCGGGACTTTTTTATTCACATTGACTTTGTGATAAATGATGTCTTTAAATGTCCAGCACATCAAACGACGAAATAGAATCAAAGACTCGTGGAAGTACTCCATTATCATCACCAGAGAGAAATCCTCGTCTAACATCTCGATGTATTTGGCGACTGCTTCTCTATTGGGTGCAATTGATGTTCTGTCACTGGGAAAACCCAGGGGCATGCCTAGACAGTGCGTCATCAGGTTTTCAGTTAGCGAAAAATTATCAGGAATGCATGTCCGTAATTTTGACACTTGATTCGATTTGTATATAGATTCATACTCACTATAGTTAGCTAAATATTCACCGACGGCATTTGACTGTGTTATATTAAGAAGGAGGCTCATAGAAAAATAGTTAAACGTCGACACTAAATGGCTGTAGGGTTCTCGAATAATCGTTATATAAACCGAGTCGGGTGGCATCAAAAAGCGCATTGAAGTTCGATTGTAAATGGCATGTTCACAGAGAATATTGTAATTCGATAAACACTGGGGGCACGAAGGACGTTTGCGAGGCGCTTTGTAATCATTAGGTTGCATTAAGTAAGGCCATCCGAAGTAGATGCGTTTCTTGACCAGTAACTCAAAGTTTAGATCACAAACGAGTCCGAAACGCCGAAAGATAGTCCCCAAAGTTTCTGTAGCACATTTCATGCATTTGATAAACACGAAATTTTGCTTCTCTCGACATGTTTTCAAACCATCTTTCCTAGTAAGCAGTTTTTTATTCAAGGGTTGTGTATAATTATCACGTAACTGGTTAAGCGAATGAACCTGTAAAAAAAAATAACAGAATTGTTCAAATGCACAAGTACGTTTGATATGACTATTTTTAATATAAAATTGTTTCTACGAATTTTTGAGTTTATATAACATTTTTCTCGGTAACCGTCAGTTAGTTATTATGATGATATGCTGTGTATACAGAGTGGAGAAGCATCTCACCATAACATTATATATAAGTGGCCATTTCTTCACATTTGTAAACAAAATTTAATTATCGGTTCTAAAAATCTTCCAAAAATAAAATATATATTTGTGACACGTTATTTGAGCAAAAATTAGCAAATTTAAAGCTAAATTAATGTGTTTTGTTACTTATAGCATAAAAAATGTAGTATACAATCATTTCTTAATCCCCCCCACCTTTTTTTGAGGTGTTGATTGATATAACTGACGGGCTAAGGTGTTGACAAATATAGGTGACCAGAATTGACATTAATTTACGAAATCGAAGTGAACGCATTTTTTTAACTACCTAGTAATTTTGACAATTTAACATATTTTCAGCAATTATCTAATAATTTATTGAATTTTAGTTACTTTAGCTTTATAGCCTTACGCTTGAAGATGCTTTCTGAAAAAATAATAAAATTAAAAATACTATAAAATTTTCTTTAATTGATTAAGAAATGAGATGAAATACCATAATAGAGGTAATTCAATAATTTATGAAATCTTATAGTATTTTCTTTATTATTAATTTATTTTTTAATATCTTTTTTCATATTTATTCTTTATTATTAATTGTTATCAATGGTGGTTATGAAATGTTAAAGTTATTTTATTTATTAAATTTTTATAATATTAAAAATTTTATTGTTATTTACGTAATTGTTTAAACTTTTATTTTAACTCAATACCTTTAAACAATATGAATGAAATAAAGTAAAAAATAATTATAAACATTAGGTTCAAAATTAAATAAAAGGTCTTTTAAACGGCTCTATATGAAAATAATTATCACAAAAAAGAACAAAAAAGTAAAAAAAAATATTAACAAAAACATCTCTTCTAGATTGTTTCTTCTTAAAAAATCAAACTAAAAAAATACTCAATTGAAGTATGGCCCGCACTAAAATAAATACATAAAATGAAAATATTTAGTGAAATAGAAATTTAAAAAAATTAAAGCTTACTTTAAATTTTAAAGTTTTAATGATGATGTGCAAAGCTTGTTGAGATGTAAACATGCAATGAATAACGAATTGCAGACAAGCGAATTTCTCAGTAAAGGGAGGAAAACTCATACAGTACGTGACCTTTTAATAATAATTGCATGTATAGAATACCATACACAGAAAATAGTAATGTTTAAACTAAAAAAAAAAAAGAAATTGAAAATTATCTTAAAAGTATTGGGGGCAAACTACTTTTATTAAGCTTTTCAATTTTTGATTATATGTAAAAAGAAAATTTCCCAAGATGTTCTAAAAAGAAATTTCAAAAATAATTTCATTCATATGTGAATAAGTTCTGAAAGTTTCATTAAAATCCGACATTTATTTGAATTTTGCAAGAATTTCCAAATCGATGTGTTTTTCACCGGAAAAAAGCGTAAAAACACTAATGGTAATTATAATGTCAACCACTGACGTAACAAAAACAAGATTTTTAACCAAAGTTTTGAACGTGCTAGAAAGGATGAAAAATTTAATGAAATAATAAAAAAGAATATTTTGGTCTTTCCACTTAATAATAACAAACATTTTGACGATAAAACTTTGTTTTTATTAAGTTTGGGGCTTTTTTCATCATGCTGTGGTGATTTTCAGCGAAAAATTGGCGGTACCTACGCTAATATATTGATTTTTACTTATTTGACTGGTTTTACAGTTAATAATATGAATTCAAAACTGATTGGTTGGGAGAATGCTACAGAAAAAGCAGGGAAATGGAGGGTTGTTGAGGACACTTCTTGAGAAGTAGTAGAAATATAATTTTATGTTAAAATCGGTCAATAAAACTTCATAATTATTCAATGGTGAATGGAACGTTAAGTGATACTGAATATAAGATACTGTAGACTCAGGTATTTGATATTTTATAAGTATGCACTGTGCAGTTTGCAGAATTATTTGACTATTGTCATCATTTGTGATGATACAGATGAACGAGAAGATATTAAAGTCACTACTTACCTTTTGCATCGGTTTACATTTATTTTTATTTGAAACTCTCTAATTGAAGATCTTGTGTCAGGATAAGCAAATAGTAAATAAACCGATAACCTCCAAGTGTTAAAAAGTACAAAACTAAAATAAAATCTAATGAACCATGACAGCGCACTTTTTTGATGATCATTCAATATTTTTTTGTTTAGGAAAGATTTTGTTTATTTAGGAAAGATGTGTTTACTTATCGTGAGTTTCATTCTTTTTTTTCTTTTTTTTCTAAACAATATGAATCCAATTCTTTATAGAAAGTTCCGGAAATTGACGAACCAAGCTAGCTGAAGAGTTTTTCATGATTAAATAAATAAGTGATCACTTGTAATCTGGAATTGTTTCCAGAATTCAAATGTGTGTTGATCCCAAAAGAAACTCTAACTATTAAAATTGTCCATTATTTTATTGACGAAAAGGAACCACAAAATCATAAATTATACCTCCACTATTCGCCCATGCATTGAATATTGCTGTCATATCTGGTCTGGTTCTCCTGCTATATATTTAGAAATCCAAAGAGTCTGCAATGTTATTGGTCTTGACCTGGCATCTCGGCCTCAGCCACTTTCATATAGCCATACCGTAACTTTTGGGTATTTTCTATAAATATTTTCATGGTACTTGTTCTGATCTTTCCTCTTTGGCATCTCGAATTTACGAATTTAAGCAGAGTACTAGAATGGCAGATAGGTCTCATCCTTTTACCGTTGAAATTGCTAGATGTAACCGTAAGATGTTTGCTAAAAGTTTCTTCTCTCGCACTTTTCGCTTGCGGTGTTTTGCTTTCCAGTCAACTTTGATCTTCAAAAATTTAATTGAACTGTCAATCGTTATCCTATGTCTTTTTTAATTCCTGTTCTTTTAGTTTTCTCTCTCCTTAATAATGATTTATTTTTCTCATATTCCCTCACACTCAGTAACTTCTTGCGTTTTAGTGGCTTTATTGCTTTGCTTGGGGTGAAATGATAAAAACAATACTTAGAAAATTTGCAGCATCCAAGTGTAATGTAATAAAAATGTGTCTGTCACTGAGATCGCGCGCTGGGTTAAAACCGTTTTTCTTTATTAATGTTCATCGTAGCTTCATTTCAATGATCACTACTAGAAAGACTTCTTTACGATTAATGTCATTAAATATCAGTGTATCTGTGCGTAGGTGAAATTCATAAAATCCGTCATTTCCAAATGTTTCGTAGACAAATAATATTCGTAGAATAATAGCAATAAGTTCAATCCAGACAGATTTCAATTAGTCCCAATAATATTCCTTTTGTTTTTCGTACATATTCGTAGGCTTTTAGAATCTGCAAAACACTACAAATTTTAAAAAAATCATCACTTCTAGAAAGGCTGATGTGAGATGCTTACAGCTCTCACCTCGCTGTACAAATTACTTCGAATTCTTTACAAGCTAAAACATACCGGATCTAAATCGCACCTTTTCTGTAATTTTTATAAGGAGAGCGCTTTTACTGACAACAAGATTATGACACGTTTTAACGAATTTGTCTCTTCTTCAATTTTGTTTGCAGTCGAGATATTTTTATTATTTTTTTACCTTGTATGGATTGTTGAAATTGTTTTTGTTTATTATTGTATTTTTGTTGCATTAATGGCATGAGTGAGTTTGAGTAAGGTTTGCGCATTAAGATCTGCGCATATGTTAACTAACTTTTTTCATTTTATCGAGAATCTCTCTCTCTCTTTTAAAAAATGTGTGTATCTTATAAAATGCGAGTATGTTTATGCGAACGCACTTTTACTTACAAATGTCTGTTTTCATGTGTATATGTAGAAAGTGATTAATATGCAAAATAAGTATACCCTGTTGAATTCTTGTGTTTATAAGAAACGTTTAATTCGGAATCTAGATATATACATTGATTTTCTCAAATAAAACCGAGTCTGGCCTACGGTCGTGTATTCGAGTGTTCGATAAAAGGTGATTATTCAGTCAGTTATCTGCCATACGTGATACACGCTTAGGCGATCATGTATCTCTCGATACATGACTGACGAGGCAGATTTTTTCCCGCAGTAGGTTGCCATTTCTTTCTGCGGTAGACCAGTTGACATCCAAGGCTAGAGAACCCGGCCTGTCCTGCTATTTACACATATCTGGGGTGGGGGAGAAGAGGAGGATTCATACCTTGCCCAAAGGTGTTAGCACGTTAGTGAATATAATGGATTCGACTGGAATTCGAACTCGGCTCTCCGATTCCTCAATCCGAGCCGCTATCTATTATTATATTTTCTATTTCTTTCTCAGATGATCATTTGTTAAATCTGCTATAAGTTTATGTATGTTTTGGTAAAGACTGGGTCATCCCAGTCTTCTAGCAACTTGAGGAGAGTGTGTCTACCATGAAACATTGTTCGAATAACATTGATTTGAATATATATCCTTATTGGTGATTATATAAGGTTTTATCTTTCTTTTGTTTGTTCAAATTTATTGAACATATTTAATTTTATCTGGAGGTCATATTCAAGGAACAGCCGGTAAAAAATCCATCTACTACCAATGGTTTCCATGTTAACTGCAGTGATTATGTATTTGCACCACCACATACACACACGTATATATATATATATATATATATATATATATATATATATATATATATATATATATATATATATATATGTATATATATATATATGTGTGTGTGTGTGTGTGTGTGTGTGTGTGTGTGTGTGTGTTTCTTTGAATAATATATACATAAGTTATTCCCCGAATCATTTTCCCCTATTTTTTACGAGTGGGATAATCTATTTTAGTAGTGCTGAAATATGAATCGGACAAGCCACGAGAGTACCTCGTAAATAAATTTTATTTATTCCGATATTGTCGATTTCCTACTGATTTTTAAGGGCCCTTGACGGTTTTTCTTTTGCGTCTTTTAGCCGGCCATCTCATTCAAATAATGAAAGAAAATCTCGTCTCAGAGATTTCTGTTGACAAAATTCTAAAAGGGAGGCGTATCCGGCATTCCAAGTAGCAATAGGCTTTTGTGAGCAATTTCATGACCTGTTGACTGTCATTGCCTCTGTTCTCTCTCTATTTCATGAGGTTCAAAGCGCATCTGGTATTTAACCCGGTAAACTAAGAAAACAAACAAAAAGTGTTATCTAAAAACTTTGACATTACAGCTGTTTGCTAACAATTACAAATAAAGACACGACCATCATTTTGAAAGGAGTAAAAAGAATTACTACTATTTAAAACATTCCTGCATTAAGTATGTTTGAAAATATTTTAGCATAAAGAAGATACAATTTCAGAAGTAAACATTTATAAATGATTTAATGATAGAATCTTTATATATGTAAATATAACTTAAAGTTCACCCAGTCCAGACCTTCAAAGATAAGACCCACCATAATATTTCTTTACAATTTCGAGTTATCATGCCTGCGAATCATAGCCCTCTTTATCCGCTGGTTCAACCGTTGAGATATCTTGTAATTATCATCTACTTTTGCCACCATTGGGGTCTTTGGGTTTGGTCGCGCTTAGTCTGGGTCCTCGCCTTCGATATTGCCGCTGAGGGTGGCTCTATCAAGAGTTTAGAACTCCCGACAGTATCGCTTTCAGAGTCATTGGACCACGCAAGCCCCATGTACCACGACAAGCAGCAGCCGGTTAGAAATACAGTACATAGAGTCGATTAATAATTATTTCTTTCGTATTCTATTGGTACAGAGGAAATTCCTCTCAGACAGCTTCTTCCCTAAAACTGTTAAGTTGTGGAACACACCCACCTACCACCGAAAGGATGCTTCTCCGATTACTACAATCAACACTTCGTTGAAACTGTTAGATGTAGACGTCTCTTTTACTCCAATAGCTTCATGTCTCGCACATCTCGCCTATGGAACTCCCTTCCCTATTACTGTTTCCCTGACAAATACAATCTCCAACGGTTTAAGTGTAGCGTCAATCGACATCTCCAGTTGCCTTGATCTATCCACTTCTCTTCTCCACATCCTTTCATTTTTCATTCCTATCTGCTCTCGCTCCAAATCTTCTGTAACCCCCTTGCCTTGATCGACCCACTGTCTTTCTCTTTCTCCACATCCTCTCCTTTACCACTCCTATCTGCCCTTCCTCCAACCCTTCTATGACCCCATGCGTGATAGTGGCCTCCAGCCTTGCTTGGGGTGATACGCTTAAAAAAAGAAAAGAAAAAGTCTAGGGTTAACTGTTAACTATATCCTCTTAATAGACACCTCTTGCTCCCTTCATGTGCGCCTTTACAGAAACAACTTTATTCAGTAAACCTCTACTTTGAGTGGCTCTTGGGCCTTGTATTGGTTGAAAGGTAATATCAAAAAAGTGTCAGCAGCAGTACACTGGGCGGTTACGCTTACTGCATCTGATTGAAGTGAACTTAACAGGAGGATATATGTGCGACGAAATAGGTAAAGAGCTGGCGTAGCTGTGGCAACGGGGAAAGGGACAAGTTTATTTTCGACTAATAGTAGCAAGGGTACACCAGAAATATGTGAATTTCGGACTGACATCAGCAGCACGTGAAAACTGCAGATACCCACCCGTGATGCAAGAATGAGTTTGTATTATAATACCGGATTTTAACTACCCGTAATTCACACCAGGCCATCAAAGAAGCCGAACACATAAGGGGTTTGATCTGTGATCACCCCAGGCTGCCAAATGCAGAAGCATATAACTTCACACCTGCATCCGGTTTTACAATCGTTAGAAAGATTTGTAATACACGACGGTATTAAAACAGCCGCCCGACGGGAGGATATGGGCATTCTCTCACACAGCGTAGCCAGAGAATATTGGCTCTACGTATCAAACTATGGACGATGAAGCCGGCTCTCCCAACATACTGAGTGAGGGTAATTAACGAAGTCAGGAGTTGAATAAAAATTTAATGTTCAGCAATGAGAGATTTTAATCACGTATTATCGTACTGCCGGCGGTACCCACTATATTACAGAGATCACCGGTGACTGACAAGGATGTTTACTATCAACGAAGGGTAACATTGAATGAAATCACACCCCAGTTCAACCTTAGGGTCGCAGAACCCATCAATCAACTCACAGTAGAGTGGATATTGCATTCCATGTGATTTCATCGTCGTCGTTCTACAAGAGAACTCTAATTGATATCACAGGATTATTGTACCTCACCTGGACTATATGAACACGCCACCCCTGGGGCGTGGAGAACTGTCACCAAGTCGCCTGTTCAAGCGAGTCACGATACCATCTCTTTTGAAACAGACAGTCGAGGTCGTGTTAGAGGAAATCGCATGAAGCGATGTGTAATGTTATGTTAGAGACGCCAGTCGGGTTCGTTAAATTCACTTTTTTAAGCAAATCACCTCAAGCAAGGCGGGAGTGCCACTAGCACGCAAGGGGTTACAGAGACTGAGAGTAAGAATAAAGTGGTGTGTTTGGGAAAAGGATAAAGAGAAGGACAGGGATCAAGTTCAAGGCATCAGAAGATGTCGATTGACATTACATTTGAAAATTTGAAGATTATAGCTATCAGGGAAGCAAGTGATAGGAAGGGAGTTCCACTGACGGGAGGTGCGAGAAAAGAAGCTGTTGGAGTAGAAGAGATGGCTACATTTAGCTGTTGCGACAGTAGAAGGGTGGGACTGAGATGCCAACCTAGTATGACGTTTGAATTCATGCAGTTTGAGAACCAGTGAAAATAGTTCGTAAAGACATGAATAGAATGATATCAATAGCTAGACAGGAATAGAATGCTATCTATATCTATAGATAAACATTTTATCAATAGATAAAAAAATTCACATATCGATATCAGTTCGTATCTATTTATTTGTACTGAGAACTTGACAGCTTAGAGCTGGATACAAAGTAAATTGAATGGTTACTGAAAGTGAATTCATATAAAAAAAAATGATACAAATGGACTGAGAGCAAAAATTGTATGACTAATTTTTCGACAAAAAACGCGTTTCTTTTTAAACCTTTTAAAAAAATCAGATAATTATAAAATTTTATTGAATATTTCAGAAGATATTCGATGATAAATAAAATTAGTATTCTTTTGTAAATTTTGTGTAAACATACGTGCACAGACAATCTGTATAAATAAATGCGAATGTCAGTGTGTCACACTTTTTCCACTTTACACCTAGAGGCCGTAGTCCAACATATCGTACCATTTTGGAATCAGGCCGACTCTGTGAGCAAATTAAAAACATTCCTGGCAGCATTCGGACACCCAATCCTGAAATTCTGGATTCCCAAATTTTCATTACTGTGAATGTTTTGGGCGATTTTTACGTGATTTTTTGCGACGAATTTTTTTTGTACGATAACAATTTTTATAACTTGGAAATAATTGAAATTAATTGCGAAATCTAGCGAAAGTCACCCATAAAATAAAAATAATTATTTGTACGGAAAGCAAGGACCTACGTACATTAAATTTTCTAAGTTAAGTGACGGTAGATGAATTATCGTTGAATTTTTAAAAGGTAAGCTTAAATGTTAATGCAATACTTAAATGTAGTTATCAATTTTGAGCTCTTCTATAGTTTATTGTTGCCTATCGCATACGGCAGCAGTACGCCTTGCAAAAAGAAATCTCCACCAACAGAGGACCAAAAGAGCCAAGGCTGCAGCGAGGAAAAAAAAGTCCCGTGCAAATGAAAACCCAGATCAAACAGCAGCCAGATCTTCCAATGCTGAGAATGTGAAAAGACTTAGGGACTCTCAAACTCCTGAACAGGTCAAAGTCCCAATCAAGAGCCCTCCACAAGAGCTAGCTTAATTGCTGCCTGATAGGGCGACTTTTAAGCTAGTTTGAAAGAAATTGAAATGGACAGAGGACTGATAAGAAAAGATTATAAGCCGAAATGTGTGACATTTGAAATCTATTTTACGAGTCTTTCTGTATTTAAGCGGAATATATTTTTTAATAATTATTTATCTATTTAGTATACTAAAATTTAGATTTTAAATTTGAACATTTTGGCGTCGAACTAGTTGTCTTAATAATGAGCATCTATTCTTTTTTTATTATTAACAGTTTTGACCCATGTTAGAGAACCAAGTCAACGATCTTCAGTCTTCAGCAACCTGGTATTATGAATGTCGAAACTTCAATGCATATTATATACACAAAATAATCGTGGGTGTTCGACACGCGCTCAGTAAAACTGAACGTTCAACTCGTTTATCTTCGAGCCATGCTCGCTGGCCAGTCGGCCGTCAACAGGACAGCTGTCGACTTGGGCCAAACCAGTGCAGCGACAAAGAAAAGCCGAAAAATACAAACTCCAAAAAAGAGAGATTTGACTGAGATGGATGGCTGGTAGCAAAATCAACGTCTGAATAAATACTGATACGAATCGACACCACCATCTTGGATTGCCATTATTTTTGTGTGTTATCGCTTAGGGAACTCTGAGAATGTCGCAGCAGTAGTGGTGGCGGCTGATGTCGGTGCGAGGTGGGTAGAAGTTGAAGAGAATTTAGGGTGTTGTAGGTGGGTGCTTGAGGTAAGTATGATATTGGTAAGGGTGTTGAGATGTTGTGGAGCGGGACTGATACATAGCTGACAGGTTGTCCAAATTAGATAATTCACAGAGAACGCCGCCAGAGATAAGAATCTAAATAGCATTGGGTGGTTGGTTAATAACTGCCATGTGACTTCATAGGAGGATGTTGATTGGATGAATTTGTTTATTTATTTACTTTATTTTTGTGATGATCAGGGCGAGGGACAAGTTCTTAGGGATTCGCGGTGTCAGGCGTAAGCAGAGAACTGATAGAAATTCAAGGCGCGGAACAAAAAGAATTGTGTCATTAAGCAGAGGGAAATACAGAGAGATGGGGACGGAGAAAAAGAGGAAGAGAACGAGGGAAAGATGAAAGGGTGTAATACATAGTTTTAGAAGAAAAAGAGAGCGAGGTTAAATAGAAGAAAAACGTTCGGGTGAGACAGAAATTGAGAAAGAAAAAAAAAAAAGAATTGCGTAAAATGTTTGTGGTATCAGAGAATTTACAGTAGTACTATTAGGGAGTAATAGATAGCGGCTCGTATTGAGACAATCGGAGAGCCGAGTTCGAATTCCAGTCGAATGAATTACATTCACTTACATACTAATACCGTCGGGAAAGGTATGGATCCTCTTCTTATCCCCCCAGCTATGGGCAAATAGCAGGACAGACCGGGTTCTATAGCCTTGGATAGCAACTGGTTTACCGCAGAAAGAAATGGCAACCTACAGCGAGAAAAAAAATCTGCCTCGTCAGTCATGTATCGAAAGATACATGATAGCCTAAGCATAGCATATAACTGACTGACTATGAGGGTCTAACAGCAGAAGGACGTTTATTTATATTTTTGAAGAAATGTTCCAGCCCCACCGAGGTTATTAAAACCACATCGTTTATTAAGTTTGCACTTTTTGGCTCTTTAAATGTTTTTTGGGACACCGTTTTTATTTTGATCAACCGTGTATTGCATATTGAGAAAAATTCGGAGCGTTCCACCTATTAAGGCGCATCTTGCATTTTGAACCTAAGTGTAATTTCTAAACCCCATTAGTAATATGGTACACTGTCACAGTATTGTTCTCATGAGGCTTTCAAACATCCCATTTAAAATATAGATATCGTATGTATCCGCATATCATGCGGCTTTTGAAGACCTAATTTTGAACCTAATTTTAAGGGGGTCGCATCATACACGAGCTGTAAAATTAGCGTACGTACTGCTGGCCCTGGCTATGCCGTTGACCAAACTATATATCCATTTACTGTAGCCAAATTAGCTTCAAAATTAGATCTTCAAAAGTCGCATGATACGCGAGTACATACGGTATATCATTTCGTTCTTAATTTTCCAGTTATATATTGTCTTCAGCGTCCTTTCTAGTTTAGTTAATATAAGATGAATTAAAATAAAAACAGGTTTTATTTTGAAAAAAATATTTCGTGTTGTTTATAGTATGTGGTCACAAGGTAAAATAAGAAAGCAATATTGATGGGAAATTACAAGTTATTTACAGAATTAACTATAAGGTTGTGTTGTAAATAATTTCCGCTTTTTTATCGATTTCATTATTCAAAAGATAAAGTAAAGTTACATTTTATTCAATCCTATATTGACTATCACGTACCATGATATGTCGTCACTTATCAGGCAGCTCTTGGATACCTTTTGAGTAAAATTCCTCAGTTTTTTAACTGTTTCCTTCTGATTTTAAGTATAAGTGCTTTTTTTTTGTTCCCATTTTCCTTAACACGTTTTCATTGTTCACATGTTCTATTCCTGGAATTTTCAGTATTTTCTCTAGAACTATATCTCTGTTGACTCAAGACTTCTCTTTATCTGTGAAGGAATTATCCAACATTCACAGCAATATAGTTGTATCTTATCCTTGTTTCCGACGATATTTTCCTATGTCATAATACTTTGTTTAGAATCGGGAAAACATCTTTCGATATTCCTATGCGTCTAGGTATTCCTGTGTCACATTTTCCATTGCAGAATAAATCACAGCTTGGTTGTGTGAGCATTGAAGAAACACACATGTGTCTAAGCGGGCGTCTGCAATAGAGGTTAGCTATCTACCCTATCAGACGGGAATACTTGGAAACGAGAAACCACCCATTTACTTACCCACTTTTATATTCAGCGAAAAACATGTTGCGACGATGAGAGATCCAAGGAATTCTATCACTGTACCTCTCTTCTACGGGTTAATTTTCGCAGAACTGCTTTCACTTGTGTGGCAGCGTTAAAATGACTTGATCGTTTATAGGAAAGTCATCTCCAAGAGAGAGACCATCAGATAAGGAACTGACAAGGTTCTCTTGATGTCAAGAGTTTCAGCAAGTTTACAAGCTGGGAGACATTAGTTACGTGAACGGGGAACAGCATTCCTACCGTAAGAGATCGTCAGCAGGGCAGAAATCTCAGTTGATGTTTAGATGTTTTCAATCATTTGGTTTTTTTTTGGGGGGGGGGTGTTAAGCTTATCACCCCAAGCAAGGCTGGAAGCCACTAGCACACAAGGGGTTACAGAAGGGTTGGAGGAAGAGCAGATAGGAGTGGTAAAGGAGAGGATGTGGAGAAAGATAGTGGATCGATCAAGGCAAGGGGGTTACAGAAGATTTGGAGCGAGAGCAGATAGGAATGAAAGGTGAAAGGATGTGGAGAAGGGAAGTAGATAGATCAAGGCAACTGGAGATGACGATTGACGCTACACTTAAATAGTTGGAGATTGTATTTGTCAGGGAAACAGGAATAAGGAAGGGAGTTCCACAGGCGAGATATGCGAGACATGACATTTGTTTTAATGTCGTTCGCCGTGAATGAAGTTTCTCAGCGATCTTAACTCTTTTATGCGAATGCGTAAAGCTATACTGTCGCGTGGCGGAATTGTTAGAACATTCGCTTACTGACCCTGAGATGTGAGTTCGAATATCGTTATGATTTGTTTTTCTCGTTGAGATGTTATCGGTCTGTGGAGGCGTGCAAACCATGCTCCGGGTCTACTCAGACTGTGAGTAACGAAACCGTTCGAAAACCGCTTAATGGATCAACCCCAAATCAAATTACTAGAGATTGCAGATTAGTACACACAGGTGTTAAGTGGATTTTTCACTTTATTAGTAGTGACTTTAATTTTAAGAATTTTCTATGGATAGTAGATGGGCATTTATAGTTTAAAAGAAAATATCATTTCTAACCATTTTTATTCATTTCGCCAAGGCAATGAAAGCCACTAAGATGTAAGGGGTTACTGAGAAGAGAATATGAGAAAAACATAATCAATAAAAGAACAGGAATTAATAAGACAGAATGTAAAGATTGACGTAGCATTTAAGTTTTTGAAGTTCAGACTTGATTGAGGAGCAAGAAGCCATGGGAGAATTCCAACGCGAGAAGTGCGATAGAAGGAACTGTTATTATAGAACTTACGGTTAGATCTAGCGATTTCAACTGTAAAATGACGAGAATTTGCCGCCAATCTAGAACTTCGCTTAAATTTATAAAGTCGACGTACCATAGAGGAAAGTTCATCAGAACAATTACCATGAAAAGTGTTTATAGAAAAGGCACAGGAAAGCTACGTTACGACGATAGGAAAGTGTCTGAGAGAAAAATGCCAGATCACAACCAATAACATTGCAGATCCCTCTTTGGATTTTATAAAGAATTTCTAAATATATAGCAGGAGCAACTAATAATATTTATAGTTATATTTTGGCTGTTACTGGTGTGAATATCGATATGTGCACGAATTGCCAATCTAGTACTACCATAAAGTATATGTAGAAAAGACAGAGGGAAGGTACATTAGGACAGTGGACAAAAAATGACTGATGTCTACATGCCAGGTCAGGAGCAGTCATATTGCATATTCTTCTTTGGATTTTATCAAGAATCTCTAAATATATAACAGGAGCACCAGACCAGATGTTGCAGCAATATTCAAAGCAAAAACGAATGGGAGATATGTAAGACAGATTATGACCTTATTATATTCTTCCATTTGAACCAGCATACCCATCTTGGTTGTTATACATACAATGTTTTGGTCAGTGTACACTCTGCTTGTCCAGGTGTCTATCATTGGTACTCAGTATACTTGAAATTATCACTTAATATGATGATTATTTAAAGGTTAGCACGGAGTCACAAGTTATCGTGGCCAAGGGTTTGAGTCTACTGGCATTGATCAAGAACTCGATGACGTCAGATTATGCGATCTCACAAAAAAACCACGGTCCTCTCAGCATAGTATGAACCACGGGTGGATTGAGCAGACGTCAGCAGTTTGGCTAGTCGTCCTGGCAGACGGGTGTACTCGGTTCAGAGTATAAGGAACCCATAACAGGCATCTAATTATTTTATATCTACTTCATTTTTATTGCAAACCGCACGAATATTCAGACGATGCATACATTAACGATCTATCTATCTATCTATCTATCTATCTATCTATCTATCTATCTATCTATCTATCTATCTATCTAATATAAATGATTGATTGAAGTGAGATATCATTCCAATCGTTGGTGTTTTTTATAATACAGTGTCCAATATCCTACTGACAAACCACATATAGTGCAATGTTACGTTTTTCAGATCTTATTAAAAACGCAGCCGAGAAGGAGAAATGACCCCCCCCCCAAAAAAAAATCCACTACAGAACTATCAACAAGAAATTCAGGAATGCATTTGTACGCTGCAAAACCTATCTAAGTGCCGAATGTGGAAGAGATAACCTCCCAGTTATATGTAAACTTAGAATGAAACTATGGAGACTGAAGAGGCCTAAAGAAGCACCCAAATAAGACAGACTCTTGAGCCACCCGAACCTGAAGGAGAAATACATGGACAATGTGAAAAGAAGATACGAGGGACAAAATGGCAATGGTAACTCGAAGTAGTACACACTAAGAGAATCTTTAGTGACATCAATAAACGAGATCAGCGCAAAGGAGAATAGACGAGTGGATGACAGATGAGATTCTCGTCATGATGAAGAAGAAAGAAAAAAACAATACGAAGACACGGAAGAGAATATAGAACACTACTCAAAGAAATAAGGAACAAAATGCAGACCGGCTAAAGAGGAATGGCTTAACGAAAATATACAGAAATAGAAAGAATGCGTATCACAGATAAAGGAGATATGCATAAAAAAAGAGAACTAACAGGACAAAAGATATGTCCATTAATAGGCTGCATAAAATCCAAGGACGGAACGATGATATTAGAGAAAGAAAAAGTACTTCAGGGATGGAACGAATATATCGGTGAACTCTTCCACGACGAAAGCGAACAACCGACAATAAACAAAAATATCGACGGACCGGAAATATTAAAAACCGAAGCTGAAGCTGCATTGGGCATATTGAACAGAAACAAGGCGGCAGGGCCAGACGGAATTGTAATGCTGATAGCCTTAGACGATTTCAGCATAGAAAATCTGACAGAAATAATAAATGAAATCTACAACAGTGGTGACATACCGGAAGACCTAAGCAGATCTATTTGTATAGCACAGCCTAAGAGACCAGGCGCAAACGAATGCGGACTCCACTGGACAATCAACCGAATGAGCCAGAGAACAAAACTCATCATCGAGATCAGCGCAAAGGAAAAAAAAACGAGTGGATGACAGATGAGATTCTCGGCATTATGCAAAGCAGGCAGAAAACAATGCCAAGACACGGAACAGAATACAGAAAACTACACAAAGAAATAAAGAACAAATGCAGACAGGCTAAAAAAGAGTGACTCAGCGAAAAATATGCAGAAATAGAAAGAATGAGTATCACAGATAATGCAGATATGCATATAAAAACTAAAAAATAAAAACTAACAGGACAAAAGACATGTTCTTCAACAAGATGCATAAAATCCAAGGGCGGAACGATGATATTAGAGAAAGAAAAAATACCTCAGTGATGGAACGAATATATTGGTGAACTCTTCCACGACGAAAGAAGAAGCTGACAATTCACAGAAATATCGACGGACCGGAAATATTAAAAAGCGAACTGGAATCGATATCATCCCAAAGGAGAATGGACGAAGAAGAAAAAAAAACGAATGGATGACTGATGAGATTCTCGACAGGATACAAAGGACACAAAAATACGGAACGGAATACAGAAAACTACACAACGAAATAAGGACCAAATGCATGCAGGCTAAAGAAAAGTGGCTAAACAAAAAATGTGCAGAAACAGAGAGGTTGAGTACCGCCAACAAAGGATATATGCATGAACAAATAAAGGAACTTACAGGGCAGACAACAGAACTGCATAAAATCGAAGGATGGAACGCTCATATTAGAGAAGGAAAATATTCTTCAGCAGTGAAACGAATATATTGGAGAACTCTTCCACGACGAAAGAGAACAACCGGCAATACACAGAACTACCGACGGGCCTGAAAATTTAAAAACCGAAGTAGAAGCTGTACTAGTAAAATTGAACACAAACAAGGCGGCAGGGCCAGACGGAATTGTAACAGAAATGGTGACAGGCTTGGGTCAATCATTGGCATAGACAAGATCATAGAAATAATAAAAGAAATCTCCAACAGTAGTGTTATACCGGAAGACCTAAGTAGATCTATTTTCATAGCACTACCTAAGAAATTAGATCAAAACGAATGTCAGCTTTATCGGACAATCAGCGTAATGACCCATATAACAAAAAAAAAAAATCCAAATTCTGACTAATAGATCGCGCAGCAGAATCAAACCGGAGATAGGATAAGAACAATGCAGGTTCGCCAAAGACACCGGAACAAGGAGCATAAGGTTCATAATGCTACCGGAATGAGCAATACAAATGCAGAAGGTGCTTTATAGATTACGCCAAGATGGTCGATAAAGCACGCCACAAAGATCTGTTAGAACTGATCAGCAACCTTGACATAGTTGGGTACGGATATTAGAATAATAAAGAATCCATAATCGCGGAAAACCGCCTGCATAGGATAGGAAACGAGTTCTGCAGATACACAAAAATAGAAAGTGGGGTAAGACAAGGGAGTTTCTATTCACAGAACTTATTCAATCTACAGCGAGGAAATTTTCAGAAAATTAGATGTCCTACCTGGATTCATAATTGGTGGACACAATCTTAACAACATGAGATAGGCAGATGACACAGTGATGATAACAGACACCGAAATAGAGCTATAAAAGCTCCTATAGCGAAGGAAATCGAGAAGAAAGGACTAAAGATAAACTATAAGAAGATAGAATGCATGGTTGTTGACAATTGGATGAGCCCAAAATGCAAATTACAAGCCGAGGACACCAAAATCAAACAAATACAATAATTTAAGTATTTGGGAAGTATTTTAATAGAGGACGGAAAGTGCGGCACTGAGATCCGACTATCACGTAACAGTTCAGTACACTTTTCTAGGTTTCTAACGATTTTTTTTTCTTAATACTTTACTTAGCTTTTTGAAGGTATATTTAAAAGAAGGATATCTTATATATATATATATATATATATATATATATATATATATATATATATATATATATAATTATTATAAATGATGTGATATATATATATATATGCATATACATATGTTTTATAATAATAATTATATATATATATATATATATATATATATATATATATATATCACATCATTTATAATAATTATATATATATATATATATATATATATATATATATATATATAATTATTATTATAAACGATACTAAAACTTCAGGTGGTAATAATTTATTTCATTAGAATCGTAAAAACGGACCCAATTCATCAGACCTTCAAATCCCATTGTGCCTTCTGATTTCAGTGTCGCACCTTCCGCTCTCTATTAAAACACTCAGTACGGGGTGGGTGGGAAGGTTTTATTATCAAAGGATTGGCATAAAATAACACAAATATAACTAAGTTAGTACTATAGCAATTTTAAGTTACTAATAATTCTTTTTAATATCATTTAAAAAGAAACGTTTTGAAAATATTTCCAAATTGACTGTCAAAAAATGTTGTTTTTACTGAACTCCTGCTGTTAATTTAAACACTGAATATACGGATTATATTTTGCGCCTTTTTAGTAAACAAATAGATATACATTGGGCAGTAGGAGATACATCTGATGATATATGTAAATAATAGTGTTGCATCCAGAGGTGGTTGTTGCCCTTCAGCTTCCTTGCGCAAACACTCTTATGGTAGAAAGAAAGTCATCTGAATGAACAGGTATTTTCAGAAAGAGTGAAATGTTTAAATACTTGGGAATTCTCAGCCGACGCCTACAATCTACCATATATATATATATATATATATATATATATATATATATATATATATATATATATATATATATATGGGGGATGTCTGTGTAGTATACAAAGTGCCAGGAAGTTGCAGGACTTATGTTAAAGGCATTAATTCTTCGACTAAGTACAAGTATTTTCCTGTCATAACTTTAAAACATGCGGTGGTTATTCTTCCGATCTTCTAAAGAACTACTTTGTTGATTACAGGAGAACATAAGAAATGGATAACCTTGAGGTTATTACGGATTTTGCAAACCTTTGTCATAGGGTTGGTGTGTATGTATGTATGTATTTAGGAAATGGATTAAATCCGATATATTTTTACATTTAATTTTATGTTTTGTAATTCAACAGTATTTATTATACCCCTGCTGACCTGAATATTCGAGAAAGCTTTTCAGAAAAATATGCGTCCTCCGGCAGGATTCGAAAAAAAAAACATACTCTATGGGAAACCGTCATTGGGACTGTTGTGCCTAAACGCTCGGCCACGTTGGACTTACGGTGAAACAAAGTTCGAATATTGCTTTTGAACACGCACAGACTTTGCTGAATTTCGAAACATCCATATCTGCTTTGTTTCGTATCCTAACATGAATAAAGACAATTTATTCTATGAAATGGATTAAATCCGACATATTTTTTTTGTTTAAACGTTATTTTTGATGGCTACTCATATTCGAGTAGAAGATCTGTCTTTTAATTAAACAGTATTTTTTATCCAACTACATCTACCGGCCTGGATATTCGAGAAATCTTGTCAAAAAGTATGTGTCCATCGGCAGGATTACATATATATATATATATATATATATATATATATATATATATATATATATATATATATATATATATATATAATTATTATAAATGATGTGATATATATATATATATATATATATATATATATATACATATATATATACATGCATATACATATATTTTATAATAATAATTATATATATATATATATATATATATATATATATATATATATCACATCATTTATAATAATATATATATATATATATATATATATATATATATATATATATATATATATATATATATATATATAATTATTATTATAAACGATACTAAAACTTCAGGAGGTAATAATTTATTTCATTAGAATCATAAAAACGGACCCAATTCATCAGACCTTCAAATACAAAAGTATATATATATATATATATATATATATATATATATATATATATATATATATATATATATATATATATATATGCTGTTATTTAACTATTATATATGTTAGGTATCACCAAAACGGATGCTTTTTTTCGAAATGTAAGCAAAAATCGTTACCCTCTGTTTTAAAATATTTATCAAATATCAGTGGAATTATTCGATTCAAACGAAAATGTTAGTACTTGTTTATTAATTAATAATTTTTTTTATTGAATATGTTTTTCTTTTAAAGAAATTTACAAAATATTTTTGGGGAGTATGAATCATCACACCCCTTTCGATACCTCGGTAATTTTTAATTGGGTAGATGTGTTCGGCCATTTTTTAAAAGATTTTTATAACGAAAATTCCCAGAAGTTATTATTTCAATAAAAAATTATGTCATATCAAGAGTGAATATACAGAAAATTCAGACCGCATCTTAGCAAAAATAATTGAATAAAACTAAAAATATGTTTTATATGTTTTATGTTCCATTCCAGTCGGGTTTACCGTGTTCACTTTCGTGCAAATTCTCTCAAGAAAGATAAGAATCCACCTCTACTCATCTAGTTGTGACGTGAATAGTAGGATTTGTATCATTATGCTATATATATATATATATATATATATATATATATATATATATATATATATATATAACGTATATATGTAATATTTGTTATATGCATACATATGTATATTAAAAGTTATTTTTCTTTCCATGTCGACAATATAGTTAAATTCTGTGGACATGACAAATTGGTATAACATGACAATTGGAAAAAAAATCTTAGTTTTCTGCCGACACGTTTTTTCTTCCAAATTTTTCAAGACAAAAATGAAATCGAAATGTTTTTGTTGTCATAGTTACATTACAAAATCCAAAGTGAAAAAAGAGAGACGCTTTTGCGTAAGCCTCTTTCTGGTTAACATAAATTTCCTTTATACTAAGAGTTCTTTTTCTTTTCGTGTCAACAATATACCAATTAATCTGGGAATTTAATTTATATTGTTGACATGGAAAGAAAATAACTCTGATGATACATCACAGGTACCCACAGTATTAACAACATAAGATACGCAGATCACACAGTGATGATAGCAGATACGAAAAGGAAATTACAAAACCTTCTACAGAAGAGAGCGAAGTAGAACGAGAAGCATAAACTACAAGAAGACAGAATGCATGGTCACCTGTAAAAAGATGAGCCCGAAATGCGATTTACAGGTCGGGGACACTAAAATCAAGCATGTGCGGAAATTTAAATAACTGGGAAGTGTTTTGACGGAGGACGGAATGTGGAGAGGATGCAAAAAAAAAAAAAGAGGAAGCTTTTACTTAACATCAGGAAGAGGCAGATTAAATTTCTGAGACACGTAAGGAGGGTTTGAAGAATATGATACTCACAGTGCGGATAGAGGGAAGGAGAGACAAGGGAAAGCAACGCGTGATATACCTAGCGGGCTTAAGCAAGTGGCTGGGAAAAAGTAGCAAAAGGACAAAATATACTGAGCACTACAAGGGACAGGAGGAAGTTGACAGCTATGATCGTCTACGTCCTGAAGGGACACGGTACATAAAGGAAGAATTTTGTTTTTAATTTTGCCGACTGCAAAGTATAGTAGGGTCAAGTGGGGAAACGTTAGTGAGAAAATGAGTTCCATAGCGCAACTCACTCCGCCAGAAATTTGGAAACGACATGCAGTACTGCTTGGCATTCGCGCCGGAAGCTCCAATACGAACATTCAGAGTGATTGGGCGTCAATCTGAGGACAATACAATGGATTTTGAAAGAGTTGGATGAGTTTAATGAGTTTAACTCTGAAACATGCCACACAAGCAGGTGTCAGATACGTAACGGAGTTCCTTTGTCGCCATATTTATTACAACGTTTCGGCCGTTGTCCGCTCCGGTCTTCTTCAGGTGGTTGGAATGTCGAACTGAACCCTTTATTTCTAGTTCCACGTGCCATGTTTAAATGAGGTCAGTTATCTCCTGTTAATTTCCCTCTGAAAGTTCTCCACTGCCTTAACCAGGTATTGAACTCACACTATGGGTCCTGTCACTGAATCTAACCAAAGCCTTTATCCACTGTACCATGTATCCATCTGTGTATGAAATTCTAGGTATTATAAACCTTTATGTCTTCAGCCTCATTTTTTTACAAGAGCTCATATTGCAAATTTTGTTGTTATTATCGCTTTTCTCTGGCACTCCTTATTACTGGTTCCCATATTGTATTCATTTCTATGCTTGGTCGGCTCATATGTCTGAAACTCCGCGCAGTTTGTGGAAATAATCAAAGATGCTCCCATCCTATCCAACCAGATGGTGAGCTTGGACGTGGTGAGTTTCTTCACCAAGCTACCCACGGAGGAGGCACTCTCAGTAGTCAGAGACAGATTGGCCTCTGACTCATCCCTAGAATAAATAATGTCGTAATGTTGAAGAGGTGCGCTTCAAATCGTTTTAATAGTGCTTTGTAGATTTCTCCATTCTTATAGGCGTCAATATGCATTTTTTTAAAGCTTCAGGAAGTTTTTTTAATCTTGACATATATTTTCTTAATTTACTCTCTAACGGTATCCTTTTGCATGCACAATGAGTTATACTGGTTGACAGCAGTAGACACAGCTTACAAAAAAATAAATAAATAAAATAAACACGTGTCATTTTGATTTTTATACGTGCACAAAAAATTCTTGTATTGGCAACCATGTAAAAAAAAAAATATAGAGATTAAATGTAAACCTTCACGTCTGCATATCTTAATTTTTAATAAATATTTTTCTTCCGGCATTGTAAAAAATCTTGAAAGTTTAATAAACATTTCTCTTAATGAATATATAGTTTAATTAAGATTTTGTCTATATTTCAGAGATGAGGTATTATGTACAGTATTTACATTAGTCGGACTATTGTCCTCATCTTTGTCGCCATATTTGTCACAACGTTTCGGCCGTTGTACGCTCCGGTCTTCTTCAGGTGGTTGGAATTTCGAACCGAACCCTTTATTTCGATTTCCTCAAGGACACGTGGCACAGTGGATAAAGGCGTTGGTTAGATCCGGTGACAGACCCAAGGAGTGTGAGTTCAATACCCGGTTCAAGCAGTGGGGAACTTTCAGAGGGAAAATTACCAGGAGATAACTGATAACTGACATCCATCAAAACATGGCTCGTGGAACTAGAACAGTCTACCCCAGTGATCGAAATAAAGGGTTCGGTTTGAAATTCCAACCACCTGAAGAAGGCCGGAGCGTACAACGGCCGAAACGTTGTGACAAATATGGCGACAAAGATGAGGACAATAGTCCGACTAATGTAAATACTGTAATTAAGATTTGTTTTAATTATCAGGAGAAAAAGAGACATTTAAAAAAAATATTATCTTAGGGGTTCACTTACATTTGCGCAGCAATATATATATATATATATATATATATATATATATATATATATTATGCTTTTACATTATTTTATATGTAGACAGAAGACCTTTGTTGAAACATGTTCCTTTTGATCATTCATACATACTTATATTAAATATTTTGCTCATATATATATATATATATATATATATATATATATATATATATATATATATATATATATATATATATATGTTGTAACCTAGGGAAGGTTAATGAATAGAATAAACAGTCGAAGGTTGGTAATAAACGATAATGATCGATAATACTTAGGACAAGAAGAACAAATAAAATTCGCCAGCGGCGCGTAGAAGTAGTAATCAACTCTTAGAAAAGAGTCAAGTGAATTTCACAATGAATCTCCAATCGCAGTATATATCCACCAACCGCCCCACGCGGTCAGATGTGTCACAAGGCCAAATTTAATGTGGGGTATCCGAGCCCGTAGACTCGGCCAAAAATTCACCGTAGACCCCGTATAATACGGAATCGAGTAGCTGTTTTCCGAGACGAGACTCTGCCCTTCGACATAGCTTCGTCTGGGGATCATCAAGATGAGGACAATAGTCCGAATAATATAAATAATGTATATATATATATATATATACATTTATTATAAACAGAGCATTTGCTTAAATACTTGTATCTATAAAAAGAACGTTAAACATATCATAAATGTCTTTAAATAAATTGTCGGACTTTGTCCAATTCAAAATATATGACGTCATTTGTTTACATTTGATACGCTAAGAGCAGATATGAATAGAAGAGATTCATGGAAGATTTAGGTTTAAAGATAGTAAAATCGACTTTGTTAACCGGACGCTTCTCTGTGGCCGAACGATTAAGGCACGTCACACGAAATGACGGTTCCGTATAGGATACAGGTTCGATTCCTGTCGGAGAACGAAAATTTTCTATGAAAAATTTCTCGGACATTCAGGCCGGTAAATGTTATTTAATACTGTTTATTATAAAACAGAGCATTTGCTTAAATACTTGTATCTATAAAAAGAACGTTAAACATATCATAAATGTCCTTAAATAAATTGTCGGACTCTGTCCAATTCAATATACATATAGTGAGTGAGTGTTTTTGTAGTATTTATAAATTTTTCCGTTTGGTGGTGGCAAAGGAGGGTAAATATAATCCATAGTGTTTATTGTCCCAAGTGCTTTCGAAAAATAGCCACTTCTTTTGCCATTTTTAAGAGGCTTGTTCTTAAGTGTTGTTATTTTCGAGTCACATCATTTCCAGCCAAGTAGAAAGATTTCAACAACGTTCCTTTCGCGAGCCCCTAAATAAACGCTACTACTATATAGGCATCATACAACTACACATTAAAAAGACAACCTTTATAATTAATTAACAACACTTAACAACAAACCGCTGGAAAATAGTTAAAGAAGTGACCGAAAGCGCTTGGGACAATAAACACTACGGGCAATTTTTATACTATCCTACCACCATTAAACGGAAAATTTTAAGAATACTAGAAAAAAATTAATCAAATCATCAACAAAATATGTTTGAAAGAAAGATTACTGCACATTAACTATATATATATATATATATATATATATATATATATATATATATATATATATATATATATATATATATATATATATATAATTATTTATTTGAATATTACAACATAAATATGTTATAAAATCACGACAAAAGTAGCCATTTTGTTTCAACACTTCTTGTGTCTTGTCAAGTGATAATATAGAATATAGAATAAATGGTTTTAAAAGTTTCAAATTAATCAACGATCCTTAGCTAAGAGTAAACGCTGTTACGTAAGCCAGAGTGGCCAATCAGAAAACAAGTATAGGATGATTCGAAAAATTTGACAACTAAGCAAGGCTATCTATATATATATAATTTATGCACGTTTGATTAAAGGCCAACGAAATTTCATTGTGGATTATAATTTTTTTATTTCCGTTTCCAATATTTATTATAATGTTTTGGGTTTCCGATTGGAAATTAAATAACAAAATAATCAACAAAGAAATTCCGTTGGTTTTTAATGAAACTGCATGAGTGAAAAAATTCTGCCTAAATGCACCCAATATATATATATATACATATATATATATATATATATATATATATATATATATATATATATATATATATATATAATGATGAAAATATACTTTTAAGTTATGATAAATATATGGGTTAAAGTGCTAAATATCAGGGATAGAACGTATGCAAATAACCGTTAAGATGATACAATGGATCTTCTACCCATAATGAACTATTGACTAGCATATATAAAGAGTTGATGTAAAACACAACACATATGGCCTGGAGATTGCACTTAAGCATGAACCAGTGGCACTGCTGCGTCTTGACCTCAGTGTTAACGTACAATACACACACACACACACACACACACACATATATATATATATATATATATATATATATATAGAGAGAGAGAGAGAGAGAGAGAGAGTGAGAGAGAGAAAGAGAGAGTGTGAGTGAGAGAGAGAAAGATGGACACGCGAGTTCTAGCCTCCTGTTACACGAGAAGGCTTGGAATGAACGCTCCTATTCAAAACCAAGTAACAGTGAAAACATGACGTAAAACTGAAAACACCAGAGACAAAACAACCTCGAAAATGGCTATAGAAGTGGCCGAAAGCGCTTCGGACAATAAAAATTATTGAAAATTTTTGTACTCCCTTACTCCTACAAAACGGAAAAAAGTATGGATGCTGGAAAGAATTAATAAAAATATAATTAAATCTTCCACGTCCCCCGTATTTAATGAAATGCATTTGAAAGAAAGCTTGCTGCCCCCCCCCACATATATATATATATATATATATATATGAAGAAATATAGTCTTAAAGTGTGCTATATTTATGAGATAAAGTGCTCAATATCAGAGATAGAGCGTGTGTAAATATAAAAGTGAACATAGAAGTCAACACTTAGAAGCGACAGTCTGTTTCATGCTAGTGCAATCGTCAGGCAACTGTTTCATGCTAGTGCAATCGTCAGTTGCCTGACGATTGCACTAGCATGAAACAGACTGTCGCCTCTTAGTGTTGACTTCTATGTTTATATATATATTTAAAGATATTTATAATATGTTTAACGTTCTTTTTTATAGATACAAGTATTTAAGCAAATGCTCTGTTTTTATAATAAACAGTATTAAATAACATTTACCGGCCTAATGGCCGAGAAATTTTCATAGAAAATTTTCGTTCTCTGACAGGAATCGAACCTGTATCCTATACGGAAACCGTCATTGCGCGTGACGTACCTTAACCTTTCGGTCACAAAGAAGCGTCTGGTTAGCAATGTCGATTTTACTATCGTTAAACTTAAATCTTCCATGAATCTCTTCTATTCATATCTGCTCTAGCGTATCAAATGTAAACAAATGACGTCATATATTTTTGAATTGGACATAGTCCGACAATTTATTTAAAGACATTTTTATGATATGTTTAACGTTCTTTTTATAGATACAAGTATTTAATGCTCTGTTTATAATAAACAGTATTAAATAACAAATTTATTATAAAACAGAGCATTTGCTTAAATACTTGTATCTATAAAAAGAACGTTAAACATATCATAAATGTCTTTAAATAAATTGTCGGACTATGTCCAATTCAATATATATATATATATATATATATATATATATATATATATATGTGTGTGTGTGTGTGTGTGTGTGTGTGTGTGTGTGTGTGTGTTTGTGTGTGTGTCTGTGTGTATTTAGGCAGCAAATTCTCTTTTAGGCATATCTGATTGCATCAGTTACAATATTATGTCTACTTATGAGTCAAATGAGTCAATAAGTGCAAAGTCAATATTGTAGATATTGTTTCCTATTTATCTCACAACTAATAGGCCCGGTGTTTCTATATCCGTCTCGTATTGTTACGCACGTTGAATGGAAGTCTATTGTTCCTCTTTGACTGATTCTGGCAAAGCGTATTCTTCGAATGACTCTGTCCTTAGTCACATTTTATTGAGGACAAACTAGCGACAAGACGAGGAAATTAACTGGCAAACAGTTGGCATTCATTGCTTTGTCAACTGACAAGGATCCGGTGGCTTATCAATATTACTATAAAGGTTCAGGCATGTTTATATAGATGCTTTTATTATTAAATACCCATAGTTCTCTCTCTGAATTTCTGGGATAAGGCGTTATTATTATTTAAATATTTACTTTCTGACTAATATTCTCATCTTTGCTGTAATTATTATAGTGTTTCGTTCGTTGCACACTTCGGCCTTCATTAGGTGTCTTGCCGATCCAGATAACCTTCAGGGAATTTCGAACTTTTTATTTTACTCACCTTTCGCTCAATGCAAGGCTTGAGAACCACTTAAAGTAGAACGTGTGATTTAATGGACGTAAGGGGAGAAAATTAGTGTAGACTATGGGAATATATACGATAGATAACAATTGACTTTATACTTGAAGGAATTAAGATTGTAGCATCCTCTCGGGAGTCTATTGCCTGAAGTAACGTTCAGGAAGGACCCGTCTTAGTTTAACTTTCTTTTTACCAATGGAATACGAAGGAAATGAGGATGACATAGTCATTGAGAATTCGATCCATGTGTCAATCCATAGTACCGTATAAACAAGACGAGCAATAACTAAAAAGTACTAAATAAGTACAAGACGAGATACCCCTAGACATGGCCATCGGAACTAGAACAATATATCCAACAGAGGTTTAATCGAACTTACAGGTACTGAAGAGCATAGCGACCGAAACGCTGTGACAATAAAAAAAAGGTATGACGAAAATATTCCGAACGTAAATAATACACTTTACATGTACAGACATCTCTCAATCAATATGTTTTTGCTTCAAACATAGGAAAAGTGATATTATATGTATATATACTCAAGTTTTATGGATACACCGACTTCTAAAAAAACAAAGGGACACACTGAAAATAGTGTCATTTTTCCTTTATTATTTCCACAGAAACTACAACGGATGCAGAAAGCAAAAAATAATCATATTGGGTCTAGAAGGTTTACAGTTAAAAACACCGTTTTTTTTCCTACTTAGACAACACCATTGGGAATACAATTTCGCCAGTGATGAAAATTAGTTATTTTTAAGGAAGGCAGGTGTGCAGGCCGCCTAAAACTTCGCCTGTTACGCACACCGATATCGAAACTACTGAAACACATTACCTATAAATTGACTGGGCTGAAATCAAATGTTTATTTTCTGAAAACTTACAACAAGCGGTGGTCTATATCAATAGTTCCAATTTTTCTCATGAAGTAATTTATTGCTGCACCTCTGTTTTATATTCACTTTCATGTCAGTCACCATTTTGACAAACAACCGTTAAGCTATTGGGTTAACAAGTATGTTGTTATCAAATATTGCAGTGTTGAGTTATTATTATTATTATTATTATTATTATTATTAGTAGTAGTAGTAGTAGTAGTAGTATTACTATTATTATTACTGGAAAATTGTTGAAAATTATGAAGATCTGCAAGAAGAATACAAATGATATGACGAGATAAACAATGTATTTTATGTCTAAGTGGAGAGTATAAGTTCCATTGCCAGTTCGACTTCGCCTTCCCGGGTTAAATCTGAAATTTTTACAGAAGAAAAAAAGAAACAAAAAAGAAAATACATTAAGCACACACCACTACGGTCTTTTGAACAGGAGTAGAGGTTTATCCCTTGTTTCCTGTTTAGGATTGAGTTACTTGTTCTGGTTCTAATGTCTACTTCAGCTCTATACGTCTAATGTATCCACTTGAATTCTGAAACTTTACAAATTATTTTCTCCTCAATAGGAGTAGATAGGATTGCGTATCACTCAGTTTCACACTCCTACTTGATTTTCTGAACAGGGGTAGAGGTTTATCCCTTGTTTCCTGTTTAGGATTGGGTTTTCGGTTCCTTCTAAAGTTTTTTAAAATTCTTTTTCACTCCCAGTAACCTCTGGCATCTCAGTGGCGTTTTCGCCTTGCTTGTTGTGAATTGATTAAAAAATATCCATTTCATGTATCTACCGTTTTGGATCGATTACAAGCTAAACTAACTTCTTCACAGTCTTTTCTTTCCAATCGATTTCCGAAGTCTTTTATGAGCCACTACTTTGAATTAATTAGCCCTCTATTATTATGATCGATCTTCATCGTCCTCTACAGCTGAAGAGAATTATAATTATTTTATCCATGATTCAGTTTACTATCGCGAGTGTTTTTTATGTGTCTTTCCTAAAAAGTTTAATACTATACGAGAAGACTTACTTTCCACTCTGCAGTTTCTTTCAAATAGACGCAATTTTTTAATGTTATATCGCTTCAGAAGGATTATGATTCTCCACAGCTTCCTTTCCTTTATTATCTGCGAATTGATATGACTTCATGGAAATGATAGTCGAGTGTTTTCCTTTTGCCTTTTCCACTGACAGGAATTCAGAGTTTTCCTTTTCTTACGCTGGTTGCCACCCAATGCTAGAAAATTCCGTCTATCCTTCTATTTAGTTTGTAGTTGAAGCGTGGACAGAAGAATCGGATTCCTACCTTTCCCAGGTGTTATTTCCTCTTTCTTTTTTTCTTTCTTTCTTTCTTTCTTTCTTTCTTTCTTTCTTTCTTTCTTTTACCGCATCGGGAGACTTTCTTTTTTCGTATGTCGTACCCCTACGCGTACGTGTAGGCCAAAGGCAAAAATTGTCCCTGTAACCGCTGTCAGGCTGGCGTCGATGTACCACCGACCCTCTTTTAGTGGAATGAGGAAGGTGCTGTTGCAGGTTTGGAATCCTCGAGACCAGGTGCCTTTACCATTGATTAATGAGTAGAACAGATACTACGCATTGACCCTGGCTGGAAGACCGATGGTGATTGGAGTTTATTTCTTATTTTTAAACGTTTAATTTTAAGGAGAGATTTATAAGCAATAAAAATATAATAATACGATTTACTTGAAGTATTTAACATGAAATAAAGTATACTAATGCTATATATATATATATATATATATATATATATATATATATATATATATATATATATATATATATATAAGTCTCATCAGGTAGTTAACAATGATGGGTTACCATCATTTTTAACTACTTAATGAGACGTTGTTTATTAAACGTCGTAACAAAATGTACAATTTTAAAGTAGTAACTTACATGTTCTAATGTAACAGTGTATAATAAATATTTATTGCTCTACTCCTGTATTGAGCCCTGTTTTAAACGTTTTGAATTTTATTCTTCGTTCTTTTACGTTTGTATATATATATACTCTACCGTCATTTTCGACTTTGAGGGTTAATCAGCTCAGTTCTGACAACCAGACTACCAGTACATATTAATTGATGTTAATGGTAAAGACTTGTGCAGAACCAACCCCACACCGAGCCGAATACAGAGAACTGGTGCACAGTATGTCGCAAGTTCCCGACCTTCCGTAGGTTTTTGAATTCAGAGCTATCCTTCTCCTCGACCGGTTGGAACCCATTATTTATTTACCTATATTTACCAGTAGCTGGGAAGAGAAGAGATTGATTCATACCTATCACAACGGTATTAGCACGTAAGTGAATGTTATTAATTCGACTAGAATTCGAACTCGGCTCTCCGATTCTTCAATCCGAGCCGCAATCCATTATGAGTAATGATACGTTGCTGCTGCTATAATGTGTGTCGATGTAATAAATGATAAATACAGCAGATCTAGACAAAATTATCGAGCCATATTTAATACTTGGGTTTTATATCACTGATTATTGGTGCGATATTCATAAAATATGTTACGCCAGTCAGGTATAAACAAGAGAGTAAATGGGAGGTTGAAAAAGAATGACAAAAGTATGTTATTAATATATGCTTAATATGGCTGACAAAATTAGGTAGTCAACAAAAGAGAACAAAGAAAAGCAGTAAAAAGAACGGAGAAAAAAGTGAAAGAATAAAAGAGGAAATAAAAATGAAGAAAAAAATGGGGAAAATGAGAAAAAGAAAAGAACAGAAAAAAGAAAAAAAGCACAAAGTGCAAAGAGAAAGTAAAATGATAAAATTAAAGAAACAAGCTAAACTAAAGAAGCGGGAACAATAATAAATGAGAAAAAGAGAAAGAAAAATAAGAAAGGGTAGAGAAGGAAAAATGGCGGTGAAAGAGAAGAAGAAAGAAAAAATGAAAGAAAATGAGAGAAAAAAGAAAGATGAATGAAAATAGAAATGATAAGAGGAATGAAAAGAAAGAAGATGCATAAAAAAGAATCAGAAGAAAAGAAAGAAGAAACAAAGAAAAAAGTAAGAAGAAACATAAAGAAAAAAAAATTCAAAGTGACAATGAGTATGGGAGAGTGAATACAAGAAATGTATGAACGTTTCTACTATTTTGTAAGGGTGGGCGTTTCATGATATTTAAACAGGGTGTGTGTCTTATGGATTGACAAAGGCACAGAATTCGAATAAAAATTGCAGGAAATAAGCCTTGGAGTAGATCCAGAATTCTACTCAGTTAAAATAAAAGAAATAGATGATTCAAAGTAGGTTCA
This sequence comes from Acanthosepion esculentum, assembly GCA_964036315.1. NCBI lineage: Eukaryota > Metazoa > Mollusca > Cephalopoda > Sepiida > Sepiidae > Acanthosepion > Acanthosepion esculentum. The sequence goes on from OZ038485.1 coordinate 63,975,453, forward strand.
GATTATTGAATGAGAAACATGCATGTGGCAAATTCTTCAACACCAACTGCAATAAGACTTCTCCGCACCTCCAAGATATTCCCAAATGTTAGTACCCCCGTTAACCTTTAAAGTATGTCCTTAAATTTGTTCTTGAAGCATTTGAGTGGCTTGCATTGAGAACGATTGTCATATGCGAGCTCACCGTACAAGAGCCTTTTTCAGCATGCAAGTGTCCTCTAAGCGAACAAGTTGACCAGCCCTTCTAAGTTAGTACTTCATGAGTAGGTCCAAGTATAGAGCCCCAGCGTTAATGCAGAAATATCTAGAAAAAGTCGCCATTCAAGACAACATTCATTTCGCGATTTTATAAGATAGACTGAATCAGTTCCAAAATTCGTCCAGAAATACAATAACAAATTGTTAAAATTAAAAAGCCTTTCGTTGTTCCAGTTAACAACAGAAAGTAGATCGTTTTTCATATGGGCTGCCAATTTGACTTTATCGAACCGCTCAGACTGACTATTAAGACAGGAATAAATGCTGTTGTCACATCAGTATAGATGCCATCAGTAAGGTCACTGATGAAAATTACGAACACGTGGATCCAAGGATAGAGATCTGGGGAACAGCTGCATTAATAGAAAAAGATCGAGAAGTGTGGCCATACAAGACAACTTACATTTCGCGACTTGATAGGGACTCAGTTCCAAAATTCGTCCAGAAATATCATAAGCTTTCAACTTGTGAAGAAGAAAAATACTCCTAACCCTGTCAAATGCTTTCGAAATATCCAAAGTAACAATCTAATACTTAATATAATTTCCCAGCAAAAATATTTAATACATCAGCAATTGACCTAGGAAGCGAAAGTCATATTGCTTACCTGATTTTTGGAATTTTTTTGTTACTTCGGCTAGGGGTATAAAAACGAATACGTATGAATAGTCATGGTTGGACACTGGAAATTTAATATTATATATATATATATATATATTTGTCATCCACAGACAGACTGTTTCGCTGTTTCACAGCTCATCAGTGTGGCTAGACAGCCGGTTGCCACTAGCTAGGATCGAAACACGACTGAATTGGCGTCAGTCGGAACTTCTACCACTAAGCCGTCGGCTCACAACAGGGATGAAGGTGAATTTTAGCGTGTTTATTTTTAGATTTAGACAAACACACAGTGACTGACAGTGACTCAATTCTGCCGAAGAGTCATGCAATATTAGCTTAAATAGTCACTGATACATATATATATATATATATATATATATATATATATATATATATATATATATAATATTAAATTTTAAATTGTGCGTGTGCATATATAGATATCCACAGACTGTTTCGCTTTATCACAGCTCATCAGTGTGACTAGACATGCGATTGCTTCAAGCTGCGATCGAAACCTGGCCGATGCTACCCACAAGCTATCGTCGCACGGCAGAGCGGAAGGGAAATTTTAACGTTTTTACTATGCGAAAGACGTCAGTAGCTAGGTGAGCTTGATTCGAGTAGAAGAGCATTGCATTAGCAACAGCAGCCACTGTTTATAAAATTACCCCTTTCTTCTACGCGAGCTCAATCGAATTATTTCGAGAGAATATATATACATATATATTTGCGTGTGTGTGTGTGTGTGTGTATGCTTTTCAGAGACTCTTCCCAATAGTGCCGCAAGTGGATATTGCCGCGACGTTGCTGCTCTAACCACTCGGCTACGTGCCTGCTATTTACAAATCTGTTAACATTGCTTATTTTCTGTTTGCTTTTAAGATCAAATCGTTGTAGGTCTTCAGGGGGATTTTTTTTTCAGGTCTTAAAACGTAAATGCATCTGGTGTGTGTGTGATTTTTTTTTTAACTTAAGTTCTTTCTCAAAAACTTCTCGGCGAATTAAAACAGTTTCAATTGAAGTGTTCCCCGAAAGAAATCAAAACTTTATGTATACTTTCTGTTCCGAATGGCTCGGAACAATATCGACTCATGACTCCTAACAGCGCAATATACAACTTATGTCCAGTTCGCGCGACACATATAAAGTAATATTTCCATTTTATTTTGTTAATGTTTTTTGTTTTCGTTTTTAGTGTGGATGTTTACCCTCTAGTCGGTACTTATTTGAGGATATGCTTGATACATAAGATATATGATTGATATGTAATCCGTTATAATACCGCGTGTGCTCATAAATACCGAATACAATTCAGCCAGATGAAAACGGCGGCTGGAGAGCGAAAAGAAGAAAAGAATTATTTATGTATTTGCATAAGAATCATAATCCTAAACGTGACCTCTTAAATTTGTATCTATGCATAAAAAATAAGTAATTATTATGTGGAACGGTAACATTTTGTGACTCCCAAAGGAAACGTTTCGCAATAAACTGCATTCAAACGACTGATTTTATCCACCTTAGATGAATATATAAACGTTTTAACGCAAGGATCTGTAAAATCGTCTGACTCTAATTGATAAGGTATTTTTCTGGTCTATTCAAAATAACCATCTCCGTTAAACGATTGTGACTTTTAGCGCGAACGGAATGTTTACATGCCCTTGTGCGCTCAGTTGACCTGGGTTGCCGACTGAATTTTATGGGCCTGTATGTGCGTTCGTGCAGTTTAGTTTACATTTTTTTATGTTTGATGACATTTTGTATTCAATGTGAATCAGCTTCAGTACGATATGGTCTTCATTATAAGCACGCACTGACCCAAGAGGTCTTTGCGTGTAAGTATATGAACATCTCTATGAAGAAAATGATATATCAACAGATCGATATCTATTAATCGTTGTATATATATATATATATATATATATATATATATATATGATAAAAATATAGATTTGAAGTATGATATATATATATATATATATATATATATATATATATATATATATAACAAAGAAACCACACACAAAACATACTTTACAAATAGTAAACAGCACAATGCTTTTTAAACATGTATGGTAAATTAAAAAGAAAAATCAAATCACACCAAAAATATCATGGAAAATCATTGAACAGCATCATCCTATAAAATTTAATCCCAAACCTGTAAACTCTATCTGGAGGAGAAAATAGTTGTAATTACCTTCCCAGACCAACACAAACTATTAAATAAACGATCAGAACTCAAAATGTAGAGACGAAAACAAATTTTTACTACGTTACTTAAAAATAAAAAAATAAAAAAACGAACAAAAAATAAATAATAAATGAAATAAAATAAAAATGAAAAGTATAATAAATTAATACAAATCAATAAATAAGAAAATAATAAACAATAAATAAGTAAATAACAAACAAATTAAGAAATTACGAATGCACACAAAAACAATAGTAAACGTAATAATAACAATCAACAACAGATAACAAAGCAATCTATAATAATGTTTAAAAAAAAAACAGCACTATAAAATAATCCCAAAACTTTATTCGGATCCACAATTATTTCCACTTAATAACCCCTATAATATTTTGAAACATAACCTTTACCACCCACCAACCCAATAACCGTTATAATAATACAATAGTATAGTTATAATAATACTTATCTATAATGCATCAGCGTATATAAATAGCCAAGCCAAAACACAACATATATATATATAATCAACACCATCGCTTGAAAAGACACGGGAGTGTCAAAACGAAATGGCTATTTTTGTAGTGATTTTATAACATATTTATGTTATAATATTTGAATAAATGATTATATATATATATATATATATATATATATATATATATATATATATATATATATATATATATATATATATATATCCATTCCTGAAACACTTATTTTAGCACAAGCGAACATACATTATAAAAATGTAATAATATATATAATAATATATATATATGTATGTTTGTATAAGTGATAAGTATGGAGACTGGTGATTCTATGGTAAAATATATTATAAAGAATGCCCCTGACTCAGCTATATCTTGTACTCATTTTTTATTTACAGTTACATATATATATATATATATATATATATATATATATATATATATATATATATAGATAGATAGATAGATAGATAGATAGATAGATAGATAGAGAGAGAGAGAGAGGAGAGAGGAGAGAGGGCGAGAGAGAAAGATAACTATAGATAAGAATTTGAATATGACTTATCTTCTGACTTCTTTCGTAGGTACACCGTTCCGCTAGTCCAGATAAGATACATCTATTGAATTCATCAACAGATGACATATCGATCAGTCATTAAGTCGCCATAACACATTCTTTAAGGTAGATTATTTAAGATAAGTTTTTTCTTTCTTACATTCCTTATACCTTAAATAATGAACACACACACTCCCTATATATATATATATATATATATATATATATATATATATATATATATATATATATATATATATATATATATATATATATATATATATATGACAGGCATTTTAGGTGTAGGAAAGGCATAAATATAAATAATTTAATAACGGACTAAATTTGTTACGTTGGTTCGACTACACATGCGCACGAACGGGGGATGCTGGGAATTAAAAAAAATGATGTAATCTAGCCGATTCGATTTAGATTCTTTTTTCCCTTTTTTGTTTTACAAACAAAAATTTGGATTACTAAGGGGATCGCCTCTTAGTGGAGTGATGGAATGTATCTGATACTGTTTTACCTGACCTTGTAGATAAACTAAACAAAGTCCAACGTGCAATAGAACTTACATACAACATGGAAGAATTCAAATCTTTACCTTTCCTAGGTATCATGCTAAACTGTGTTAACAGTAGTTTAAATATTGGTATCTATTCCAAATCAACCAACAAAGACAATCTAATAAAGTTATATTCTCTTCATAACAACGAAATAATTTTCGGTAAAATCATCGATTTCTAATTAAGAACATTCAGACTTTGCAGCCCTCGATATTTATATAAAGAGGAAAAATACATGGAAATAATTTAAAGCTTCTTCAGTACCCTAATTATTATATATTCAGTGAGAAACAAAAAGCTTCATAAAATGTTCCAACATAGATAAACGGCCTCTTATGACACACCCAATGAATAAAAAAATATATATTGTCCGACCAACTAACTCTATCACAACTACAATTGAAAAGAACTTATCCAAACTCAACATAAAATGTGTTACTAATACATATAAAACAATAACAGACAGTCCCAACTAAACAATTCAATAAGTTAAAATTTGAAAAAGTAATTTACTCGATCGTCCCTATTTAGATTCCTTGAGCTTTCTTCTATGTATTTTTGTGTCAATTATATCACAAATCATACATAGAAGAAACCTCAAGGAAACTAAATAAAAGATTATATGAACACAAAAGGGACATTTTACAAAAGATTACATCAAATTCATTAGTTGTACATTGTAACGAGATTGGCCACAATTTTGACATAAATAAAATGCCACTCTGATAAAAGAGAAAACAATTCACTAAGACGAAAACGTTTAAAGAATCCCTGGATTGCAAGGTCATCCTTAGTAAATTTGTGCCCTGGCTCTTACAACATTTCACCATTCCTGGCAGATCTTCTATCTGCATATTTAATAACAAAAGTGATGGAAACAAAAAGAAAAAAGTATCTAAATTAAATTTAAAAAAATAAAATCCCCCAGCATCCCTCGTTCGTGCGCATGTGTAGTTGAACCAACATAACAAATTTAGTCCGATGAAATCCCAAAGGACGAAACGCGCCACACGAAAACTTTTTTTCACTTACATTTTTTCACCAATATAGTTCTCAATATATAAAATTTGGCAAAAGTACACGGCGTTGTCCGGGACAAAATTATTGAAATGATTTCTAACTTAGTTTCTAAATAATACATTCGAAGAATAAAGCTATCTCATAAAAATTAACAAACACCTAGAATAACATTGAAATTAAAATAAAGTATTTAAGTATTAGACATTCACGAAAGGGTTTCTCTGTATACAGTATTCTTAGTTTTTGGCTGGGTGCAAAAATCTAAAGATTTCTTTTGTTTCCAAACATGGAGCATCCAACATACTGTTGACCATGTGAAAAACAGGGATTGTTTAAGTGTAATCCAGCCACTAACAGTGTCTGACCTTGTGATTTGTTTATTGACATTGCAAAGCTAAGTTTTACTGGAAATTGCAGTCTCTTAAAATTAAACGAAAAATCTGTAGGGATCAAGGCAATTCTTGGTATATAGACATCTTCTCATCGCCCAAAAACCAGTAAGAGTTGTTTCTTCAATAACATGAGGTATCGTTTTTTCACTATAATTTCTGTGTCCTTGCGGAGTTTTGGTGAATCAAGATTTCGTAGTAGCATTATTGGTGCGCCAATTTCCAGATCAAGTCTATGTGGTGGTAATACAGATAACTTAAATGAATTAAGGAATTCCGTTCTGTTGATTTCATCCAGATAGTTAGAAACAGTATCAACAGATTTATAGTAGTGACAGTTTCCAGGGATCATTTTCAAAAGTTCAAAATTAATTGAATTAACTGTGGTATATTTTTGTGCTATGATGGCTCTCTCAAACAACTATTTACTATTTTGATAATGAGCATTGCTATTTGGAAAGACTTTGACAATTAACTCCAAAGTTGATTGTACGAAATACATATGGGTGATGGATCAATGAACATCTCACTGTCAATTGGGACTCACGCCTCTCCCAGAATTAGGAAGTTTTCAACAAATTGATTTAAAGCTCGAATTTCATCCGCTCTAGTACCTTCTGGAGTGACAGAGAGGATTTGTCTAAAGTCACCAGAGAGAAGCACAAGTATTCCACCCACCAGAGAATCATTGTTCCTAATGTTCCTTAGTGTTCTATCCAAAGCTTCATAAGCTTCAAAAGCTTTCTTATGGTTTATAGTGCGTTCATCCAAAACATAAGCGATCCCGTTTTGAATCAGTAGATCACGTGATCTAAAAGGAAATGTATTTATGGGAATTAGTGTGGCGTCTAAACGATCGCCATTTATATTCTACCCTCTATTACTATACGGATCGCTATTCTCTAATTATTTCTCTATACTATTTTTCTATACTGATCACTATTCGGTGGCTACTTTTCAAGCGAGTGTTATCGAGTAAGTGCTATTATTGCGAGTGATATTCGAAGGCGTTTGACACCAGTATTGTTTACAGCGTTACTGTAGTCGTGTCGGAGATTATAAAGTCTCTACTACAACAAGCATTACGAAAGTGACAACGAGTATTTGTTGACATCAAAAAAGTGGCAACGAGTGTTCTTTGATATCACAAAAATATATGATAAACAAATATTGTGCAGGAAATACAAAAATAAAATAAACACAGAAAGTGTTCAATGCTTAAAATAAATATTAACATATGCAATTTAAAGAAACTTGCTTAGGGTCTTATTGGCTAATCGATTTGGAGCGATTTGTTAGTTCGGTAATCACTTGAATATAGATATACTTTATTTATTTATTAATTATTATTATTTGATAATAATGGGCGAGTGGTTGCTTCCTGATCATGAGACGCCGGTTCGAATCTCATCGTGGTCGAAGGTGTCTTCTTGATGTCATCAGCCTTGTGAGGCGATCCCAGCGCGCGGCTCTTTTGGAAAGTGCCTTAAGATCATACCACCTTGTGAGTGAAATTGGGTAGGGGGGACTATTTAGAAGCCATCGATAGAAGACACAAGTCATCGTGACCGAAGTTTTGAACGTACTGACCTTGTTAAAACTGTTACGCGTTCTTTCCCAGCATCTGTAAACTGTGCAGTATAAACCACAGGTGGGCTCTTTGGGTCTTGAACAAACACAAATGTGCCTGAGTAGGGACTGTCTAGCCGCCCTAGTAGACAGGCGTACTCGGATACGAGTGACCTGACACCCACTTTTTTTAACCTCATGGGAAAAGAGATTTAAAAACAATTAAAAAAAATCAAACTGCAAATGTTAAAAAGGCAAATACTTCAAAATACCTACATATTTTGCCTCTTGGACAAAAAAAAGTGAGGTTACAAGAAGCGTAGCTATATTGAAGAGTTTGCTGGGCAAACATGCTCTAATTATTTATAGATATGCATTGTAGTACTTGAAGCATGAAAATGCATTGCTGTAAAAATAGATTATGCTGTACGCCGATCCGCCAGGCCCACTTAATTATACATACATATTTATTTTGGGCTGAATTCATATATATATATATATATATATATATATATATATATATATATATATATATATATATATATATATATATATATATGAATATATATATATTATGAATATATATATATATTTATGATATTCATATATTATGAATATATATATATATTTATGAATATATATATATATATATATATACACTCACACACACACGCACAATATATTCTAATATATATATATATATATGTGTGTATAGCTGGCCATTCATAGTCGATTATAACCTTCTATTCGGGCGGCTAGACAATCCCTGTTGCAGACGCTTGCTCAGGCGCATTTTTGTTTATTCCCACTTGTGGTTTATACTGAAACTATGCTGAGCGGATCTTAGCTACAGTTTCTGGGAAGCAGCGTGATCAACAATTTGAACAAGGCCAGCATGCTCAAGCCCTAATGTTAGACGCATCTAGCATGAAACAGCCTGTCGCCTCTGAGTATTGACTTCAATGTTCACTTTTATATTTACATACGCTCTATCTCTGATATTGAGGTAAACGTAGCCATGTCTATAATATTAGACAGATACTGATTGATAACACAACAATACTCACACATACACACAGTAAAAAGAACCATAAAATATTGGAGGCCATCTACATTAAAACAAAGCAACCCAGACTGAACAAAATTACAAACAAGTCACAACATATTACAATGCATTTAAATGGTTCTGTTGATAGCATTTCTTTCTATCACGTCGTTTATATAGGCCGTTTTTTTTTTAAAACACGGATTTGCTTCTTGTCACAGCTGATAGAAGTTCTTATTTTAGTCCGATTGGGTTTGGAAAGAGCACTTCCTCTCCTGTATTCCTTTTAAAAACGTGTAGCTTATTTTTCTTCCAATTCCTATACTGGGGATTTTAAGAGTTCGTTTGCATAAATAGGGGAAGAATGTAGTTTTGATGAATTTGTGGGAGCATTGACGAATAAGCTTTTCTTCGATGCAGTTTTTGAGAATGTTTTTTTTTCTCTTTCTGTGAGAATGAGCGGATATCATGATTGTTTGCATTTTCTGACTATGTGTTTTGTTTTGCATGTGGACAACGTCTAAATTATTTTCAGTTAGAGTGTACCTGTAAAGGAACAAAATGAATAAAAAAACAAAAGGAAAAACTATTCTTAGACGTGTTTCGTCCTCTGAGGTACTTTATTAAAGCTAATGTAGGATTTATTTTATTGTACGTGTTTATATAAAAGAGCAAGGATATCATTGGTTTATTAAAGCTTTTAAATTTGAGAATGTTCATCAATATTCATCAGGTGGTTGAAAGGTCAGTCAAAACATGTAGTGAACACAAAGTGACACACACACACACACACACACACATATATATATATATATATATATATATATATATATATATATATATATAGGGTGCACTGAGGGTAACTTTAAAAAGAGGTGGTACAATAATGTCATCTTTTAAGCTAGAAAGTCTTAGAAATTCTACGAAACAATTAGTGCGGAAATTAAAGGAAAAAATAATAAAAAATCGCCCCAGCTTGCTAGGCCATGACAGATGGAGTCCCGAGTGTAAAGGGTAGGGCCAGTTCAGCGCACACTGTACTTCACTTAAAAACTTCATTGCGCAGGCCTGAGGGAGACGTTCGCGTCCAGCAACCATTTACAAGCCCAGTAGCGATGGGAGAGGGGCGAAAACAGCAAGTGGAAGATGACCCTGGAAGTCGCAGTACCAATCCCGCATGCAGGTGGGTCAGGATATTGGCTGATTGATATTGACCTTGAGACAGCAACGACTAATTGACTAAGCAGCCTATTCTAGGGACAGCTCTGCTTGCTCCATACGGAGTGAGGACTTGAAAAGGTGGTCTAAACAAAGCTCATCTCCTTTATTACCCAGTTGGCTAAACGCAATCAACGGGCCTCTTCTCATGCGGTCGGACGTCAGTAAAGAAAAGTTTCCCACCCACCTGTATGGGTATCAAAGGACTGCATGTAGCATGCTGGAACATCAGAACCATGCTGGACACACACGACAGTGGTCGACCAGAACGTCGCTCTGCTCTAATTGCGAATGAACTGTCAAGACTAAATGTTGACATCGCTGCTCTCAATGAAGTCCATTTCCCAGATGAAGGCAGCCTACAAGAGCACGGCGCCGGATATACTCTCTACTGGTCAGGCAATTCAGTAGCAGAGAGTCGTCTTTCAAGTGTAGGTTTCATGATCAAGGATTCCATTGTCTCCAAGGTTGAAAACCTGTCATCAGGTTATTCTGACCGCATCATCTTTATGAGCCTCTCATTTAATAACCTTCAATATGCCACACTAATTAGTGTGTACTCCCCAACTTTACAAGCAGATGCTATGGAAAAACATATATTTTACTCAAATCTGCGCAGCCTATTACGAGACGCCCCTGCAGATGATTTTGCAGCCTGGAAGGGAGTGATTGGGAGACTTCGTGCTGGTAATTGGAACAACAACTGGTGCTTGCTACTAGAGTTCTGCGCAGAACATCATCTTGTCATCACGAACACCATCTTGCAACAGAAAAACAGATTGAAAACAACCTGGATGCATTGGCACCTCATTTACTATATCATAGTGCACCAGTGTGATGTAAAAGACATTATGCTCACTCGAGTGATGCCCAGTACAGAATGTCATACAGACCATCGCCTTATTTGCTGTAAACTCAAGTTTCACTTTAAACTCAAGCCAAGAAAAGGAGGGCCGTTCTGTAAAAAGTTCAAGGTTGGCAGTTTTAAATCAGATGAAGTGAAAGCAGCACTTGAGTCATGGTTTGAAGATGCGAGCATCACCGAAGATTCCTCTCCTGAAATACTTCGGGAAAAAAAAACAAAACTGGCATTCTGCAGACATCTGTAGATATCCTTGGTTTCTCCTCAAGGAAGAACAAAGAGGGGTTTGACGAGAGCAACATGAAAATCCAAGAACTGCTGGTGAGGAAGAGACCAACTCATCAAACTCACTCAGCTCAGCCAGCTTGTCCTGTAAAGAAAGCTGAGTTCCGTTTCGTATGCCATGATCTCCAGTGTCGGCTTCGAGAGATTAAGAATAAATGGTGGACGAAACTCGCTGAAAAAATTCAGCTGTATGCAGACACTGGAGACATCAGTGGTTTCTGTGAAGCTTTAAAGTCAGTATACGGCCCTATGTACCAGATCCAGGGTCCTATACGCAGTGTAGACGGCCAGGTCTCCTTAAAAACAAGGCGTCGATCCTAAACCGTTGGTCGGAACATTTCCAGACACTCTTCAGTGCTAATCGCTCGTTTCAGGAAACAGAAATTCTTCGCATTCTCCAACAACCAGTAAAAATGGAACTGAACGAGTTACCCACCATTGAAGAGACTATCAAAGCCATAAAGTAGCTGAAGTGTAGCAAAACAGCGGGAGTCGATGGAGCCCCACTTGAAATCTGGAAACATGTGGGTCCAGTGTTGCATATGAAACTCCACGTGCACTTTTGCTGCTGTTGGGAGCAGGGAAAATACAAGATCACCGCGATTTAGTCATCATTGTCCTGTACAAGGGGGAAAATCTGATTGTTCTAGTTACCGAGGGATTATTCTACTCTCGATCGCAGAAAAGATCCTTGCAGAGTTCTGCTGAACAGGCTGGTACCCTCGGAACAGCACCTTCCAGCGAGTCAGTGCGGCTTCAGAACCAACATGAGTACAACGGACATAGTGTTTGTTTCCGGGCAGCTGCAGGAGAAATGTCGGGAGCTACACAAGGAGCTGTATGTGACGTTCATTGATCTGACGAAAGCATTCGTCACAGTGAGCACAGTGAGCATTATGAGTCAACTTGGCTGTTCTCCAAAGTTCCTGAATATGATCATTTAGCTGCAAGAAGATAAGCGTGACCACGGGATCTCTAGAGCCCTTCTCGATCACCAGCAGTGTAAAACAAGCTCGCATTCTAGCACCGACTCTTTTCACTATCTTCTTCAGAATGATTATCAAGCAATCCACGAAAGACCTTGATGATGAGGACGTAGTCTACATCAGATACCATCTCGATGTTGGCCTATTTAATCTACGACAATTAAAATCCCAGACGAAGACCATGGACCAACTTATCCGAGACTTCTGCTTTGCCGACGATGCTGCCCTTGTTGCCCATACCGAAGAAGCTTTGCAGCACATCACTTTCTGCTTCACAGAGGCTGCTAAGCTTTTTGGGCTTGAAGATAATTTAAAGAAGACAGAAGTACTCTACCAGCCTGCGCATCGGGATGAGTTACGCCCTCCCAACATCAACATTGGCGCGACTGAGCTGAAGGCATTGCATCAAATCAGAGGCTGGGATCGACAAAGAGGTCGACAATAGACTGGCAAGGGGGAGCATTGCATTTACAAACGTGTGGTGTACAACAGACACCTTGAGAAGGGCACTAAGATCAGAGTGTATAGAGCTATCGTCTGAGCAACTTTTCTATATGGTACAGAGTCATGGGTCACTTACCGACACATCCTGCGACTCCTCGAACGATTCCACAAGCGTTGCATCCGCACGATCCTTAACATACACTAGAGTGACTTCGTCTCCAATACTTAAGTGCTTGAATAGGCGAAGTCTCAGCCACACTGGGCTTCACACGTTTCCAGGATGGAGATTCATGGCCCATTCTAAAATTTTATTGTACAGGGGGCTCTCCATTAGCTATTGCGTCAGAGGCGCAACAAAGAAGCAATTCAAAGTTTGCCTGAAAAAAATCCATTGTTGCCTGTCACATCAACCATTGCCAATGGCCAACCCTAGCTGAGCACCGTGACGCCTGGTGTCTCACTTACAACCATGCTGTCTCCTTCTTTGATGGACCGCTCTGTGACATGAGGCAGAGGAGGACGTACTGCAATGCTATACCATCGAGCCCAGGCCGGACATTTAGCTGCAACTACTGCGACTGTGTATGCCTGTCCCGCATTGGTCTTATCAGTCACAAACGTGCCTGAAAGCGACGTGTACAGACTCCCTCTTGATATTCGTTTTGCAAAGCCAAGCGATGATATATATATATATATATATATATATATATATGTATATATATATATATATATATATATATATATATATATATATATATATATATATATATATATATATATATATATATCATATCATAGCAAATGTTCGTGTCCGATTAGAAAATAAAAAAAAAAATTTTACATTCTCACAAAAAAGAATTTATTAGTTAAATATATAGTCCCCCATCGTTCTCCAAGGTTGCTGATGTCATTTTAGTAGAAACTTGTTGGAAGACGGTTGTGAAATAGTTTTTGACTGACTGTACAGAGTCAGAGTTTTCTCATTTAAATTGTTCTCTAAAGACCAGTACAAATGCAAAGGAGCCAGCCAGGAGAATACAGTGGGTACTGCAGGGTTTCCTTTGTCAAAGCGTTAAGCTTCTGCAAGCCCAGTTTAGTAGCATGCGGGCTTGCGTTGTCGTGGTGCAAAATGACAACTTTTCGATTTGCCAAAATGCGCCGTTTTATTAAACCTAAGTCTCTTCAAATGGCGAAAGGCCTTTGAGATATCGATTTTCAAACTCGTGGCAATCTCTTTCCTCGAAATATCCGGTTTATTCTCCACCATAACAAGTAGAGCGTCTTCATTGACTTCAGAAGGTCTCCCGGAGCGTGGTTGATCATTTACGTTAAAATCACACTGACGAAATCTACCAAACCACTTTATGACTCACCGAAGATTTGGAACATGTTCCAAATAAACCTTCTGAATATTTTTGTCGAAGTTCTGACACTTACATCTTTCTGAAATTTATAGGGCATAATATGGCATAATATGGCGAAAGTGCAACATTTCATC
>OZ038485.1:63994463-64039463 GCA_964036315.1 Acanthosepion esculentum
TACACGAATAAAGCACCCGTAGGACAAAATGAGATAAACATCGATCTGTCATCAAGCAGTCAACACATGAAGAGATTAAATAAACAGCTACCAACGTGTTAAAAATGCATTTCTGCGATATTTTAAAGTTAAATTAAATAATATTTGTTTCAAAGCAGATTAATTATACTTTAAATCAGCTAATATTCCTCAAATAAATTTTTTTTGGAAGATTTTTAATAAAGAGAATTACATTGCAATAAACACGCACTAAAATTAATATTTTATCCCTCAAAATAAACAAAAAACTCTTTCCAGTCAAATTAAATTACTTTTATAATTACAGTAACTAATTTTGCTTATTGGAAATATTAAATTTAATCTATTATCTTGGAATTAAAACTAGAATAAAACCTTCAAGAAAGCTTTTTTCATTTTTTAACATTCATTTTAAACCTTTGGTATCGCGAATATGTTGAGGTCCCTATATAAAAAATCAAATCGCATGAAGAAAGAAAAAAATGACAGTAACAAGAGAAAAAAGACAATAGATTTCAATTTGTTGTGTTTCATCAAAATATCTCGAACTTTTCTTGAATACTGTTGTAACCTAGGAAAACTTACTGAAAGAGGAATAAACAAAACGGAGGTTGGAAATGAAATGGTAATCTTTATAACATTAACAAAATACAATACTCGCTAGCGGCGTGAAGTAGGTAAACCATTGCTATTGGTGAACTGCTTAGACAGCATATTAACCCCCTCTCACTTACAATAGTGTCCAACGTATTTATGAGGACTGGGACATGCCCATGAATGTGCATGAGTAGCGGTATATAACATGAGGAAAGGAAGCTGGACACTAAGAGAACATTGAAGGAAGGGGGTAAGATGAAGAAACAGCAAATAACCGACCTAATGAGCTTGTGCAAATGCATGGCAGAACAGGGATAGTAAGGAGACAAACATTACTCAGAGTTATAAAAGATGAGAAAGTTGTGGAGAGCTATTAACCCCCCCCTTACAACAGTGTCCAACGTGAAGATTGAGACATACCCATTAGTATTCATAGGTACGCTATATAACAGATACTAAAGAATAGATTTAACGTGAAAAGTGTCTTATAATAGAGATTTTCCAAGCGTAGCTTAGATGTGGCACAAGGCCGAAAGTAAGGGGCACCCAGTGAGGATCAAACTCACTACTCAGTCGTAATTGTTTTAGCGAGACAAGCTTGATAACCATTACACTGCCTCGAGGTGGCCCGACGTGTCTTATAATAAAACGGACATCTGGTTTGCAAGGAACATCAAATAACATTTTTTAAACTGCTGCTTTAATTAAACAAGAAATTTAATTTACTAAGGTAAAAAATTCTGTGAGTGTTCCAGAGAACATTTACGCCCAGGTTATAATAATATTCCATCTTTCTTAATAAATCTTCAGGTGTCACAGTGCGGTATATTTAAAAACATGATCATGAGAGCTATTTAGACTTGAAGGCACACAGCAGATCAGTGTGATTTCTCATCTTCAGCAACTTTGTAAATAACTCTAAGCAGTCCTTTCCAGACCTCCATGTTTTGTGCTAACATAAGAACATACTGCAGGTCTTCAAGATCTTCGAGGTTTTTTTTATGGAGGATGATAGAATTTTATTCATATTTCTTTTAATGTCTCTGTTCAATATATATATTTAAAAAAAAACAGCGATAAAAACGAACAAAAAAAAACCGTTGGGAAACTCAATGAAATTGGCTGAGTCTAGACACATCATACGCTAGAAACTTTAAAATTATAAATTTAGCGTTCCTATGTCTTCAGAGTTTCCCTAGAGTGTATAATTAAAACCGATTAAATTTCGTTTATATCCCCTACATATATATATATAATTTTGTCAATAAGAACATTATTTTAGTCTGATTAATTCCTTTTAACATACGAAACGCGTTACAGAGAATTGTTTTTCATTTCGCCATTTAGTTAGCCAAGTAACTTCCAAACGTACTACTAGTATTTTCCATTTAATTTCCACACGACGTTTCACGATAACCGGCCCCCAGATATAAACGAAGGAAGGGTGGGGTTATAATCATTTCCTGTTAGCCTTTTAATTTCTCTAAAATTTCATCAATCACCCGCGTCAAATGCTATCGAAAAGCGAGTAATTTCAACATCCTTTATGGTGTCTCCAAGATTCTGAACGGATTTAAATTCGGGTGAGTATTCCGGCCAGCTGTCAAATGCATCTATAGGGGAAAAGAAAATGAATCGTTTTCAACCTATGCGCGGCCTCGAATGTTTCTTCAACAAAGTTTCAAACACTAGAATTTTTTTTGCAACACGCTAACGATAGTTGAAATCCTTACAGTATTTAGTATTGTTGAAGTTATCTGTAACAATTTTTTGTCAAGATTTACAAACACTACGTTTCGTTCAATTTCGCAAACCAATCGATGGAATTTGAATAAGATGATTTATTAGGAAAAATACTTTGACAAAAACCCTACTTCGCAGTTTAATAAGTTTTCTTGACTTTAATTTAATTTTGTAGGACTTCATGGTAAGCAATATTTTTTTAAGAAATTTTTTTTTCATTTTTCCTTTTTAACAGCGAAGAATAAATTCTTAGGATTTCTTACTCTTGAGCATGCAACATACAACTGACCATGTGTAAATGCGATAATGCCACTAAGACGCAAGGAGTTACTGAGAGTGAAAAAAGACGTGAAAGGACAATAAAAGAACAGTAATCCAAAAGACAAAAGATGATGATTGCATTTAATGTTTACAAGATCGTCGTTGACAGGGAGGCGAGAAAAAGGAAGAGACTCTAGAGAAGAGATGTACGAAAGCAGAAACTTTTAGTTACTTTTTCGCGTATAGCCTCTTACATTTTTGATTCTCGTGATTACTGGCGGCTCTGTAAGAGTGTGTCAAATAAGAATACGTTTTCAGTCCTTTCTCTCGTCAATCAATTTGAAGTGCTATCATCTACTGTCGATAAAGTTGAGAACTTTGCGCTGAAATTCTCTTCAAATTCTACTTTCTGCTAAACTGATTTACCACTTAGAACAGGCTATCTGCTGACTCTCTACTGTGTGATACGCATATAACTCCGTCCATGGTTTCCGTTAGATAGATATGATTGATAGATTGAGATCCAGACAAATAGATATGAACAGGTTGAGATAAATATATAGAGACTGTGATAGATATATAGAAATATAAAAACATATATATATATATATATATATATATATATATATATATATATATATATTTACTTACAATCAGGAATTTTTATTATTATCTATATTATTACTAACAAACACGAATTTATCTCTGCTGATGATGGCCATGCTGGCCAAAACTAGTCGAGGAACATAACTGAAATAATAAAAAAAAAAAATTAATATACAACAGAGTGGTGTCTAAAAATGTTAATTTTTCAATATTTTTTATTGTTCAACACACACACACACACACACACACACACACACACACACATATATATATATATATATATATATATATATATATATATATATATATATCACATATTGAGTTAGATATATAAGAAGATATATATCATGGACTCGACATACGAGGGCAAGCAGCTCAGTTCCTCGGAACCGACAGCCCAGACATATGATTTGATAATAGTGGTGAAGGCTGTGTGCAGAACCAACCACACTTTTTGAAGTGCCGAATACAGAGACCTGGTGCACTGTGTGCCACAAGGTCCCCAAACGACCCTCCGCAGGTTGTCCTTCTCCTAGATCAGTTTCCATGCAAGCTACTGTCCTGCAATTTAGCCGGAGGCAGAAGAGGAGGATTAATATCTTTCCCATAGGTGTTAGCATGTAAGTCAATGTAATGGATTCGACTGGAATTCGAACTCGGCTCCCCTCAATTCGAGCCGCTATCCACTACCCCACCGTGCCTCCATATATATATATATATATATATATATATATATATATATATATATATATATATATGCACACACACACACACACACACATACATATATATATATATATATATACATATATATATATATGAAACAGATATAGATATAGATTATATATGAACAGATTGAGAGAGACAGGCAGATAGATACGATCAGAGTGAAAGTGTATGTGTGTGTGTGTGTGTGTGTGAGAGAGAGAGAGAGAGAGAGAGAGAGAGAGAAAAAAAGATGGCTCCAAACTAAATTTCCCCCCTCCCGAAAAAAAAATGTGGACTTGATGGTATTTCTGCAATTGTTCTTAAGAAATGTGCCCCTGAACTTGCCCTTGTTCTCTTCAAGCTCTACAATAAATGCCTTGCTGTTTCTTTTATTTGTAGGCCTACTTTTTTTTTCTTTATTTTCATCAACAACCTTCCAGATATCATCATTTCCGGACTTGGTATCTATACTTGTAGCACAATTATTTACTTCTGCCAGACAGACAAACTGCCAGCTAGAAAATAACCTTTGAATCTGTTGTTAACTTGTCCAATAAATGGCTTGTTAATTTTAATGCTTACAAAACGAAACCGCTCTCTATTAATCATCTTAAAATACTTTTATTGCCTTCTATCGGCATGGCTAATGGAAGGAGAGCAACTGACCGCGCCTTCTTAGCTCCACGTTTTCCCCTGGCATGAATTGGAACGATTATATTGAATTAATTGGTAAGTCTGCTGTTAGGAGAGTCACTACATTGTGTCGTAAGAGAATTTTTTCTCGCTAGAATCTATCTTGCATATTTATAAGTCTGCCATTCGTCCGTGTATCGAATATTGCTGCCATATCTGGTCTTGAGCTACTGCTACATATCTCCAGGTTGTTGACAAAATCAAAAGAAGAATCTGCAACGTTATCCGTCCTGATCTGTCGTCTTGGTTTCAGTCATTTTCTCACCGCCGTAACGTAAATGCTCTATGCTTTTTTTATAAATATTTTCATGGCAATTATTCTAATGAGCTATTCGCTTTGGTACCTCGATTTCAGGAATTTACTTGCAGTACTAGATTGGCAACTAGGTCTCATGATTTCACTGTTTAAATTGCTAGATCTAAGCGCAAGTACTATGCGAATAGTTTCTTCTCCAGCGTGAGGAACTATTTCTCTCTATTTTCCTGTCAACTACGAAACTCAAAAATGTAAATACAATATCAATCATCATCATCTGTTTGAGATAGATAGATAGATAGATAGATAGATAGATAGATAGATAGATAGATACATACATACATACATACATACTGCGAGTGATATTTAAGAACAGACTGTGACAGATATACAGGAACAAACTGAGATAGACAAAAGGAAGGTATGAACACACTAAGACAGATCGATAGATAAATATGAACAGATTGAGACAGGCGGACATGTAGATATGAACAGAATGAAAGAGGCAGACAGACAGGTAGACAGATAGATGGATAGATAGAAAAATTCATACATACACACAGACACATACACACACACACATATATATTAATTTTCCTTTTACAGATATATATTTTAGTTATATCTGATATTTTATATATACATATAGAGATAAATAACTAGATATGGACAGACTGAGATCGATAAATTAATAGATATAGGCAGATTTTGATAGATAGATAGATAGATAGATAGATAGATATGGGCAGACTGAGACAGACAGACATATAGATAGATAGATAGGTAGATAGATAGATAGATAGATAGATAGATAGATAGATAGATAGATAGATAGATATGGGCAGACTGAGACAGACAGACACACATATATATATATATATATATATATATATATATATATATATATATAGATAGATAGATAGATAGATAGATAGATAGATAGATAGATAGATATGGGCAGACTGAGACAGACAGACATATAGATAGATAGATAGGTAGATAGATAGATAGATAGATAGATAGATAGATAGATAGATAGATAGATAGATAGATAGATATGGGCAGACTGAGACAGACAGACACACATATATATATATATATATATATATATATATATATATATATATATATAGATAGATAGATAGATAGATAGATAGATAGATAGATAAAGGAGTAGGTGATAGATAGATAGATAGATAGATATGGGCAGACTGAGACAGACAGATAGATAGATAGATAGATAGATAGATAGATAGATAGATAAAGGAGTAGGTGACAGATAGATAGATAGATAGATAGATAGATAGATAGATAGATAGATAGATAGATAGATAGATAGATATGGGCAGACTGAGACAGACAGACAGATAGATAGATAGATAGATAGATAGATAGATAGATAGATAGATAGATAGATAGATTCAAAACGTAACATATGTGTTGGATTTTGATTTCTTAGGCAAATATATAAATGACATCAAAGAGCTAATGTATGATAGGATTAGGAAATAGAAAGAAAAGCAAGAAAAACAAATGAAATCTAAAATAAATCTAAATAAATATGGAGGAAACAAAGCCCGATAGGAATGTCACAAAGCGATCGACTTACATCCATGACGGCTGCCATTACTGTAAACCACGCGCTGCGATTAAGATGAATAACAAAACCAGCCGCAGCGGTAGATCTATTGTGTTTATTTCGGGTCCCGTTCGCGCAGTGTCTGACCCTTGTGAAGGTAGGCATAAATCATCAGTTTGGCGCTTCACACAGCACAACGAAGCTGGTGTGTTTAGTGCAGTGGAAACAGCAGGTGACTATCTTCACAAAGTCTGTCCCGAAAGGCTTTTGAAATCTCACTCCACATGAACGTAAATGAGGATTTTATAATCAAATCGTCTGGGCGACTCACCTTGTCGTAATGATTAGCCAGATTGCCTGGGAGTGATTGTGGAATGATTTCGATCATCGATTCATGGCCTGGGTTAGTGCTCGAGAAGACTGAATACTGAAAAAAAATGTCTTTACTGAAAAAGAACTTACAGTAACGGACTTCGCCGGCTCATCACAACAGAAAAATGAAGTGGATTTTATAGATACATTAACACTGAACTGTTACGTGATATATGTTCTCCTGTATGGCAGCGAACAATCTCCTTAAAGATGAGGAAGAGACTTGAAGCAACAGAAATAAGGTTCTAACGAAAGATACTGTGGATCCCATTGGCCGAATATGTGAGCAACAACGAGGTTTTGGAGAGAATGGAAACAAAAAGGAAACTTATACTTAACATCAGGAAGAAACAGTTGAAATTTCAGGGGCACGTAATGTATCTTGGAAATCTGATAATCACGTGACAGAGGGACAGAAGAAAGGAGCGCGTAACATACGTGATGGACTTGAGAAAATGGATGGCAGAACAAGTTTTTGGAGAAATAACAAAACGACAAGACTTATTAAGAGCCACAAGGAACAGAAAGATGTGGAGGGCCATGATCGCTTATGTTCTGAAGGGAAAAGGTACATAAAAGAAGAGGAATTCACTGTTCCCTACCGCACCAAAAATGGGTTTAGAGAGAAACCTGTAATTAATATTGATGATATATATATATATATATATATATATATATATATATTTGCCCTATTTTTTAATAGTAGTATAGTAGGCATCCATTTATCTCTCGAGAGGACATTTCGATCGACATGGTATAATGGGTTAGCAAGTTTCTCTCGTTAGATCAATGAAGACTGAATAGTGAATTCTATCCCTTTTAGGTACCTCATACTTTCGTCAATGTGCCACATCTAAGCAACTCTTAGAAATAGACGAGGTGATAATAGCGCTTTGTTTGGTCAAAATCCTGTCCTTTTGCGAGCAGCGCCTGAAGTGGCTTAGCAGACCAATCTTTGCATGCTACTCTCTTCTGCAGGTGTGGCAGACGAAGGAATGAAGGTCTGAGATGGCACTCTCTGCTTTCTGCATTGTCTTTTGGTCTCCAACAGTTGGTTACACTGCTTCCGGCTCTTCATGACTCCTCCTTGAACAGCATGGCGCCAGACGCTGCAGTCGTCTGGTAGCTGGGAAACAGCTACCAGAGTCGATGCCTATGAGTTTCGTGTGCCTCTTATAAACGTCATTGAAACGTACTGTAGGTGTCCCGTGATAGATAATTGTACATGATGCCTTTTGGTATATGGACGTCATCCATTCGATGTATCTTTATAATTCTATAGTTAATAGCGGATTGTTACAGACTGATAATTAATAAAGGATTTTTTTGTTTAATTTTTATAATTTATACCTAATTTTGAAGTGTTAATTTTACATAAATAATAATGGCTGTCCCATCCACGTATGCCTGTCTTCTAGGGCAGCTAGCTAATCCCTGTTACAGACGCCTACTCAGGAACACATGCCTAGCCCACACGTGATTTATGCTGCAATTATAAACGAAGCTTAGTTACAGTTTCTGGGAGAGAGTGCTTTTTCTAGTTTGATCAACAGTCTGAACAAGGCCAGTACACTAAAACCCTCGGCCATGATGACTTGTGACTTCGTGCTAGCACAATCATCGACGGCTCCCAAATAGTTCCAGTTTTACTCACAAGTCTTGGATCAACAGTCTGAACAAGGCCAGTACACTAAAACCCTCGGCCATGATGACTTGTGACTTCGTGCTAGCACAATCATCGACGGCTCACAAATAGTTCCAGTTTTACTCACAAGTCTTGGATCAACAGTCTGAACCACACCAGTACACTAAAACCCTCGGCCATGATGACTTTTGACTTCGTGCTAGCGAAATAGCTCGAAATAGTACCGTCACAAGGCTTAGGTTAACCCGTGGTTTCCGGGCACTTTCCAAAGGTTCCACACACTGGGACTGCCTCCACAGGGCCGATAAAATCAAGAGGTCACTCAGGTCTCATGGTCCGAAAGCGAAAATTCTAACCTCTCGGTCACGTGCCCATTAATTTTAGAACCTTACATGGTATGTATGAAAGTGTACATGCTTTTTCAACGTTTATTTTTATTTTAACTTCTTTCAGAAGTAGTTACCAGATAATGGGTGCACCGTAGTCATAAATTGGGGAACGTGGTCATCCTCAATATCTTGGTATACTGCAGTATTTAAATGATTTTTTATTGGTACCAAAGGCCCCATTGTATGCCAAGAAAATATTCTTAGTGTTTATTATATCAGCAGCAGCAGCAGCAGCAGCAGAAGTAAGCAAGATGAATAAATACTGTTAGGATATTTGCACGGTGGAGTAATGGATAGCGGCTCGGTATTAAGGAATCGGAGAGCAGAGTTCGAATTCCATTCGAATCAGTTACATTCACTGATGTGCTAATGACCTTGGGAAAGGTATGAATCCTTTTCTCGTTCTCTCAGCCTTGGATGGCAACTAGATTACCACATAAAGAAAGGGCAACCTACTGCGGGGAAAAAATCTGCATCATGTCAGTCATGTATCGAAAGATACGTGTATCACACATGGCACATAACTGACTATGTTATTTGCACCAAATTCCGGTTCTGTTGTTCATCAAACGAGAAAACTTTCTTTTTTCAATCTTTAATTGTACATTTTTTTGCGATTATTGGCAAACTGTAACCTCAGTCGCTTTTCTTATCGGACACGAGTGGTACTTGCTGTGGTCGTCTGTCACCGTAGCTCATCCATTTCAAGTTTCTACGAGTTGTGCGTTCAAAGATGCTCTTCATTATATCTCCTTTGTAAAGAGTTGTTTTTTGAGCTACAATGTGAGCCCTTCTATCACCTTGAAATAGTGTTGTCATTCTCCTCTGACCTATTTTATCAGCAAAGCGTGCAGCTCCGTAGATTATTCTTTTTCTAACCATTCCCTGTAAGACAGAGACGACTGTGCGTGGAAATTCTTGTAGATCAGCAGATTTTGAAATACTCAGGCTGACGCCAATGACTGTGGCATCCAGAGTTACTAAAATTACCTTTATTTCTCATAATAATGCATGAAATGAAATTGAGCCGTGTACATTGTTTGAATGCCTGCATTTTAATTGCTGCCATATCATTGGCGGATTAGAAATTTGCATGACTATTTGCAGATGAACGATACTAGGCAGGTATTAGCCAATAGTCAGCGTGGGTCTGGGACTGCGATAGCTATATAACACCAGTGTTTTTATCAGTCGAGAAAAGAGCTCCCGACGTGCGGACTTGAGACCAGGTAAGACCAGACCAGGCAAGACCAGACCAGGCAAGACCAGACGAACACAGCCTGGCATTGTGATGGTGGAACAGTGCATTTTTGCTGGCTCCTTCTGCTACGTTGGTAGCAGGTCATAGTGCACCAATTGTTGACTAGTCCAACAGATACAGAGCATGATCTTGCGTGGGTGTAGAGGTGGTCTTGTTGTGTATGGCGCAGGCTTCGTTGGTGACAACAAATGTCTAAAACGCTTGGGAGTATCATACAGGACCCACCTTTCGTCTGGTAAGCACTCGATCAAATATGGGTACGTTGCGGTGCCGAGAAAAAAAAATTAAAACAGGATGTCAATCGTTATTGCTTTTTGGCTTCTGACAGTGTGTGGGGTACTCATTTGCTCAAATTGTGCGCCTTCTCTATGCGGTCCATGTTTTTTGCCTACCTTATATATTATTCCTTCTGCTCGCATGGTGATTATATAGGAAGATCCTTCTTGTTTGAAAATGTTTGATTTGACAGTATAACGTTATTTTGGCTTTATATAAGAAAAACAAATTATAAATTCTATATTTCACAAGGGAAATTATGTATATATACTTTAAACAAATCGCTTCTGCAATGTAAGATTTTTTTCAAATTTCTCCTTTACGTGTCGTTTATGCTGTGTGAATATCGAATTTTGGCTCCTTAATGCTGACTACCCACTGAGGGCGCTCTTATGTACCTGGCCCAAATCTGGACCTCATCCTGAGCAGACGATCATTATTTCGAAATAATATCTTGGATTCTTTGCTTACGTATTATTGCATCTGTACGGTGCATTATTAATAGATTTATTTAATCCGAGGACATGTCAACTAAAAACAAAACAAACAGTAAAACAAGAACAATATATACAAAATAAAAGTACAGAAACGTGTAAACTTTTTTTGTGTGTCCGCACGCGCACGCGTGTGTATGTGATAGCGGGTGGAAATATTCAAAATACTTCATAATTTTTCTGTCTGTCGTCTCAAATTTCACAATACAGAAGTTGACGATAAAATAGCATATAAATATATACTAAGAAGAATGAATGGGACACTGCTTGTTCCCTCGTAAACGTATCGGATTTTAGAATCAGAAAGAGATTTTTGAAATATCTAGGACATATAATGAGAAAAGAAAATTTGGTGAATTGATACTCACAGGACATATTAAAAGCAAGATGGACAGAAGAAAGCTAGTTAACAAACACTCATATGTGGAGAGTATACAAATGTGGATGTTGGCGTAATGATGATATATAATAAAAATGGAACTGACGAAATGAGTTCAAATTGAGGCTGCGTCTGTTAACGTTTACTTTGCACTAATTACCTGCTCCATGCGCATATTACAAGTGCATGAAAATTGTAAAAATATGTTTAAAAATGTGATGTTTTGTTTTTACTTCATTTAAAACGATTGTTTTTAATTTTCTCATCCCATAAGCTTTTTTCAGATATTTCTACTGCCCTCTATGTCAAAATTGCACTTCTAAATCGAGTAGAGTTAATGAAACAAAGTTAATACCATGAGTCTTAACTTTTTCCACAAGAATTAGTATTTTGTGGAACAGATTTCCGCGTGGGTGCTTCCCTGGGTACTACAATCTTAACCCCTTCACGTCAAGGCTCAATCGTTATCTATCTGCCTTGTCCTCATAATTTTCGTTTTCTTCTACATCCACTTATATTTATATCACACCACATTCTGGAATCGTCTACCTTGAGCTGCACTCGGGCCTTGTATTTAGTAAAAATAACAAAAAACTGTGCGAAATTGAATAACATGATGCTAGAATTCGAACACAGCTCACTAAAACAATTTTCTATAAGTGTTAGCCACTAATCTACTGACACATCCAAAATCGGGTGTGAATAACCATATATAATATGTGAATAACAGCAAAAAAAAAAGAAAAAAGAAAAAACATTGTTTTTTATATAAATGTTTTACCTTCGAATTTTATCAGACCTGTATACTTCGTTGTATCTCTGAGAAATACGGTAGACATGTTTACTGGCTTTTAAGCGAACAAGTTTACACCGACTCATACACTTCAAGCACATCCCGGTTTATACACAAGCAGGCATTAATATTACTGACTCACGAGTAGATGCTTTTTAATTTGATTTGGTCTCCGATTGCAATTACTCAAGGCTACATGTATTAGGATCCTGGTCCAGCCACATCGCACGTACGTCGAACAACTAAAACTAAACAGAACGCAGGTAATAAATAAAACATTAAGTGTTACACTTGTAATTGGAGCACCTGGACTTTTCACACATATATAAACCAACAAATATGACAGATACAGAAAGGAAAGTGCAGGACCTCCAATAGAAGGTAGGAAAGGCAAGCGAGAAGAAAGGGGTAATTGTAAGCAGAGAGAATCTAGCAAGAGAAACAACCTAAGGAGCAAGCTACAAATTAGAGGCGTTAAAATCAAGGAAGTACAACATTTTTACTATGTGAAAAGTGTTTAAACAGACGACGAAAAAGTTGACAGAAAAATCTAAATTTTCCTTGAAATAGCGAAAGATCATTTTCTAAAGCTAAACAAAGTATTAAGAATTAGGAACATTCCGTTAGAAACAAACAGTCATATAAAATCAATCCTCCATACAGACATCATTTCTAAATTAGATTCCCATAAGGAGGCACGGTGGAGCAATGGATAGCGGCTCGGACTGAGGAATCGGGGAGCCGAGTTCGAATCCACTACGTGCTAATACCCTTGTGAAAAGGTACGAATCCTCTTCATCTTCCCCACAGCTATGGGTAAATAGCAGGATAGACCGGATTCTGTAGTCTGGCCTACCGCAGAAAGAAATGGCAACTTACTCCGAGAAAAATACATGTTCGTATTACGCATGGCACATAACTGATAAGGCAAGCGGAGGTGCTGGGATCCCAGCCATTGTCCAAAAGAAATGTGCTCTCGATCTGGCTCTAGTTCTCTCTAAATTCTAAACTATTACCTCGCTGCATTCCTTCTTTCCAGCTTGTTGAAAGTACTCCTTTGTAGTTCCTGTTTTTAACAGAAATTTCTGACCCCTCTATCACCTTATTAGTCTCCTACTGTACTCGAGGCTTTAACCAATGCTGAAGTGATTAAGCATCTTACCTCTCACGACCTACTCTAACTGGCAAATAATATGGCTTACGTTTTGCCAGTTACGTATATCGAGCTGTTGATAATAACGGTGAAGCGCGAGCTGTGGCTCTAGATATCTCCAAGGCGCTTGACAGGGTTTGGCACACTGGTCTTCTACGTAACCCCCAGGGCTACGGTATTACTGGATGTGTGTTTGATTTAATCCAATAATTCCTATAAAACCGTGAAATGATGGTCATTTTGAACGGGCTTGCTTTTATACGAACGCGAGTGTCCCCAAGGCTCTATCCTGGGTCCTACGCTCTTTCTGATCTTCATAAATTATCTTTCTGATAGCAACAGTTCCTAAGTAAGTATTTATGCTGATGACACTACCATTTACTTCTGTCTTAATAGCAAATGCGTCAGCGCTGACAAAATTAACGTGCCCGCTGCTCTTGCAAAGACCTCCAATTTATGGTTAACTGAGGTAGGAAATTACTCGTAAATTTTAATCTGCTCTCATTTAATCACCATAGAGAAACTCTCCTGTACACCATCAGCATGGCTGATGCTAGACTCATGGAGAGCAACACACTGCACCTTCTTGGCTTTACGTTTTCAAATAACTTGAAGCGGAACGACTATATTGAATCAATATCTGCATCTACTGGAAGTAAAGTTGGATCACTGTGTCCTGCCAGAAGATTTTTCTTGACCATCTTGCACACTTACAAATCTACAATTCATCCGTGCATTGGATACTGTTGACATATCTGGCCTGGTGCATCTGCTACTCATCTCGAGTTTCTTGACAAAATACAAAGAAGGAACTGCAATGTAATCGATCCTGACTTGGCATCTCGACTTCAATCACTTTCTCACCGACATGACGTGACTTCCTCTATCTTTTCTACAAATATTTTCATGGTAACTGCTCTAATGAGCTTTTTTCCCTGGTGCCCTGACTACGTGAGTTTAAGCGTGCTACGAGATTGGCATCTAGGTCCCACCATTTTACTGTTGAATTAATTAAATGTAACCGCCACTTCTACTCCAACGGTTTATTTTCTCGCACTTCTTGCCCGTGGAACTCCTTTCCTTGCTTCCCTACTACAATCTTCAAAAATTTAAATGCAACGTCAATCGGAATCTTCTGTCTTTTTGAACTCCGTTCGGCTTTTCTCCTTTTCTCACCCCCACCCATATACACAGTTTTTCTCTCAACTTCACTCTCTGTAATCCCCTGCGTTCCAGTGGAATTTCTGCCTTGCTTGCGGTGAAATGATTAAAAAACTACGGTACTAAATGCTGTACACACATTCACAGATGAATAAGAGACTTGAAATAACAGAGACGTAGTTCTACAGTGGTGAGAATCTCATGAACTGAACATGTGAGTAACGTGGCAGTTATAAGGAAAATGAAGATAAAAAGAACACGTGTTTGTACATAAAGGATTTAACGTAATGCATCACAAGAGTATAGAGGGTATATAAATTCTTTACAAGACACGCAGATGACAGTGTTCATGACAGGCACAGAAGGAAAACCGAAAGCTTCCTCTTTTGTAGAGTAACAGCCGTAGTTAGCACACGTTTAATAGTGCCGTCCTTTCCGACCTTAACGAAGTCCAAAAGCCACGAAGGCTGAACTCCCACTTGTTCCTTGCACGCTCTTCTAGCAGTCAAGTCTACAAATATAAATAATATTCGCAAGTCTTTT
The DNA here is from genome assembly GCA_964036315.1 of Acanthosepion esculentum. NCBI lineage: Eukaryota > Metazoa > Mollusca > Cephalopoda > Sepiida > Sepiidae > Acanthosepion > Acanthosepion esculentum. The sequence continues at coordinate 64,009,391 of OZ038485.1, forward strand.
ACCTATTTGCGCAAACACCCCTTCGTACATTAAAGTTCTGAATTTAATACTGTCATCGAGTTGCTTCTCTTCTATAAGTGTGCCCGATTTTGTCTTTGACTTTGTGGAATTTAGCTGTACCCGAGGAAAGTGTTTATAATATTGAAATCCGAACGGGTATTGGAATAGCAAAAGGTGCATTCCAAAGCTAATCTACTTTTTTCCTCACAGATGGAGAGGAAACTTGAGTCTGCTGAAATGTGGGTCTACAAAATGATTCTGAGACTCCCATGGACTGCATATGTCAGTAACCAGACAGTTATAAGGAAAAAATGGGGATCAAAAAACACCTGTCTGCACGTAAGGCATAACGAGAGGTGATGGTATCCCACGGAAAGCAAAAACAACGAAAAAGTCTTTAGGAAAATGAAAACCAAAAGGACACAGTTTCAGAATCGGAAAGAATTGTTTGATTAATTGATTTGTTTTTTATGACTTATCAACACTTTTTGGGCTATTTAAAGCCCAAACATTATTTGGATTGCAAGAATAATATTTTTTTTGCCAATAAATATTGCATTAATTAGTAATTTTCTAAGAATTGCACAGATTTTTCCGATACAAGTTCTACTATTTAACCCATAGATAAGGAGAAGAGATGGATTCATACTTTGCCCTGGGGTATTTGCACGAAAGTTAAATGTAATTCGACTGAAAATTTGTTCTCTAATTTCTCATTCCGGGCTGCTATTGTGCAACCTGTACATCTACATCAGATAGGGCCAACTGAAATTTCATGGATACATAATGAAGAAATAAGGCACCCCAATGTCATATCGAGAGCAAAAGATACAGGGGAATGAAACGGGCCATCTATCTGACCAGCTTGTGGCAATGGATGGCGAGATGGAAGTTGGAAAGCTCGGCAAAAGGACAAACCTTAATAAGAGGTACAATATATAGGAAGTTATGGAGAGACATGATCACTCAGGTTCCGAAAGGAAACGACACACAGAACCTCTTGTTGCATTTTGCACAAACAGAAATATAGATTATTGTCGCACCTATGTGGCAAAAGAACCCTCCCCCAACCAAAAAAAAAATGAAGCAGTATTTTCTTTTGATACTAAAAAACGTACAAGAAGAAGCTGTAGAGGGAGAAAAAAATAGAAAAGAAACAGAAGTACATAACAAAGACATACTTAAAGGAGATAAAAAAGCAAGCTTTAACGAAATGTTAACACTGCAGCTATGTTGTAACAGATATGAAATGCGTCGCTGATCCGTAGGAAGACATGGGTTATAAAGTTGGATATTTTTATAGAGTCTTCAATGCTGGACTAAATATGCAGTGATGTCTGTGCGCCTGGTTGAAGATAACGAAATTATGATAATCTATCTACGTGTAGGCCTGCTTTGCAAGTGAAAAGATCAGAGAACCTCAACTTCCGCGGTATATTAGATAGCAAGTTTGCCTTGCAAACAATTATTCACAGAATACGGAGATCAATCTTCGCTTGTGTCTTTGTGCTAAATCAGAGGAATTTCGGAGTTTCAGGGAGGCGAGTCTTGATTTTCTTGTTTTTTATTTACAGTATTTGGAGCTTATTATGACTATAGAAAAAGATGAATCTCATATTCAATGTGAATTCACATCCATCATCATCAATGGATAAGAAAGCCGTCAGTGTGTATTTTGCTGCAAAGCTTTGTGAAATTATTCTTTGAAACCAATAAAGCTGAAACAGAATCTGCAGAATGTTCATCCTCAACACAAGAACAAGAACAAAAACTTTTTTTGAATGTCAGGAAAACGCTTTCAAAAAGTTAAAAATCACTTATGAAGTAAAACAAATAACTATAAATGTATTCAAATATAAATATCCAGCAACATTTTTGTTATTAAATTTGTAAAACTTCTCTATAAAAATAATCCATTTAAATGTACTAATATGGAAAAGATTTTCAATTTTCAATAATATAGTCATATTATTTGGAATGCACCTTTTGAGTTTGACAATCTAAGAAAGGTGGGAGTATGAAATTCTGACTTATGTTGTATTAGTATATTGGTGTATTGGTCAAAAAATGGTTGCGAACCAATGTGCTAAATTAAGCTAAACGTAGTCAACAATGAAGTATTCTAATTTGCCGTACGTAATAATTGCCACTGTTTGAGTTTAGAATTTCTCTATTTTGAGACAGGGAGATAGAAACTTCCTACCTACGTCACAACAAAATCTTACAGTCTGCTAAAAATAAGTACAGTTATAAAAATGAAATATTATATTAGGAAGATAAAATTTAATTGCAATAAAAACTGATATATTAAAAGAAAAAGCAAAACAACACAATAAAAAAATATTACTGTGTCGAGGTAAATCGAGTAAAAAGGACCACACATTTAACCGTTTTTTATTCATAGTTTTAACGAGAATTGAATAAAATAGAAAACACAAAGACTGGATGTCATATATATTTAATATAGTCATCCGCTGCTAATAACATTCAGGCCTAAAACACACACTTGTAGATTGATGGTAATTGAAACTCGGCTCTGCGAGTAACAATTTCAAGCCATTATCCATTACACCAACACACAGATCCCCCCCATATATATATATATATATATATATATATATATATATATATATATATATATATATATATATATATATTTGTCATCCACAGACAGACTGTTTCGCTGTTTCACAGCTAATCAGTGTGGCTAGACGTCCGGTTGCCTCAAACCCGACTGAATTTGCGCCAGTCCGAACTTCTCCCACTAAGCCGTCAGCGCATGGCAGGGATGAGGGTGAATTTTAGCGTGTTTATTTTTAGATTCAGATAAACACACAATGACTGAGAGTGACTCAATTCTGTCGAAGAGTCGTGCAGTATTAGCTTAAATAGTCACTGTTTACAAATTCACACCTCAAATCAGAGAGCTCAACCGAAATTAATTTTTCAGGAGCTAATATTTTTGTCATCGACAGACAGACTGTTTCTCTGTTTCACAGCTCATCAGTGTGGCTAGACGTCCGGTTGCCTCCAGCTAGGATCGAAACCCGACTGAATTTACATATATATATGTATGTATGTATAAAACTCATACCTATATATATATATATATATATATATATATATATATATATATATATATATATATATATATATATATATATATATATATATATATATATATAAATTCACATCCATATATACGTATATATATAAAAGACTGATTTGGGCCGACATTCCAATTCAGGTTAAGAACTGAGTTCTTCAAATCACAAAATCCGTGGAACTACAAATGAGTTGATTTCTTCAAATCTCAAACTCTGCGGGACTTTAAGACTCATGTAACGAAACCTCTCACATTAACTCCGATTCCTTGGCATTTTGAAGGAAGAAAATTGTTTTCCTCTGTTCACAAAATTTTGGAGATATTTTAAACTAAATTTAAAACTCCAAAATTTAAATTCACAAAGTTTTGTGTTACTTTAAACTCAATATAAATTTAAAACTTTTAAAAACACTAATTTTTTACAGTTATTTTAAAATTTGAAATCGAACAAAAATAATGTTTGGTTATAATTATGAATAGGTAAGAAACGCTGAAAAGGTTGGGACGTTGAAATTTTTAAATATAATTTTTTATGTATATGTATATAGTCTAGTTTCATGTTAGAACAAAGACGCAAATTTAGTGTGAATGATTTAGCAATCTAATTAAATTGCGTTCTCTTTTAATTAAAGTAGCTCTTTTTAAATTCGTAATTAAGTTCATACTCATTACAATGCATAACTAATGCACTAGGCGTGTTGTTTTATAAAATGTCTCTTTTGTGTTCATATAAACTGCGTGTTCTTAAATAGAATCCGATTATTATTCCGGATTTTATTTTGCTGTTATGGTGAGAATATAAATTTATGTGATCATCACTATTAGTTGGTTTTCGATGAACACTTACTTTTAGATCCTTGTTAGCACGGTCTAACATAATATCTAGGAAAGGTAAAGTGTTATCTTTTTCTGTTTCGTAAGTACATTTTATCGTATGTTCGACTTTGTTTCGCTTATGTACAAGGTCAAAAAGTTTTGCGGGGATATATATATATATATATATATATAGCGTCAAACATTTTTTTCACTGTCCTTAATATCCCTAATATTGTTCTGATATATAAAACTTTATATATAATATTCTCACATTATATATATATATATATATATATATATATATATATATATATATATATATATATATATATATATATATATATATTGATGCACACAACTTATAAAGAGATGAAAGTACCTTATTAACATATACACAAAAGATGCATTTACTCACTAACAACTTCAAGGTTTTTCCAACCATAAATTATGCAACTGTTTGATGCAGTCACATCCTGAACCACATATGTAGATTCACACAAGCGTGTGCATGTTTATTGATGGTTCTGTAAGTTTTTGTGGCTTTTGACCCTGATTATGTATCCTCTAAGAACAAACCCCTTTGTTAGCGACCGCTTTCTATTCAATTCACTTCGCCGTTTTGTAGGCCGTGTAACATTTTACTGAATCGATGAAGAAAAATAAACTTTCATTTTGCAGAATTTTATCTATTCCAGTTTGTTTTCCTGCATTGCTTTTCTTTTTCCCTTTTTGTAAGGTGCTTACATGTGAAGCAGAAATAATATAAAAATAATGACACAGCATTTTCATACTTTGGAATTTCAATTTTAATTTCGCAGTTTACTTGAAATTAGTCATAAAAAAGTGTTAAAAACTTGGATAAAAAGACATAAAAATAATGACGCAGCAATTACATACGAAAGAATTTCAGTTTTAATATCTCACTTTAACGGGAGATAAAAGTTAGAATTGGTTACAAAGTCGGTCTCAAAAGACATCATTTCGTAGGTTGGAATTACAATCTTTATCTTCTATTTTGGTTAGAGATTAAAACTGAAATTGTTTAGAAAACAGATAAAACATTGAACACAAAACACATGAAAATAATAATAATAAAGTAATTTCATGAATTAGAATTTCAACTTTAACATTTCACTTTCGTTAGATATTAAAATTGCAATTGCTCACAAAACAAGTAAAACAATTGGACAAAAAGATATATATATATATATATATATATATATATATATATATATATATATATATATATATATATAGAGAGAGAGAGAGAGAGAGAGAGAGACACTTTATAAAATTCAGTATTTGATACAATATATTTGCCAAAAAACGACTTAATTAAAAAAGTGCTCAAAACAAATTTCGATAAACGAAAGCGTAGGACTTAAAAAGATATAAGATATAAAAGATACAAAACCCCGACCTTTACGCTACCACGGTTTCTACAAGAGCCGTATCATCAAGCAGCAAGTCTCTATCTGTATCTCTCTCTCCCTTCTCCTCTCTCTCTCTCTCTCTCTCTCTCTCTATATATATATATATATATATATGTATGTATGTATGTATGTATGAATGTATTTGTGAAAACAATTTTGTATATTCAATAACATATAGATGGAAGTGATAGAAACCTAAACAAAAATAAATTTAATTAAATTGCCTAGACGACGTCCCCAAAATACACACAATATACAATATATATACATATATATATACATATATATATACATATATATATATATATATATATATATATATATATATATATATATATATATATATATGTGTATATATATTAAAAATTTAAATTAAAAATTGTCAACGCCCCTTTTTCTTCCTGCGCATGTGTAGTCGGAAAAACTTAAACTTGACCTGAAACGCATCCCACGAGAACTTTTTACACTTTATCATAGTTCTTTCTCCTAGTGTATATATATATATATATATATATATATATATATATATGTGCTTAATCAGCGTGACCTTTTGCTAAATTCAATCGGCAGATCCGTCTTTAATTTTTATTGCAGTTTTCTAATATTCGAATAAATCAAAATTGTGTTTAAACGATCTAAGGATTTTCAGTCATTATCAAGAAGAGAATGCTGTCGGTAGAGTAGACAAGATTTTGCTGGTGACGTTCTCGTATTTTTTCGAAAGCTGCAATTCAAATTCACATATGCGCGTATCATATTAGGGATTTCCTGTGTAAAACAGTTTCACAGAGCATGACTGCAGAGGTAAAAATGTATAAAATATTTTATGATAATAATAATAATAATAATAATAATAATAATAATAATAATAATAATTATTATTATTATTATTATTATTATTATTATTATTATATTTCAATTTCTGCTATGGTTGCATTGCCTACCAAGTCTGCAGTAAGACCTCAGGCAGGTAGTAATGTGTTGTTATGGCTACATTTCATAATTTGTTTTTTCAACTTCCATACCATCATTAGCTTTACATAGACAAAGTTCTTAGTGTGTGGGCTGTACTTATCAAGACAATTTTTTGTATTTCTCTTACGCTGGCATTTCCACGGATTTTTTCAATGCGTTCCGTTTTTTATTATTCCAAGCGCACTTAAAATTGACTGGTACTATTTTTATTCAATTTCCAGATTTTTTTCTATTTCGATTTCCAGGTTTTTATAATTCGATAGTTTTTAAAATTCCTTGGTTGTTATGTTACAGTCCGCTGGGCAATCCATACCAATTAGTAGGCAATTTTTTCTTTTCGGTTTTTGACAATTATATCCAAGGCAATTCATAAGTTAGGCCTGCTAACAATGCAACTGGGGTCCATGACTGAGGGCGGATATGTGGAAACCTAAATTACTACTAAGTAACAATTTCAGAGAATATTTTTAGCAAGGAACTTGTTAGTAATGTCTAGTAATTACTTAATTAGCAACTATACATAATATTAGAAAGCAGCTTATAATTATTGACTTATTTCCATAAATGCATATGTATAAAGAAAGAACAAAAATAACTCCTCTACCATAAAATAACTAAATACACAAATAACACTTTATTTGCCATAATATAGACATTTTAGATATTGCAAAAATAATTAATTAATTTGTTTATACCAATTTATTACAGAATATATAAAATTGTATAATATAATTACAAAGCAATTTCAATATTTTACCAAATTGTGTATCAACAAAGTTTGAAAATACTTGAGAAAAATTGTGAATTTCAGAGAAACAATAATTTTCATATTCTTTACAAAATTTATTGTGATTTCTGTTACATGTTCAACTTGTCTCACAGAAGACGAAGAAAAATGAAAAAATAATGTATATTACTAGTATACATAGTTTTAATAATTAAAATCAATTTACATAAAGAAAAACTCAAAATTAATAAAAAGGATAATTTGGCGAGTTAAATAATTTATTAAATATATGTAAAAAGGGGAGAAATTGAAAATAAAACATATCTGGTAAATATTTCTCTGAATAAATAACGATGTACATGTTTTTACTAGTTGAAAAAAAAAATTTGTAATACTGAAGTGTAGTCTCAAAGAAAATTGTATAAAAACTTTTATCATATAAGTAAAATTTTAAGATAATTTCAAAACTTTTAGTGCCGGTTCTTGAGTTGTCTTAGGTGAATCAAACAAACAATAATTTTTGAAAAATATATTTGACAATATAATCACGTGCTCTCTTTTCATATTCAAATGATGTATATCTGAAACTAACATAAAGATTTTTGTCAAAGAAATTCTATAAGTCTTCAATTTAACAACACCAAACATTATAAAACAGAAAAAAAACCCACTGGACTGTGGTATCCAGTGGAATTTTTAAATTACCACGATGTATGTCTTTCAGAAAATGTCCATATTCTTGAAAATAAGAACTAGTATTATTAAATATTTTCTCTTCTGTGTGACAATCTTGTAACATAGCCTGCTATATAAAAATGTGACATTTTAATATCTTTAAGGATCCTAATTTCAAGGCCTGGTAAGTTATCAAATGTTTGGCATTCCATTTCACCCAGCAAATGTCCACATTTTCAGCAGTTATGGCCTGGATCAAAATTGTATTCTTTGACTTCAACATTTAATTAAAGAAGTAGTTTTAGTTTTTTCAATATTTAAATTTTTCAATAACATTTTGAACTGTTATAAAATATTCACCTCCAGAATTTTGTCTTAATTTTCCAAATTGATTTTCTAAATAGTCTGTGGTAAATTTACCAAGCATAACAAAATTAAACCCACTACTTAGTAAATATCTACAAACACCAATTAAGACATTGCATGTATGTTCAGTGGCTAAACTAGTATCTCTTTCCAAAATTAGAAAAAAATAACAGATGCTCGTCATCTAAATCTGACGTCACTTGTTTCAATGGATCACTTTTCTTAGTGTCAGCATATATTTCTTTGACAGAGACAATTGTCGAAAAAATTTTATAAATTTTTCAATGAAATTAACTGTTTCTCCACTATCTTCCTCATTTAATAATGTGTGTGTTTTAATGACAGCTACAGTTTGATCACAAAAACTTTTAAACAATGAGTTTTGGGTAAACTGCTACATTAGCTAGTTTTGACAGCTTAAAAAATTGCGTTTTTTCATACTCAAAAATACCTTTTTCAATTTCTCATTTTGCTCTCATCCTTTTACCTTCTGAATAAAACAGTAATTCAGAAGTAGGTTCGGTAATCCAATTATTCTGAATATTTCTAAAAAGGTGGAGATAATCAAGAATAAGTACAAGCCATTTTAGTTAGCCAAGGCTTATTAAAAACAGTGTCAATTTATTTTAAAAAAGATTGATGGGTTTTGTTGTTGTCACATATAATTGCAATTACTTAATCATTTAATTGTTTGATTGCATCAGCAATATATAAAAAGTTTCATACAAAAAAGTTGCATCTAATTTTGCAACTGGGATCGTTTAAATAAAAGCGTTTTTGCTAATCACTCAGAATTTCAACCAAACCAAATAATTTTTTTCCATGATATTATAGAGCAACTTTGACATACACTTCATCAACTAAAGAAATACACTTTTTCTGATTTTCAGAAATTTTACTAAAAATATCACCAAGAAAAAATGAAAGTCATCTAAGATGTAGCAAAATATTTAAATACCCTGATAAGAATATCAGAATCATAATGTTTTGTCACAATACTTTGTGGTGACATAACATTAATACGTTATTTTAATTTTTTCTTATCAATTTTTAAGTTGCTAAGATAACAAATTCCTTCACTGAGTTTTGACCAGTGCTGAAATATTGATATTCGACTTTTTGAGAAAGAAAAAATTGTTGTATATATACCAGCATGGTAACGTTCGAAACTCAAGTTTTCAAAAATTTTAATTAAAATCTTTGGAATACCTCCAGTGGAAAAATCAGTAAATTGGATCAACAACTGATTGCTTGATTTATAGCATGTAACTTCTGATACAAAATCCGTTTGATCAATATTTTGATACAAATTTTCAAAAGTGAGGATTTTGTCCTTATCTAGAAACTGTGCCACCAACTCATCATTTTGCACATTTCGCACAGAAGCAGAAGTTTTATTTGTTGTTCTAGATTTTGGTTGAGGACTTGGTAATACAGTTGCTAGCAAATGATCAAATGCTGATGGTGAATTTCTGGGTCGTACCTTTTCCTCTAATAACCTCTGTTTCATAATCAAATGGAAAATGCCTTTCACAAACAACAGTGTTTGCTTTGTCAGGGGTGTTGTCTCGAGGTATAACCTTTAACCATCGTTTTTGCTCATTCTGATCTTGGGGAAGACGAAATACACGAACCATATTTTTGTCATCATAGTTAACACGACAACCTGCTACACAGCACCTTTTGACCATTTTGAGAAAGGTTTTGGAGTGATGAAATTAAAAAAATACGAGGTAAACTGTTATTTTGTAAAAATTACATACTTTTTCTAAAAAGTGTATGAAACCTATATTCTAAGGTCTGGAGGATTGGCACTTTGGAATTTACGTTTCAGAATTTAAAATTTAAAATTTAAAATTTGTATAAATGTGGGAAACTTTCAGAGACTAACATGGATTAAGAAATGCCACGACGAAGGAATTTGGGATTCATACATGGGGATTTTTGTCTTTGGAAAATTAAATTTTGGATAATCGTGTTTTACGAAGCGGGGTTTACGGATTAATCCCCCCCTCCCCCATAAAATACGATTACCTAAACAAAATTAACCAGTTTAATATTTTGACAGTATAAAATTTAAAATTTACTGTAGAAATATTAAACTGGTTAATTTTGTTTTACATTTTTAACATCGATGCTAGTAAAATTCAACAAATATATTTTTAAATACCGTAAAAAATTATTTAAAAAAAATTTTTCAGTCAATATATTTGTTATTGCGAAGAATAATATCGTAGACAAAATATTAAATTAGATTTTTATTCATGTTTTTCAAATGGGAAAATTTCTGTATAGTAGAAAAGCTAAATTAGTAATGTAAAAATGTTGCATTAGTTTTTCTGTTTTCTTACAAGACAACATACTTCACGTGAAAACACTTAAACATATTAAAAATGGATTTTATAATCAAAATGTTTCTGTATTATGAAGAATAATAGCATAAAGTAAAAATTTAAACTAAAATTCTGTGACAAAATTCTTAATAATGACATTTTTGTGAATTTCGGTGTTTAAAATAATCGCAAAAAAGTTAAAAAAAACGATACTGACAAGACAATGTCGTCTCTTTTACATCTTTATGATATATTTTTAAGAATAGTTTTAAAATATTAAATTTATTATTGAATTTAATTTTTGACATTAACTTTGTGATAAATTATTTAACAAGTCTCATTTTTAATTAATTTTACAGTGAAAAAAGTCACATTTTTATTTATTTTAATGTCTGGAGGACCACATACATGGCAGCCTTAGAAGCAGTCGGTTTGTCTAGTGCATGATAACCTGACGAATCCCATCTCTCTTTAGTTTGGGTTTTATTCTTCATTTAAATTGGTTGCCCTATGAAAACAAAGGAGCTCAATATGTGATATTACTTAAGAGGATTTGAATTTTGAATTATTCTCCTAGACTGAAAGAAATATAAAAAAGCTTGTGATAAACAAACAGATGAAAAGGCAAGAGGGAAAAGTGCTTTTAATTAGAATGTAATAAGAACTAGCATGAGTATTAAGGGAGAGAGAAAGAGAGGAATAAGGGAGATAAAGAGAGAAAAAGATGGAAATGAAGAGAGAGGAAGTGAAAAACGCTGTAAAAGAAAGAGACAGAAAATAGGAACATTGCAAAAGAAAGAAAGAAAGAAAGAAAGAAAGAAAGAAAGAAAGAAGAAAAATGAAAGAAGAAGATAAGGAAAAGAAAGAAAGACGGATCGAAGCGGGGATTAAGTACAGAGAGAAAGCTAGAAATGTGGTACACTATTTGCTCAGGTAGTAAAACGACGGTAAACGAACGAATGAAAAGAAAGGATTGAAAAGAAAATGTCGACAGAGAAAAGAAAGTAGGAGAAAAGAGAAGCAAGGGAAAATAAATAAATATAGACAGAATGGCAAATAAATGAGAGGATTTAGGACGTAAAGACCGCCGAAGAAGGATAAAATAAAAGGGGAAAGAGAAAAGAGAGAGAGAAAGGAGAAAGATAGGGAGGGAAGATAGAGATGGAAGATAGAGGGAAGAGAGAATGATGGAGAATGTTTTAAAGGTCATTGTCATTATCTTCAAGTGACCCAAACAGAATTCCACAAAAAGAATTAGCAAGTGTTGCTTCTAAAGTTTATGCGCTACTTTCGCTTAGGAGACTTTGCTGTATGAAAACAAACACATAAATAAAAAAAGTCAGAATAGCACGGCGCATTTGCTTGCAGGAGTTGCCTCGTTTTCAAATTAGATCCCATCACAACTTAGGAATGTACATAGACTAATATGTCGTTTCCTCGATGTTGTTTTTATAACAATTTACTATGTGGCTGCTTGACGCATCATTGCAACGCAAGAATTCATTTGAACAAACATCCTAAAAACGGAACACTTACTCTACACACACACACACACACACACACACACATGTGCGTGTGTGTCTGTATGATAAAATATAGTTTTAAGGTATGCTATATTTACGGGTTATAATGCTCAACATTAGGGATCGATCACGTGTAGGAAAGGGATCCATAATTATTCCAACTCGGTAGCCCCTAGAATAATTCAAAACACGACTCACAATACAATATATACAATATAATATGTATATATATATACAATACAATATATATATATATATATATATATATATATATATATATATATATATATATATATATATATACATGCGTATCATGCGACCTTCGGATTTAAGTTTCACGCCCCCGCGATCGTCAGGCGACTAGAACCATATATATATATATATATATATATATATATATATATATACATGTAAATATTCAGATAGAAATGAAAATTTATCTGTATCACATTTCAATTCGGTCCAAGTTATTGGAACACCCTTTATTTATCTGGTGCTCCTGCTATATATTTAGTTAATTTATATATTTATACATGTTTATATATAAAGGGTGTTTCATTAAGACGGATCAAAGTCAGCAGTAAATAAATCAGTGCTATTTGTGAAAATTTATTTATTTCTCTATTGGATTATGTTATGTTGCCATGGCAATTATGTGTGAAAAATAATATCACCCAAAATGTCCGCCCACCTCCACTCGATGGTCAAGATTTTTATGACGTCTCTCCATAGGTGCTCCTCGATCTCACCAATATGCCTTATTATTTCATCTTTCAGTTGTTGAATTGCTGTTGGCTTGTTGGAATAGACCTTACTTTTAGGATGACCCCAAAGGAAGAAATCTAAAGGCGTCAAGTCGCGCGATCGTGGTGGCCAATTGACTTCACTGTTTCGATTGATGATGGACCTGGGAAGTAAGCGAAATGCATTTCTGTTTGAACGTCCATTTTCGTAATAGGCTTCTATAACTTTAACACGTTGTGTGATTGTTAATCTTTCCATGGTAGACATTGCCTTAAGACTTAAGTTGTTAAATCTGAAAGAAAAAAGAAAAAATCATTAGACACGTAAATTTAATTCACATTTAAAATCGGTTCAAGTTATTGCAACACCCTATATTTATAAACAGAAATAAAAATATCGTTAGATTTTCAACATTTTTTTAACTTAAGAACGCTCATAAATATTCCTCAGGCTGTGTAAGTCAAGGTGAACTATGGAGGATATTATGTCATGTAATTTAATACCTAATAATCGAAAGTTAGTAAGTGAAGTTATTGTTGTTATTTACATTTTTAATGTAATTATTAATTATTATTTTATCTTAATTTGATACATTATTTATGTATTTTAAATAACAGGTTTTGATTTAACTTTTTTCTTTTAGTTTTTAAAACTATAGTTATATATGTTGGCTTAGGAAAGGAGTATATATTTTAGAAAAGGAGATATTTGAAAAATCCGTAGCGACACCCTCAAGAACTTTCTGTCTCAGTTGCCTTCTTTTTTATTAAGTGTGACATTCTTTAGATCGATTATTTATGAAAGTTAAATAGAATATTGATAATAATCAATGTACATCATGACATGGTAACGACACAACTGAGATCCTTAAAAATATACACATAGGGTCTAGGTCGTTTGGATGATTTGAATCTGTGAAATCAAAGAAAGTTGCTTCTATATGTCGCGCCAGAAAGTTTTTCTCGTCTGAGTCCATCCTTCAAATCTATAAAACAACCATTCGCCCTTGCATGAAATACTGCTGCCATATATGGTCTGGAGACCCCGCTATTCGTCTCACGGTACTCGACAAAATCCAGAGACGGATATGCAATGTGATTGATCCTGATCTGGCACCTCGTCTACAGTTACTTTCTCACATACGTGCCGTCGATTCCCTCTGTCTTTTCTAAAATACTTTCGCGACTTTCTGACGATCTACTTTCGCTGGTTCCCAAACTACATGAATTTAAGCCTGATACTAGTTTGGCATCTCAGTCCCACCCTTTCACTGTCGAAACTGTTAAATGTAGCGGTCTCTTCTACTCCAATAACTTCATGTCTCGCACTTCCCGTCTGTAGAACTCCTTTCCTCTTACTTGCTTCCCTGATAGCTATAATCATCAATTACTCAAATGCAATGTCAATCGACATCTTCAGATGCCTTGATCTAATTCTCCGTCCTTCTATTCATCCTTTCCTTTATTACGCCTCTTTACTCTTGCTCCCACCCTCTGTAACCCCGTGCGTGCTAGTGACACTCCCGCCTTGATCGGGATCAAATGCTTAAAAAAGTAACTTTTTGGGATCATGTTGAACAACTTTTCAAAGCCACTGAATTCTTGTGTGGTCCAAATGCGATACCCAAAGCCGTTCTGTTCAGCGTTATCAGAAAAATCCTTGAGGATTTGTGCACATTACAGAAACCCAGTAAGGCATCTTTTAATGATATTAAGAAACTGTTAACGGGGTATATTTAACTGAAACACCTCTTGGTATTTGGAAGATACTGGTTTCACTGACAAGACAAGTAAATCCGTTGGCATTTTTTGTACGTTTAAATCATTTATCTTTTACATATGAGTTTGGAACGTTTTTGATTAATCTTAGGGGATGAATTTGTTTCTGGTTTATCAAATGAGAGCCTAGAAAAATACTTTTGTCCAAAGATATGTCGATCCATAACGCGGTCAAAGTAGCTTGGGTTATGAAATTAGCAAACTACCGATGTTGCTAGTATTAAAAGTGCGAATACTGGCTAGAGATATTAAGCGATTACTTCAAGTCAAAAAACATTTAACAATGCGCAGAAACCTTTGAAATTGCATTGATTGCAGTTGTAAATGCAATAAGTCGCTTGAGTAGTGTCCAACATGGGAAAAATTATAATTTAACTTTGAAAAGAAGAATCGTTTTTAAAAAGTGTCAGAAAGTCAATGGAAATGGCAGTCGTACTACATGCAGGGGAAAATGGAAGTTATTTGAAATGCAATAAATCTGCCTTTATATTAAACCCAATGTTAATTACTGGTTTCGAAAATTTCCGGTGACAGTGGGAATAATAATAATAATAATAATAATAATATTTTTTCCTTTGATTTCGTGCATTTACTAATTTCTTTTCGGCTCCCAACCAGAAACCTAATGTCAGAAATGGCATCATGAAATTTTCCACTGAGTATTTGTTTTAGAAGAAAACAAAAAACCAAAGATCAGACACATTTTACATAGATAAATCCCTTCGTAAGGTGTGGGCTGTACTTGTGAGTACAGTTTTTTGTATTTCTTTAAGGCTTAGGCTACCAGCAATCCCTTCAAAGAATCTATCGGACACTTTTCCAATCAATCCGAAAGCTCCAGCTAAAACTGGAATCGTTAATGTCTTCATGTGCCACATTTATGAGATTTTGATTTCAAGGTCCTATTATTTTGATAGTCTCCAAAGATACATTACAGTTTGCAGGGACCCTTGTGTTTTCTTAAGAAGGCACATTTTGTTTTTGCGGTCTCTGATCGCGATGTCTGGGCGATCAGCTTTGATTGTTTACTGCGTGTATATTGTAAAGTCCAATAAAATTGTTACAGGTCCTATCTCTGTAACCGGACCTAGTTGGTGTTCATACCAATTTTTTTGCAGTTTCCTTTCTGTAAAAATTGCAAATTTTCTAATGCTGATATTGGCTCACTCTGTCATGCCGAGTTTTATTTTTAGTAGTTGCCAATACCTGTACAAGATGGTCATTTTTTTCTGGATATTTATGCATTTTGGCCTAACAAAATCTTTCAGTATATGTGCTTGGTAATCTCTAGTTAGCAAGCATTGGTCCTGTGCAGCAAGAATAAAACCTTTGGTTTCAGCTTTTAATCATGCACTACGAAGCTACAGATGGGTATGGTGTTTGTCTACATCAGCTTGTTTGGTGCGAACAGAATATTGACGGTGAAGAGGTTTATCTTACCATCGTTTCTGTATCTGGTACATTGTATTCTATTTTTAACTTGTTGGCTTCCTTTATTACTGAATAAAATTTCTTACTTCTTTCATGTTCTTTGACGCAGATCAACATCTAGTCTTCTGTAGTTTCCAGGTATCTTCGAATGCCGATTGTAGTTCTGTAAGCTAGTTTAATTGATCTAATCTTCTGTCTCCTTTGGTTTTGTGCACATATAGACAATCAACATCAGCCTTGGGATGATTCATGCGATGAAAAGTGAAAATATTTTTCGTTTTGGCGTCCATTTGATTAATGTCAGCTATTAGTTCAGTTAAGGGTGTTAAAACTGTAGGTACAGCCAAGGTGTTTATGGATGATATTCTGCTTTTAAAGTTCAGCTCGGAATTCAATACCAAACGCACACGTCTGTAGTATTCTTTTCTTACTTTCTCCTTCATTTTGGGTATGCTGTACTCCATCGCTTTCGCTAATTCCTAGGTATCTATAGGCTTCTTCTTGTTCCAGTTCCCTAATCTTTGTGACAAAATCTAGATCTATTGAGTGTGTCTCTGTAATTCTCTCTTTCTTGAATGTTACTTTTTCACATTTATCTAATCCGAAATCCATATGTATGTGGTCACTGAAACATTTTACAATATTGAGGAAACCCTTCAACTCATCGTCGTCTTTGGAAAAGAGCTTGAGATTATCCATGTAGAGTAGATGCTTAAATGGTTTCTTGTTTACTTTGTATACATAGCTATTATTTAGTTTATGCATAACTGGGATTAAGGACAGACAAAGCAGAAGGGGTGACAGGATGTCTCCTTGAAAGATTCCTCGGAAGGTTGGAAGTGACAATGCCTTTGGTGTGATTTAGGTACAGTGTGGTTTCCCACATTTCCATGCTGTGTTTAAGGAAAGTTACTATCGCCAAGGAGACTTTGTACATTTCCAAAGCCTTAGGGATCCAAACGGTAATCTATCCATGTTGTGTTGAGATTTCTACCTCTTTTCCTGCAATTTTCCAGGATCATTTTGTTTATCAATAATTGATCTTTGCAACCATATGAACCTCTCCGACATCCCTTCTGCTCCAAGGAAAGAATGTTGTTTTCCTCGAGAAAAGAGCAAGTACAGTTCGTCAGGACAGGCGTGATCAACTTATATGTAGTTCTTCTTCTTCTTCTTCTTCTTCTTCTTCTTATTCTTCTTCTTCTTATTATTATTATTATTCTGTGAATGTCCTTTGTATACAATAAATGCCTTCACCAGATCAGTGAATGAATAGGCCATTACACTAACACGCTGGCCCAATGCGTAACATCCTTGGGTGAACATATATCTTTTTGATTCATGATCGACCGAGGGTATTTGTGCGTAAGTGAATGTAAAAAACTCGGCTGGAATTTGTACTCGACTCTCCTGCTTCTCATTCCGAGCTGTCATCTATTACACCACCTGCACATCCAAGCTTTTCACACAATTTCTTGTCCTTTGTTGTGCTTGGTAAATTTTGTCTTTTCGCTATCTCTCCTAATCCCTGTTCTGCTAACCATTTATACAAGCTCTTTACGTAGGTTATGCATTGTTTTCCTCTGTTACCCCTTGTCTTCAATATGTCCTGTCAGTGTCAAATTTTCTAAGCCCCCTATCCTCATTATGTGCCCTAAATTTTCAACTGTCTGATGTTAAGTATAAATGTCCTTTCCGTTTTCTCTAAAACCTAGTCGTTGCTCACATAGTATTCTCAGTATCTGTTGTAGTCAAGGGAAGGTTACTGAATAGAATAATCACACGAAAGTTGGTAATGAACGATAATACTTAGGACACGAACAACACATATAAGATTCACCAGTGGCGCATAAAAGAAATAGTCCAATTGCAGGATATCTACCAACCGCCCCACGTGGTCAGATGTGACACAAGGCTGAATTTAATGTGGGGTATTTCCCGTAGACCCCGTATAATACGGGATCGTGTAGCTGTTTCTCGAGAAGAGACTCTGCCCTTCGGCATAGCCTTGTCTGGGGATCCTCTCTGACCGGAGGCAGAGAGTTTAACCAGCACAACTGGAAACTAATCTCCAACTGCAGGATATTTACCGACCGCCCCACGCGGTCAGATGTGGCACAGGGCCAAATTTAATATGGAGTATCCGAGTCCGTAGCCTCGGCCAAAAATTCCTCGTAGAACCCGTATAAAACGGGGTCCGGTAGATGTTTCCCGAGACGAGACTCTGCCCTTCGACATAGCCTCGTCTGGATATCCTCTCTGCCCGGAAGCAGTGAGTTTGACCAGCACAGCCGGAAACGAATCTCCAATTGCAGGATATCTACCAACTGCCACACGCGGTCAGATGTAGCACAAAGCCAAATTTAATGTGGGGTATCTGAGCCCGTAGCCTCGGCCAAAAATTCCCCGTAGACCCCGTATAATACGAAATCGAGTAGCTGTTTCCCGAGACGAGACTCTGCCCTTCGACATAGCTTCATCTGGGGATCCACTCTGCCCGAAGGCAGAGAGTTTGACCAGCACAGCTAGATACGAATCGCCAACTTCAGGCCAACATACAGTATTTACTACTGTATTTGTGTGAATAGTGTTATCGTCTGTAAGTATGCTACAACACACAATTTATGCACAAGATATTTTTGACACAAGATATTTACAGAATGCATTATTATTTATGAAATTCTTATGAAAGAATAAATATTAGCTTGATTCATGAGTAATTTCCGTTCTTTTGCAAACCCCTTCTAATGATGAATGTATCATTCTAACTGCTAATCATATGTGACAATTAATAATAAATTTGACATAAACTAACATACTAAAACTTTCAACGCAAAAGGCTGCGGCTTGTAAAGTATTTCAGAGTCTACTCTATTATTTTGAATATGGATAAAGGTTTATCTCTTTTTTTCTATTTAGGATTTAGTTTCCGATTCATTCTAAAGTAGGTACCTCCAAATATTCGCTAAAAAAGAGCCTACCATGATTTAAAAAATCCCAAATCTTGATAGAACAATGTTTTATGATCAAAATATTCATTTTATTATTTAAAGGAAAGACCAAAGTATTTTCGATTATTTTATAAAAATTTCTAATCCTTTCTAGCAATTTTGGTTAAAATAATTTTTGCGTAAGCAGATGGGCCAAAAATTAGTAGTGGGAATTTTAGCGTCTTTTTTAGCGTTAAAAGCAAATTGTATTGGAAATTCTTGCAAAAATCAAATAATTGTCGGATTTTAATGAAGTGTTCAGGACTTATTCACAAAGAATGAAATTATTTTTTAAATTCGTTCTTTAGAAAACTTTAGTAAAATATTTTTTTTTACATCTGTTACCTCCCACTTACTTAATTTTATGAAATTTCGAGATATTAAAATTCCTCTTCATATTTATATTTGTTAAAAGTAGGACTCCTTGGTGAATTTAAATCTGTTTTTGTCTAACGGAAACACCATTTACCGAAAATCTGCTCTAAATCGTAATAATAAACATTATTTAATTAGTAAAGCTTTTAATTACTATTATAGATAAGATACATTAAGGACAGTATTGTCATAAGAAAAAAATCGATGAATAATGAATTTTTACAAGAACTGCTTTAATTTTTTTTTAATTTTTAATTAGAATAATTTAAGTTAATAATTTTAGTTTTAATTATTTTATAATTCTGCCCTTTTAGATGATATTATTATTAAGTCAAAACAATATTTATTAATTATAAATGGAAAGGCTTAGTAAAAATCATCAAACATCAATATTTTAAGAATTCTGAATTCTTTTGTATCAGATTAAACGAGCCAATCTTTTTAGATACGGTCGCCCATACAAGACATTGCCAGAAAATAAGAGCAATAACTATGGTATATTTAAACCCAAATGCCTAAAAATCATTAAAACATTAGGTGACGGTGAATAATTTTCTAATTTTTTAAGATTACTGAGTACGTATAAGTTATATATAAAAGACGCTCACGTTATATTCAATTATTTTTTACGGCGAAAACCGTCGTAGAACAACATTAGACAAGCAGTTATCTTTCATCAAGCTGTCATAACGTTGACAGCTTAAATAAACAGCTACCGTCAGGTAACAAATGCATTTCTGTGATATTTTAAAGTTAAATTAAATAATATTTGTTTCAAATCAGATTAATTATACTTTAAATCAGCTAAAATTCCTGAAATAAAGTTTCAGAAAACTATATTTTATTTTTGGAAGATTTGTTTTTAATAAAGAAAATTACATTGCGATGAAGAACGACTAAAAGTGGTACCCATCATCTATTTTTAGCCAAAAACAAAAAGCAACTCATTCCAGTCGATTTTAATCAGTTTTTGAAATACGGCAAAGTATTTTCCTTATCAGAAATATTAAATTGAATCTATTAGCTTGGAATTAAAACTAAAATAATGGCATCTTAATTTTTTTAAATTCGTTTTAAACCTTAGGTATTTCGTTTTCTGTGGCAATGCCTATACTTGAAATGTATATGTCTAACGACTCCGCCTAAATTCTGAAATTTTACGGAAAATTTATCGAAGAATTGCCTGATAACAGGGTACATACCATTGCTTAAGATATAATTGAACAAAATGTAATTTCACTTTATATTTTGAAGAATGAATTTGATAAACAAAACGGAAATTATTTATGACTCAAACTAATAAGTAACCTTTTATAAGAGGCTATAGTTTACATGTATAAGTTTTCTCCTGCTGGTGTTACAACGTTCCAATCGTCGCAAACTTAGAAAACCGACCTCAACCCGAAGATATTAGTCTCAAGGCAAATGAAATGCGTTTTCGTTTAACACGACTAATGAGGCGGTTCTTAACTACGCGAGACCCTGGACAACCTTCACAGTATATGTTGATTAACATCTGCGAGGGGGATATGTTTTCCATCACGTTCACACTCACAAACACCCAAAAGTATGTTAAATTGCAATAAGCAGATGGACTACCATAAGCTTAAGTTAACATACGAATATATAAAGATGCGAACGTGTGTACGCAATCCAAACCCATCCGGTCACATTCATAGGTTTTTATTTTAAATCTATCTATCTATCTATCTATCTATCTATCTATCTATCTATGCTTGTTGATCCATTTTGAGTTGATGCTGAAAAGTTCTCAGCCGAAGCCTGGTCATTTGGACAGAAATTAACATGTTCATCAAGCCGTGTAGTTTTCAGCGCTCTCGCAGGTAGATAGATCAACGAATGTTTTCTAAAAAAATTAGCAAATGTTTTCCCAATGACATACATATATGTATTCCTATATTTGTTTTCATATATGCATGTTTTGCCTATTATATATGAACTGGGGATGAGCGTAATTAATACTAGCGCTCTCTGAGAATGAGAACAAACAAGTAAAAATAATTTCTTAGTCATAAATTAAAGCCCTATGTGGGAAATCGAGAACAGCTTTTTCAAAAATTATGGAGTCTTGCGTAGAATAGAGTTCCGCTTGAATAATACTTCCATTTAGCTTCTCTGTAGCTTCTCTGGTCCCCCGTGGTGCAAGAAAAAGCCAGGACTTTGAGGGGGGCAGTGTGGAGGGGGTGACAAGAATTGAAAATTAAAGTATTGTAGAAAGTGCGTCATGGAACGTAGAAACAGTAAATTGGGTTTTTTCTCTCCTTTCTTTTACCTCAATCATGGCTATTCCACCTTGAAAGGCATGAAAGTTGATATACATGAAGCATAACTTTAATCCGTGCCTGTAGATCTTTGATCCTAACATTCAATATAAAAAATAATTAGATACATGGATAAACCTTGTTAAAACATATTAAAACTTTAAGAACTCACGCACACACACACGCGCGCGCGCACGCACGCACACACACACACACACACAGGCACATATATCACTTTAAACATTATTTTTAGCCCATATTCGGATGTGTGTATCCACTAAAATAACGTTTAAGGTGATAAAATCTGTCGAATGAATAAAAAAATAAATATATATATATATATATATAAAATAAATAAATCCTAATGAGCCAGTACTATCTACTTAGGTTTCACCGCATGGGATCATCAGAGTGAACTGGCTCGCTGTGTTTCTTTTTTTCCTTGTACGAGAAATTTAAGGTACTGGACGATTTCTTTCGCCCTCTTCGGAGGTTTCTGGTTCTTTCTTTGTTTCCAAAATGTTTTTCTTCGGATGCCAATTTGTTTGAAAATTGTGCTACCCAGATTTTTTCACCCACCGAATTTAAATAGATTTACATTATTGTTGAGTCTTGACTCAATGTTGAATCTCGCCTATTGCATGGAATAATAATGCAACACAAAATGTACTTAGAACAAGAATGTATTATAACAAGAAAGTGTACACAATAAGTACATATAGTATTTCTGTATTTCTGGGAAGACGTTCCTGGAGAATGTGTTGACTAGTCGCAGTCGATCAGAGTCTCTAGTTGGATCTCGTGATTCCTTTCCCCTCGTCTTCCGGTATCAACCATTATTTATATAGTTGGTAGTCACCTATGCAGATTAGGTGGATCCCACCACAACAATTATATATATATATATATATATATATATATATATATATATATATATATATATATATATATATTGGTCTCTCCCGTCGTTTTCGACGTATGAGTGTCAAGCAGCTCAGTTCCTAAAACCAGCAGTCAGATTATCGAATACAGAGAAGTGGTACGCTGTATACCATAAGGTCCCCAAAAGACCTTCTGCAGATTTTTAATTCAGAATTATCCTTTTCCTAGACCGTTCAACACCCAAGACTATACGACTGAAACGTTACCGTGATTAAGTTTTTATTCAATTTTTCTTGTATTCGTCTTTTTTTTCCTGGACATAAAGCGCATAAAAACTGTACAAATGTTCTATATAACCCAGCGCTTTCGGCTATTCTACTAACCATTATCAAGGATGTTTTTTGAACTTATTTTTAACTGAATATGCAAATTTTTATACATGTGTATCTACAGTGATGGATGAGAATGTTTTTTTCATTATTTTTCTATCAGCACTTAGTGGCCGTGTTCATCGTTGATATTGTGTGTTGTTTTTTCGTATTTATTATTAATGCTTTCCTTATTTGGACCCATTTTTACATGTGAATGAGGTTATTATAGTCGTATTTTTTACGAGTATGTTACGGAAGGACTTTGATAGGTTTCTGTGTTTAAATGGGTCTTAATAGAGGTATCATCAAAGAGATGTAATATGAGTCTTCTTGATAGGCATGTAGTGGTATGTCCATTATAATGATTCATGGAACTGGTTTGACCAGGAAAGCCTAACGAGCAGAAAAAAATTGAATAAAAATCTTAATCACAGTAACTTGTCAGTCGTTTTTAATGAAACTTGTACAAAAGAGGGATTGCTACCAAATACACAATGATATATATATATATATATATATATATATATATATATATATATATATATATATATATATATATAAGGCAAGTTTCGCTGAATAATTTAGACAAGTTTTGTTTACTTATTTTCAACAGGATCCGTTCATATTCTCGGATGAGCTTTCTGGTGACGGTATTAAAAGAAGAGAGAAAATTACCGTGTTGATACATATTGTTTTTATTCCGAGTATTTTCGACTTTAACACAATGTATAACTTTCAGATGAACATAGCAATTTTGTCTTTGGGAAAACTGAACACAAAGTTTTTGTCTTAAAATCACAGATGACACTGTGTTAATCCAGTTTCTAAGGATTTTAGCATCTATATTGCATGCTGCATTTTTGTTATTACATCTTCACCAATTCGGACTGTTTTTTAATCGAAATTAACAAGCGAAGTAGTAAAGCCACTAAGACACAAGGGGTTACTGGGTGTGAAAGAATTAGAAAACAGAAACATTATTAAGAAGCGAGAACAATAAAATAGTATCAAGGAGACAGTAGATAACGACTAGCATTGCATTTAATTTTTTGAAGATCAAACGTTCTGGGAAGCAAGAAGAATAGAATAGCAAGAGAGTTTCACAAGAAAGAAGTGCGAGATAAGAAACTGTTAGGATAGAAATTACAGTTACATTTAGCCATTTCAACTGTAAAATGATGAGATTGTCGGTAATCTAATACTGCAGTTAACTTCATAAAGTCTATCTACCATAGCGAAGACTTATAGATAGATTCTGGAGAGAAAAATTGTCTAGCATGTCACAGTGAACCGAAGTTTTAGCAGCATACCTAGCAATTGATTCAATATAGTATTTTTACTTTCATATCAGCCGAGATGGTTAGCCCTAGAAGGCGTAACGATTCACTCTCTTGGAGGCTAGCATTGGAAGACAGAAAGGTGTCTCTCAGAAGATTAATAGAGAGTAGTTTTCTTTTTAAGCCGTTAAAAGTATCAAGCCATTCTTGGGCTCAGTTAAACACAGGCTGTAGGTAATTTCTGAGATCAGCTGTCAATTTGACATTATCGAACGGATCAGACTTACTATGGAGACATAAGTAAATACATGGGTCATCAGCACAGATACCAAGTGAGGCCACCCTTCATTGATGATGAAACTCCTGGGGGACATTTGCATTAGTATAGAAGAGTGGCCGTACATTATACGTATTATTATTATTATTATTATTATTATTATTATTATTATTATTTCTTTGGGTTTCTGTTGTCTACACATTTTCTTCCGGGTCGCAACACGATCTTTGTTTTAGTAATTGTACAATGGATTAGATGTTCGGTCGATATTGTTCGCAAGTACTTTCGGTAAAAACATTTATCATCTTCAGGCATAGATTTTTTTTTCTCAATTTCATGTAATTTCAGGTAAAATTCCAAGACGAAAATGAATGTGATACTTGTCGAAAGATGTTTTATTAAAACATGTGTGCTATTATTAACAGTTAAGAATTTTTTTTTTTTGAACGTGCAGTAATTCGACGCTAGATTTTTGAATATTGTAGTAAGGTAGTAATTCACAATTTCTATCATTGTGTTTTTCAGTTGACATGACATTGACATATTGGTCCAATAATTAGAACAATGTCTTGGAAGACTTCAGAAATTTTTACTGCAGATCGAATTTTTAAAAATTAAATAATGTAGCTTAATTAATAATGTAAAAAAGACATTCAAAGAATAAATCAATAAAGTTAATGTAGTTAAAAGCGAACATCTAATCCATTGTACAATTAATAAAAACAAGGATCGTGTCGTCAGCGAGTGGTCAGTGAGTAAATGCCTTGTTAATCTGTTAGCGAAGTGAGTTCGCCATTAATTACATTAACTTTATTGATTTATTCTTTGAATGACTATTTTAATATATATATATATATATATATATATATATATATATATATATATATATATATATATTATTGAAATTTGTAAAAACGTTTATGAAAGTATGTTTTGCCTGTTTGGCTTCATCAGATCGAAGACGAAATATGTTGTGTGTAAATACATTTGTGTGTGCTTAAAATAATTAAATCTTATATTTTTCCCAAGCTGGCCTTCCTCTTGACTAAAAATTTTAGTAAAAGTTTTTCTACCCATTCTGAAGGATTTCTATCTCTGAACTCGGACACTTAAGGCGGAGAACATAAACAAACTAAGATATATAGACAGATATAACGACATATATATATATATATATATATATATATATATATATATATATATATATATATATATATATGATAGTTGTATATTTAGGCAGCAATCCTTCTTTTATGCAAGTTTCATTAAAAACGACAGACAAGGTACTACGGTTAAGTGTTTTTATTTAATTTTTCTTGTGTACGAACAAGAGCTTTCTTTGCTGGAAAGCTCTTGTTCGTACACAAGAAAAATTAAAAAACTTAACCGTAGTACCTTGTCTGTCGTTTTTAATGAAACTTTCATATATATATATATATATATATATATATATATATATATATATATATAGAGAGAGAGAGAGAGAGAGATATAGATAGATAGATAGATAGATAGATATAAACAAAATGACATAGGTAGATATGCAGAAATTTAGACAGACAGAAAGAATAGAGATAGATATAACAATAACAGATAGATATAGATATACAGAAAGTCAGATAGATAGATAGTAATCAACAAACTAAGATATATAGACAGATATAACGACAAATAGATATAGATATATATAAGATACAAAAAATGGCATAGAATAATTGATAGTAATCAACAAACTGAGATATATAGACAGAATTATCGCCAAATAGATATACATATACATAAATTTAGATAGATAGATAGATAGATATGCAGGAATTTAAATAGATAGATAGATAGATAGATAGATACCAACAAAATTACATACATTAAAGTTTCGGAATATATATATTTTAAATGAATCCTTCATTTTTCATTTACGGGGTAATACGACCGAACACACCTGTGAGATTTTAGCAGCTATAATAAAAGCAAACTAAGCAGTCAATCCTACAAGTACAAAAGAAACAACATTACTACCTGAAAAATGAAACTAAAGTAAGTTTGCTAAAATGGTTAGAGGCTCGATAAAAGAGTTTAGATACCTGACCTTTAACTCTCGTAATATGTACCGGTATTCTTACCCGAAGTACATGTTTCAGCATCCCGCTGGTCAGAAAGAATTGGATGGCGTACTCAGCTATTTCTGTGCAGAATTATGACTATGGTTTGAAGTTGCAATTGGGTCGTCTTCATTAGCAATAATGGATGACAGTAAGTGACCAAATAATGGAAGCAAACTGACGTTTCAACAAAACCGGAAATGATTTTATCGTGCGTGAAAAGACATCTTTTCAGATAGTTCTTTCCGCTTATTTCCTCTTTTCCACAGCAGAATGGGGAGTTGTGTCATTTCATTGTTCTTTCTGTTTTTGAATTTTCTTTGAATTCCTTTCTTTCATTAGTTTCTTAATACACACCCGTTTTAGCCGAAGAAGAGTAAAAACCAAATCTCGATTGCCGCAGGTGGAGAAGTTAATTCTTTTTTAATATGCACAAAGGAAATAAAAAAGGAACCTAACTTTGACCTCAAATAGCTTTTGTCATTTATCATGAAAAAAGAAAGAGGATAGAAAAGAAAGAATAGTCAGTGCTGGTCTTGAATGATATATATATATATGTATGCGCTCAACAAAATCTATACGTGTTGAGGCCATTGCGTAGAGAATGTGTTTTAAAATAAATACTATTGGGTGACATCACTCCATTATCAGAAAATAGAAAAAAATCTGCCGATTAGAATACACGAACATTTGGGGGAGAATGAAGCTCTCTGTGTGTTAAGATGGCGTCGATTAGTCAGCTATGTATAAAATTATCACAAAAAGAGAAAATGAACAATTACAAACAAGTTTGGCTTGGGACGATGGATTTTTACTACGTATTAGCACTTAACGTGTTATTCAATATGAACATCATTTATGAAGAAATATAGTTTTAAGGTGTGCTATATTTATGTGATAAAGTGCTCAATATCAGAGATAGAGCGTATGCAAATATGAATATAAACGTGAACATTGAAGTCAACACTCAGAGGCTCTGAGTCAACACTGAGAGCCTCTGAGTGTTGACTTATATATATATATATATATATATATATATATATATATATATATATATGTATATATTTGTATCCATCGGTGAATATATAGATAAAAAAAATGTTCGTTTTTATACTTGGATCTATAGGTAAACATTATCCGTGTTTATGCTTCAGTCATAAGTAAAAGTCTTGCGTCTTAGTGCATTTATCGCCTTGCTAGAGTAGTCCTTGGTATGACGATAAACTACATCCAGCAACAATGCCTCTGATCAGGAGATTGGATGTTCCGAGGTGCGTGGAATCCACCTCTTAACTGAAGTTATTCCCAGGTCCACCCTAACCTGAGGTGGTAGCAGCTCTTAGGGTCTCAGCTATATGCAAATAGTGAACACCCAAACAAATACAAAACACTATGAAAGTGTAAAAATACATATTTATAGTAAAATCACCAGCAATACATTTTATCCCGTAGTTGAAGGCATACAATTACGTCCGTAATATTTAGATTTCGGGATTAAATAATGCATAATGGTTGATATACCGCTAAGCAAAATAAACCAAGCGACCTTGTTAGGGTGGAAATAATTAAAAATACATCGTTCTTTTTATAAGTAAACATTGATCGTAGTTATATTTCAATCGGTATATAAACATTGTGCTTATGCTTGAGCCTATAGATAAACATAGTATTTATAGGTGAGCCTATAGGTAAATACTGTATTTATACTTGAGACCATACATTGGGGTTATACGAATATCAACTTGCCTCCGGCCAAGAAGCTGTTGAATGACGGCTTCGGTATTTGTAATTTCATTCATAAAGTTAAAATATAAGAAATACAAGACCCAAATAATGTCATAATTTAATAAAAGTATTTCAAAATAATATTACTAGTAATACTACTGATGTATGAATACAAAAACATTACAGATGGCAACGCCAGGTACACGAAGGAATATAGAATAAGGTTATATAGTTAGACTCGATATCCTCTAACCATTAGTTTTCGTAGCTCAAGACCGGTTTCCGGAGTTTAAGTCTCGTCGAAAGCTGGCTCATTATTTCTGATCGGCATTGTTTACAAACAGCCGAAGATATGACAGTGTTGTGGCCTTGTTAGGGCCAGAAATAAAGACACAAGAGAGTACTTGAGTTAAACAAATATATTAACAGAAACAGTAATTCAAACATATACAAACGAGAGTGTTACAGCAAGAATGTTCGGTCTGACTGTCAGAGTTGACTGCTGAAAACCTCCTTTTCTAAAAGGCAGTACCTACTCCTATTTATAGCTGGGAGAGTCCATGCGTACGTGGGTAAATTACCATAGCTGAATAGCTTCAACCAAAAAGTGACTGAATTTAAGATAAAAAAATATCGTATTTTTTGTGTATACAGTGATGATCACTCTGTACAAGGCCCAAGAGCCACTCGGAGTAAAGGATTACAGAGTAAGAGGTACAGTCTATGTGGATATTTGAGGAAGATAACGGATGACCTTTAACTTGAATAGGTTAAGATTGTAGCGGTCGGGGTGGCATCCTCTTGGGAGTCGGTTCCACAAATGATGTCGAAATATGCTTGCGTTCAAGGTAACGAAGGCATGAATAATATATAAAACCAGGTGGGGGTGCTTATTTAAAAAGACTTATCTCCTCATCTGGTATTTCTTTAGAGAAAAAATGAAGGACGAAGTTAATTAGGTAAAAACAGATCTGTCCGTTATAGCTGGCGATTTAACAAATCGATAACAACCTCTTGATGTTTCAAAGAATGGAAGCTAGATTGCAGACAAAGATTTTGCTAAAACCCCTACTGGACGAATGATGAAGAATTCGTGGGGGAAGCTATTTTTTCCAAATGCTTTTCTTTAGAATAAGTGTGCGTCTTCTATAGAGTTGTGTCTTATAAAAAGGTGCGTCATGGAAAATACGGTAATACTGGTATAAAAAAATAATCTAGTTTTCAGTATAATCTCCTTCATTAACCCAACGCTCTTTCATAGGTTGAATATTATACAGTAAAACATTCAGCTAATAACTGTCAAGTTATGGACTTATTGATCCACCTGTGTAGCTGAGGTTAATTCAATCACGTCACCTACCTGACAACTTCTAACCCATTTACGGACCGACCAAATCAACCTCATTCACATAACTTTACATAACTTCATAAACAGCGCCGCATTCCTCTATGCATGTGCGTGACTTCAAATGACCCATTGCTCGTCAATAAATAAAAACCTTTGAATACCTCGATGGGACTGAACACTATTCATGAGAATGAAACAAATATTTTATGAATTTGACAGACGAACATATATAAATGACATCTCAATGGAGCAAAACGAAGTCGACACTCTCTATAGAGATATTCTGAAACAGGCACTCATATATTTATAGAGATTTTATTGTGTTAATAGGTATAGCGACGTCGTAAAAAGGTGGGATAGGCTAATATTGAAGTAGCAATAATAAAGAAATGGATATAATAATATTGGCGCGATACAAATGAACTTATTAAAACAGGAAAAATTATAACAAAGGGGTTGACAAAAATTTCAATGTAAAATTGTAATATCGAAATAAAACACGATTAACGAAAAAGACGGTTAAATCGGTTTATTGGTCCT
>OZ038485.1:64044463-64241963 GCA_964036315.1 Acanthosepion esculentum
TTTATTCTTGGATGCCCCTGGAGGTAATAGTAAAACTTTTGTAACTAACCTTCTTTTATCTGCAGTGAGACTCCAAAGAAAATAGTTCGAGCAGTAGCATCATCGGGAATTACTGCTACCCTCTTGCCTGGATTTGAACTACAATGAAAGCCATATTTTCAACATCAAAAGAGGAACCAACTGCTTAAGATACTGGGAGGAGATAAGCTTCATTGTCTGTACTATGGAACACAAGCGAGCTTTTGAGGCCCTGGACAAAACACTCAAATACATTAGAATATGTTTTCATAAATTAGGTTCTCAATGAACCGAATGTTTTCATTTGCGCGTAAACAGAATTTTATTCTTTCCTCCCACTATTTTACTTGACATTGTTTAATCCCTACTGATATTTATTAGGTTTCGGTTAGTACAACACGTAGGTGGAAGTTGGGAAGATTGTGTTGCAGCAATTCCTTCTAGTTGGAGAGAGTGCTAAAACAATTAGCCGATAGTCAATTTGTTGATAGTATTTCTTGAGACGACAGTTCGTCTCTCATTTCTGCGATAGTTTAATGTATATTTAAACTATAACCTGCAACAGTACTCTTACTTAATCTAGAAAATTCTGCCAATGATATTGGAATCAGATTGACTCAATGCATCTAACTCTGAATTTATAGGATTCAACCAACAAGGCTCAGTACAAACTGTTTCAGGTGAACCAATAAAATCTATTGAATATTTTACTTACCTAAAAAGCAAGATAAATTCTACTGAAATGATGTGAAAATTCGCATATCTAAAACACAGACCGATTTGAACAAAATGGATGTAATCTGGAATTCTGATTTACCAAGCGGAGATTCTTTCGAGGCTGTGTTAATGTATGGTTCCACAGCCTGGACATGCTAAAACTCTACAGTATAAGCTTGTGTTAACTAAAGCCCTACAGTCTAACCTAGACTTGGATACTTTTTTGCTTAAAAAGTTGATTATAAAAAATAGCACTATACTAGAGTATATAGAGTAACTAAAAGTAATTTTATTAAAGAAATATTTATCTACTAATATATTATAATCTTTAAAAGAAGAAAAATTGTTTAAAAAATTAATCTGAAAACGATTTCGATGTAAAAATAATTCTCTGCATTCGAAAAGCTTTTTGGTGGGTAGAGAAAAAACTGGAAAAGAGAAAGAAAGAGATAAACAAATGCTAATCGCTTCCTCTTTCTAACGCAGACCCCCAAAAAGAAATCGGTTTTTGTTTTGATTTGGTGTTAGTTTTTCGTCTCTTGCCTAGATTATGAATGCGTATATTATTGAAAGAGCGCGAAACTTAAATTTCTCTTTTCCGTTTATTCTCGTAGAGAAAAACCAATAATGTCGAAATTATACAAAGATAATTTGGTGTACTTGGTGTTTGTTTTTTTCTGAAAGCTAGCCGAAAACATGAAGAGAGAAGAAATTAAAGTAGCTATATCCCTTAGACCGAAAAGAGGATAGAGGAAAACCAGAAGAATACGTCAACTGGAGAAATCTTTTAAAAAACAGGGGTAATTCAGCCATATTCCGATTCTTCCCGACATTATGAGAGAGAAACTATTTTTAAAGAAACATTCTTGTCATAAATATAGCATTTCTTGTTCCAGTGTCCGCTGTTCTTGTCCTATTTTCAGTCTAATTCCGCTTCAGGCTCTATTCATAAGAATTCGCATTATTAGTTTGGTTATGTGGCTCATTAAGTTGATTGTCCGTGAGAACACGCATTCATCTGCAACTGTTTTTAGATAACGTTACGAAGATGGGCTTAGTCTTCCGGGATGTCAATACTGTCATATATTTCATTTATTATTTACGGCATCTTGTCGATGACGAAATCGTCTAAGGCTGAGAGCATTTCTTTTACGATCCGATTTAGTCCTGTTGCTTTGTTCTTGTTCATCTTGTCTAGTACTGATCTTACTTCAGACTTTTTTTGTGTTGCGTTTTTTTTTCCTCTCCTCTCACTCATCATGAAATAGTTGGTATATAGGACAACTAAAATAGTTCTACTCAGTCACTGAACAGAGAAAAAAGTTATAGTATTCTGCCTATATTTCTGGAAAACATTGTCTATCAATAAGATGACTATTTGCACTAGTTACATTGTTCGGACTGTTGTCCACATCTTTATTGTAATATTCACGACATTTCGGCCGTTGTACTCTCTCGCTTTCTTCAGGAGATATACGTCGGAATTTCGAACTGAACCCTTTATTTACATTGACATTTAAATAGTGTATATATTCCACTACCAATCTAAAGCCTCCCCTCCCCACTATCAATTTAAAGTGTCCGTCCGGTGTACTTTCTCCATTTACGGAGATCTTTTCGTTCTGATGAGCTGAACATCTCGGTGTTCACGAAATAAAAATTATAAATGAAATGGATAATTAAAGTCTCCGTCTTCTTCTTATTATTATAATGTTCTGTTGTCTACATTGAGTTCCCCCTGTATTTATATCCTCCTCGGAATTATCCCTTCCAGTCACAAAGTGATAAAACATACATATATATATATATATATATATATATATATATATATATATATATATATATATATATATATATATATATATATATATATATATATATATATCCCACAACCACTCTAAAGCCTTCCCTCCCCACTACCAATCTAAAGTGTCCGTTCGGTGTACTTTCTCCATTTACGAAGATATACTGTGGATTCTCCCGTCGTATTCGACGTATGAAGGTCAAGCAGCTCAATTCCTAGGAACCGACAGCCAGACGCCAGCATTTATGATTTGATTATAGTGGTGAAGGCTTTGTGCAGAACCAACCACATTCCGATTACAGAGACCTGGTGCACTACGGGCCACACGGTCCCCAGACGCAGGTTTTGAATTCAAAGTTGTCCTTCTCCTAGACCAGTTGCCATCCAAGGCTATAGAACCCAGTCTGTCCTGCTATTTACCCATCGCTGGGAGGAGGATTAATACCTATCCCAAGGGCATTAGCACGTAAGTGAATGTAATGGATTCGGCTGGAATATGAACTAGGCTCTCCGATTTCTTAATCCGAGCCGCTATCCACTACTCCACCGCGCCTCTCTCTCTCTCTCTCTCTCTCTCTCTCTCTCTCTCTATATATATATATATATATATATATATATATATATATATATATATATATATATATATATATATATATATATATATATATATTATAAATTAATAGATTTAAAATATGGTTTTACCGCTACACAGTGATAACCATGTTTCAGAAATGGAAGCTAAAGCCCCTGAATTTAATTTTGTTATTAAACCAAAGACATTAGTTCCATTTCCTCATCAAGCGAATTTTGGAGTAACTTACTTTTTAAAATTTACGGTTGTTAACGGCACAGGAAAGATTCATAGTTTGAGGGTTTCCAAGGTTACCGATGTAATCCATTCATCTAGACAAGGGGTGGTAGAGGGTTCAATTTTTAATTTTCGTTGTATCAGTTAATAGTTACATTTGAAAGCGGGGTTATGTTTAGGGATGGGTAGGGATGTATCTTTTAACAAATTCTGACATCCGCTAAATTCATGTCATCTGGGTTTTTTTCTAACGGCAAAAATTCTTATGGTATTTTTTCTATTTGTATATTTAAAGATTTTGAGGGACTGTTTAGGTTAGAATATGTTTTATCCACCTTTCTAAAAATTATTTTTAATATTTAATATACTATACTATACTATACTATATTATATATATATATATATATATATATATATATATATATATATAATATAAAAACTCTATATATCAAAATGGAAGAAATCATATATTGCGTATTTCCTCATTTTGAAAGGACTTCTTCAAACTATATAATGTTTTTATTGATGTTTCAGGCTAAATAATTTTCCTATTACGCTGTTACATGTATTCCTTCGTTTTTTCCCTGATGTTCTGCGAATGATCTCGAAAAGCAATCTTTTCGTCGGCATTTCGGTTTCTTAGTAACTCTGGTCATCCTGCGAATCTGTTGTAAAACGTTATTGAAATTTTAGTTTAGCTTAGACCCTCATTTGAGATGAAATGCCAGGTAGACAAGAATGAGCCTATTGGACATCATCTCTTTGCTCTTAATCAAGGACACAAAGCTGCCGAAGCTTCTTGAAACATTTGTTCTGTGTCCGGAGATGACTTCATTACCGACAGAATGACACAGAAATGATTTTCCCGTTTCAAGGAGGGAAAGTTCGAACTCTTAAACCGTGCAATTAATAAATAAAAAAAAACTGTTCTAGAGCAAGAAGACCTACTAAAGAAAAATTCAGCCTGCCGATAGTAATCGAACCTACATCCCTTTTTACATCAGGGAAAGCGATTCTCTAGCGAAAAAAATTGTCGCTTCCAGGGGAGACCATCTTTATTTAAGGAATACACCTCTCTCGTTGGGACTTAACATAAACAACAGTCATATTTTAAAATGGATTTTTAAAACCGATATTATTTCGTATTGCCATCAAAATGTACTCACTAAAAATAATGTTTATAGTATTAACAAATAATATCGGATTAAAAAAAAAACAATATATATATATATATATATATATATTATATATATATATATATATATGGACAATATTAGTGGTAAATATACACATACATATGCAATTATATATACACATACATATATGTATAAAAATAATTCCAAGAGGATATGATCCAGGTAGAACTCAATGTCCAGGACAGAGTAAGGATATAATAAAAAGATTTGAACACTAATATTCCATGGTCATAATTTATTATATTAAGATAATAGGAAAGAACAATGAGATTTATAATCCAGAGTTCTTAGTATTTATTTTAAAAAATCAAAATAAATAAAAAACAGTGCTCGATACAACATTAGAGCATAATATTATAATTATTGTTTTTAAATATGTTTTCATCGCGACACAGAAATGTCTATGTTTCAAAACTGAAACTTCAATCCCAAATTTAATTATAAAAATTAAACTTAAAATCTGTGTTGCGATGAAAACATAGTTATATATATATATATATATATATATATATATATATAATATATATATATATATATATATATATATAATATATATATATATATAATATATATATATATATATATATATATATATATATATATATATATATATATATATATATATATGCGTGGTTGAGTGTGCGTGCGTATGTGTGTGAGCCTGCATATGTGCAATAAAACAAAAACAGAAATGTTATATTTTCTTTTAACGGCAATCTAAAATGGCGGAAATGAATGTTGTTTTATGGGCGTCATTGCACATTTCCAACCCTCCCCGCTTCTACTTGGACACCTGATAAATGAAACTACAATGGCAGAGAATGTTACCTGAAACTTTAAGCAAATTACGTATTTACAAGTAATTTCCTGTAGATAAAAGAAGTACTTAAAACAACTTGAATAACCTGCCACTTCATATAAAAGGTTTTCTTTCTTGAGCTTTTCTCCTTCCCTATCTTCTTCCTTCTTTTTCTTTCATATAGTTTATTCACATCGTTTCTTCCTCCATTTTATTTCATACATTTTAATCTCTCTTTCTTTTTCGTTTTTCTTTATTGCTTATTATTCCCTCTCTCTCGTTCTGTGTTCTTTTTTAAATTTTTTATTACCCTTTTCCTTCTTTTTCTTTTTTCTCTTTTATTCTGCTTCTCGTGTTTATGTTTCCTTCTTATCTTTGTACTATTTTTCTTACTCGTTTTTCATTCTAAAATTTTCATCTCTCTTTCCGTTTCCTTTTTCTTTCTTAATTTTTATTTTTTTCTCCTTTTCTTTTTTTCTCTCATTCCTTTTCTGCTTTTTCTCTTTTACCTTTTCTTTCGTTCTCGTTTGTCGTCCTTAACTTTTTATTCCTTTTTTTCTTTTTTTTATTTATCGTCTTCATTTTCTTTCTTACCTATTATTCTCTCATTCCTTCTTTATCTTTCTCACCTTGTATTCAATCTTTCCTTGTCTTTTTTCTCCTTCTTCCCTATTTTTTTTTTCCTTCAATTCTTCGAACAGCTGTTAATTTTACTTTTTCATTTTCCTTCTCCTGCGTATTTTCCTTTCTTCGAATGTTCTTGCTTCCCTCTTTCATTTCTTACTCTTTCGGTTTAGGACCATACCACGTTGAAACACCGGTTCTCGTGCGATCACCGAAATTAAGCAACTTCGGGACTAGCAATTAACTAGAGTGGGAACTGCTTGCAGGTGCTTGGATTATCAGATAGTGCATAATGCATAACAGATCGGAATTGGAATCGTTAATTCCAGTCGGGTTCGTTATATTCACTTGCGCACAAATACCCTTCGGAATGGTATGAAACCACCTCTTCTCTCTCCAACTATGGGTTAATTAGTAAGTCTTGTGTCTTGTTATTATATATATATATATATATATATATATATATATATATATATATATATGTGTGTGTGTGTGTGTGTGTGTGTGTGTACGTGCGTGTGTGCCTTTCACTTTCTCTCTCTCTCTGCATATATATATGTTTGTATGTGCGTGCACGAGCGCATGCGCCTGTAATAAAATATTCATCGCATATAATATAAATCCAACTGTGTAATAGGTTTAAAACCTGATTTTCGGGGTGTATTAGCGACCTGCATTATAAACGACACCGCTCCACACAAAACTTCATTTCCCCCATATATATATATATATATATATATATATATATGTATACACACACACACACATATATATATATATATATATATAAATAAATATAGTCTTAAAGTGTGCTATATTTATGGGATAAAGTGCTCAATATCAGAGATAGAGCGTGTGTAAATGTAAAAGTGGACATGGAAGTCAGCACTTAGAGGCGACAGTCTGTTTCATGCTAGTGCAATCGTCTAGCATGAAACAGACTGTCGCCTCTAAGTGCTGACTTCCATGTCCACTTTATATATATATATATATATATATATATATATATATATATATATATATACGTGTGTGTGTAGCGGCGATAGGTGCACAGTCTGTTGCATATATATTCTAACGTTTATGACATTTTTCCTTAGAAATGAACAAAATCATATCAACTGCTATAAAAAAAAACAACTCTCAAAAACGATGATAAATAAACTACCACGCTGTGGTAGTTTATTTAACAAGTACCCTGTATACTCGCGTATCATGCGACCTTTGAAGACCTAATTTTGAAGTTAATTTGACTGCAGTAAATGTATATATGGTTTGGCCAGCGGCGTAGCCAAGATCATCAGTACATACGCTAATTGTATATCTCGTGTATGATGCGACCCCCTTAAAATTAGCATAAAAAAATAGGCCCTTAAAAGTAGAATGATACGCGAGTATATACGGTATATGAAACATAAGACATTCTGTCACAACCCCCAGATGTATTCGCTTTAAAGTTTATGTTTTGAACCCGAAATAGCTGACGAGGCCATGAAATCTGAGAAGTAATATCCACGAGAAGTCCTCCGTATCGTTATCCTCGCGACATCAGCCCTTTATATCAAACCCTGCATCAAAAGATGGAGTCAGTTTTCGTAAATATTTTCGTTTTTTTTTCTTTCGCACTCTGGCGAGCGTATATTCACATGCACAGACACATTCATATATCGGATCATGGGATCGTGATGTTTATGCATGCGGGACAGCCACAAAGTTCCTGAGCCAAATTTATTCACGGTATCTGAATAAACCTCCTTTGTTCTCAGTGGAGAACATTTTTTCGCGTTTTTCTCATTTTTTTTTTTTGCGTTTTTCAGGACAGATGAAGCAATTTTTAACGATATCCTTTTGTCTACATAAAAACTTGAAAAATAACAATAGCCAATCATTACTAATTTTGGGGCACTGAAAATAAAAATGATATCCAAAATTGTTGATTGGCTCTTGATTTCAAGATGCCTTACTAATGCTATATGAATATTTCAACAAAATTGTTGCCCTTGCCAGATTAATTATTATTTTCATAATAATCTTATTGTGTATAATTATTCTCTTAATAAACTAATTATTATTCTACTTTCCACTCAGGTTTTCACACATTTAACTGATCTGTGAAAAATGACCCGTGAACGTCTGAACAACGTTGATAACGTCTGCTATGTGAGTGACGAAGCGACTTTTGCATATCAAAAGCAAAATATAACATTAGTAGTCAGAAAAGCTTATCAACTCCATTTTGGATGTAAAATTGGAGACCATAACAAGAAGGGGACACCACACATGTTGTAAAACCTGTGCAAAAAATACCGGTTAATGGCAAAGTAAGAAGAAAAAAAATCTATGCTTTTTGCAGTGCTCATGATTTGAAAAGAGCCAACCAATCGTGCCACTGATGGCTACTTCTACATGGTGCCTCCATCTGCGAAGAGAGTGCAAAAGAAAAAGGAATGGACAGTGCAATATCCAAACATTTAATCAGCTTTGCGTCCTGTCCTCCATAATGAAGACGTATCGGTCTGGTCAGGGTTCAGTTTTAATATGCCGTCGACGAAATAGTTTTTTCAGAATTTCATACAAAGACGTAGGAGATCATGTCTCTCCACAACTTCTTGTAATTGTAGATATAAGCAACGTTTGAGTGCACCATCTGTCTGGTTCTACTAAGACATTTATTCACACAAACTCTTTCATGCAAATCCCTAAGGTTTTTATTTTTTAACGCTTAGATAATGGTGCAGGTACACTTTCGTGTACATATGTACATATCCAACACACACACACACACACACACACACACACACACACACACACACACACACACACACATATATATATATATATATATATATATATATATATATATATATATATACGAATGCAAGGGTGATGGAATAAAATACCAGTAACCAAAAAACCAAAAACATTATGTTTTTAAAAAAGTGCTCAGTTCAAAATAGAGCGAATAATATTTATTTAAAAATTATAACATAAGTATGTTATAACATCACTACAAAAATAGCCATTCCGTTTCAACACTTCTGCTGTCTTGTCAAGTGATGGTATTGATTTTAAACTAAAAAAGATTTTAAAGAGTTCAAAACCAACCACTATCCGCACTAGTGGGAATATTTTTACGTAAGATGTAATGGCCAATCAAATTACAAGTATATGATAACTCAAATAACGCGACAACCGACCCAAGATACAATTTATTAATGCTTTAAAATTAATATTAGATTATACAGGAAATCAGGATAACTAATTAATCTCCAATTTATTATGTAATTAAAAAAAATAAAATTTACAAATATCAAACTTTAGATATAATCATGCTTGAAGTTTAGAAACTCAAAAAAATTATTCAAAGAAAAAAACGGGGAAAATATGCCTAAATTTTCATGTATTGTCCTTAGTAATATGTTAAGTTTTCCGTCCGAATCTGAGCGGAAATAATAGGTGCAATATATGGCTACAAAATTAGTTATATTGTTAGGGTTGTGATTAGAGATTTAGTGGACTGGAGGGAAAGGTTTATTGGTGACAAGACAGACATCACATCATAATACACAAACACGTAAATATGATTGAATATAGAAGCACGCAAATATATGAACGACAAATAAACAGACTCATCAAGATTGAATCATCCAAATACCTAAAGAGACAACGCAAACTACCTGTCAAAATAGCACAAACATGGAAAATCAATATACAAATATGTAAACATACGCACGCATATACACATATATATATAAAGACATATCTACATGTAGATATACATATACATAAATGCACATACATATATAAATACATATATAAATGTTGTGGTAGGATCCACCTAATTTGCATAGTGGAGTACCGACTATATAAATATGGTTGGTACCGGGAAGACAGGGAGGCGAATCAAGAGATTCACTAGAGACTCTGCCCGACTGCGACTTAGTCAACACATTCTCCAGGAACGGTCTTCCCAGGAATATACAAAAGACTATATGTAAATATTGTGTACACTTTCTTGTTTCAATACATTTTGTTCTAAGTACATTTTGTGTTGCATTATTATTCCATGCATTAGTCAAGTTTCAACAATAAACATACATATACAAAATATAAAACAAATACATATATATAAATAAATTCTTTTTATCAAGTAAATTATGAAATATGAAAGAGAAAAACGTGTGTTAGGTTATAAAAATATAAATACACTTAAATTCATTATTATAATATTACATTATTATTATTATTACTATTTATATCCAAGTATCAATATATCAGTCAAATTCGATGGTCGTGAGAGGAGTACCAACGAATGCAACATATATTAGGCCCATCAACAATATACATATACACAAGTGCACAACAATAAAAATATCAATAACGAAAAATATATATAAGTATACGAATACGAACACACATATATAAGCAGATGTAAATGGACATAGAAAAAAAACAAGCACATATAAACGCAAGCATAAAAACAAGCTTCCTAGAAAAGTACAAACATCCTTAACAAAATAGCCGTATTAAATTCAGTCTATG
This sequence comes from Acanthosepion esculentum, assembly GCA_964036315.1. Taxonomy (NCBI): domain Eukaryota; kingdom Metazoa; phylum Mollusca; class Cephalopoda; order Sepiida; family Sepiidae; genus Acanthosepion; species Acanthosepion esculentum. Next base: position 64,054,969 of record OZ038485.1, read on the forward strand.
TAAGTTTAATTCAATAAGAGTTACAAATATTCAATAATAACTAAATAATCGACTTTATATTGAATTCTTAGCAAATAAAGGCAGATAATAATTAAAAATTTAAGGACAAAAAATCTTTTTACAGACTTACAATACCATTTCATCTTTACATACAGTATTCTATCTAACCACCATTAGAGAGGTTATATATCCATATATGTCCGGAACAGCACAATAAAAAATATCCAAATGTTGGACAGTTTTTATCTTTATTTTCTCCCGAAACTAAAGCCACTATACGAAGCTTAAAGCGGCTCATGATCAAACATAATAGACATTCGTTTCTGTTATATTTAACAATATATGATTGAATAATGATCTGTTGTCGCAATACACTATATATATATATATATATATATATATATATATATATATATATATATATATATATATATATATATATATATATAATTTGGCAGCAACTTTTCTTTTAAACATGTTGTGTTGAATGTCTAAGACAACATAGTCCTGCATATTCTCTTTTGATTTTTCTCATATTTTCTAATGAGACATTTTATTTGAAAATTATATCGAAATAAATATTGTCCGTAAGAGTACTTTCGAACATCATTGTTCATCTTCAGGGTCAAATTTTTTAACAATATATATGTAGAGTCAAATTTTTTTTTTTTTTAAACATTTGCAAATTGTCTTGTAACGGAATCATGTTGCTACATTTTATTTTTTTTACAAACTAAATAAACGTTACAAAATCATTTTAATTTCAAAAGACGCGATGATGTTATCACGTGCATGGCGAAGATTTTTAATCATGTTTATAATATAAACAGTTCTAAAAAACGCCAAGTGCAGATACATATGAGCAGTCCAAACCAAAGTTGAAAAGAAAGAAATTGGATCCCTTGAATTTTGGAAGATCACCAACCAAATCATGAACAGAGGTAAAGCGGTTGTACCCACAATTATAAATGGCCCCGAGGTTATATATCTCGTCGCCTACATCTTTGCCTCTAACTCAACGTTACATGACCATTCCCTCCCCCAGGTTCTCACTTCTCACCAAGCACAATCTCAGTAATATTACCATCACATCTCGAGAAGTTTCTAGACTTATGAAAGGCATTGAAATTAACAAAGCCACTGCTTCAGACAAAATTGCAGGGGTTGCCCGTAAGAACATCAACCCAGAATTATCCCAAATCCTAACAAAGTGTCAAGCGTATGCCCGGTTTTCAAGAACGCGGGCGTTTGATCTTCCCCTTCCGAGTAGAGACTCATCAGTCTCCTCGGTATCATCTTTTGAGTACAGCTTTTGAGGCTATAATCAATAAGAAAGTCGTCGAGCACCTAGAAAAGAACAACATCTTTATCTTTTATTACTAATATCTAATATATTATCACTAAGAATTAATATACAATGTGTCCCGAAAGTCTGGACACATAGGAAATCTCATTAACTATGTATATTTTTATGGTTCTGTCGAAAGAAGAAGAATTTACTTTTTTTGTATACTAAAAGAGAAGGTGTACTCAATGAAAATCACATATATGCAACACACTTGATTGAATGCATAAAAGGTGAATGCGTTAACATTGACGGGAATGTGGAGTTATTTCATCGAGTTCACGAGAATCTTCCAAAGAATATCAACAATTGCATCGCAGCTGGTGGAAATCATATTGAAGATGTTATTTGTTAATATTCCAATTCAATAAATTGTTGTTAAAAATTTAATTTCTTGAAAATATACACTTTTGCCTATCTGTCTAGACTTTAGGGACACCTTGTATTATTATGAAGATTTAGTACATTTTATTGACTAAACTACTTAATTGACATGAATAGTTTGTATCGTATTTATGTATTAAGGTAACGAGAATGTATTTTCTAATTTATAGGCAAAGCGTTTCGAGTCGTAACTTTATTTTGTTTTGTTTGCTTTTTTCTATTGATTCAGTTTAGTGAATTTCCTCCTCTAAAAATGGAATAACAATCAACTGCAAAAAGACAGACAGTAGGGTCATGAGGGAGAGAAAATTCCAAGATGCGAGTTACAAATTGGAGATATAAACATTTAGCAGGTGCAGAAGATTAAATGTATAGAAGGTGTTTTGACAGAAGGTGGGAAAATGCGATATCGAGATCCAAACCCGCATTAGATTAGCGAAAGCCAGTCAGTTAAATGCCATACGTGATACACGCTTGGGCGATCATGTATCTTTCGATACATGACTGACGAGGCAGATTTTCCCGCAGTAGATTGCCATTTCATTCTGCGGTAGACTGGTTGACAAACAAGGCTAAAGAACCTAGTCTGTCCTGCTATTCAACCCATAGCTGGTGGGGAGAAGAGATGGATTCATACCTTTCCCAAGGGTATGTTTGTGTAAGTGAATGAAACGAACTCGACTGCAATTCGAACTTAGTTCTCCGAGTTCGCATTCCGAGCCGATATCCATTACACCACAACGCACATCCTAAAGTAGAAAGTAGTATTGCAAAAGGTAAGCATGGTGCTGAAACGGAAAAAAATCGTTAGAAAAGAGTACTATGCATTATCCATTTTTGTATATATCAGTGAATGCTAGACATTCTACCAAGAGAGGGGTATTTTTAAAAATTAAGACTTTCAATTGTTATGCTGCTGGACATTAATTTCACTGTTTAATATAACGTTGACGTCTAGACCCACTAAATACAGCGTCTATCGTAATTAGATATAATATCGGCTACGAAAATAAAGTTGGTAGATGGAGATTTAGAGAGTTTCCAAAAAGAGATGTCTTTCTTTTTTTTATGCGTCGTGACCCTTCCGAACGTAGACGAACATGGCCCTCCACATCTTCCTCTCCCGTATAGGTCTTAATACTTGTTGTCTTTTTATTATTTCTCCCAAATCAAGTTCTAACATCCATTCACTCAAGCTCATCAAGTATGTTACACGCCGCCTCTCTTTCCATCAATCTGTCCTGTGAGTATCAGATTTTCCAAGCCCTCCTTCATCATTATGTTATATAGGAATACAGTGTCGCTGCCGACACTTGAGTTAGAACACAGATCACCAGAGAGCAAACACAGGCGACCCCATTATTGAATTAAGTAGATCACGTGACCATAAAGGAAATGTATATATGGGAATTAGCGTGACGACTAAAAGATTATCACTTCTATTCAATCCTCTATTGCTATTCAGTGGTTAATTTTCGAGCCGGTATTATCGAGCAAGTACTATTAGTGCGAGCGTTATTCGAAGGCGTCTGACACCAGTATTGTTTTTACTGTGCTACTATAGTTGTATCTGCGATTACAAGCCTCTACTACAGCGAGCATTACGAAAGTGACAACGAGTATTTGTTGACATTGCAAAACATTACGAACCCAAGAAATTTCAACTGCCTCTTCAAGACATTAAGCATTAATTTTCTTTGTGTTGCTATTTTCTCCAAAACTTCTGTGTTGCTAACATGTTTGGTCCATAGTATCCTCAGCATATTTATGTAGAAACACATTTCTGCTGCTTCAAGTCTCTTCTTCATCTTTGAGGAGTTTGCCCAACATTCTCTGTCATGCAGGAGGATAGATATCACGTAACAGTTCAGTAATCTTTTCTTTGTTTCCAAAAATTTTTTTCTGTCTCTTAATACACTGCTTAGCTTTTGGAATGCATCTTTGATCATTCCAATACGTCTTCGGTTCTCAGTGTCGCACTTTCCGGAGATGTGCATTTCTTAAATAGTTAATTGAGCCTTGCTTTGATGCGATGGTTTCCCGTAGATACCTCGTAAAACACGCGTGTCTTGAAAGCAGTTCCACGCATTAAAAAATGAATACATTCCGATTCCAGTCGGGAGGTGCATTTTCTTTGGTAGTACTTTACATCTCTAGGGCGGTAGTTGTCTAAATCATGTCTGTACTCACTAAATAATAAATATTAATTATAATAAATAAATTAATTATAAAAAAATTATAAATAAATTATAAATAATTATAATTAAATATTAAATATAACGTTGAAAGTAATAAGAAATAAAATCGGATTAAAAAGAAAAGATAGGAGTAGATAGATTCACCTTTCGTGCAGTTCACAGTTATCCCCTCTCTTTTGAACAGGAGTAGAGGTTTATCCCTTGTCTTCCGCTTAGGATTCGGTTTCCGGTTCCTTCTAAAATGTTCTTATTCTCTTTCACTCCCAGTAGCTCCTCACATATGCAGGAGGGAGAATTGATTTAAGAAAAAGTTAAAATTAATAAATGTAAGTAAAAATGGAAACACATAAGTTCTTTAAATCATCGAATTTTTATAGCTGTTTTTTTTTTTCGAAGAGGCTCGACCAGGTGAGCCAAGCCACCCATCCAAGAGTTTATTGCAAATTTGTAATTCTAAGCTATACGATACGCTTCATAGAAAGTTAAATGATTTTTATGCGTAACCCCAACTCTGTGGGTAGCAACAGAAGAATGAGATTGAATTTTGAATTCTGGCATGAAATTGGAAGCAGAGGTGAGGGATTTGCATCCAGAAATGGTGCGTTTATTCTCAGCTGGAGTTTTCCCGCCGCTACAATAGGACACATGCACACACACACACACGCATACACACATATCTGATGATCTTCATATATATATATATATATATATATATATATATATATATATGTGTGTGTGTGTGTGTGTACGTGCGTGTGTGCCTTTCACTTTCTCTCTCTCTGCATATATATATGTTTGTATGTGTGTGCATGAGCGCATGCGCCTGTAATAAAATATTAATCGCATATAATATAAATCCAACCGTGTAATAGGTTTAAAATCTGTTTTTCGGGGTGTATTAGCGACCTGCATTATAAACGACACCGCTCCGCACAAAACCTCATTTCCCGCAATATAACACAGTTGGCGCATATAACACGCACCTATTGACTAGCAAAGAAGCAACATTAAGGATTATAACCAACTCCATTTCTAAATTCAAGTATCAAAAATTTAACGATATCTACACAGTAACGTGTATTCCTTCCCTCCTCTCAATAACTTTATATGCCATCTACGATCTGCTGGATTCGTTTTCTTATTTACTGATTGTTCATCCTATACAGTATATATCAAAATATCCTGGAGTATCAAAATATCATCAAACATCAACGGAACATCAAGTATCACACTATCACCAAGTATCAAAGTATCAAAAAACAGCAAGTATCAAAATATGACCAGACATCAAAAGGAACACCAATATCAAAGTATCACAAAGTATCACCAAGTATCAAATGAATACCGAGTATTAAAATATAAACAAATATTACATTATCATCAATATCAAAGGATCACCACATATCAAAGGATCACCAAGTATCAAAGGAATACCGAGTATTAAAATATAATCAAATATTACATTATCATCAGGTGTCAAAGGATCACCAAGTATCAAAGGAATACCGAGTATTAAAATATAATCAATTACATTATCATCAGGTATCAAAGGATCACCAAGTATCAAATGAATACCGAGTATTAAAATATAATCAAATATTACATTATCATCAGGTGTCAAAGGATCACCAAGTATCAAAGGAATACCGAGTATTAAAATATAATCAAATATTACATTATCATCAGGTATCAAAGGATCACCAAGTATCAAAGGAATACCGAGTATTAAAATATAATCAAATATTACATTATCATCAGGTGTCAAAGGATCACCAAGTATCAAAGGAATACCGAGTATTAAAATATCATCAAATATCACATTATCATCAGGTATCAAAGGATCACCAAGTATCAAAGGAATACCGAGTATTAAAATATAATCAAATATTACATTATCATCAGGTATCAAAGGATCACCAAGTATCAAAGGAATACCGAGTATTAAAATATCATCAAATATCACATTATCATCAAATATCAAAGGATCACCAAATATCAAAGTATCACCATGTATCAAAGGGACACCGAGGAACGAAGTATCACAAAATATCAAAGTATGCCCAAGTATCAAAGTATGATCAGGTATCAAAGGATCACCAAATATCAAAGTATCGAGTTTCGAAGAAACACCAATTATCAAAGGAACACTAAATATCATGGTATTACCAAGTATCAAAGTTTCATAAAAAATCAAAGGAACATCAAGTATCAAAGTACACTAAGTATCAAAGTGACACCAAGTATGAAAGGAACGCCAAATATGAAAGGAAAACCAAGTATCAAAGTATCATCAAATAGCAAAGTAACACCAAGTATCAAAGCATCACGAAGTATCAAAATATCACCATGTATTAAAGTATCACCAAGTATCAAACGAACACCAAATATCAAAGGGACACTAAGTATCAATTGACGCTGGACATAGAATGTAGTTGTTAGCCGAAAGTATTCACTTTGGAGTTTGTTTCACAACGCAAGTAACAGCTCTGGGGAAAAGGTATCCGAGTGGAATTTACTTTTTATCAAAGGGAAACCAAGGGAACGCGGATGGTTTGCCACCGTGAACACGACGTGGCGAGTCTTAGCTGTGAATGTCAGTGCTGGTTGTACTAAGCAATGTAACTCGTTCGAACATCTGCCATAGTAATAGAGATATAGAAAGGCTGACAGCGTTTCGTCTGTGGGATAAGTATTGAAGGGTAGAGTATAATTCATCATGCCACAAGGTATATCTAACGAGGCAAGATTTAGTGTTTTCTATAACGAACACATATTTCTTATGTGTATCTATGTCTGTATGTGTGCAGACATACCCTTGTAAGTTAATCTGTATTCATTAAAAATCTAAATCTTGCATAATCCGATATTTCAGAGATATTAAGGAGACATACGTACAGATCGAAAGCGAACACATCCACATCTAATAATTTTCAATGTCCCCTCCCCCATATTTTTTTCTTTACGTTCTCCCAATGCGATGCCCAAGGGCCACTCAAGGCAGAGCATTACTGTGTGGAGTTGTATTAGCGTGAGAAGGAACAAGAAGTGAAGTTCTTGGGACTATGCAGAAATGAGGAGAGGTCAAGATTTAATTAATGAATAAAATTTCAGATTTCAGTTTGAGACATTAGAAGTATAGACCTAAAGTAGACTTTAAAAGGAACCGGAAACCCAATCCTAAACAGGAAACGAGGGATAAACATCTACTCCTCTTTAAAAGACTGGGGAGGAGTGTGAACCGGGCGATAGACAGAAAAATAACTTTTCCATAGTAATCCTCCTCTTGTGCTCTTTAGAGTTTACGGACATATGTTGAAACACCAATTTTTGTACGATCACCAAACTTAAGCAACGTCGTGTCTGATCAGTACTTAGATGGGTAACCGTTTGGGAATACCACGTGGATATGCGTGTAGTGCAATGAATAAAGGGTTCGACATTGGAAATCGGAAGACCGAGTTTCATTTCCAGTCGGGTTCGTTATATTTCCTAACGTGCAAATAGAGTTTGGAAAATTATGAATCCAACTATTTTCCTCTCCTTCAGCTGTGGGTTAATTAGTAAGACTTGTATCAGTAAATCATTATCTCCCCCAAAATTATTTTAATCTAAAAATATTATCTGGCTTTCAATAACTTTCAAAGGTTGATGAGGCGTAAAAAATAATCAGTTAATAAATCAATCTGTATATATATATATATATATATATATATATATATATATATATATATATATATATATATATATATATATATACAGATTGATTGATTAACTGATATATATATATATATATATATATATATATATATATATATATATATATACAGATTGAGTGACTGATTTTTTTTCGATCCCGGCTTGAAGCAATCTGACGTCTAGCCACACTGAGGAGCTGTGATACAACGAAACAGTCTGTCTGTGGATGACTATATATATATATATATATATATATATATATATATGATATTGAGTTCATAAGTGAATTGTAGAACAGATACTTTCAAATGTTTTTGATGATTATATAAGTTTTGTATTACTATTTCTATAGTTTCTTTCGTAAGGACATTAGTAAACAGATTTTCAAGATTTAACGAGTTTAGGATGCCATTGTTATGTTTATTAGAATGTAATATGCTAAGGACATCATAGATGGAAATAAAACATTATTTATTAGATAAGCATACTTCGATCAGTTTATTTGGAAATTTAGTTAAGTTATACACGGGAGTAGGAATTTGAGAGATTATGGGATGTATCGGTGAGTTTGGTTTATGTATTTTAAAACTTCCATATAAATCACCGACAGGATACTCACCTACGATTTTGTTGAGTTTCGCTAATCCTATTTCGGCGTATTTACCTGTAATTAGTCTGTTTAGATGCGTCTTAAGAAGGTTAGTATTTTCTTTAATTTCTTAAATTTGTCTGGATTATTCAGGATGTAATCAATTTTTTCTTTTATAGTCAGTCCTATTTAAAATAACAAAACTATTATCACTTACTTATCACGATTCCTAATTAGTTCTTTATATCCTTTTTCAAAATTCTTTGTACAAAATTACCTCCCTCTTATTTTCTAAATTTCTTTAAAGTTAATCTTATCTCTTCATCAACAATATGGTTTGGGAAATTAGTTTTAAGTGTTTGTTTTAGGTTCCTTAATTCTCTATAAAACAATGTGTCTAAAGAAGAAAACAAACATTTTCCCACGATAAATATTTTTTATTAAACCTATTTTATATTTGTGTAGACATTCATTTTTCTAATTAGTAACAATAATATCAATATTTTACACAGGTGCACCTACACGCACGATCAGCCCTACACACACACACACACACACACACACACACACACACATTTATATATATATATATATATATATATATATATATATATATATATATATATTTAATCATTGTCACCCCAAGCAAGACAGTACAGCCACTAGCATGGAAGACGTTACAGAGTGTGGAATAATTAGGAACAGCAACAGTAAAAAGAGAAAATTCTTGCAGACTAAAGTTGGCTGGAAAGCATGGATTCGGAAGGTAGTTCCACAAGCGAGAAATGCGAGAAAAGAAACTGTTAGCATAGAACTTACGGCTTCATCTAGCTATCTCAATTGTAAATTGACGAGATCTTGTAATCATATATATATATATATATATATATATATATATATATATATATATATATATATATATATATATGATTACTGGCGGCAAGATCTTGATTACATTCTTAGCGTATTGAGCCCTCTACGTTTTTCGTTTGTATACTCGCTTAGGTTTTTTCTTTGAACTAAGGACTTGACGACTTTTTCTCTTCTAATGTTTTTAGTTCTCTCTTTTTTTACTTCCAATTTTTTCCTTGGGTACCAGTTTGCCCTCAGGTGTCTACAGGTTGAATCATACTAGGTTTTTCAAGCGAGTAATACTGTCAATATATATACATACATACATACATACATACATACATATATATATATATATATATATATATATATATATATATATATATATGTGTGTGTGTGTGTGTGTGTGTGTGTGTGTATATATATATATATATATACTGCATCTCCAACGATAAAAAAATAATACCTATGTTAAACACACGACAACAATGCTTTCACATAAGCTAAGCCTTTACCTGAATAACACGTCCAATAAACACGTCCGTTCTAAACAGTTACAACAACTTACATGTAGACACTCGCAATTCAGAAAAATCCTTGTTGAAAATACCTCCATAATTTTCCATGAAAAGGATAAACACAAACCAAAAATTCTCGAAGCTATTTATATAAAAAAAATTGAAACTAAACCTCAATAAAATTAATTACGAATACTAATAGTTTTTCTTTATGTAGCAACTACTCAAGTCCGGAATTTTTCCACAACATCCCTATTTATATCCCCTTAAACGTGTCCGTCACCCAAGCCATGACACAGCGTTCCTGACTAAATATACTACATATAAAAATGGTAATTTTCGGATGACCGCAACAATTTTTGTCTTTCACAACAATGAGCACTAAAGTCTTACTCTATAATTAACAATACCCTGATGATGACATTATGCTTTGTCGGAATAAACACAATATTAGCCAACACGGTATTTTAATAAATAACCGCACAAAAAATCTTATCCGCGAATACGAAAGGATCCTATCGAGAATAAGTAGACAGAACATTTCTGAATTATTCAACGAAACCTGTCTCAATATATATATATATATATATATATATATATATATATATATATAATAGTGAATGGATTTTAATATATATATATATATATATATATATATATATATATATATATATATATATATATATATATATATATAATTATATATAATAGTGAATGAATTTTAACGGTTGTTTCAAGGCTATCCAAAAACTTCCCTTGTAATATTAGTAGTCAAAGACCGGTTTAACAAACAGTATAAATCCTAGCAACCAGAATATTGTAAAATTTTAAACAACCCTTGCCGCTCTGCTTATGTCCCAATAAAGTAAGGTGACACCAAAGGGAAACAACAGAAACGTTAACAGTAATCTGACTAAAAACATGCGACGTGAGTCACAAAGAAAAAGAAATCGGCGTCTTCTTGTGCCAACAGGATGTCTGTTAATTACCCAAACAATGTAAAAGTCATCAGAAAAGCAGGTGGGCTGTCGGCTAAACATGGCGACAATCTTTTATTTTCCTCTGCTTTTTATTTTCCCCTTTTAGTAAATCTGATATTTATGTCATTTGTTTTTGCTTCCAATTCGCGATGTTTATCTTGACCTGTTGACCTTGGGTTTATTGCACGCTTTAAAAGTATAAGATTGATCGTTGAGAGGCAGAGGACTTTTCCGCTTACTTTCAAAAGCTGAAGATATTATTTAAGCGGGACCTCAAACAACAACTTTTCGGACTTTGAAATAATGGGAAAAAAAATTAACGAGTTTTTTTATAGCCTTCAATTATTAAACGTAACATGAAAAAGATCGTGTGTCGGTGTGTGAAGAAAATTAACTTTCGCAACACTTCGTACTTTTTTTATTCTTTTATGTCCCCGCGTCTCTTGGGTGATCATGGCTCTCCATAACATCCGATCCTTCTGACCTCTAAGTAATATTTGTCCCTCTATTATCGCTCGAGGTTCTGCTATCCATTTATAGAAGCTCGTCAGAGAAGTTATTTGCGGTTTCCTTCAGCTTCTCTTGTCTTCAATATGTCCAGTGAGTGTCAGATTCTCTAAGTTCACTTTTCTCATTATATGTCACAGAAATTTCAATTGTATCTTTATGACAAGTACAAGTGTCCTTTTTTTTTTTTGCAATTTTCCTTAAAACGTCTCCGTTGTTGACATGTTCTCAGCATCCTTTTTTCGAGCTAGATCTATGTGGTCTCCTTTTTAGAAATGTAAGGAAACTGTTCAGCATTCACCGCCAAATTAGAGGGCTGATATTAATTACTATTTTCGTTGCCGCCACCGAAATCGTTCTGCTTCTTAATACTTGAAAGGCATCTATATCTATTTTTTGGATTTCTGTGTCAGATTTTCTGTCGACTGTGGCGTATGTTTTTTTTCTTCTTTCTATGCCATGTCCTTTCAGGACGTAGGCGATCATAGCTCTTCACCTATCCCTTGCAGCTCTCAACAAGTTCCTTCCCCCTGCTTCCTCTCCCAGACCACGTTCTGTCATCCACTTGCTTAAGGCCGCTAGGTATATCATGCGTTGTTTTCCCTTGTCTCTCTTTCCCTTTATTCGACCCGTGAAGAAATACAGAAAATTGTAATCAGAAGTTATTTTCTCTCATTTTATGTGCCATGTCCTTTCAAGACGTAGGAGATCATGGCTCTCCACCTCCTCCCTCTATCCCTTGCAGCTCTCAATAAGTTCCTTCTCTCTGCGTTCTCTCCCTGACCACGTTCTGTCATCCACTTGCTTAAGTCCGCCAGGTATGTCACGCGTTGTTTTCCCTTGTCTCTCTTTCCCTCTATTCGACTCGTGAGTATCAAATTCTCCAGGCTCTCCTTCTTCATCATGTATCCCAGGAACTTCAGCTGCCTTTACCTGATGTTAATTATAAGCCTCCTCCTTGTTTGCGTCCTCTCTTAGACCTCGTCGTTGCTCACACGCTACATTCCTGTCATTCCTTGATTTCTCAGTTTCCAATTTGTATGTCGCATCTTGGACTGTCTCTCTTGCTGACATGTATTCTGTCTTCTTTTTATTACTGGCCACTCCTTTCTTTTTCCTTTTCCTTTCCTGCATTGTCTAAGAGTTTCCGACGGATTTGTCTGTATCTCCAGTCAATACAGTACCCTTATCGTATCGTATATTGTAAAGATTGTGTCCACCAAACATACAACCTAGTAGGACTATCCGTTCTCTTAGGCAAGCCTCGCTGTAATAGTTCAATTAATTCGGTGAGAAGACGCACAATTCATTCAGTTTCCTTCCACGAACGGCTGTTTTGTGAAACTGACGCCCCAAAAGTATGCTTTATTACATACTACAATCTTAACCTGTCCAAGTCTAGGGTCAACCTTTATCTTCCCCACATATCACCATAATCTGAGCCTCTTACTCTGTAACGCTCTACCTCGAGTGGCTTTTAGGCCTTATAGAGGGTGTACATCACTAAATAATATCTATCCGTACGACTCCTTCTGTCATGCTTTATCTTTGCAAGTCAGATCAGATCAAAAATAAAGTAATCCTACCATTTTTGGATTAGAACCGGTCAATCTACCCATTACAGCCATGGTGGATTTCTATTTTTTCTCCATATGTCATTCTCTGGTGAAGCTTTAATAAAAGTTAAACATTAGATGGATAAAAGTTTCCTATTTGTTCGTTATCTTATTACACATACACACACACATATATATATATATATATATATATATATATATATATATATATATATATATATATATATATATATATATATATATATATATATGTATGTATGTACAAGAAGGAATGTGATATAAAAATTGTTGGCTTAGAGGTTTAATACCGGTGTTCATAACCACTGATCTGGGTTGATTTAATGCTGAAGAGGTTTTGGCAAGTGTCCTTATCTTCCCTAACTTAGCGCGAAGCCCACACAGAAATTCAATCATTGTATGGGAACAGAACCGACAAATGAGGGTGGGAATCCAGATGGAAAGGAATTTCCATTTTTCACCGCGCATATTTTAGATGGGTGAATCTTCTTAATCTTCTTTTAATCATTTCTCTCGAGAGGTTGTTCAAGCCAGTTATCCGCTTGGGGTTTGAACATTTCTTATTCAGTTCACTTCCATCTATCTATCTATCTGATTTTTTGTATATCTATATATGTCTGTCGTTCTATCTATCTACTTATCTCTCTCTCTCTCTCTCTCTCTCTATATATATATATATATATATATATACACGTATCTGTCTACATATCTATTTTTCTCTCAGTTTGTTTCTATCTATTTAAATTTCTGTCTATCTATATCTATGTGTTACTATATGTGTCAATTTGTTGATTTCTGTCCGTTTATCTATTTATGTCATTTTGCTGGTATCTATCTATCTATCTATATACCAATATATCTCTCAGTTCGTTTCTGTTTTAATTTCTGTATATCTATATCTTTCTGTTGTTATATCTGTCAATTTGTTGATTTCTATCTATCTATCTATCTATCTATCTATCTATCTATCTATCTGTCTGTCTGATTGATTCTGAATGACGTCTTGTTTTGTCAACTTCAATTTTCCGCTGGTTGCACAAAGGCTAACTAACTTTTAATAATTTTGCGGTTGAATTTTCATTTGTATCAGGTCACCTGTAGGTATTTAGTCTTCCCCAGCCATTTCTATTTGATTTTTATTTATTTTTTTTACAATGGCTTTCGTGTGTGTGACCACAATGAACCAGAAAAGATTTTCTCTTTAATGTTCATGCTTCTCGTTTGGATTCTTATAGTGTTCTTATTATGTCTTGCCGGTCGCTAGACATCGATTTACGTGGCCTGTTTCTTTCTGTGATCTTATTGAAGTGGCACACTTCTAAATAGGAAGTAAAAAAGCAAGTATAAATTACACGAGTGAATGAGTCTATCAAAACGGAAGTTAACTATTTAGAGTTCACTGTTAAAATTAGCATTCGTATTATAATATTTGTGCAAAACTTTTAGCATTTAATGACCCTAGAAATTTTTTTAGAAATAGTTGTTTTATATATACGATTTGATTGTTGATTGATTAATTTTATACGGCTTATCAACCCTTTTCAGGTTATTTAAAACCAGAATATTGTTTGTTTTAGATTACAATAAGATTTTTATTGGAGATAATAATTGTTTAGTGATACAAGTTTTATTAATTAACCCATGGCTTAGGGGAGAAGAGATGTATTCATACCTTTTCCATTTTTATTAAATGTTGGATTTTTCTTATTATTATTTATAGCATTTTTTACACGTAAATTAGGCTATTATATTTGTATTATCAATATGAATTTATGTGTATATATATTGAATATGAATATACACACACACACACAAAATGTACTTTATCAGTATTATTATTGAATACTTTCGCACCCCTAAACAAATAACAAATAAAACTGCTTGTAATCCCCACAAATATTATGACTGAAACTAGATACCTTTTGTAGTTACTTTACAGATGTATTCGGGAAGTGACTTAACTAGTCCTAAATGTTTGATTTGCCACTTGCTAAGTATTAAGGATAATGTATTTGCAGTATATTCATATATCTCTTGGGACAAACGAAGGGTTAAAAGAAACAGCCTGTTGCGCTCTGTTGTAAGCTGTCTCTCTTCTGAAACGATTAATAACACCTTTTGTGTATGCAGTTCTATGAAGGCATAAATAAGTAAATTATAAGACGGAAAACGTGTGTTGCGACACATTTTGTTTCGAAAGAAGAAGTACGTCTTTAGATGAATAACGGAATCACGTCATCAACCCTATATACAAAAAGAGAGAAAAAAAAGAAGAAAACAAACCTCCGAAACGTTATAAACTATCGTTTGAAACAAAATATTAAAGATACATCGAAATTCAGTATTCGATCCTCACTGGGTACCCCATACTTTCGGCCTTTTGCCACATTTAAGCGACGCTTAGAAAATCATTTTGGGCACATCGACTTGGCGTAATGTTTAGCAAGCTTGCCTCGCTAGAACAACTGAGTAGTGAATGCGATCCTTACTGGATGTCACATACATTCGGCCTTGTGTCACATTTAAATTATGCTTAGAAAATCCCTGTGGAGGTTCAGTATTTTAATTTTGATGTTTGATTGATTTGGTTTTGGATGTTTTTGTTTAACGCCATATTAACACTTCACTTCTGTGGGTTATTCAATGGCGAAATCTAAATATGAAAATTCAAACTTTATAATCAATTCAAGAGAATGACATTATTTCATGATTAAATTATAATTACTCGAAAGCAAATTTTTAGCAAATAATTTTACAAAATCAAACGAGGAGTGAAAAATTGTTTCTCATTACAAAAATACGATTAATAATTTAATCATCACCAATTTTTTTAAAAATGTTTTATACCTTTTAACAATGTATAACATGATTTCACATTTTACTTTTAAAATGCATTGTTCATTTTTTTTTTCAATGTGAAAATGCTATTTAGCTTATAACTGGGGGGAAAAGGAGAGATGGATTTAGGCCTTTCCCAAGAGAATTAGAACGAAAATAAACGCAAAAGCTTAGGCGTGAATTTGAAGTTGGCTCACCAATTCCACTATCGATGTCGAGAACAGTTACACTAGTTTCCCCTCCATAATGAAAGGATTACAAGAAACGTTTGCTGAATTTAAATAACATATTTTTGTTTTTCAGGAGTCATTCTATGTTAGTGTTAATATTACACTGGGAGATCTCCAGTTACAATTAATGTTGCGTTGAGGATGATTTCAATTGTCGCCGTTGGCATATTTTGATTCAAATCCCGGTACTAGTTCGGTAGCCGTCACCTCGTGGAAGGCAAGATGATTAAATGTCAAATCTAAATTGTTTGTCCATTTAAAATACGACAATTATTATTCAGTTTAAATACAGGAGTCATAAAATGACTTCAAAGTGCTGCACATTTCAGCTTCTACTCTTTTGCTGTTATCTAGAATTGATGACGACAGAATGAGAAATTAGCAACAGTTGTTCATTTCAACTTCATTAATATCTATGCACGTTAGTTTTTTTTTTTTTTAATTTCAAAGCCAAACACACACGTAAACAAATAGACACTTGGACGTATGCGTGTGTGAACATTAAATACCACACGCAAAACACAGACATCCCCATATACATTATGCCCGGCGTGTCTCGTTGCCTGAGCGCATCCATCAGGTAGAGAGGCTAGACAAAGCCTGTCGCAGATACTTGCTCACGCAATTCTGTGTTTGTTGAACACCCGCAGCGTCCAACTCTGGTTTATGCTGCAACTATTCTGCGCGGACATTAGTTATAGTTTCTGCTCGAGATAGTATAAACGATCATCAGCAGTTTGAGCAACGCCAGTACGCCCAAACCCTCGGTCACGATGACTTGTGTTTTCGTGCTGGAACAACCATTGACGGATGTTTCATCTACCCAATTTCACTCACAAGGCTTAGCCCAACTCTTGGTATAGTTTTCAGGAACTTACCACAGGTTCCGCCGATTGAGATCACCATCCCAAACCGATAATTCTCTTTCCTAGGCATATTATCCTTCCTCACAGATAAAGAAAAGACTTGAAGTGACAGAGATGTGCTTATACATAAGCATTCCTAGAATACCATAGACGCATCATATGAGCAATGAAGAAGTTTTAAGTAAAATGGAAACTTAAATGACGCTTATATTTAGAATCAGATAGAGACAGTTAAAATTTCTGGAACGCATAAAGAGGAAGGAGGTTTGGAGGATTTGACACTCACAAGACATAATTAAGGTAAGAGTGACATACGGGGTCAGCAAGTAGTCTACCTATTTAGCTAGTGCAAATGGATGGTAGAACAGTGATTTTGAAGCATAGTAAGGAGACAAACATTTCTCGGAGCTACGACGTATAGGAAGATGTGGAGAGCCATATCAACCACTTCCTGAAAGGATGCGGCACATAGAAGTTTTTGTTAAAATTACGTCTGTTGGTAATAAATTATCGTAGAAACTCTGCTTGTCAGAAACATATCGCTATACAAGTGTGTTGAAACTTGACTAATGCATGGAATAATAATGTAACACAAAATGTACTTAGGACAAAATGTATTGAAACAAGAAAGTGTACACAATATTTACATATAGTCTTTTGTATATTCCTGGGAAGACCGTTCCTGGAGAATGTGTTGACTGATTTGCAGTCGGGCAGAGTCTCTGGTTGAATCTCTTGATTCGATCCCCGTCTCTTCCCGGTACCAAACATATTTATATGGTCGGTACTCCACTATGCAAATTAGGTGGATCCTACCACAACAAAGTGAAATAAATCTAGTGAGGACACGCAACTTTATCGCACACCTATTACTGTGTTTGTGTATTCGCTAAACTAGTTTTCTATCGGGATGCAAGTTTTATATCCCTAGTACAGATAACGGATTACTTGAATCTATTTCCCGTAGAAATCAAGCTTTCCTAACATTTCAAGTATCTCTTCTTACCATATTTTATCGAACGCCTTGTTATCTATAACATTTTTTTAAAAGGAATCGACCGTTGTCGGGATCATCAAGTCAATGGAAACAATCCTTTCCTTAGCTGCATAGTATGTGCTTCGCCAGAGTTACATACAGTTTTGAATTCAGACTTTTTCTTTCTCATAAACCCGACTTGTCCTGCTATTTACCATAGCTGGGGGGGGGGGAGATGGATTCATACGTTTCCTAAGGGTATTAACACGTAAGTGAAGGCAATGAACTCAACTGGAATTCAAACTTTGCTCTCTGATTCCTCAATCCGATCCGCCGCCCATGACTTTATATTTTATCAACTGGATGCTGAAATCCGGGATTGAAATAGGGACCACAATCCATTACTTCACCCTAACTCCCAAGTTATCTATAAACATAGAAATCGTTGTGCTCTTCTAATTCTTGCTCTGATAGATGATCATGAAAATTGCATTTCTTGTTCCAGCCACAATGTTCTTTCCCAAGTATTGGTCACCAGTTTGCTTTGCCTTCGTTACAGAACCCAAGACAACCATTTCTCGGGCATATAAATGCGAAAAGGCTGATTGGAAAATTTGACACTCACAGGATATATCAAGTACAAGATGAAGCGATACGATATATAAAATTAGTAGATATATCTATCTCTCCCTAGCTTTCTCCTTTATTTAACTTTTCGGACGGCTTTTAAGTCTTCCCTTTCGAGTTATTCGCCTTGTTGCTGCCGCTTCTCTTCTCTTTCTCACTATAGCTAAGTTTTCATTTAGTTTATATCAGAACACACAAAATTGACTTAATCTTTGCTCGTTTGAATGCTGGGAGGTAGTTATGGTTTAACTAGACAAAATCCGATATGCATATTTGTTTAAAATAAAACGTCGTTTTTTATTAGAAACACAAGAGAATAAGGACTTGAGTGGGTTCAAATGTCTCCTGTCTTGTTTGCGGTAATTGTTCTTGTCGAGGGGCATTTAATCATACAACATCTTAATGTATCGTATTTAAGGCGAACAAAAATACTGGGTCATGAATATTAATTGAACTCATCCAAAAATCATAGCCAATTATATATATATATAAAAAAAAAGAAAACAAAAGTGCATATAATTGTGTACTTATAAGCATTTTTGCGAGTATGTAAGCACTGATGAAGCTTTGAAAAAAGATGATCCTGCAGAGGACAAGGGCACTAACACAACAAAATTTCGAGGTTCTGTCATAGAAAGAGAAAAGAAACCTTGGTAAATTTACCGATTATATAAAAACAACTAATTCGGAAATTTGAAAAAGTTAATATACAAATTGTATAGACAGAAATTTTTCGATATTATTCCACCGAACATATTTGAATTTTATTTAAGATATATATATATATATATATATATATATATATATATATATATATATATATATATATATATATATATATATATGGTGCGATGTACGGGTAAATTGTCGCCATTTTATATTTTTTATGTCGCCATATTTTATATTTATATAAAAACAACTAATTCGGAAATTTGAAAAAGTTAATATACAAATTGTATAGACAGAAATTTTTCGATATTATTCCACCGAACATATTTGAATTTTATTTAAGATATATATATATATATATATATATATATATATATATATATATATATATATATATATATATATATATGGTGCGATGTACGGGTAAATTGTCGCCATTTTATATTTTTTATGTCGCCATATTTTATATTTATAAATATATATATTTAATTTCGCGCATACGCGTTGTTTGTTTGGGATTTTATTATAGTAGGGTCAGTTGAGGAACGTCTGTGAGAAAAAGAGCACTATGACGCAATTCACTCCACCAGAAACTTGGAAAAGCATGTTGTACCATTTGGAATTCGTGCCGGATCTCCAATACGAACATTTGAAAGTGTTTGGGTGTCAATCTGAGGACATTGCAGAGGATTCGAAATGGGTTGATTGAGTTTAATGTTGATTACTAAGGTACGGCAGCTTGGAAAATTCACTCTGATCGTTCTGATAAGGAAAGAACTCCAAAATTCGTTTGTGATGGCCTCAGACTCAACACGAAGGCCTATATCAAGTGCCTTAAGGAAGTAGTGCACCCCTGGGTCAAGCGTGTGGCTGCTGGAAGACCCTATGTCTTGTAACAGGACTCTTCACCATACAACACACACAGGATGACCCAGTCATAGTTGTCAATTTCTGCGACGACATCACCCCTTACATCTGGCCACCTAAAATCCACTTGATTATTATTTGTAGGGCGCAGTTGACGAGAGACCAACAAATCTCATTGTAACACCCAAGATGAACTGAAGGCAGGGACTTTGGCAGCATTCACGTGGGACAGACCGGGTTCTATAGCCTTGGATGGCAACTGGTCTACTGCAGAAAGAAATGGCAACCTACTGTAGGAAAATTCTGCCTCGTCAATCATGTATCGAAAGATACATGATCGCCTAAGCGTGAACTACGTATGGCATATAACTGACTGATGGTTCATTTCATTTTCTTTGGATCTCAAGTAATATTGTAATGTTGTCATTTGCTTTCACAATTGAATACATGGTAGATAATACCCAGGTTTTGTGCCGATACATGTTTGTGTGGACATGATTACTAGAGGCGGTGATATGTGTGCGATTATGCTGTTAATTTTGTTGATGTTATATTTTGGAATACATTTTAATTTCTTTAAGAATTATAGGATTTTATATCGATCAGTGTCCTGTAAGAGTTCTTTCGTGTTAGTTGTTTGGTTGGTTGGTTTTTATTTAGTGGCAAATCAACCTCTATACCGAAATCTAAATAATTTGAACACAATTTTATGGCTTCAATTAAATATATTTTGAACGAAATTGTATACTTTCAACTACAGATAAAATGTTTTTATGGTTATTTTGCCTTAAAAAAACGTATTGTCAGTCATTTTACTTGAGATCCGTGTTCGAATTCCAGTCGAGTTCATTACATTCACTTATGCGCTAATACCCTTGGGAAAGGTGTATATCCGTCTCTTCTCCATCCTCAAACTAGCTATGGTTAAATAGCAGATTGGGTTCTATAGCCTTGACGAAAGAAATCTCTGAATTCAAACGGAGGGACCCGAAGGCAGTTAATAACTTAGTACTATCTGGCATCATCCCCAGATGTCAGACACTTGTGTGCGCTGGGATCGTACGAGTAGGAAGAGAGTATTGCTGTGGCTAAGCGCAAACCATTGTAACCATATCAACCTACGCAATGCACCTAGCTGTGCTAGGGTGGGTCATCATCGATTCTCGATGGGCGTCTTTTTTAAATGTATTGATGGTCCTTTTTCATACTTTCATAGTGTTTTGTTTGGAGGTTCAATATTTGCCCCAAACTGGGACCCTAACTGCTATTTCTATCTCGGTTCTGGGTGGACCTGGAAACAACAGCAATTAAGACACTCCTGAAAACTTCCAATCTCCCGTTCAGAAGCCTTGCTGTCGGATGTAGTTTATCGTCATCCCAGGGACTAGTGAGATTCTTCCGCTGTTATTGTCAGCTGATATAAAAACGGTTAATGAAGTTCTTGAAATAGCGAAGGAAATAATATTCATATATAATTAATATTTTAATTCCATTAAATGGTTTTCTTTTAAAAAATATCCCATGAAGTCATCTTAATTGGAACTTATTCATTAAGTGATATATATTTTTTGTGAAGATTAGTTTAACAACTGCAGAAAATTTTGATTGTTTGGTTTATCATGTGCGATAAAAACGGTGTTTCTTGATTTCTAAACACCTAGGGATCATATGCTCGAAATTCAAATTAAGAAGATTCGTGTGGCATTTCAGAATATTTGAACATATGTTATATTATTTTCACTATTTACACCTTGTAAAAAATTCAGATAGAGTATATCTGTAAAACGACTATATGAATAAAGAAAAAAGGAAAACTTATCTTAATACACGAATTTCTTCGTCTGAGGAACTTTATTAAGGCGAATGCATTGTTTTGTCTTTATTCACTATTTACACTATTTACATGCGAACTATTGCCCTCATCTCTGTTATTGCTATCACAATGTTTCAGCTGTTGCGACCTCCGACCTTCATCAGGTATATGTCAATCCGGTTAACCTACAGGACATTTCGACACTGAACCCTTATTTCTGTTCTCGTTCTATCTAGTCTAATTCTCATTTTTGGTACTGCTCAGTTATTGCTCGCTCTGTTTCCATTGAGCTCAAGTACACACTCCCCGGCCCAGGGATTGAACTCACAATTACAATAATCTACATGCAAATAAAGTAAATAATGATCATTCCAGAAATTATGTTTCATTACATAACATAACCTTTCAAACAAGGGGTTGTATGGAGAGAATGCAATATTTTAAAAATTTTCCAGAATATACCTGATTTGGAGAAATACCCTATTTTTGGATTAGCCTGTGGCACTTTTAGAAATTTGAGACGATTTTTTATATTGCGGGGTCACTTAACTTCTTGACATTGAGACAATTCGGACAAATAATTCATCTTTGTTGCTAGAATCTGGAAAGCTATCCGGATCGACAGACATCTGACGAAGGCTAGAGGATACAATGGCCGAAATGTTCTGATTCATTTTACTGACAAGAAAACACGAAATTGAGCATTACTAAAAAGAGATAACAGAGATATTCTTAGATATGGACAGCGGAACGAGATATGGACAGCGGAACGAGATATGGACAGCGGAATGTACGTTGTAGATTAAATAATATGTTCAGTTCCTTTGCTTTCAGTTTTTCTTTATTTTCTTTCCTTTCATTGTCTCCTTCCAAATGGTTCTTTCCGTCTATTCCACAAAGATTCTTCATTCATCGTTTTGGGTGTACCAAAATATTATCAAGCCTAGTTACAGAAAGAAGTGAATCAATGAACAATGATTGGACGTTCAACTGTTGCAGAAATGATTTTTATGTTTCTCTTTTTGTTCGTGTTGATTATCTATAAATATTAATGTTTGATGAGATTCATTAGATAAACACTACATGAACTGCTAGTTTTCTTTGTTAATATTTTTATGGAGATAAATTTCGTTTGGATATATGCAACGTTTAACTTAATGAATTGCGTCAGTTTTCATTTACCTTTGTTCTTTTGGTGACCGTTCTTGTTCTGTCATTTTAGTGGATATTTACTTTGTCATATGTCGTATTAATTTCTCAACAATCACCGCAACAATTTGTCGGTCATACTTCTGTTTAAAACGCCAAGTATTGTTAGTTCTCAGTTTTGCTTAAGACCAGTAAACTTTAGGACATAGGTATATTTTGGACGGCCTCATATTGATAACGGAAATATTACGAGTTACATTGTGTTCGAGTAATGCAAAAGCTTTCCTTAACAACAAAGAGATTTTAAAAAACTTTCTTTTAGAGAAACAGTTTATATAAATCAATTTCTTAGCAGCAAAATAAATTTACTCACTTCAAAAGTTTCACAATAGTAGCAGTCATTTACGATCCCAGGTTACCGCGGAGTCAATTTCGTTTCTCAGTTACAACAGATTCTACACTCTGATGACAGCTAATCGCTAGAGTGCCCTAATCAATTTTCCGCGGCAGCTTGAGTCTGTCTACCCATTTCAAGTTTATCCTTTTATTTGCACTAAAATTTGTATCACTTATACAGCAAACTCGTGGATCAAAAAAGATCCGTAATCAAATTCCTTAGCGGGCCGATAACTTTTATCTCACGTGGTTAAAAATATCGGGTGATCATCCAATCAAAACACGCCTGTCTTCAATTCAAATGTGCGTGGGTTTTGAAAACATCAAAGTCGGGTCCATACTGTAATATTTTGCCAAGTAATATTTAAACTGTCTGACATAATTTTGGCGGTTTTTTTTCTGGCATAAATTTGGAGTCTATTTGTTTCGAAAACATTGCATATCAATTTTCATTCATATCTCTCTCTCTCTCTCTCTCTCTCTCTCTATATATATATATATATATATATATATGTATATATATATATATATATATATATATATATGTATATATATATATGTATATATATGTATATATATATGTATATATATATATATATATATATATATATATATACATATGTATATATATATATATATATACATATATATATATATATATATATATACATATATATATACATATATATATATATATATATATATATACATATATATATATATATATATATATATATATATATATATATATATATATATATATATATATATATATATGTATACCTCACCAATAGCACGACTCGGAGTTTCATGCACAACGCAAGTGCTAAATATAGACTGACCGTTACGTAATCTAAATTTTAATAAAAATGTCTAATTACCGTAATGTTGGCGCAGTTATATATTATATTGAAATTGCTATTGGTGAGGGATAATATGTATATTTATTAATATACACATAATAGCTCTGTTTTATTATATCGAGCACTGTTTTATTAACACCAGTACTATATATGCGATATATTATATTCATATATATATATATATATATATATATATATATATATATATATATATATATATATATATATAGTCGTGGCCTCACGATTGCATCTAGCATGAAACAGACTGTCGTCTCTAAGTGTTGACTTCTATGTTCCCTTTTATATATATATGTATATATATATATATATATTTATATATATGTATATAGGAAGCATTAGGCTTTATTCACGTTTCATATTATCATAATTAGTTTTTAATACAATAGAATTTTTTTATTACTTTTTATTATAATTATTTTTTTATTATATTATTATTTTTTCATACAATTTTCATATTATCGTTTATATTAAAGATACGTTTTTGCATTGATTATCGTTTAAAAACCATTTTCATGTCTAATAATATTAATGAAAACCTGTCAGTCGATAAATAAAGTTTAAATGTCAATGAAATATTCATATGTTGCGGATTTTTCGCTGTTCGCAACCTTCAGACTTCAGTTTATTTTATCGACTAATCAATAAAAATACAAAAAATAACGACAAAAATTATTGGCCATATCCAAATCCAACTCTCCAGATGAGATTAGTTTGAACTTGCGCAATGTGTGTATAGTTGCTATGATTTTTTAAAATTCTTAAACATTCGGCATCAGCCTTAATTGCCCCTTTATCTCAGCATCCTCATCCTTAAGGACTTTCTGATTTTATATGCATATCATCATCTGCACAGTAAAAAATTCGTCAAAACTCAGAGCAACAACCTGTTAGAGATATTTTCGTTTATAACAATATTACAATCCCTAGCTATTTTTTCTTCAGGAGGATAGAAACTGTTAGGACATGTACAGCTTTTGGACAATTTGTTAGTGTCAACGGAACTACTGAAAGGTTCATTTCGCGGTGAGTACCAAAACGAGATCTCCCAAGATCACGTTTTATTGGGCTTTTGACTTGGGACCAGCATATATATTGATATTATTCCTTTCTCTTAATATATAAACGATTATATATTCTTCTTAAAAACTTCATTTTTCCTTTTCAGTATATACAGTTTTATCATGTAGACATTGCCATTGCTTCTGGTTCAATTACTTTGTTTTGAGGGAGTCAGATCTTCTTGTCAGGAACATTTTCTTAGTCCTCAACAATGAACGGTCGGATCCAAGACTATGCTCTCATTATGAAATCACAGGTTCCATCTCTAGAAGGCTGTATAGAAATTTGCTACCGAAATACCTCTTTTGTGATATTTTTCTACAATTCCAAGACTGGACAATGTCAAACACACAGCATCTTGCTTCTGCCGAATTATGCCGACCGAAGAGATGATAATTGGCGATACTATCAGATCTCCTTAGGTAAATATTTAATTTATTTTATATCTACCCAAGTAAGTATATCGTCATTAATTCAAGTATTGTAGTTTCTAATAGACATGAACATGTGTGGTTAGAATGTCGGCAGTGAGATTTCGGTTCGAATCTTACCTTGGTCAGTAATTGTCGAGGGGGACTTTTTGATAATATCTTCACAAGGAGGCACTTCCGGCGTACCGTTGGATCGTTCCTGAAAACCATACCAAGCGTTGACATTCGGCAAACGAAAATGTTCGGAAAGCGTCGATGGTTGTCCTTGCGTAATGGACAAAGAGGAGCACTTTCGCATTGATTAGTCATCGATCTGGAGATGGTAGCCCGATAAAATAACGGCTCCCCACCCGGTCAGAAGCGGGGATAAAGAAACCTGGAAAGGGTACAATGAAGAACATTATTTAAAAAAAAAAAAGCAATATGGGATGTAAGTTTCACAATTTGTCGCAGGAAATAACACAACGTTCTTAATCATTGCATAATATCCGCGAGGAGAGAAATGCCAGTTCATCTGTCTACGATTACCCGAAAAGCAAGCATAATCCAAAATTTCTTTGCAAAATTACCTCACTCCATTTATGTTCGCTAACATACCCCCAGAACACCTATTTCGACATTGTATGTTGGTGTCTGTAGTAATCAGGATAATTCGCTCTCGAGTGAGATTATCCATGTGTCGAAATCTGTCGTGTTTTTGTTTTACGGTCATACTATCGGCACCTTACCGTCTTTGTACAGGTTCTGGTGTTTGAGTTTTTGAATTCAAAGTGGTTCTCCTCGTAGAAAGTTTACCAGCCTGGCTAGATAGTCCAGCCTGTTTTGTTATTTAACCGATATCTGGACGGAGAAGAGATAGATTTATACATTTCCAAAGAGTGCTTCTGTCGGTGTCTTCAAACCTTTGATCTGTAGTGTACATACACAGACATGCACACACAAATATATATATATATATATATATATATATATATATATATATATATATATATATATATATATATGGTTGAATTCTTACATCGAGCACACATGCACTACGCTCTCTCGCAGGTTGACCTGTCACTTGTGAAAACTCAGTACAGTCCTTGCACATATCGCCCAGCACATCACGAACGGGTAAAATACAACTATCAACATCAGAAAAATATTAGTGGATAATAGCAAAATGCAAGGAATATATATATTAATAAAAGTCGCATTCTTTTAGATGCCGCCTCGTTCCCAGTAGATTATTTCCATCGTCTAGATTTACAAAGAATACCAGCATGTAGGCAAAATATTTAATGAAATTGAAACTTTGCTTGATGAATTATTACGGAAACGCATCTTGAAAATGTATTTCAGTGCATACAGTGTGTAATTTAATGAAATATTAGAAAAAAAAATCCTGTATAATGCGTTTCGTTCTTCGAAGTGACTTCTTCAGATTAAATTGTTTTACTGATAGAATCATATATATGTAGGGTGAAGGAAGGAAATTTAACGGACGTCGCTTATAGTTATACATCGCAAGAAACAGAGAATATGCATAGAAGCTTGATTTCGAATTTAAATTTGAAATTTCTGAGGTCCCATGTATCTAGGAACACAACCTGGCCTACCTTATTCGTTTTTCTAGCGCTTTTGATTTTGTTAATATTTTTCTATATCGTTCTTAAATATCCAACGATTTAATGGTAGCAGTTTTGTTAAAAATGATATGTTGTATAATCGCGCACGTAAATTTACGGTGAAAGACTAAGAAATTAGTGCTCTTTCAATCCAAATTCACTGCATATCTACATCAATTAGAACTCATTAAATTCACGACATTTTTATTTCTTTTCTAAATCTGTATTATATCGGCTTACGAAACGATAGTGGTGACATTGAATGGAGTGACGGACAAAATATAACCGACTTCTTCGATTGGGCAACAAACCAGTTTTCATCTCTTACAAACATCTGCGTCTATTTGGAGCCTCTGTAGAAATATAAATGGAATAAAAAACCTTGTACGGATAAACTGAACTTCTTGTGCGAAAAGGTGTTAAAATAAACATAGAACGACAGCAATTAAACCAGCTTCCTGTGTATTTTTGTCCATTTATGAATACTTTTCATGGTTTTCTTATTTGGATCGTCCGATAATTCCTTAAGTTTCTGATTGAATAAGCATTTTGCGAGCTCTAACACTATTAAATACCCGTGGATATTCCCCTATTGCAACGTTAAATGTTTGGGCTTAAAAAACTATGGGGTGGTTGGCAGATATCCTGCAGCTGGCGATTCATCTCCAACTGTGCTGGTCAAACTCTCTGCCTTCGAGTAGAGAGCATCACCAGAGGAGGCTATATCGGAGCAGAGTCTTGTCTCGTCTCGGGAAACAACTACTCGACCCCGTTTTATATGGTGTCTACGGGGAAATTTTGGCCGAGCCTACGTGGGATAACGGGTTCAGTTTCAGCAAAGCTCATCTCTGTTCACTCAGTGACGTTATCGTTTTAACCCCGCAGTATTGCATCGTCTCATTTTCCCCACAGTATTACCTCGTCTTATTTTCCTCTGTAGGATGGACTTGGAGAGTCCTTCAGATCTTATCGCAAGGCCATACCACAAGATCTTCCTTGTTTTTAGAATGCTCAAACCTTCATTGATTTCGTAACTGCGAATCTTTTGGGACACATCATGAGAAAGATGTGCTTAACAAAATCGACACCCACAGGACATTGAAGGTAAAAGGAAAAGCGGGTCATAAACTAACGAGCTTTCTAGCTTTACCAGTGCCAGTGGGAAAGCGATGAATTCATCTCCTGTTAGATATGGGTGAAACAGCAGCACAGATTATGCTTTTGTAGATAAACTAGGCATAACGAATAACAAATTTTAATTCAAAATTGGTAAAGACAAATGGGAAATAGGTAACGATCTTCCCAAGAACATTTATTGCATTTCACAGATATTAAAGATAGATAGAAAGATTTGGAGAGAGATCATCGCCTATGTCGTGAAGGTACATTTCATTTTTAATTTTCCTTGAATTTCTGTTGGAGATCAAGTTTAGTGCGATATTTTTTCTGTCTCCCTCGTATTCCCACATTCCGTTCTCACATTTATACGAGTCCACCTCGTCTCTCGGGGTATAACAGTGTGTGTGTATTAAAAATATGCTCGTTCTGAGTTGTTAACGATTACACCACCAGCAATCCCATTAGTCGGCGCTCCGTTTATATCTGAAATGGTCTATTTATTTTCACCTGCCGGCCTGAATGTTTGAGAAATCTTATTAAAAAATCTTGTTCTTTTCGACAGGAATGGAAACTGCGTCACTCAGAGTAGAGAGAGCCATCGTTTATCGCGGTGCGCCTTACTGCCTGGGCACGAACAGACAGACCTTCACGCTTTCCAACGAAGTCTCTCCTATCATAGACTTCTCGAAGTTTTCTTTTCTATATATTTGCATGCAGTTTCTTATCCAAACGTTACAAAATAATTTTTTTAATAACATTTAAGTGACAAAAAAATCTGTCGGGTTAATAAAATTCTATTCTGAAAAATTCTTGATCTTTTCTTTTTTCTTGATTAAAATAGTTGCCATGGATTGCTTGGTTCACCGATGCGTAATTCCGCGGTTTGGGATTCACAGTTTTGTACAAAAGTCAACGCACTGTCAATGTCGGAATGAGAAACCTACTAGTTCCAGGCTGAGTTCACAATATGGGCAATTCATGATCACATATATGGTGTAATGTTAATTTATTCTATTCACCTGCTCACGGGAACCAATTTTTTTTTTAAAAAGCGAGCGAACAAATCCCATTGTTTATTTACATTTCAAGCCCTCTTAAAGTTTGTGTTTTGCTACTTGGCATCTTTTTTTTTTCACCCGAAGCAAGTCCACATTACCACGCAAAGAGTTACTGAGGATAAAAGAAAATGAAAAATCGTTATTGAGGAAAAAGGACAAAAAAAATCTTGATTCAAAGAAATAGAAAATGGCGATTGAATTTAAATAGATGGCAGTTACATTACTGAAGCTCGTACGTGACAGCCACGACCGATAGAATTCTACACCTTTGAATTTTAATTGGTTACCATTATTTACTAAGCTTAGCTTATTAACATTAAGTAGATTGAGACAAATAGCCTTAATCTGTGTTGCTATAATCTTGAAGGATACCCATATCGATAGATATCTGAAGAAATCTAGCGGGCACAATACCCAAAACGCTGTAATACTGACAACGAAACAAGACTAAAATGACTGAACAGTACTCAAAATAATTAACAAACCAATATATCCGTAGGTATGGACAGCAGAACGAGAGAAATGTATACTTTGTAGATTAAATAAAATGTTCATTTCCTTCGCTTTCAATTTTCATCGTTTTGGGGCGTACCAAAGTGTTATCAAGCCGAGCAACAGAAAAAAAAATGAATCAATGAAAACTGGTTGGATGTTCGACTATTGCAGAAATGATTATTGGTTAATTTGTAGTTTAGCACCCGCGCTCAGTTCGCATTAAAAATTTCCAAAATAATTACATTTAGGTGGAATTGTATATGCTTCATTCGAATCTGGCTTGATAAATTTGTTAAATTCTATCATTTTGGAGTCATCGACAGTAAAAGTTCGGATTCATTCGCATCGCGGGCAGCTATTGCTGGCGTTGTTTGCATACATTCGCTGCGGACTAGCTATAATTGGAATATTCAGTTGTCTTGATTCTTGCGCACACAATATAGTCCACTTGCGCAGTAATTGAGACAAGCTGAAACGAGTAAGATCAGTAAAAAAAAAGGCCGTTAAATACATTTTTCCGTGCTTAGCAATGGCTGCCGCCAACGACGCGAATGAATCCGAAATTTTACTGTTGATAACTCCAAAATGGCAGATTTTACCAAATTTATCAAGCCAGATTCGAATGAAGCATGTACAATTGCACCTAAATGTAAGTATTCTGGAAATTTTTAATGCGAACTGAGCATGTGTGTTAAACTGCAAATTAACTTGAATATTATGTTTCTCTTTTTGTTTGTGTTGATTATCGATCAATATCAATGCTTAATGAAATTCATTAAATAACCACGACGTGAACTGCTAGTTTGCGTTAATTTTTTTTATAGAGATCGCTTTCGTTTGGATATATACAATGTGTATCTTCCTTCGATTCTTTTCGTTTTACATTGTTTTGGACGTGTTTCTATTTTCCTTTTTATTTTTGGTAATTGTTGCTGTTTCTGTTATTTTAGTGGATATTTTCTTTGTCATGTGTCGTATTAATTTCTCAACAAACACCGGTGAAAAGTAAGTTCCACTCGAACAGCTTCTTCCCTCGAACCGTTACTCTGTGGAACCGTGTCCCAAGAGGATGATTCACCGATCACTACAATGTTAATTCGTTCAGTTCTAGGGTTAACTCATACCTTCTTCTATCGGCACAAACTGCCTCCTAACGTAACTCTCTACCTCGAGTGGCAGAGTGAACCTTACTGTAAAAAATGTATATATTAAAAAAGACTGGAGAAAAAAAAAGATAACACAGTACTGATAGCAGACACGGAAAAATTTCTAAAAACCTCCTACAGAAGGTAGCGACGGAAAGTGTGAAGAAGGGAATAAGCATAAACTACAAAAAAAAAACAAAAAACAGAATGCATCAGTAAAAGGATGAGCCCGAAATGCGATTTGCAGGTCGGGGACACTAGAATCAAGCAGACGCAGAAGTTTAAATATCTGGGAAGCATTCTGACAGAAAACGGTAAATGCGACACTGAGATCCGTAGACGTTTGGGATGACCAAGGACTCATTCCAAAAGCTGAGCAGAGTATTACAAGACAGGAGGATTTCTTTGTTAACGAAGAAAAGAATACTGAGATGTTACGTGACATTCTTTACAGCAGCGAATGTTAGACAATTTCCTCAAATATGAAGAAGAGACTCGAGGCGACGGAGATGTGGTTCTACAGAAGGATGCTAAGGATATCATGGGCCGAGCGTGTGAGCTACGATGAGGTCTTAGAGAAGGTGCAAACAAGGGGAGGCTTATACTTAACACCAGAAAGAGACAGCTGAAGTTCCTGGGACACATAATGAGGAAGGAGGGCCTGGAGAATCTGATACTCACGAGTCGAATAGAGGGAAAGAGAGACAAGGGAAAACAACGCATGACTACCTAGAGGCTTTAAGCAAGGGGATGACAGAACGTGATCTGGGGAAGGTGACCAAAGGAAGGAACTTGTTGAGAGCTGAAAGGGATAGAGGGCGGTGGAAAGCCATGATCTCTTACGCCCTGAAAGGACACGGCACATAGAAAAAAGTAGTAGTAGTAAATGGGTGGTGACAATTTTCTCAACAATGTAATATAGAAAATTCATATCTGAGAGAATGTTCATCTCAAATGGTCCTTTGCATTAGACTATTACCGTAGCAATGTTGGGCGAGCACTTCGACGTGGTGTAATGTTAGTAAGTTGTCTCTCTAGATTAATTACGAGTTTTGAGTTCGAACCTCATAGGGTTCCCCTTGTGCCACATATAAGCCTTGCTTAGATCATCACAATAGCAATGTTAGGATGTGAGTGTACACTTACTTAATTTCTTTTATTTTTCTCATCAAACCAAATCTCGTCTGACCTTCACGAAAGTATGAAAATAATACGAGGGTCATTCAATAAATAAGTTGAATTTTTCGGTATAAGGACTTCTAATACAGATAGAAGCTTACTTTTTTTTTATTTTACTTCTTTTTCACATGGATTTAATTTCTTTTGCAGTTTAAAAAGAAAACTTTCAGAGTTTTGGCGATTAACAATGATGGCCGACCAAGAAGCATGCTCCAGGATTGAACAGCGGTCAGTTATCAAGTTTTTGGTTGCTGAAGGGTGCAAACCAGTTGAAATTCATAGGAGAATGTCAACTGTGTATGGTGCCACATGTTTCAGCCAAAGAAATGTCTACAAGTGGGCTAAATTGTTTAAAGAAGGACGGAGCAGTGTTGAGGATGAAGACAGGCCTGGGAGGCCTACAGAAGTGAGGTCTCTTGAGGTGATCGAATCAGTCAATGACCTCATTCAGTCTGACAGAAGGGTGACAGTGGATGACATTGCAAGGACTTTTAAAGACATAAAGAACAAACGCAGAGGTCATCAGTCAGAAGGAGTCA
Organism: Acanthosepion esculentum; assembly: GCA_964036315.1. Taxonomy (NCBI): domain Eukaryota; kingdom Metazoa; phylum Mollusca; class Cephalopoda; order Sepiida; family Sepiidae; genus Acanthosepion; species Acanthosepion esculentum. The sequence goes on from OZ038485.1 coordinate 64,087,583, forward strand.
TCTTGCATCATGACAACGCAAGGCCTCACACAGCAGCCCAAACGGTGAAGACCATCAACGAGCTGGGCTAGGAACTGCTCCTTCATCCCCCTTACAGCCCAGATCTTGCCCCTTCAGACTTTCACCTGTTTGGTCCCTTAAAAGCGTTCACGAGAGGCAGGAAGTTTAAAAGTGACGATGAAGTCAAAAGTGTTGTGAGCAACTGGCTGAGACATCAGTCCAAAGATTTTTACTCTGAGGGAATACAGAAGCTTGTGCACAGATGGGAAAAGTGTGTGACAGTGCTGGGAGATTACGTTGAAAAAAAAGTAAGCTTCTATCTGTATTAGAAGTCCTTATACCGAAAAATTCACCTTGTTTATTGAATGACCCTCGTATATTTTAGTTGTAATTTCCGAGTATATTATTTTGTTTTCAAATTAATGATAACTCAAGGATATGTTTTATTAAAATATAGTGCAGATTATTGAAATGTTAATATTTTTTTGTTTATATCTGTCATTTTCATTTTTATTTTTGGGATATCTTAGTATTATGAGACTGACGTCTCTACAGGGTTGATTTTTTTTTAAAATTATGCTAGCAAATGTTTCTAGTATATGTACAGTAAATCCCGAATTATGACAATGCTGACCTACGACGATTCGTGGTTACGACGCAATCGCCATTAATCAGGTTTCCACTTATGCTGTTTGCATAGTACATAAACAATATATTATATGTATTATATTTATATTTATGTATAAATATATATTTATTTATATATATATTATATGTATCATATTTATATTTATGTGTTTTTAGTACTAATTATGGTAACATAGGTCATAGAAATGTGTTGTTATGTCCTAGATTATTACTTTACTATTGCGTTAGCATAGGTGAGTGGTGTAACCGCTTAATCACAAAAAATCGCGATTACGTTCCGACTTGCATGTAAATTCGCGTTACAATGGATAGTAGGAACGGAACTCTGTCGTAAGTCGAAGATCGTCTGTATTCCGACAATTTACAGATTATTTACGTCAAAATTCCTTTATTGGCCATTCTTTAGCTATGCTAATTCATTATCGAATCGATGAGATATTTTATCATTTTTAGTTGATCTGTTGTGTATGTTCCGTTTCCAAGGAGATGAGCTTATCTAATATAGACTCAGTGATGAATGGATAGAAATCGTGAATAACAATTTGAGTGAACGCACAAGTTGACCGAACTGACCTGTCCTTATCGATATAAAATCTATAGGGATTTGACGATTTTATTTTGTTTTACTAATATTGTTTTGCTTTCGATATTAATTTTTACACACAGGTTTCGGATTACCTATGGTATCTTCTGTCGGCGCTGTTTTAGCTTGTCTTTTCTTAGACAATCTAGAAACTAGTCTTTTCAGAATATTTTAATATATTTAATATATTATTTAATCTTTTTGTATTGATTACTAGTTGCATTTATCTTATTTCATTTCTACTTTTATTTCATATATTCAGGAAAATATATCTTTAACAATTAATCGATATTCGTATTTGTTAACAGAATTTAGTTGGAGAAAGGGATAAGAGAAAACGTCAAATCTCTTATCCCGAGGATTTTAGATGGCGCAAACTAGAAAACAAAAATAACACAGGACTTTTACTCTGGTGTGAAATTTGCAAAAAAACAAAATTTTATTACAACGACAAAATATTTTTCACAATATACAAATTGTACAAATTACAATAGAGGCCCTGAAAAATATTTCCCCAGTGCGCCTCAAATTATCAATACAGGTTAAAATTTTCTTTTCAATACAAATCGGTTTTCTCTCAGAGTTCGTGTAATGCAAATGTTTTTCCATAACAGCAAAGGGATTTTAACAACCTTATTTTAGAGTAGCAGTTAATATAAATAACTTTCTTAGCAACAAAAGAAATTTACTTACATCGAAACGCGTACAGATCAAAATGTTGTTAGTTCAAAGGTTGGAAGTTGAACTTCGAAGGTAAAAGTTGAAGTTCCAAGTGAGATGAGAAACGTTTGAATGACCGTGGCTAAATTGTTTTTTTCTGGGGTCTTTTGGATGACTATTCAGATTTTTGGGACAGGCGTTCTCATGGGTTTATGAAAATCATTCGTATTATGAGAATTAAGACGTATCTTCTATCTTTTTCGTCAACAGTGATAATTACACAACACTTTTATCATCCTAAGCCACCTCAGAGTTATATTTCTTTTCTCGCCTACAGCAGACTGTACCCGGAAATACCATTTAAGCCTTTCTACCGTAGTACCCCTTTCTAGCTGTTGTGGATTCCGGGAATGGAATCCTGCACAAATAAATAAACAATGCCAGTAATTGAGATAGAAAAATAAGTGTATTAAACGTAAGAATACAGACTTGAAGTGAAGATTAGTAGTCCAGGAATGCGGGTTAGTAGAAAGTATATGTACAAGTCTCTGTAAGTGAAGCCGTAATTATCTCTCTCTCTCTCTGAACTCTCGTATAACTCTCTGTGAATACCCTGTGTACTGTCTCCGTATCTCTCACCCTGACTCAACGTATCTCAACCTGCAGGTATTCTTTCTGTCAGTATAAGAATAATTTTGACGAGTCCATCTTGTGTAAAAGGGGTCTGCCCCACAACACTAGCCTATATACCTTTCTCCATTTACAGTTAAAATTATCCCTCTTTTATAATAACAGCCGATCGAAATTTTTCTTTAACCAATTCCTTGTATACAAGCCTCCCAATGAATTGGTTTACGAGTTGGTTTTTATCACCACTGGGTAAAAAATCAAGTAATCATCCAATCAAACCGCACCTATTTTCGATTCAAATTTACCTGCTTTTGTAAGCATCAAAATTGGGCTTATCCTGTAAAAATACTAAAACGACTTTCAAGGAAACCATTTTGGTAAATTTCTAACCTTCTTCATTAGTTTTTAATACAAATTTATAATATTTTTTAATTGAAAATAGTTTATATATTAATTTGTACATAGTTCCAATATTTTAATTGTGTTTTTGTCATACAATTTTGATATTATCATTTTTATGAAAAGTAATTTTCATATTGTTTATCACATAAAAACTATTTTAAAGTATAAGAATATTAGCCAAAACATGTCATATATTACATGTCATATATACATGTTATATATTACGGATATTTATTTGCCAGCATGTGACAGACTTTGATTATTTTAATGGGTAATCAATTATTTTAATTTATCAATATACAATAGACAGTTTTGTCATGTGGTTATTTACATTGCTTTTGTGTCAGTTATTTTGTTTTGAGAGAGTCAGATAGTTTCTTAACAAGTATTAAGTTGGCCTAGTCCCAATAATAAACGATCAGAAAGTTTCATAAAAAGAATGAGATGGAAAGTCCACTTTTTAAACCAGGACATTCACAACAAAAATACACTCAAGGAAAAATACGGCTTCAAAACAAAAAAATGTCCCCTGCAACAAAAAAAATTAGATGACTTTGAGAAGGACTTAACTTCATGGGCAAAAGGTTCTTTCAGTCTGGTGGGATTGCCAAGGAATAATCCACTTTGAATTCTTACCACCTAATGCAACAATTAATGCTCAAATATACCGTCAGCAATTAGAGCGTTTGAACCAAGCTTTGAGGAAAAAAAGGACCTGCTCTATTGAATCGAAAACAGGTCAGATTTCCAATAAATGGCATTTCTGTTTGACAAATACAAATTGACGATTTAAATTCTCTATGTATTTCTGCTTTTAACTAATATAAATATGAAGAGACTGAAATGTTAATTTCTCGAAATTTCATAAAATTAAGTAAGTGGGGGTAACAGATTTAAAAAAAATTAGTAATGTAAAAAAGATTTCTAAAAACAATTTAATTCATTTGTTAATATGTCCTGAAAATTTAATTAAAAGCCGACAATTATTTGATTGTTGCAAGGACGCCAAAAAATACACAAAGAATCCCTATATTAATCGTTGGCCCACCCGCTGAGAAAACAAAAAAAAAATCGCCCCTCCAAAAAACAATATTTTCAACAAGAATTTCGAAAGCGCTAGAAATGAATAAAAATTTAATATATTAATCAAGACACTTTGATATGTCCTCTTAATAATAATATAAAAATTTTGAGGATAAAACTTTTTTCACTTTGCTCTTTTTTTAGGAAGTTTTTGGCGGTACCTACTATATAAATTGAACAAGTTCGGTGAGAAGACCCATCCCTGTGTTATACCCCTTTCTATTTTTATATATTTACTGATTTCATTTTCTATCTATGTGCAGGCGGTTTGCTCTTAGTATATGTCCTGAATTATTCTAATATCCTTCCCAAATACACCAAGGTTACCTACAAGTTCAAAAATTTCTTTGTTACGTACTTTATCAGAGGCTTTTGCACAATCTATAAAACACAGGTATACATCCTTTTGCTTTTGCATTAGTATTAGTCTTTCTGATATCATTCTGAGCATAAATATTACATTACTTGACTCAGTGTAATATTAGCTAAAACATGTTAGTCAATTAACAAAGACTTAATGTTGGTATAATATTCATATATTGCGGATACGTTGCTAGCATGATTCGCATTTTGTTTATTTTAATAGGCAATCAATAAAAACAAAAGAAAATTTATCACCAAGCAAATTTATTACCTATATCCAAATCATTCTATCCTGATCAGATCCGGTTGGACTTGGCATGCGTGTACAGCTTATATATATATATATATATATATATATATATATATATATATATATATATATATATATATATATATAGGTAACTATACTCGTGTCGAAAAACCTTCGAATTCTTGATTTAGCAATAGCCAAATCAATCACGAATGGAAAAAAAGGTTTTAAAAAAGAAAGAGCCAGGAACATGAAAGTCTGTCGAAAATAATCGCACAGATACAGGTTCAAGGCCCAAAGAAAAAAAAACGATACGAGTAAACAACTAACTAAAGAGCTCAATACAAATGTAGAGCAAACCTAGTCAAACCTAATGAGCCAGGCAAACCTACCAAGTTTCCTCAGGCAGATCGTCAGGGTCAGCTGCCCCTGACGATCCGCATGAGGAAACTTGGTAGGTTTGTCTGGCTCATTAGGTTTGACTATATATATATATATATATATATATATATATATATATATATATATATATATATATATATATATAGTCAAACCTAATGAGCCAGGCAAACCTACCAAGTTTCCTCAGGCAGATCGTCAGGGTCAGCTGCCCCTGACGATCCGCATGAGGAAACTTGGTAGGTTTGTCTGGCTCATTAGGTTTGACTATATATATATATATATATATATATATATATATATATATATATATATATATATATATATATATATTGTCATCCACAGACAGACTGTTTCGCTGTATCACAGCTCATCAGTGTGGCTAGACGTCCGGTTGCCTCTGGCTAGAATCGAAAACCGGCTGAATTCGCGTCAGTCGGAAATTCTACCCCGAAGCCGTTGGCGCACGGCAGAGAAGAAGGTGAATTTAAGCGTATTTATTTTTAGATAAACACACAGTGACTGAGAGAACTAGATTCGATTTACCGAAGAGTCTTGCATATATATATATATATATATATATATATATATATATATATATATATATATATATTCCCAGATCAATTCTGTGGAAAAGACAATTTGGTATAAGATGACAATTGGAACAAGTCTTAGATTTTGCTGACGCGCTTCCTCTTCAAAACAAAAATGAAATCGAAATGTTTTTGTTGTTATAGTTACATTCAGTCAGTCAGTTATGTGCTATGCGTGCTACACGCGTGGACGATCATGTACCTTTCGATACATGACTGACGATGCAGATTATTATTACGCAGTTGGCTGCCATCTTTCTCCGGTATACCGGTTGTCATCCAAGGATATAGAACCCAGTCTATCCTGCTATTTACCCATTGCTGGGGGGTGAAGAGAAGTCATACCCTTCCCAAAGGTATTAATACGTAAGTGAATATAATGGATTCGACTGGAGTTCGAACTCGGCTTACCGATACCTCAATCCGACCCGCTATCCATTACTCCACCATGCCTCCATAGTTACATTACAAAATACAAATGTAAAATTGTCATCTTATACCAAATTGTCTTTTCCATAGAATTGATCTGGGAATTTAACTATAGTGCCGACATGAAAAAAAAAACAAAGGAAATTTACATTAACTAGAAAGAGGCTTACGCAGAAGCGAATCCTGTTTTTAAAAATTATATATATATTTGAGGTGTGAACTTGTAAACAGTGACTATTTAAGCTAATATTGCACGACTCTTCGGCAGAATTGAGTCACTGTCAGTCACTGTGTATTTATCTAAATCTAAAAATAAATACGCTAAAAAATTCACCTTCATCCCTGCCGTGCGCCGACGGCTTAGTGGGAGAAGTTCCGACTGACGCAAATTCAGTCGGGTTTCGATCCTAGCTAGAGGCGACCAGACTTCTAGCGACACTGATGAGCTGTGAAACAGGGAAACAGTCTGTCTGTGGATGACAATATATATATATATATATATATATATATATATATATATATATATATATATATATATATATATATATATATATATATATATATATATATATATATAGCACAGCATTTATTCCAGCATGTTCGTTACATTCGTAAGGACTTTCTAAGTTTATAAGTATTTCCTCATCCACACATTGAACATCGTTAACACACAGGGAAACCTTTTCTACTTCAATTTCAAACAACCCTAGTTATTTTGTTTTTCCTTAAGACAGAAATCTTTAGCAAATGCACAGCATTTGGTCGACTTGTTTGTGTTAACGGAAATATTGGAAGATTCATTCTGTGGTGAATAAAAAAAGCGAGATATCCTGATCTTCTTTGATAGATATTCACGATTATATTGATAAAATTAATCGAGAACAACTTTAACACAACAAATTGAATAACTATATTAGTCTCCATCGGGCCATACTTTAACTATTTTCCCTACGTGTTTATATCAGATTTTAGTATATAGTTTTATAAAATATTCTTCTCTTTAAATCCACTCTTTTGAACGATAGACGCTAGTCAGAAGTCATCCAAATAAATAGTTATTTATCTGCGAACAGATCAAAGGAAAAACGAAATAGATAATCCATAATTTTAACCCATATTGGCAAAACATTGTACCTTAATTACTAATGAAAATTTTTAAAAAATGATTACACTGAACCTTTATTTATGCAACGGTTGTAAATTAATACAGTAAATATATTATAAAGATATTGATAATACGCAACCTATTAGCATCTATCTACGTATATAATATATCTTTTAATAGATTATTATTTCGATGAAGCAGTAACAATTAGACTAAAATAAAGACGATCATATTGAACTTCTGACTTCGTTTCGCCACTTATAGTGTTGGTACACATTTTTATTAATATATATATATATATATATATATATATATATATATTCAACATTTTTGAAAGATTATTTTTATTTATCAATATGCAATGAACAATTTTGTCATGAAGTTATTTATATTGCTTTTGAGTCATTTACTTAGTTTTGAGATGTAGCAATGGATAGCGGGTCGGATTGAGGTATCGGAGAGCCTAGTTCGAATTCCAGTCGAATCCATTACATTCACTTACGTACTAATACCCTTGGGAAAAGTATGAATCCTCTTCTTCTCCCCGACCAGCTATGAGTAAATAGCAGGACAGACCTTGGATGGCAACTGGTCTACCACAGAAAGAAATGGCAACCTACTGCGGGAAAAATCTGTCTCGTCAGTCATGTATCAAAAGAAACTTGATCGCCTAAGTGTCATGTATCGAAAGATACATGATCGCCCAAGCGTCATGTATCGAAAGATACATGATCGCTTAAGCGTTTATCACGTATCGAAGATAACTGATTATGCTAAGACTATGCTCTCATTGCAAAATCATGGGTTGGCTCTATACAAAGCTGTACAAAAATCTGCTCCCTCGATACTTCTTGTGTGACTTTCTTCTGTAATTCAAAAATCGAATAATGTTAAACACACAGCATCTTGTTTAAGCCGAATTCTGCCGAACAAAGAGATGATAATTGGCGATACTATTAGTTCTATTCAGGTAAGTACTTAATTTATAAGCATATGAAATCGTTATATCAAATTTCGCAGTTTGTCATGGGCAGGGAGATGTATTGTTATCATGATGGTAATGCGATTTGGGTTCGAAATAGTCAAGGAGGTGACGTTTTGACAACTTCGTCATGACGAGACACGCCCAGCGTGCAGCACTGTTAGATTGTGTCTACCAAGCGGTGATCCATCACTTGTGGATGAACTTCGGTAGACGAAACTATTCGAAAGTACATTGTCATAAGATGTCACGAAATGGGGAAAAAGAAGCTCTTTAGCATTGCTTAGTAATCTTTCAAGAGATGGTAACTTGATAAAAAACACCTATCCCCCACTGGCTACACACGTGTATGAAGCATCCTGAACAATGCACAATGAAAATTATTTAGAAAAAAAACCCCCCAAAAAACAATAATTGAAGTGAATACGATATTTGCCGCAGGAAATAAAACATTCTTAATCACATTATAATATCCGTGAGGAGAAAAATGACTGCTAATCTGTGTACGATAGCTGGAAAGCAAGCATAATCCCAAAATCCCCTTTCCATATTGCCTCACTTCATTTAAGATCTCTAAAATGTCCCAGCACACTGACTTCGAGACCAACGTCTTTTTGTGCCAAAAGTATTCAGCATAATCGCTCTCGAGTGGGATTATTCATAACTGTTGAAATCTATCGTGTTTTTGTTTCACGGACATACTATCTGCATCCCATCTCTAAACATCTTTGTACAAGTTCTGGCGGCTGAGTTTTGAATTCAATGGAAAAATATAACGTCACTCGGAAGCATTCCACGAAATGATAGGATTTTATGGAGTGATTTCTTGCACTACCTTTCAAGGTAGCCGGTGCTTCGGGTGTGTGGTGAGCTCTCTGCCACCAACGCATTTGGAAGACAGAATGTAACGAAATTATTGGTAAATTCTGAATTAATTTTACTAAAGAGATTGAATTTAAAATCTGCTATATTTGTGAGAATGTTTCAAGTTAAAAGTTCCAAACTAAAACTGTTGCCAATAGAAGCATAATGTCTCAGTGCCAAGTTTTTACTGGTTTGCGTCATCATAAGTAATCATCTAAGCTCCATTCGATGGAATGAATGCGAGAGAAAGCACCTGAATCAACAGGCAATGATGACCCTGCTGGAACAGTACCTCACATTCTTGCAATGACAGTAAAAAGGATTCAAGAATAGTTTAGGTGTATCTTGCAGTAGATCAAAATTCCCTTTTCAAACACCAAAATTGAACGAGAATTGTAAATTACTTCATTGAAAACCATAATGCGTAACCGTTGAGCCTGTGGATCATGGACGACTATAATCTAGAAGAGGTCGCTCCATAGATTGGTGTTGCACATGCCAAGTACCATTATTTTATATACTTTTACTTATACGGGTTTACGGCCATGCCACGTTGAAACACTACTTCTCATCGAATTACCGAAGTTAAACAACATCGAATCTGGTTTGTAGCTAGATGGATAACACTTGGAAACACCAAGTGTGGTGAGCTTGAGTGTGCGGTTGGCGTAATGGGTGACGGCTCGGAATGAAAAATCGATGAGCCGAGTTCGAATTCCAGTCGAGTTCGTTGCATTAACTTACACTCAATTACCCTAGGCGATCATGAATCAAAAATCAAGATGGTCGCCTAAGCGTGTCCTATTGTACCCTGCCAACACGCTTTGGCAGGGGACCACATAGCACGCAGTAAGTTAATGGCACGTTCTTCCCCATGATCTGGGGAAAGCAAAGGTCGAACAACGGACCTTCACATGGGAAGAATTAGAAAAAGAAGACGGCACCGGCAACAACATCGACGACTTACTCGAATTATCGTTGTCATCTTTGCTTCTTATCAATGTTATTATTATAGACACGATTTTCAGATCTGGGAAATGTTCTGAGAGAGGACGGTAAGTGCGACGCTGAGATCCGAAGACGTATTGGAATGACCAAAGACGCATTCCTAAAGCTAGCCAGAGTATTGCGAGACAGGGGGATTTTGTTGGTAACAAAGAAAAGAGTACTGAACTGCTACGTGATATCTGTCCTCCTGTACGGCAGCGAATGTTGGACGGTCTCCTCAAAGATGAAGAAGAGACTCGAGGCGACGTAGATGTGGTTCTACAGAAGGATGCTGAGGATACCATAGACCGAACATGTGAGCAACGATGAGGTTTTGGAGAGTATGCAAAAAAGGAGGAGGAGTCAGCTGAAATTTCTGGGACGCGTAATGAGAAAGAAGAGCTTGGAGAATCTGATACTCACAGGTCGAATAGAGGGAAAGAGCGACAAGGGAAAGGAACGCGTGATATACCTAGCAGGCTTAAACAAGTGGATGACAGAACAGGGTGTGGGAGAAGTAGCAAAGAGAAAAAAACTTATTGACAGTTACAAGGGATAGGGGGAAGTGAAAAAGCCATGATCGCTCACGTCCTGAAGGGACACCGCACATAAAAGAAGAAGACTGGTTTTTCAGGTGTCCATTGTTTTGGTTATCTACGGAATAACATTTGTTATAATTATTGCGTTATTTTTGTCACTGTGATACCGACAAAGCTGACAACACCAGTTCGATTGAGTTCTATTCGAATTTTCCTTCTCTTAGTTGCTACCCAGTGCTAGAATTATCAGTCTATGCTGATATTTTAACACTAGTTGAGATGAGAAGAGATCTAGTAATGCCTTTCTCAAGGTTATTAGCACGAAAGTGATCCCCACCTACATAGCTGGAATGTGAAATCAGATCTCTGCTTCAGATTTCGGCACCGATAACCTTTTTAGCTAACAGCACATTCCTGGCCATTATGCACCCAGGAGTAAATTGACATGCCCTTCAGTGTGTTTCAATGTCCGCAGGAGAAAGTAAAAAAGATGTCATTATTAAATATCTATTGACTTCACATATGTCTCCTTTTATGTATTCTTTCAGACGAGTGTACCCGGAAGACGGCCACGACCTTTACCGAAAGGAAAACATTTGTTATTTCCTTTCCAACAACAAGAAATGGTGGAATGATGCGAAACAGGAATTCATTAAAAGAAGCAAGCGATTCCTGGAAATAAAAAAGAGAGAAGTTCAAGATCATTTATCAAAGACACTGGACTATTATTTCTGTGAGAGTTCCTATTTAATCGACATTTGGAATAGATTGTTTTAGACATCGTTAATATTAAATGTTTCTTTATTCATTTTATGTAATTTAACTTTAAAAGGTCTGTACTGTGAAAATGATAATGAATAGACCAGGAAAAATAAGAATATTCGGAGAAATCTAGGAAAAAGAAATTGTAGGAAAATCAAGAAAAATGAGAAAATAAAGGATGAGAAAAAGTTTATTATATGGAAAAGGAGGATATTTTAATGAAATGTCAAACATTATGGCATGGAATTCTATACAAACATTGATACCTGAATGGAAAAGAAGAATATAGTCTGAAGATCATACAATGGAAAACGAGGATATTGTATGGAAATATTGTAGATTATATGATGGAAATTCTGATCACTTAATTTTGGGAACCTTTCTTTTTATTTCTCTCAATCGTTTAGGCTACGAAGGCTAATCGACAAGCGTCATTCAGATTTTCAAATCGAGTAGCATATTTCACTTTCCGATTACATGTCTCCGCCATATTATTTTTAACATCTAATAGCATTATGCACTGATAGTAATTTTAATTTGCACAAATTACATGGTTGAAGCATTGTTAATTTTCAAGCATTTTAGCTTTTATCTGGACTTCAAATTTAAATATATTTTTATATATTTACTGAATGAAGAATTACCAAAACGGAGTTTGGAAATGAAATGGTAATCTTTATAACATCAACAAAATACAATTCTCGCCAGCGCCGTGAAGTAGGTAAACCACTGCTAGTGGTGGACTACATAGACAGCATATTACCCCCTACTTACAATAACCTCCAATGTATTTACGAGGATTGGGATATACCCATTAATGTTCATAGATAAAGTATATAACACTGTCCGAGTGAAAAGTTCTTCTTTTATTAGAAATACGGGGTCAATTACGATGATTCGAGTCCGTGGAAGTAGTACAGCGTGTGCTTGTTGTAAAGGTCTTAACTGTTAGAACTAAAGAATAGAGCCCATCTGAACAGTTACCTTGGGAATAATGACAGAGTAGCTATTGGCTTTTAGATATTTCATCTAAGGGAAAGAGTCGCAGAGTGGACAATAAGTCTCCCAGTAAAGATCAAGACTTTGAACTCTGTCAAGGCTGAGAAGAAATTATTTAATTGTTGCAGCCAAGATATGGCAACAATTTTCTATTCTCGAACTAATCTGAGATTTTTAAAGCTAAAGCATGGCAAAAGTAGTCAGGAACATCCTTGAACGATAAAATGAGCAACCAATATTTCAGGTATTTTCATCAATGGATCATATGGTGTTCCGCTTGAGGTTTGGTGAGAATTTGATTTCTCAAATCATAAGCTATAATGTAATCTTTCACATTAAGATTTTTGCCTTCGATTTCAAAAGGATGATACAAGGATCATTCTTGAAAACCTCTTTTGTTAGAATTTTGGTACTAAAAAAGATGCTTGCGCTAACAATGACATCATCATGTATTTTGTAATGGTCTATGACAGGTTTATATTTTATTCATTCTTTAAGAAATATTATAAGGAATTGCATTTCAAAAGTAATCAGAAATATTTTAAAGAGGTGGTTATCTCTAGTATCTTAAAGTTAGCGGCAAAACTAATAAATAGTATGAAAAAATTGACCATCGATTAAGGGTTTGTATTTTTAGATCATTCTGTATAACCTTAGACAACGTTTTACAAAATTGTACTAATCTATTTCGGATAAATTTAAATCTAAATCTACTGGATTATAATGACTGAGACTCTTCAGCCTATATATGGCAACAAGTTTCCACTTTTTTGGTTTTAATTTGAGTCTTACAAAGATAAAGAATGGCGGATGTATTTCCGGGAGTGACAGAATGATCAGACCAATTTACCAGCATTATCTCCACTAGGAGTACTACTACCACATATGGGATGCTTCAAATTTGAATCTCGACAGAATTTAAAAACAAAATGGTGTGTAGTTGTTGGTGATGAATTGTTTTCCGCCCATCAATCTATTTCCCACAGGCCGCAACATTAGCCTCTCTATATAGCAATTTTCATTGCAAATGATAGGGCATTCTATATTCCTGTCGTCCACCGTTTATACTTTCAAAGTTAGGACGTGCCATTCCATGAGTCGACCCATCCATTGGTGAAGATGAATTTGGGTGACTGGTTCGTTTTCTACGGCTTATTAACTCTTAGCCGGTTATTTAAAGCCAGAAAATATTTTGAGATTGTAATTTTTTTTTCTTTGGCGTTAATAACGGTTTATTCATATAGGTTTTACTAATTAAGCCATAGATGGAGGAGAGATGGGTTCGTACCTTTCCTAAGAGTATTTGCGCGATAGTGAATATAAAGAACCCACCTGGTATTGGAAAGTGCAAAGAGGAAAAATATCATCTAAATTGTGACTGAATAAATACATAAAAACTACACACGATGGCACGAACTGTCACGTGAAGACACGTAGTCAAGAATGCTGATACCGACCTAATACAAGAAACAGAACTTTATGATAATTGCGTATTTTTAGCTCAAGTGCGAAGAGGAAAAATATCATCTAGTTTGTGACTTAATAAATAAATAAAAACGATACACGATGGCACGAACTGTCACGTGAAGACGCGTAGTCAAGAATGCTGAAACCGACCTAGTACAAGGAACAAAACTTTATGATAATTGCGTATTTTAAGCTCAAGGAAAAATATCATCTAAATTGTGACTTAATAAATACATAAAAACGATACGATGGCACGTTCAAGCAATTGTTTGATCTATGTTTTTACGATATTTTTCACATTTTGCGTATAAATTGTTGAACATTTGCTACATATTTATGGAGAAATTCTTCAAAGTTCGTAATGTTTTTCCTCCGGTACTTTTTGACTATCACTAGACATTATCAGGAGCGGCGATGTCATCATTGCCACAGATAAATGTTTTCATTAGCTTCATTCAGGCATTTTAAGGAATGCCATATTTCTAATTTAAATATACCAGACTTTTGTCTAGTAGTAGATTCATGTGTAGAACAGTTTAGAATTATTTGTAAGAGAGTTAATTTGAATACTTTTCCAAAAATTAGTCTTTACAGCATTTTGTGTCTTTCTTTATAGTCATTACTGTTTAGTATTTCAGTATCATCAATTAGTATTTGTCTTATATTACAATTCATATTTTGATTTTGTGCGTTGATCGATATGTGAAAAAAATTCAAAAAGTTCCGATGAGTAGCAAGTTAACCTACGAGAGAGTATTGTACTTGTGTGATCAATAAAATAATTCCACTTTGTTTTTCATTATTAGTGTAGGAGATACACTTTTCCAAAGTGCAAGAGAATTGATAAGCAACATTGTTTTACATAACGGTAATATTGCAGGTCTTCTGTTAGTAATGATCAGGTTAGATGTAATAAATAAATAATAAATCTTCGGTATTAAATACAAAAGTGGTGTAATGCAGCAAACTAAATTTTCAAAGACTTTTTCCTCCTCTCCATATTTTGGATGCATCTAGTTAGAGTATATTAAGTTAATGGTGTTTTTATCTGATATCCTGGAATGAGCTATGAAAGAGCTTACTTCAGATCCCACCATATACAAAATCTTACGATCATTTTATAGAAACTGGTCTCTGGTTTGTTGTAATGTTTCCTTTAGAACCCCCTCTCTCTGTTTCTCTTTCCCCCTCTCTCTCTCTCGCTCTCTCTCTCGCATGTGCATTTTTGTTTTGTTGTATGAGTTGAAGATCATCATGCTTTTTTTATATTATTTTTTATTTCCATTTAGTATGAATGTACGTTTTGCCTTAAAACCACTTACCTTTACAGTCATTTCATAATTATTTTTCTGTTCATTGAAAATGTTTGCTTTCACAAATTGTCGGGTAAAATCTGCTGCTGATGGATTATCAATTATGATTTTTGTGGTAGGTAAATGTACGGGGGGATTTATCAATAATGAGCTATCGTTTGGTTTTCTGAATGGTTTTGGGTTTGGAAATTACACCCCATAGACCTGTCATTTTTAGCCTTCATTTAATGTCCATTTCAATTTCGATTCCTTTAATTATATCCATAATTCCTATTATGGTGAAATTTGAGTTTCTTTTCCTTTTTCATAGGATTATGAGCTTAGCGCCTCTACAGACTTGTTTTCTTTTGTTAATTAAGGCTATCTAGTGTATATATTGTTTATATTCCGGTCAGTTTGCAGGATTCTACCTCTACCTCTTAGCTTCACATAATTACATCAGATGTTCCAAATGGGCACTTCTTTAACCATGCAGTTTCATTGTCGAATAGAAATGGTTTTCGGTAGCGTTAGTATAATTCTCCGTTGATCTGTTGTGATCATTGTGCATAGATGTGCTGAGGAAATGGGCTTATATAAAATAAATTCAGAGATAAATTGATAGAAATTTTGAATATCAAGTTGGCTCAATGCGAAATTTGGGAGAGGTAAGCTTTTGATTCTACCAGATATTTCTTTAGTCAACAAATATTTAAATCTCTTAAAATCCTGTTAAAAACGAACCTATCCTTATGGATAGACACAAGTATAAGGATTTTTAGTCTTATAAAAATCAATTTTGTTTTAATTTCAATAATAACTTCATAGACAGAAATTCGGAATATTGTTAGCATCAGTTCTTAACGGTGTATAGCTTGTCTTGTCTCAGAAGTTCCAGAAATAAGTCAATGCCAAAATATTTTATTTAAACGCTATAATGTATTTAATCTATTATTTATTTATTATTGCATTGAATTCCTTTTGCGTTTATTTTTTCTTTTAAATCATCTTTCCTTCCATTCATTCGGGAAACGAAATCTTATTGTTATTCGTCTTTGTCTATCGTTCAAATAAAATTTTCAAATGTAACAATATTAGAAAAAAAACATGGTAGTCGATTAACAAAATCGAATAATATGCAAATATTGCGGAGTAGTGTGTATTGAATTTTGTTTACTCGGTAAACAATGAAAACAAAAGAAAATTGACACTGTGTAAATTCATTAACCATATCTTGAAGTCTCCACATCAGATTCGTCTGGACTTGCGCGATGTGGATATAGTTCCCGGTGTTTGTTTACTCATTAACCTTTCAACACCAGCTTTCATTGACACTTTATTTCATAATCTTCGTTATATTCCTTAAGGACATTCTGATTTTATAAGTATTTCGCCATCCACACAGAGAACTTCGTCAACACACTGATCAACAACCTGTTACACCTCTTCCTGTTTATAACATCAAAATCCCTAGGTATTTCTTTGATAGTGACAGAAACTGTTTTCATTTGAAACAACATCAAATGTCGAAAACAGAAATCGTCAGGACATGTACAGATTTTGGACGACTTTTCAGTGTCAATGGAAATACCTGGAGGGTTATTCCGTGTTAAGTAACAAAAGCGAAAACTCAAAATCTTCCTTCATAGATATTCACGATTATATTGATAAAATTGACACAATCCTAACGAAAAAAATTGCATAATTATATTAGCCGACATCGGACAATATTCTAACTATTTTTCCTGCGTGTTTATATCGGATTTAATATATAGTCTTATAAAATATTCTTCTCTTTAAGCTGACATATTTGAAGCATAGAGGTGAGTCGCAAGTCATTCAAATAATTAGTTCTTGATCTACGAACAGATCAAAGTAAACGCAAAATAGATAATCCATTAATTGATCCAACATTGTCCATACATTATATCGTGATTATTAATGAAATTTAAGACAATTAACATATTGATACTATATAGATCAATGTTCGTAATTATATAAATAATTATGTTATAATATAATGATATGCAAACTATCGCTTATTTCCCGGTTCACACTCCT
Organism: Acanthosepion esculentum; assembly: GCA_964036315.1. Taxonomy (NCBI): domain Eukaryota; kingdom Metazoa; phylum Mollusca; class Cephalopoda; order Sepiida; family Sepiidae; genus Acanthosepion; species Acanthosepion esculentum. The sequence goes on from OZ038485.1 coordinate 64,104,681, forward strand.
CCGTCTTTCGAACAGGAGAAGAGGTTTATCACTTGTTTCCGGTTTAGGATTTGGGTTCCGTTACCATCTTAATTTTTTATTTTCTCTTTCCCAGTCGACCCTTGTATCTTAGTGACCTTCTCTCCTTTTTTTTAGAGTGTATTCATGAAAAAACAATTAATATCTACTACGCATGTGTAATATCTTTTCACGGATTATTATTAGGATGACGTAGTGATAGCGACAAGTTATCTCTTCTGTACGTTGCTCTATTTACATGTATTCGACTTGACTAAAAGAAGAAAGGTGACATTTTATAGAGCTTCTGACTTGGTTCCGGCACAAATATCTCTTTATCATAAGAGTTGAAAAAAGAAACTAAATGAAATCAGCTAGACTATATAGCCAAATATATATTAAAGTAAAAATTAAAAATTAATAAATTCGTCGTTCTAACCTTTTTTCGTGCGCAGGCGTAGTCACGTCTCTTTCATCCGATGATATCCTAAAGTACGTAACGCCTCATATGATTTTTTTCCCCATTTTCTCATACATTTTCCTAAAATTGTTATAAAGTACTTATATTTATATATTCAGCGTTTAAAAAATATTATTATTATTATTATTATTATTTATCATAATAATGTGATTATTTCCATTATTTTTTTTTTAAAGATTAAAATTATAGTATGTACTTGCTAGCATAGTTTGAATTTTGTTTACTCGGTAAACAATGAAAACAAAAGCAATTGTCACTGGGTAAATAACCATATCTTGAACACTCTGCATCAGATTCGTCTGGACTTGCGCGATTTGGATGTTGTTCCCATGGCATTTTACATCTAAAACATTCAACACCAGCTTTCATTGCTGCTTTATTTCATCCTATTCGTTATATTCCTGAAGGACATTCTGATTTTATAAGTATTCTTCCCCTTTTATAACATTAAAATCTTGAGGTATTTATTTCATAGAGACAGAAAACGTTAGGACCATGTACAGTGTTTGAAAAGTTTTATTCCGTGGTGCGGACTAAAAGGTAAGATCTCCCGAGCTCACGTTGTATTGGGCTGTTGACTTGGTACCAGCATATATATTGATATTATTCCTTTCTCTTAATATATAAACAAGTATATATTCTTTTTAAAAACTTTAATATTCCCTTTCATTATATAAACAGTTTTATCATGTGGATATTTCCATTGCTTCTGGTTCAGTTATTTTATTTTGAGGGATTCAGATCCTTTTGCCACGAGTATTACGTTGGCCTAGTCCCAACAATGAACGGTCGGATCCAGGACAATGCTCTCATTGCGAAATCACAGGTTCACTCTATCGAACGCTGTACAGAAATCTGCTCGCGCGATACCTCTTGTGTTACATTCTTTTACAATTCAAAGACTGGACAATGTCAGACTCACAGCATCTGGCTTCAGCCGAATTCTACTGACCAAATAGACAGTGATTGGGGATACTATCAAATCTACGCAGGTAAGTACCTACTTTATTTATAAACATACTGTCGTTATTGCAAATGTTACGCGTTGTAAAAGATAGAAATCATTATTCTCAGGTACGTGCAGTTGAGGGATATTAAGATATTTTAACAATGATTTCTACTATAAAAAGGCACAAGAAAGATACATTAGGTTGGTGAAAACTGAGTGAAATTGAGATGCCAGGTCGGGACTGATAACATTGCAGATTCTTCGTTGGATTTTATCAAGAATCTCTAAATGCATAGCAGAAGCACCAAACCAGCACACTTATAAAGATATTGCAAGATGAAAAATTGTCTAGTACAACACGATGAACCAACATTCCTAGAAGCAAATCTAGTAATTGAGTCATTATAATCTTTCCACTTCATGTCAACGGAAAGCGTTAGCTCGAAGAAGGCGTAATAAATCACTCTCGTGGAGGATAGCATCAGCCATACTGATGGAAGTCACAAAAGTTACTCCAAGATGTTTGTCCAACCTTTTTCCCTAATGGGCCAATTTAGAAATTTAGGTATATTCACCAGACCCCAAATGTACCTTATTTAAAACGTTCAAAGCATAAATAATTCATATAACAAATATATATAATTACAAAAAATACTGTGTTATTGAGAGTAAAAAATAGAAATTATACATAAACAAAATGAAATAAAATCAACGTGATTTTTGACATTACTTTCCTTTTATAATATTGTCTGCTTTTCTGGTACTAGTGTTTATTCTAAGAATATTAGTTAAATTGGAAACATTCAACGCATCTCTTTTTGCAGTACTGATGTTTTTCATGCACGAAAAGAATTGTTCACCGCAGTATGTACTACCCAACAAACATATCAGTTTTCTAGATAAGCTAAATGATTTTTATTTAGAATCTTATTATTTATAATTTATGAATCACTCTCCTGGGGGATAGCATCAGCCATACTGATGGAAGTCACAAAAGTTACTCTAAGATGATTAAACTGAATTTTGGATTTCTATCTTCCTTTCTTTAAAAGGGACTCTCGTGTCAAGATGCATGGTATTGATGTCTATGTTCGGAAACATCTCCTAAGGCCAGTGGACTCTCTCTAGATTACAAGAGGGTGCTGAACAGTAGCAGATACTATATTAAATCTCCATGTAGCAAGCGGATGTGACAGGATCCCTGCAGTCGTCCTCAAGTAATGTGCTCCTGAACTGGCTCCTGTTCTCTCCAAACTTTATAACAAATGCCTCGCTGCTTCTTGCTTTCCAGTTTTTTGGAAGCCAATCTATGTAGTATAATTATTAATAATTAATAATATAAGTACTTTCTTTCATTACGAGCTGTTCAGCGCAATTCTAAAGAACTCAACAGATATATGGCTCTAAAATGTTTTACTGATACAATTAAAGAAAACTCTGGTTAGAATTTTGTTACCAAAAGTCTATTGACTTAATATATATCAATAAATCTTAGCTTCTGTCCCATTTCAGAGGGCTGCGATCCCCAAGATGGCCTGATCTTTGATCGAAAGCAAAATCTTTGTTATTTTATCTCCAGCGACAAGAAATCGTGGGACGATGCCAATCAGGAATGCATTCAAAGAGGCTTGCGATTTCTACAAATAAAAACCAAAGAATTTCAGCATATCTTGGGGAAGACACTGGCGTATTCGATTGGTGAGTTTTTGTCTCCAATGAAGTTCTACAACGTGTTATACTGTCAGATTTTATAAGTATTTATTGCATGTTTTAAATTCGATCATTGTAATCCAAATGTTGTGAAATTCTGAGAAAGGTAATTTTTAAGCAATTATCTGTTTTTTTTAATTCGACATTATTTGCTATTACTACAAACGTTTAGTGAGTACACGTGTTTGAGTCGTTATTCCTATTTGAGGCATTAATTTCATTATTTTAAAAAGAGGCTAGTTGCTGAATCACGTGAACACGCTAATTATAAATTTGTAGTCATGAGGTTTCTCTCCGTTTCCGTAAGGAGGAAGTTAAACTCTGACAGCTTCTTTCCCAGAACTGTAACATTGTGGAACGGACTCCCGAGATGATACTTCCTCGAAAATTACAATCTTAACTTCTTCAAATACAGGCTCAACCGCTATCTATTCTTCAAATTCTCATTATATACAATTTTTCTTTCTTCCTCATCCCTTACGCCCTAACAACATTCTCATTCTGTATTGTTTGCCTTTTCGACTTAGAGCGAATGAGCAATAGTAATATAAAAATGCTAAACATTTGCTACGTATAAGCAATATTTCTGATGATTCTTTAATTCACTGCATCGTTATAGAATGCATTTATATCAGCCTTTTCAAAATTCCTTAACAGAAAATGTATTAATTTTTTCCGTATAAAAGCAACCTGAAATAAATGCAATCTATGTTTCTGAGGTTCTCGAGCAGTACGATATTAATGGGAAGTTGCTAACCAACATGCTGGCCATATATACTAACAGCAGGAGCGCAGTCCGCGCGGCAAGCGAAACGTCTGACTGGTACCCAGTAACATTTGGAGTTATGCAAGGCTGTAATCTCTCTCCTCTACTGTTCGTGATCTACATGGACCAGATTACAAAGGAGGCCAATCCAGATACTGACGCACTTAACGAACTCATGTTCGCCGACGACCAGGCAATACGAACAACGACAGGATTCAGCTGCAGGAATACACTGACCAACTCAAATCAAGCTGCGAGAAATACGACATGAAGATCAGTGTCAGTAAGGTCATGACCGTCAGCAAGAGACCAGAAAAACTGGGCATAAACATCAATGGGACCCAGTAAAAACAAATGAAATTGACATTGTTCGGACAGTTGTCCATATCTTTGTTGTCATATTCACGAGGTTTAGGCCGTTGTACGCTCCGGCCTTCTTCAGGTGATTGGAATTACAAACCGAAACATTTATTTCATCCACCAGGGTAGACTGTTCTAGTTCTACGTGCTATACCTCTTCCGGATGTCTCAGTATCAGTTATTCAAGTTTTTTTTTCACTCTTTCACTAGCCATTGAAATCGATTTAACCAACGTTTTTATCCACTGGGCCATGTGTCCTTGAGCACGTCAGTGTATGAATTTTTGGGACTTATAAGCATAATGTCTCAAAACATTTTTACCGAAATTCATATTATAATTTTGCTTTTATTATTCTTATTACACCGGGGTACTTCAGGTGGAAAAAAAAACAAACTTGGAGAATTGAGTTAGGGAGAGATAAATGATACTGAGACAACTGGTGAAACCAAAAAATCACCATGCTTCACCCCGGCCTGTTCAGCCGCTAGAGCCAATAGGAATACATTTTCCGACTATTCCCACCACAATAGATGCATATTTATTTCTGAACGTAATAATTGTAAACGTATCACTGAAGGAGTTAATTTATTGTTTGCTAATTGAATGAGGCACCTTATAGGCTCTAACAACGGCTCTGTAAATAGTGTCTTAAATAAGAATAAGTATTCTATCTCTCCTCTCATCACTCCATTTGAGGGGTTAACATCTTCTGGTGATAAAGTAGAATATTGTGCTCGTAGGTGTTCTGCAAATTCTACACTTCATTCATCTGGAATATCTTTGCCTGACTTTCCAATTAGAAAAGAGTATTTGTTGAGTGATATGCATTCTTTCCATGGTTTCTACTAACACCACTAAACTGGATCCCTACAAATTATGTGGTCCTGATAGTAACCCTGAGATAGACCTTAAGAATGTGCTCCTGAACTGGCACCTGTTCTCTAAAAAGTCTACAATAAATGCCCTGCTGCTTCTTGCTTTCCTGCTTCTTGCTTCTGTAGTTTCAGTCATTAAGAACTCTGGTGAAACATTTGATCCTTCTACAACGTAACCAAGAGATTCCTTACCTTTTTTTATTTATTATAAAAAATATATAGCAAATCTGACATGGTTAGCCATTAAAGTAATCCCTATCGAAATCCAGAAACTTTTGACAATGTGACTTCAGTTGCGCAATACCATGGCGGTAAAAAACCCAGGTGTGGTACCTAGACTTTATGAATTTAAACACAGTACCTTATTGGCAAAAAGGTATCATTAATGTACGCCTTGAAATGGCGAGATGCAACCGTAAGTTTATGTTTACAGTTTTTTCTCTCGCGCTTCTCGCTTGTAGAACCCCCTTCCGTCTTCTTGATTTCCAACCAACTTTGATCTTCAAAAATTTAAATACAATGTCAATCATTACTTACTGCCTTCTTGATTCCACTTCTTTTATTACTCTCGATCAATAATAATGATTTTATTATTGGTTCACACTAATAAACCATTCTTTGCTGCTTGGCTTGGGGCGAAATAATTGAAAAAATCATTTTTTTCCTTTTTAATGTTGATCTTTTTAAGCTCGAATTACTTTCATACCGTTCGTATTCAATTTGATAAGAAGGAAATTATATACAAGCAGCTTCTTCACGGGAACCACCACTTTTTGGAACAAAATTCAGATATTTCACTGATCACTAGAATCCGAACTGTTTCAAGACTAGCATCACGAGTTTTCCCCCCTCGTACTCTCCACATACTTTCTTCTTTTATGTCTATACCATCTACCTTGAGTGGCTCTTGGTCGTTGTAAACGGTGAATATTTATTAAAAAAGAAATCATTTCAGAAATTTGGATGCTATCTTTCACTTTAGTCTCATTTACTTTTTCATTTTAATGTAGATATTTTTCTTTTTGTTTTGCTTGTCGATTCTTTTCTCATTTAAAATCGGTTTTTCTTTTCGAATAAGATTTACATTTGACAAATGAATCATGTTAAAATATTAATCATTTTTTTTTATTCTAGAATATTCATCCTACGTTGGATGCTACAAAGATTCGAGTTTTCGAATCTTTCCGCATTATACAGGCAGTTTTTCTTATATGACCATTGATGTATGTAGGAACAGATGCTACAGGGATGGCTATAAATATGCAGGTCTTCAAGTAAGTATCTTGCTATTTAGTGAGTTTTAAACTCCTTCACAGTTGAAATGAAAAACGGTATGAAATCTCCTAAGTCCGCTATAAGGAGCACAAAAATATATAAAGATCGTCTGATTCAGAAATGTCAACATTTTAGACCACTTAATGATGCAGTCATCAATGCTAATGGCGGATTCATCAAGTAGATGTTACAAGAAGAATCTCAAGAGCTCATCCCTTAGATAATCTCGGACGCCCACCCTCCCCGTACTAATAAACGATATAATGCCCTAGAAATAAATAGTCGGTTGTCGGAGAGGCTTTCTTGAACCCGTGTGAAGCTTTCAGAGCACATCGACACTAGCGATAGTAGGAACACACGTATCGAACTGAACGTCGGGCCACGCCTTCACCATCATGAACAATTTTCAAAGTCGGTAATGATTGCTTTATTAACGTCTTCCTTCCCGAAGTCGTTGTTAGTGTTATTTTGCAGACACTCATCCAAATGCAGCCCTTACAGACTTATCGCTGTTGATCTTGGCTGCTGTCATTGTCTCATATCTGCTGATGTTCTTGCTAACGTCGTCAATCTATTGCTTTTCAGGAACGCGGTGGTCACGTCGTTAGCATATGCAGAATACCTGAAGAAGATGGTCGCACCAGGGAGGGTGATCCTCTCTAGGGCCGGATTCGTTTTTAACTTAAGAAAGAAAGGCTTGAACGCAAGAATATAAAGCAACAGCGAAAGCGCGCAAAGTTAACGATTTGCTCCGAACAAAATTAGAGGTTTCGATCTTACTATGTTCACTTACACTATCGCAACTGGAGGACCTATACAAATGATGAATCCAGGGGCGAAATTACGGACCGATGCCGACCGACTCGAAGAGATCCTCGAGAAAACGATGGTCAACCCTATCAAAAGCTTTGGACTGATCTAAATTGATCAGTGTGTCTTCACTGTTGACTTATTATTGTACGATCAAGCGTACCAGATGAAAGTTGTCCCGGATAGTCTTACACTTCACAGCACAAGTCTGCACGGGATTAATCAGATAGATAAGGCAGCCCGCAAGCTGTTACCTGAGAATTTTTTTTAAAAATCTTTGATTTTGCTTTCAACAGAATTATGGGTCGGAAATTATTAATCCCATTCCTTCTATGTTTATCCCTACGCAGTAACTTGATCACACCTATGAGGAAACGTTCCGGAATATTCCCGTTCTTCATCCATTTGTTAAAGAATCGTGCCAACAGAAAAAGTATTATGCGCTCGAGGCGGATTTTGATCAGTTTGTGATGGAAATCCAGAAGCTTTCTTCTCTGGGTAGGAAGCGGCGAGATGACTAGCCACTCCACACTTCCAAGAGTTTGTTTTCTTCCCAATCATGAATGTAGGCGGAGGCTTCACTGTCCAACATTCGAACCTCCACAAACACAGCTCATAATCACGCGGGACACTCAGCTATTAAACGTATTGCATAAGAGTACAAACGAAAATCATTCTTTAATAAGAATAATATATATAGTATTCTCACCAATGAAAATTAGATCTATATGTATATATGCAATCGTAACTTTCCACGAATTTTTTTTATTATTATTTGTGGAGAGTCATGAATTTCCACATGTCATATCTGTCCTTTCTTCCAAGACAATAGTAAATATCAATAGAAGATAGATATTTGAAAATCATATATTTTCCCTTTGGATTTTTACTACTGTGTAAAATTCGAGCGATATTTGTTTCGTTTCAGAGAAAAAATGCCTGTTATTGTGGTGATGGTGACTATGACAAATATGGTGAATCTACAGACTGTGTAGACAGTTGTGCTGGCAACGAAAATGAAATATGTGGTGGAAACTGGGCCAGCTCTGTGTATAAAATTGGAGGTCAGTAATTGTTATACTAACTTCACTCAAGGTAGATTCTTACTGCTGAAATGGTTAAGACGAAGGAACTGTGCGGTATAAATAAAAGAGGCGGTGGTAGGAATAGATAACGGTTGACCATTGATTGAAGAGATTCTTGTGTTCAACAAAGCATCCAAGCGGGAATCCCTTCTGCAGTGTAGCAGTCCTTTTGAAGAATCTGTCCGAGTGGAAATTTCTCCTTCCACTATTAATACGGAGGAAATTAGGGTGATTGTAATCCGGGGAAGTTTCATAGTGTGTGCCATCTGTAGAGGTTTTTAATTGCTAAAACGAAAGAATAGATCTCATGTGAACAGATAGATACCTTGGAAATAATGACTGAGTAACAATAGACTTTTAGGCAGAATTGACAATAAGTCTCCCCATTTAAAAAAGACCACGATTTTGAACATTGTCAAGGCTCAGAAGAATGCATTGCAGACCAGATATGGCAACAATTTTCGATTTTGGATATAATCTGAGACTTTGAAAGTTAAAATATGGCAGAAGTAGCCAAGAACATATTTGAATAATAAAGTGAGCAGATAATCTTTTAGGTATCTTCATTAATGGATCATCTGGAATTCCACTTGATGTCTGGAGAGAATTTGATTTCTGATATCGTAAGCTCTAATACCAACTTCCAGATTATGACGTTGGTTGGTTGTTTAGGTTTAACGGCATATCAACACCTCTATGGGTATTTAATTCCGAAATCTGAATATTTGTACTCAGTTTTTATGGCTTCAACTACATAATTTTACATTTTCAGGGTAAACTTATGATTTTTTTAGATATATTGTTTGTAGATATTATATATTACTCCTTATTCCAATAAACATTTATTTTTATATGTTAGTGCTGTATTAATTGTCATTTTGCCATAAAAATCTCTTACTACAGGTCATTTATTTTTATAAATATATTGCTGCTATTTTTGCTATAGTGATTTTTTGTACATGTGAACCGCCAATCAAAAATTAAAACACTATTTTCCCAATGATGTGGCCCTAACAGGAACTACCAATGCCGGATCAGAATGGACTTGGGAACAGTAGCAATTAAGAGGTGGTGCCATGCTCCTCATCCCCCACCACACCGTTCATGAGCTTCGCATCTGGATATAGTTTAATTTCGGTTTCAAAAAGGTGATATTCCCGGAAACCTCTTATGGTAGAATTTTTGGATTAACTTATAAAAGTAGCTGACGCTAACAATAACGTCATCATGGATATTGGAATGCTATGTTACAGATTGTGATTTAGATTTCATTCATTATCTAAGAAATATTATACAGCATTACATTTCAATGGTAATCAAATTGTTTAAGAGTAAAGGGGTGGTTATCTCTTCCCCTTAAAATGAACGGCAAAATCAATAAATCTTAGATATGCACTGACAAATTGTCCATCGATTAAGCCAGCGGTTTTCAATCAGTTCACACGGACACAATCATCAGCCCTGAAAGGTAACCAAATTAACAGAACAGTAATCTTTGAATTATATATTTTTAATGCTAGAGGCACTAAGCATATGACTTCCATATCTAAGTCAGTTTCAACTGATGACGTTGACTTATCGTTAATAGAAGATGAGCTGATCACTATAATGCCTGATCGTGGCTTACAAATTAAGCAGAAAGAAGTGTCCATTGATCGTCTTTGGGCTTCCATTAAAGAAGAACATCCTTTAATAGCTGGTAAAGCGTTGAAGATTTTATCGCAATTTTCTACCTTATCCCTCTGTGAATTAGCATTTTCTTCACTTACCAGCATTACATGCAAAACTATATCAAACTGTATTAATGAGTTAAAGAGAGTATGTTTATAAGATATAATACGCAACATTAAAAGAATTGCCAAACACATCAAGGACAAGTTTCACACAAGCATATTTACATATAGAATGTAATGTCCTTAAAATAAATGCTTATAACAAGAGCTTTAGGCTCCATACTTTCTAGCCAACTTTGATATTCAAAATTTAGATGTAATGTCAATAGTTATTGTTGTAATGGTATAACCCAAATTCCCCATTCACGATAATGGACAAACTGTCTGCTGTGGTCGTACTTAATCGGCAAACAGTCAGTCCATTATCGTGAATGGGGAAGTTGGGTTATACCATCACAACAGTTATTTACTGTCTTCTTGATTACTCATCGATTGTTTTCGCTCCTTAATAAGGCTTCTCTTTTTACTTATTCTTTCATACCTACTCACCCCTGGTGTCTTAGGAAATTTACTAATTTACAGAGGATGAAATGTCTTTTTTTAAATGCAGATATAAAATATATTGTCTTAAAAATAAATGCTTATTTCACGAGACTTCTTTCATATTTTTCTATTTTCAAATTTCTAATTTCTCCTCATTAAAATTTAAAGTGCACTCCAGTGTTTAAGTTATTCTTCAAGTGAACTGTGAAGTAAAAAGAGAATAAAAGATTTAAAATTGTTGGATCAAGATTTTTTTCTTCGGTCATTCTGTATCTAGACATCTTTTATGCAAAAATAGCTAATATAGTGATTACTTCCGGATCAAGACGTAAATCCACCTGCGGATTAAGTCATAACTCCACTGTACTATAAGGATTTAGCAACTTCATCTCAGATATGGCATTAATTATTCATTATTTTTTGTTTAATTTGTATTTTGTAAAGATAAATCATGGTAGGTGCAGTCGTGTACTTCCGGAAGTGATAGAATGAGCAGACCATTGTAAAAGCACGGGAGTCAGATCAGACCAAAAATGGAGTATTGCTGCAGCATCTGGACTGGAAATTGCCGCACTTTCCAGGCTTGTCAGAATTCGCGGACTTGTGGGTGATGAATTGTTTTCCACTATTCAATCCCTTTCCGACAGACGAAACATTGTTAGTGTTATGGGAACTTACTCATAATATAAATAGACTATTCCATACCCCATAAATACTAAGAGTGAGACAGAGTGTGTCACAGTGAGTGAGAGAGTGAGTCAGGCAGTCGGCTAGACGATGACAGTAAGACATTGGAATAGTGATACTTCGAGACAACAGAGTTCTCTCTAACCTAACCTGATTGTTGTTACTAACACTTCTACTTCTTTTGTACATATTTCTATTGGTAATATATCTGTGTTTTTCCATACCTGTGTTCGAACTATTCTTCATTGGTTCTACCTTGGATCATCACTGTAGTACAAGGAACTTGGACCATAACAGTTAGCTGTGGCAATTTTCATTACACTTGTTCTTGCGATGTACATTCATGGAAGACACCTATTTATACCATCAAAGCTATGACCTGCCATAACTTGAATCGACCCCTACTCATTTTCTTAATATGGCTTAATGAAGAGAAAATTTCACTCAAATAGGTTCTTTCCTATGAGTTTACAAGTATCTCATTGAGTAAACCAGTAACGCATCTGATTGGCATTTTATCGAGTGAACATCAGTAAAAGGAAATTCTCTTCTCCCTTTAGTTATAGGTTCCGTACGCGGAAATAGCGTTTATTTTTAGTCTCTTCGTGTAAATCGTAGAAGTTACGGAAACTAAATGAATTTTTTTTTCTTTTGCTTCTTTTTTTAGATTTCTGTTATATCGGCTTAAGAAACGAAAACGGTACCAATAAATGGAGTGACGGCCAGCTTTTAACCGGCTTCTCTGATTGGATGACAACGAATCCTTTAGATCTTAAATACTCCTGCATCTATCTCGATCCTCTGCGGGACTATAAATGGAATAAAAGACCCTGTAAGGATAAAGTGTACTTTATGTGCGAAAAGGTGTTAAAACGCGCATAGAACGGCATCGATTTGAATCAATTATCTGCTTTCTATTTTTGTCTGTCTATGAATCGTATTTTTAAAACGGTATTTTTTCTCTGTCGGTGAGGCTTAAAACAGAGATGAATTAAACCTTCGGGATGGACGATGGAAACTTCGGCATAAACCTGACCAACGTTTAACATTTCACCCAAGTGTAACCTGGAGCAAAATTAACCATTTGAGGCAAATGTAAAACAGATCTATGGCTACCTGTTGACTCGAGCGTATTTTAGCACAAATGTAAACCGGACCAATATCGCGTTATTTTGACTTAATAAATACATATAACTTTCGACTTAATAAATACATAAAAACGATACGATAGAACAAACAATTATGTGAAGATGCGTAGGCAAAACTGACCTGAAACGGACCTTGTACAAGAAACAAAACGTTTTGATAATTGCTTATAAAAAAAATTGATATTGGACACGCTATATTCATATGTATACCTGAAACTATAAAAATGTTTTAAATGTAGAAAAAATAAATTAAAATTAAATATTTCTTCACAAAATCATTTCGTTTGTTATTAGACTTACGTATATATATATATATATATATATATATATATATATATATATATATATATATATATATATATATATATATATATATATATATATATATATCTGTGTGTTCACGTGTGTGTTTTGTATGTTCACACATGTGTGTGTGTGTTCGTGCGTGCGAACACACACGAACACAAATGTTATAAAAATCAATCGATAAGGCATGTTTGACTAATGTTTTAAACACATTTTTCCATTTTGCGTATAAACTGTCGCATATTTGCAACATATTTATGGAGAAATTCTACAAAGTTCGTAATATTTTTCCTCGGGTACTTTTTTGACCATCTGTAAAAATTATCAGGAGAGTCGATGTCATCATTGCCATAGATGTTATTCCAGAATTTCCTCTAGTAGTAGATTCCAGTGTAGAACAATTTGGAATTATTTGTAAGAGGGTTACTTTGAATACTTTTTCAAAAATTAGTCTTTTCAGCATTGTGTATCTTTCTTTATAGTCAGTACTGTTTAGTATTTCAGTATCATCAATTAGTATTTGTCTTATATTTCAATTCATATTTTGATTGTTGTACATAAGATCGATATATGAAAAACTTCACCGATGAGTAGCAAGTTAACCTACGAGAGAGTGTGTTGTGTGATCAATGAAATAATTAATTCTAATTTCATTATTAGTGTTGGCGATACACTATACAAAGTACAAGAGAATTTATAAACAACATTGATTTGCATAACGGTAATTGTTATGGAACCTTACCTATAACGACTGAGTGACCTCTTCCTGACACTATAAATACTGCGCCTCTCGAAAGTGGGAAGAGACGGAATCGAGTCGTGAGCAGTCTCTGACTGTGTGCGACTTCTGTCGAACTCTCTGCTTTGCCAGAGAGGAACCCGGACGAGGCTTTGCCGAAGGGCAGAGTTTCGTCCGGGGAGGTAGACAGTCCCTGAACCCGTTTATACGGGTTCTAAATGGGCATTTTTTTGGCTAAGCCAACGGGCACGGGGAGGCCACATTAAACCGGCCTTGTGCCACATTCGACCCACGTGGGAGGGTTGTTAAATATTGAGATGGAATCGAGTCGAGCCAATAGTAGTTCACTCCAAACCAGAGTGACAGTCATACTAACACCTTCAACATCTTGTATTATTATTCTGTGTAATATATCTTTGTTATTTCTAATCTTATGTTCGTGTTGTTCTTCCTTGCTCCTAACCTTGGACCATAACAGTAATATTTGAGGTTTTGTCTTAGTAATGATCAGATTAGATGTAATAAATAAATAATAAATCTTCGGTATTAAATACAAAAGTGGTGTAAAGCAGTAAACTAAATTTTCAAAGGCTGTTCCCTCCTCTTCATATTTTGGATGCATCTAGTTAGAGTATATTAAGTTAATGGTGTTTTTATCTGATATCCTGGAATGAGCTATGAAAGAGCTTACTTCAGATCCCACCATATACAAAATCTTACGATCATTTTATAGAAACTGGTCTCTGCTTTGTTGTGATGGTTCCCTTAGACCCCACTCCCTCTCTCTCTCACTCTTTGTTTCTCTTTCCCTCTCTCTCGCATGTGTATTCCTTTTGTTTTTTTGTATCATGAGTTTAACCTCAGGATACTTTTTTATTTCCTTTTTTATTTCCATTTGGTTTGAAACTTCGTCTTGCCTTAAAAAGAAAATTACACCCCATAGAATTTTCAAACCCAAAACCATTCAGAAAATCAAACGATAGCTCATTATTCATAAATCCCCCCACATACATTTACCTATCACAAAAATCATAATTCATAATCCATCAGAGGCAGATTTTACCCGACAATTTATCAAAGCAAACATTTTCAACGAAGAAAAGCCACTATGAAACGAGAGTAAAGAAAATTTCTTTTTAAGGCAAGACGAAGTTTCAAACCAAATGGAAATAAAAAAGGAAATAAAAAAGTATCCTGAGGTTTCCCATAACAGTTAGTTTACTTCTTAAACATTCAACACCAGCTTTCATTGAAGCTTTATTTCATCATCTTCGTTATATTGCTTAGGGACATTCTGATTTTATAAGTATTTCGCCATCCACACAGAGAACTTCGTCAACACACTGATCAACAACCCGTTACACCTCTTCCTGTTTATAACATCAAAATCCCTAGGTATTTATTTGATAGTGACAGAAATTGTTTTCATTTAAAACAATATCAAATGTCGAAAATCGCTCATCTTTTCATGAAAACAGAAATCGTTAAGACATGGATTTTGGACATCTTTTCAGTGTCAATGGAAATACCTGGAGGGTTATTCCGTGTTAAGTAACAAAAGCGAAAACTCAAAATCTTCCTTCATAGATATTCACGATTATATTGATACAATTGACAGAATTCTAACAAAACAAATTACATAACTATATTTGTCGACATCGGACCATGTTCTAACTATTTTTCCTGCGTGTTTATATCGGATTTAATATATAGTCTTATAAAATATTCTTCTCTTTAAGCCTACATATTTGAAGCATAGAGGCGAGTCGCAAGTCATTCAAATAATTAGTTCTGGATCTACGAACAGATCAAAGTAAACGCGAAATAGGTAATCCATTAATTGATCAATCTTGTCCATACATTATATGTTGATTATTAATGAAATTTACGACAATTAATATGTTGATACTATATAGATCAATGTTCGTAATTGTATAAATAATTTTTTATTATTATTATTATTATTATTATTATTATTATTATTATTATTATTATTATTAATAATAATAATAATAATAATAATAATAATAATAATAATAATAATAATATCTATCATAATGATATGGTTATTTCCATTACTTTTGTGTCAGTTATCTTGTTTTGAAAGATTAAAATTATGGATATTTAGTTGCTAGTGTATTTTGAATTTTGTTTACTCGGTGAACAATGAAAAGAAAAGAAATTGTCACTGTGTAAATTCATTAACCATATCTTAAATGAACTCTCCACATCAGATTCGTCTGGACTTGCGCAATGTAGATATAGTTCCCATGGTTTTTTACATCTTAAACATTCAATACCAGCTTTCATTGCTGCTTTATTTCATAATCTTCGTTATATTCCTGAAGGACATACTGATTTTATAAGTATTTCGTCATCCGCGCAGAGAATTCGTCAATACACATATAAAAACTCCTTCCCGTTTATAACATTAAAATCTTGAGGTATTTATTTCATAGAGACAAAAAACGTTAGGACCATGTACAGTGTTTGAAAAGTTTTATTCCGTGGTGAGGACTAAAAGTAAGATCTCCCGAGATCACGTTGTATTGGGCTGTTGACTTACTATCAGAACATATATTGATATTATTCCTTTCTCTTAATATATAAACAACTATATATTCTTTTTAAAAACTTTAATATTCCTTTCCAGTATATAAACAGTTTTATCATGTGAAAATTTCCATTGCTTCTGGTTCAGTCATTTTGTTTTGAGAGAGTCAGATCCGTTTCCTATGAGAATTACGTTGCTCCATTCCCAACAATGAACGGTCGGATCCAGGACAATGCTCTTCATTGCGAAATCACAGGTTCCCTCTATCGAACGCTGTACAGAAATCTTCTCCCGCGATACCTCTTGTGTTACATTCTTTTACAATTCAAAGACTCGACAATGTCAGACTCACAGCATCTCACTTCAGCCGAATTCTACTGACCATCATTGATTGATTGATTGATTATTTAACCAGCATATCGACCTTCGTTGGGCCATTTAATGCTGAAAAAGTTTTTTTCCAAAAAGTATAGTTGGTAATATTATTTTTTCAAAAACGTATATCTGGTAATAATATTTTTTCAAAAACGTATAGCTGGTAATAATATTTTTTCAGAAACGTAGAGCTGGTAATAATATTTTTCAAAAACGTAGAGCTGGTAATAATATTTTTTCAAAAACGTAGAGCTTGTAATAATATTTTTCCCAAAACGTAGAGCTGGTAATAATGTTTTTTCCAAAAACGTAGAGCTGGTAATGTTTTTTTCAAAAACGTATAGCTGGTAATAATATTTTTCAAAAACGTAGAGCTGGTAATAATATTTTTTCATTTTCATTCTGTTTTTTCAAAAACGTATAGCTGGTAATAATATTTTTCCAAAAACGTAGAGCTGGTAATAATATTTTTTCAAAAACGTAGAGCTGGTAATAATATTTTTCAAAAACGTAGAGCTGGTAATAATGTTTTTTCCAAAAACGTAGAGCTGGTAATAATGTTTTTTCCAAAAACGTAGAGCTGGCAATAATATTTTTCAAAAACGTAGAGCTGGTAATAATATTTTTTCATTTTCATTCTGGTCTTTTGTGATCTTTATAAAAAAGAAATTATTTTGTTGATAAAATTTAATTGCTTAGCTACTCAAATAAAGTTCAAATATGCGGATGTAGTTTGTCGTCATACCCAGGACGCGGATGTAGTTTGTCGTCATATCCAGGACGCGGATGTAGTTTGTCGTCATACCCAGGACGTGGGAAAAACATGGAAGTTCACTATTTGCCCATAGCTGGGACCCCAACAGGTGCTACCACCCCGGGTCTGGGTGGACCTGGGAACACTAGCAATTAAAAGGTGGTTCCACGCTTCCTCAAAACCTCTTGATCAGAGGCCTTGCTGTTGGATGCAGTTTAACATCGTACACAGGACGTTCTACTGACCAAATAGGTGGAGTTTGGAGATACTATAAAATCTATGCAGGTAATTAATTTATTTATAAACATACTGTCGTTATTGCAAATGTTATTAGGATATTTTAGCAATGATTTCTAGTATAAAAAGGCACAAGGAAGATACATTAGGACGGTGAAAAACTGAGTGAAATTGAGATGCTAGATCGGGACTGATAACATTGCAGATTCTTCTTTGGATTTTATCAAGAATCTCTAAATACATAGCAGAAGTACCAAACAAGATGTGACTGAAATAGGCAATGCATGAACAAACAGCACACTTATAATGTTGCAAGATGAAAAGTTTTCTAGTACAACACAATGAACCAACTTTCCGAGAAGCAGATCTAGTAATTGATTCATTATAATCTTTCCACTTCATGTCAACGGAAAGCGTTAGCTCGAAGAAGGCGTAATAAATCACTCTCGTGGAGGATAGCATCAGCCATACTGATGGAAGTCACAAAAGTTACTCTAAAATGGTTGTCCAACCTTTTTCCCTAATGGGCCAATTTAGAAATTTAGGTATATTCACCAGACCCCAAATGTACCTTATTTAAAACGTTCAAAGCATAAATAATTCATATAACAAATATATATAATTACAAAAAATACTGTGTTATTGAGAGTCAAAAATAGAAATTATACATAAACAAAATAAAATAAAATCAACGTGATTTTTGACATTACTTTCCTTTTATAATATTGTCTGCTTTTCTGGTACTAGTGTTTATTCTAAGAATATTAATTAAATTGGAAACATTCAACGCATCTCTTTTTGCAGTACTGATGTTTTTCATGCACGAAAAGAATTGTTCACCGCAATATGTACTACCCAACAAGCATATTAGTTTTCTAGATAAGCTAAATGATTTTTATTTAGAATCTTATTATTTATAATTTATGAATCACTCTCCTGGGGGATAGCATCAGCCATACTGATGGATGTCACAAAAGTTACTCTAAGATGATTAAACTGAATTCTGGATTCCTATCTTCCTTTCTTTAAAAGGGACTCGTGTCAAGATGCATGGTATTGATGTCTATGTTCTGAAACAGCTCCTAAGGCCAATGGACTCTCTGTAGATTACAAGAGGGTGCTGAACAGTAGCAGATACTATATTAAATCTCCATGTAGCAAGCGGATGTGACAGGATCCCTGCAGTCGTCCTCAAGTAATGTGCTCCTGAACTGGCTCCTGTTCTCTCCAAACTTTATAACAAATGCCTCGCTGTTTCTTGCTTTCCAGTTTTTTGGAAGCCAATCTATGTAGTATAATTATTAATAATTAATAATATAAGTACTTTCTTTCATTACGAGCTGTTGAGCGCCATTCTAAGGAATTCAACTGATATATGGCTCTAAAATGTTTCACTTACCAACATTACATGCAAAACTATATCAAACTGTATTAATGAGTTAAAGAGAGTATGTTTATAAGATATAATACGCAACATTAAAAGAATTGCCAAACACATCAAGGACAAGTTTCACACAAGCATATTTACATATAGAATGTAATGTCCTCAAAATAAATGCTTATATGAGGAGGCTTACTTTAGCATCATACTTTCTAGCCAACTTTGATATTCAAAAATTTAAATACAATGTCAATAGTTATCTTCTTGATTACTCATCGATTGTTTTCCCTCCTTAAAAAGGCTTCTCTTTTTACTTATTCTTTCACACCCACTCACCCCTGATGTCTTAGGAAATTTAATAATTTACAGAGAATGAAATGTCTTTTTTTTAAATGCAGATATAAAATATAGTGTCTTAAAAATAAATGCTTATTTCGCGAGACTTCTTTCATGTTTTTCTATTTTCAAATTTCATGAATAATTTTTCCTCATTAAAATTTAAAGTGCACTCCAGTGTTTAAGTTATTCTACAAGTGAACTGTGAAGTAAAAAAGAGAATAAAAGATTTAAAATTGTTGGATCAAGATTTTTTTCTTTTGTCATTCTGTATCTAGATATCTTTTATGCAAAAATCGCTAATATACTAATTACTTCCGGATCAAGACGTAAATCCACTTCCGGTTGAAGATATAAATCCACTGCACTATAAGGATTTAGCAGCTTCATCTCAGATATGGTTTCAATTATTCACTATTTTTTGCTTAATTTATCTCTTGTAAAGATAAATCATGGTAGGTGTAGTCATGTACTTCCGGAAGTGATAGAATGAGCAGACCATTGTAAAAGGACGGGAGTCAGATCAGACCAAAAATGGAGTATGGCTGCAACATCTGGGCTGGAAATTGCCGCACTTTCCAGGCTTGTCAGAATTCGCGGACTTGTGGGTGATGAATTGTTTTCCACTGTTCAATCCCTTTCCGACAGACGAAATATTGTGAGCTAATTTGTAGCAATTTTCATTACACTTGTTCTTGCGATGTACATTCCTGGAAGACAAATATTTATACCATCAAAGCTATGACCTGCCATACCATGAATCGACTCCTACACATTTTCTTCATATTGCATGTAAGAAAAGGTATTAAAACGTCCATAGAGCGACAACGATTTGAATCAATTATCTGCTTTGTATGTAGGTCTATGAATCTTATTTTTAAAACAGTACTTTTTCTCTGTCAGTGAGGCTTAAAACAGAGATGAGTAAAACCTTCTGGATGGACCATACACAATCTGACCAATGTTTAACATTTCACCCAAGTGTAAACTGGAACAAAATTAACCATTTGACGCAAATGTAAACCAGATCTATGGATACCTGTTGACTAAAGTATAAATCGAACGTATTTTTACCTCAAATGTAAACCTGACCAACATCTCGTAATTTTGACTTCTTTTTTGTTTTTAAGCCTATCACCCCAAGCAAGGCTGGTGGCCACTGTCACACATGGGGTTACAGAAGGGTTGGAGGAAGAGCAGATAGGAGTGGTAAAGGAAGGGATGTGGAGAAAGAGAAGGGCGGAGGGTCGATCAAGGCAGGGGGGTTACAGAAGATATAGAGCGAGAGCAGATAGGAATGAAAGATGAAAGGAAGTGGAGAAGGGAAGTGGATAGATCAAGGCAACTGGAGATGACGATTGACGCTACACTTAAACCGTTGGAGATTGTATTTGTCAGGGAAACAGTAATAGGGAAGGGAGTTCCATAGGCGAGATGTGCGAGACATGAAGCTATTGCAGTAGAAGAGACGTCTACATCTAACAGTTTCAACGGTGAAGGGGTGGGAACGGGATGCCAGCCTCGTAGGACGCTTAAATTCACGAGGCTTAGGGACAAGCGAAAGCAACTCCTCGGAGTATTTTCCGTGGAAGTACTTCACGAACTGCTATGTGAAGACGCGTAGACGAGAATGCGAGAGACATTTAAGAATGCTGAACCTGACCAAGTACAAGGAACAAAACTTTTCGATAACTGCTTATAAAAGCGAAAAAAAATTGATATTGGACACACTATATTCATCCGTGTACCTGAAAAAATAAATTAAAATAAAATATTCCTTCACAAAATCTTTTCGTTTGTCTTTAGACTTACATATATATATATATATATATATATATATATATATATATATATATATATATGTGTGTGTGTGTGTGTGCGTGTGTGTGTGTGTGTGTGTGTTTGCCTTAAAACCATTTTCTTTATTATCATTTCTTAATGGGTTTTTCTTCGTTGAAAATGTTGCTTTGACAAATTGTCGGGTAAAATTTGCCGCTGATGGATTATGAATTGTGATTTTTTGTGGTAGTTAAATGTATGGGGGTGAAATTTATGAATAATGAGCTATCGTTTGGTTTTCTGAATGGTTTTGGGTTTGAAAATTGCATCCTACAGACTTGTCATTTTTAGCCTTCATTTAATGTCCATTTTAATTTCGATTCCTTTAATTATATCAATAATTCCTATTATGGTGAAATCTGTGTTTCTTTTCCTTTTTTCATAGGATTAGGATCTTAGTGTCTCTACAAACTATTTTTCTTTTGTTAATTAAGGTTATCTAGTGTATATATTGTTTATATTCCGGTCTGTTTGCAGGATTCTACCTCTACCTGTTAGCCTCACATAATTACGTCAGATGTTGCAAATGGGCACTTCTTTATCCATGCTGTTTCATTGTCGAATAGAAATGGTTTTCGGTAGTGTTATTATAATTCTCTGTTGATCTGTTGTGATCATTGTGCATAGATTTACTGAGGAAATGGGCTGATATAAAATATATTCAGAGATAAATTGATAGATTTTGAATATCAAGTTGGCTCAATGCACAATTTGTGAGAGGTTAGCTTTTGATTCTACCAGATATTTCTTTAGTCAACAAATATTTAAATCTCTTAAAATCCCGTTAAAAACGAACCTATCCCTATGAATAGACACAAATATAAGGATTTTTAGTCTTATAAAAATCAATTTTGTTTTAATTTCAATAATAACTTCATAGACAGAAATTCGGAATATTGTTAGCATCAGTTCTTAACGGTGTATAGCTTGTCTTGTCTCAGAAGTTCCAGAAACAAGTCAATGCCAAAATATTTTATTTAAACGCTATAATGTATTTAATCTATTATTTATTTATTATCGCATTGAATTCCTTTTGCGTTTATTTTCTTTTAAATCTTCTTTCCTTCCATTCATTCGGGAAACGAAATCTTATTGTTATTCGTCTTTGTCTATCGTTCAAATAAAATTTTCAAATGTAACAATATTAGAAAAAAACATAGCAGTCGATTAAGAAAATCGAATAATATGCAAATATTGCGGACATTTAGTTGCTAGTATCTATTGAATTTTGCTTACTCGGTAAACAATGAACACAAAAGAAAATTGTCACTGTGCAAATTCATTAACCATATCATGAAGTCTCCTCATCAGATCCGTCTGGACTTGCGCGATTTGGATATAGTCCCCATGGTTTTTACTTCTTAAACATTCAACATAGCTTTCATTGCTGCTTTATCTTCGTTATATTGCTTAAGGGCATTGTGATTTCGTCATCCGCACAGAGAACTTCGGCAACACACAAATCAACAAACTCTTCCCGGTTATAACATAAAAATCTCTAAGTATTTATTTGATAGATACAGAGATAGGACATGTTCATGTACAGTGTTTGAAAGCTTTATTCCGTGGTCAGTAATAAAAGTGAGATCTCCCGAAGTCACGTTTTATTGGACTTTTGACTCGGTACCAGCATATATATTGAGAGTATTCCTTTCTCTTAATATAAAAACAACTCTATATTCTTTTTAAAAACTTTAATATTCCTTTTCAGTATATAAACAGTTTTATCATGTGGATATTTCCATTGCTTCTGGTTCAGTTATTTTATTTTGAGGGATTCAGATCCTTTTGCCACGAGTATTACGTTGACCTAGTCCCAACAATGAACGGTCGGATCCAGGACGATGCTCCCATTGTAAAATCACAGGTTCCCTCTATCGAACGCTGTACAGAAATCTGCTCGCGCGATACCTCTTGTGTTACATTCTTCTATAATTCAAAGACTGGACAATGTCAGACTCACAGCATCGTGCTTCAGCCGAATATTAGCGACCAATTAGACAGTGATTGGGGATACTATCAAATCTACACGGGTAAGTCCTTCATTTATAAATATACTGTCGTTATTGCAAATGTTACGCGTTCTAAAAAATTAGAAATCATTAATACTCTTAGGTACGTTCATTTGCAGGATATTAGGATATTTTAATAATGGTTTCTAGTATAAAAAGGCACAAGGAAGATACATTAGGACGGTGAAAAACTGAGTGAAATTGAGATGCCAGGTCGGGACTGATAACACTGCAGATTCTTCTTTGGATTTTATCAAGAATCTCTAAATATATAGCAGAAGTAACAAACCAGATGTGCCTGAAATATGCAATGCATGAACAAACGGCACACTTATAAAGATGTTACAAGATACATTCTGGAGTGTAAGACTGTCTAGTACAACACATTGAACCAAATTTCTAGAAGCAGACTTAGCAAATGAGTCAATATACATTTTCATCTTCATGTCAAAGGAAAAAGTTAGCCCAAGAAAGCGTAATGAATCACTCTTCTGGGAGATAGCATCATCCATACTGATGGAAGTCACAAAAGTAACTCTAACACGATTAATCTAAATTGTGGGTTCCTGACTATCTTCCTTACATTGAAATGGACTCTCATGTCAAGATGCATGGTCTTGATGTCTATGTTCGGGAACATCTCTCAATGGCAATGGAACTCTCTCCAGGTTACAAGAGTGTGCTGAACAGTAGCAGATACTCAGTCTCTCCTCTCTTAATCAATTTGATGTATTGACATCTAATGCAGATAACTTAAAAATGCTTTACTCTTAAGTTCTCTTCCAATTCCACACTCGATTATCTAGTGTATCTCTGCCAGATTCCCACTCTAAAACAAAGGCTCTACTGAGTAATAACCTCTTCACTGGTTTCAGAAATCATTTCTAAATTAAATCCGCATGTGGCAATCGGATGTGACAGGATCCCTACGGTCGGCCTAAAGAAATGTGCTCCTGGGCTGGCTCCAGTTCTCTTCAAACTTTATAACAATTTTTTGGAAGCCCTTCTCTGTTGTGTAATCATTAATAATTAATAATATAAGCACTTTCCTCCATTTCGTGATGTTCAGCGCCATTCTAAGAAACTCAAATGTTATATGGCTCTTAAATGTTTTACTTAATTAGAGAAAACCCTTGTTAGAATTTCGTTAGCAAAAATCTGTTGACTTAATATATGTCAATAAATCTTCGCTTTTGTCCCATTTCAGATGACTGTGCTCTCCAAGATGGACTGGTCCTGTCTCGAAAGGAAAATCTTTGTTATTTTCTCTCCAACGACAAGAAATCGTGGGAAGATGCCAATCAGGATTGCATTAAAAGAGGCTTGCGATTCCTACAAATAAAAACCAAAGAATTTCAAGATATCTTGACGAAGACACTGGCGTATCGGTCTAGTGAGTTTTTTCTCCAATGAAGTTCTATAATGTGTTATGCTGTCAGATTTTATAAGTATTTATTGCATGTTTTAAATTCGAGCATTGTAATCTAAGTTTTGTGAGATTCCCAGAAAAGTAGTTCTTAAGCAATTAACTGTTGTTTTTTTTTTACTTCGACATTATTTCCTATTACAACCAAAGTTTAGTGAGTACACATTTTTTGTCGTTGTACCTGTTTTTTAACAGTGAAATTAAATAAGATGTTTGCTCTTTCGCTCGGTGGAAATTAATTTCATTATTTAAAAAGTCGTCAACGCGCTAATTATAACCTTGGTAGTCATGAGGTTTCTGTCCGTTTCCGTGAGGATGAAGTTCTATTCAGACACCTTCTTTCCCAGAACTGTAACATTATTGGCAGAATTATCAAAAATAAGTCTAAATATTCTTTTTAATTGGATGTCCTTAACAATGCCGATTTACTTAATAAAAAGAAGAATAGTAAATTTATTGAATTATTATTACTAGTAGCACTTATAATAGTAGTAATGCATATTTAACTTTTTATTGATGTACCAATTATTTTAAATAATAGTTAATAAAATATTACAAAATTATTTAAATAATATAAAATAATCTACACTATTTACATTGTTCGGACTGTTATCCTCATTTTCGTTGCCATAATCACCACATTTCGGCCGTTGTACGCTCCGGCCTTCTTCAGATGATTGGAAATTCGAACCGAAGCATTTATTTCGTCCACCGGCGTAGACTGTTCTAAGTCCATGTGATATGACTATTTGGGATGTCTCAGTATCAGTTATTCAAGTATTTTTGTGCACCTCTCCAGTAGCCATTGAATTACAACTCTTTGGGTCAAATCACTTGATTCAACCAACATTTTATCCACTGAGTTAGGTATCCTGGAGGACGTCAGTGTATGAATTTTTGAGACTTATAAAAATAATGACTCAGTAACCAGATTTTTTACCGGAATTCATATTACAATTTTACTGCTATTATTATTAGTAGTAGTAGTATACCTAGGTACTTCACAGGTGAACAAATAATTGTAGATTTGAGTTAAAGAGAGATAACTGATAATGAGACATCCCGAAGAGGCATGGCATGTGGAACTAGAAAAGTCTATCTCGGTGGACGAAATTAAGTATTCGGTTCAAAATTCCAATACGCTGAAGAATACCGGAGCATACAACGGCCGAAACGTCGTGAATATGCCAACAAAGTTGAGGACAAATGTCGGGAACAATGTAAATGTGTAAATAACTACAATACCTCATCTCAGAAATATAGACAGATATAAATGAATCTTTTCTTGAATTAATAAAAAACGTAATCAAAAGATATTCATTTTTGTTATGAATAACTTTAATTGAACGTCATTTACAAATTTTCTGTCCATAACCGACACGTAATCACTAAATTTATCATAACGTTATTTCATTTCAGGCAGTAAATTTTAATGAAGTTTCGCTAATTTGTTAATCATTTTGTTAATTTGAGAACCTATCTGATTTAATGTGCAAGAAATGATGCCTTGAATATTGCTATAAATAAGCTATCCAATGATATGCAACGTTCGTATATGTAATAATCTTAATTCGCCCGGATTTCTTGTATGAATTGTTATCGAGTTTCATTTTTAATTAATTTTTCTTCCGAAATTGTTAAAAATGTATTCATCTCTGAAATTCGTATGATACATTTAACTTTCGTGATTTTCTCCGAGATACTATTTGAATTGATATTCTTAACTGTCCCACTGAGAACTGTGCCACAGTTATTCCTTGTTGCGTTAAAGGCGACATCGATGCATTTATACCCTCTTGGAAATATCTGGTGAAACGACAATCTTCTCCGTGGTTCACACCGGCCTATTCAGCCGCTATAGCCCACAGAAATGACTGTTCCGGCGAAAGCAGCGTGACATTTCCATCACAACAGATGCCTATTTGTTTCTCAACATAATAATTGTAAACCTCTCGTTGAAGGACTTAAGTCTTTCTTTGATGATTGAATGAAGCATTCTATAGGCTCTAACGATAGACCTTAAGAATGTACTCCTGAACTTGCTCCTCTTCTCAAAAAGTCTACAATAAATGCCTTGATGCTTCTTGCTTTCCTGCTTGTTGGAAATCCTCTTCTGTAGTTTCAGTCTTTAAGAACTCTGATGAAAGGTCTAATACTTGTTTTTCTGATTTATTACGGAAAAATATATATAGCAAATTTGACATACAATTAGTCCTCAAAGTAATCCCTATCAGTAACTTTTGCCAACTTGCCTCCAGCTGTGCAATTCCATGGCGGTGAAAACCAGCTGTCTTGGAGGCAAATATGTCTGTGAGTGCCAGCTACAAGTCTACCTCATTTGCGTCCGGGAAGTAAGGTGAATGACACAGTGTCTCCCAGCAAAGTCGCCGTATGGTATCTCTGGCCACCCGCGTCTGGAATTGTTTGGGATGTTCACTTGCTCAACTTGTACGCCTTCCCTGTGTGGTTCAGGTGAAGTCTGACTATGTCATCAGAAACCTGGAAGCGTTCGGCAAGCTTGCCACAGGGTTGTCTGACCTCCACATTTGAGGTCGCTCTCAGGGCCTCATCATCCATGACCAGTTCCTGGACACTGCGGTATTCATCACTGAACTTCTGGTATCAGTAACTGGCAGTGCGTTCATTTAAAGCATTATTCCCAAAGCTTAACGCATTTGCAGACTTGATGCGGCTGCGAACAAGCCCAACTTCAAGTTATAAAGCTGCTTCGACACTGCCATGTTTCCTCGCCGCTCCTCGAGGTATGACTGATGTTTGTGTGCAACGCACTTGCATTTGTCAAGAACAATGCCCCATACCCCTAGCGCTTTCCCGGCACGTGACGCATATCAGTGATCACCTCTCTGCACATGGCGTAAAAAAATGTGAGGACTTTTTTCATTAACTCATAACTATCGGCCTATTAGTCTTCTCCCACTTTTTGGCAAAGTACTAGGGTGCCCGAATAAACTTGGAATTGGTTAAGCCACTTGCTTCGTACGATTTTCTTTGAAATTATTTCAGACTTCCTGATGTCATCATTTCTCAAGTTGGTATATATGTGTTATTGTCCAATATACTCGCACCACGGTTATGATCCAAGGTTAGGACCAAGGAAGAACAACACGAACACAAGGGTAGAAAATAACAAAGATATATTACAACAGAAATATAATACAAGTTGAAGATGTTAGTATTAACTGTCAGTCTGGTTTAGAGTTTTTTTGTTTTTGTTTTTTTTAAGCGTATCACCCCAAGCAAGGCCGGTGGCCACTATCACGCATGGGGTTACAGAAGGGTTGGAGGAAGAGCAGATAGGAGTGGTAAATGAAGGGATGTGGAGAAAGAGAAGGACGGAGGGTCGATCGAGGCAGGGGGGTTACGAAAGATATAGAGCGAGAGCAGATAGGAATGAAAGCTGTCAGGAAGTGGATAGATCAAGGCAATTGGAGATGATGATTGACGCTACACTTAAACCGTTGGAGATTGTATTTGTCAGGGAAACAGTAATAGGGAAGGGAGTTCCATAGGCGAGATGTGCGAGACATGAAGCTATTGGAGTAGAAAAGACGTCTACATCTAACAGTTTCAACGGTGAAGGGGTGGGAACGGGAAGCCAGCCTCGTAGGACGCTTAAATTCACGAGGCTTAGGGACAAGCGAAAGCAACTCCTCAGAGCAATTACCGTGGAAGTACTTGTAGAAAAGGCAGAGCGATGCAACATCGCGTCTGTGAGAGAGCGACTGCAGACGAGATGACAGATCAGGGCCAATCACATTGCATATCCGTCTCTGGATCTTATCAAGAACCCCGAGGCAACACGCAGGGGCCCCAGACCATAAATGGCAGCAATACTCCATGCAAGGTCGAATGGTAGACTTATAGACTTGGAGGATCGATTCCGGGGAGAAGAATTTCCTGGCTCGGCACAGGGAACCAACTTTTCTTGCGGTGGATGATGCAATTGACTCGATGTATTTGTTCCATCTCAGATCAGCGGACAGCGTGAGACCGAGCAGCCGCAGAGAGGAGATCTCGAGAAGTTGGTCCTCAGACATTCTGATGGGATGCAGGGATGGGTCCTTGTGGTGGTTAATGGAGAGCAGTTTTGTTTTAGAGGCATTAAAGTTGACCATCCATTTCTCTCCCCAGTCCACAACCGATTGGAGGTCCTTTTCAATTTGAGCTGCCAGGTTAATTTTGTCCGCCTCAGTAGATTTGTGCTTGAGGCAGGAGTAAATAGTAGTGTCGTCAGCGTAGATACCGACTTGGGAGTCTATGGCGTCTGGAAGGTCATTTATAAATATGAGGAACAGAGTAGGGCCAAGGATGGAGCCTTGAGGAACACCAGCGGTAGTGGGATAGGATTTGGAGAAGAATCCACTGAGAACAACCTTAAAATCCCGGTTTGATAGGAACGATTGAATTAGGTCAAACAATCGACCTGTGATACCATAACCCCGGAGCTTGCGAAGGAGGCCGGCATGCCAAACCCTATCGAATGCTTTGGTGATGTCAAGGGCCACGGCACGGGCTTCGCCGTTACTATGGATAGCTTGGTAGACAAATTCAGTGATGGCCGTAAGCACATCGGCAGTAGACCGGGCAAAGCGGAAACCATACTGCTTGTCTGAGAGCAGATCGTGGGATATCAGGTGAGTAATCACTTCGGTGTTGGTAATGGCCTCGAAGACTTTGCCGAAGATGGGAAGGAGACTGATAGGACGGTAATTAGAAGGTTTGGAGGGGTCGCCAGAGTTCTTAAAGACAGGAACAATGGTAGAGGACTTCCAGCAGTCAGGAAAACAGGAGTCCTTGAGGCAGCGGTTGTACAATTTAGAGAGGGCAGGTGCCAGTTCAGGTGCGCATTTCTTCAGGACAATGGCTGGTATTCCGTCACTGCCGGTAGCCTTGTGGAGATCTAAGTTAGAAATAATGCCCAGAACCGACGACGGGGTTATGTGCAAGCCGTCAAGTAGGGCCTCAGTTCTGGGAGGGAAGTCGGGCAAGGGTACCCCAGAGGAGTCAAGCATAGAATTGGAAGAAAGCTTTCGAGCGAAGCATTCGGACTTGTCGGCAGAGGTGGTCAGGACCTCAAACTGATTGAACAGTGGAAGAATGGAGGGTTTGTTACTATTCAGAACGCTCTTGCAGAGGCGCCAATAGTCCTTGGAGCCAAATTTGCGGGATGCAATTCGTTCCTTCATCCGAGCTGCAAATAGTGCCTTGGCATTGTCGAGGGTACGCTTACACTCATTGCGTGCAGAGGTAAATAGACGTCTGTTGGAGTCGGACATGTCACTACGAAAACGGTGGAAGAAGTGGTTCATATGGGCAATGGCGGCTGAGCAAGCAGCTGTGAACCAGGGGTAGGAGCGCGGTTTGACCTTGAATTTCCTGGAGGGGATGAAAGCTTCGATACCGGCTTTGATCCAGGAAGAGAACTTGTGTTTTTTGCGATGTGAGTCGTCGATATTAAAACTGAATTCCAGTGAGTAAATACTTTATTAATAATTTTTTTTTTTTTTTTTTTTTTACCTGGTTCTTGCTAAAAACTAATGCCTGCTAACCTTATTTTCTTCAGTTTATTTTTTTTTCTTCAATTTTGTTTTTAATATAGGCCTCTGGGACTATAATTTGTTAGTCCACTTGATAGCCAATGTTTGAGATTTCAGTTTATTTCTATCGTCAACTGCCTCCATTGAAACTTGCCGGCTCGAAAACTTTCTGGTCAGAGACTATTGTCTTCTGTAGGTGCCAGTTTGATTTGAACTTTCTCCTACAAAAAGGCCTCCCCCGGCCCACTGTTATGGTTGTGTAGTGGAATGGTCGTACGAGCCCCCCCCCCCCTGCCACCTACACTGCGTTCTTTGTAACTTGACGCTTGGGGATTCGAGCATGCCGTTCACTTTCGCTTGTGTTTTTTGCGATGTGTGTCGTCGATATTAAAACTGAATTCCAGTGAGTAAATACTTTATTAATAATTACTTTTAATTTTTTTTTTTACCTGGTTCTTGCTAAAAACTAATGCCTGCTAACCTTATTTTCCTCAGTTTACTTTTATTTATTTTTTTTTTCTTCAATTTTGTTTTTAATATAGGCCTCTGGGACTTAAGTTAAAACTTAGTACCATATGTCTTTCCTATCCCCCAGTAACCTCAACTTGTATAAGCCCTGCAACTATCCCAACTTCATCCCCCCAACTGTTTTGTTCTGTAATCGTTGTATATGTTTTATGTAATTGGAGAAGGTAGGCTTTCCTACCGCCCGGTCAACACTCCTCCCTCTTCTATTGGACGCGAGTAGAGGCCCAAACCTTGTTTCGTGTTTAGGAAGGGGTTCCCAGATCTCTTTCTCTCTCTCACTGGCCTCTGTACTGGTGCCGCTGTGTTTCTCCCATGATGCGCGCAGTCTGTGGCATTGCCTGTTCATTCTGAGGGTACACGGTTGACAGTTACCTGGTTGCTGTTTCCGACTGGTAGTTAGGAGCCCTTAACTCTTGCGTAGCGTCTTGAGCGGCCGCTCTGATCAACAGTTGCATAATATCGGGGTGTCTGTAGTGCCATGTCGCGCATGGATAGGTGTCCCTGCAGTCATTTCCGGTGGGCAACCCTGAGGCCACATTATGAATCTTGCTGTGCCAAACCCCCTCTCTGTTCGCGTCATGGGTATCAACCGTCGGCTTCCTTTAACTCAGGCCTTCTCTCTCTTTCCAAAACCAATTACCAACATGAATAACAAAAAACTGAAATACAAACCTAAACCAGCCTTCCAAAAATCACCCAAACCTCTAAATATCTCCTTCTCTAACATCCGCGGCATTAGAACCAACTTCTGCAGCGTTGAGTCTTTCCTCATAGCTAAGTGCCCGGATATACTCGCCCTGTGTGAGACCAATCTTGACTCCTCTATCCCTTCCTCTGATCTCTCTATCCCTGGATACCTCCCACTCCTCAGAAAAGACTCTCTAACCCACATGCATGGCCTCGGTGTCTACGTCAAGGACCATCTCCCTCTGGCTAGAGAGACCTCTCTCGAATCGCCGGATCATTCCTACTTGTGTCTCCGCCTATCTCTTCTCAATGCTGTAAGCTATCTTTTCTTCCTCTACCGCTCTCCATCCTCTCAGGACTGCAGGATACTCGATGTCATTTCTGAGCCCTCTCTGTCCATCCGTCCGCTCACATATTTGTGTTTGGTGATTTTAACGCCCATCACAACCAGTGGCAGAGTGAACTAATATTGTCTTGACTCGTTAGGTCTCGACTCGTTAGGTCTCGACTCGTTCCTCGATATTTAACAACCCTCCCACGTGGGTCGAATGTGGCACAAGGCCGTAGGCTCGGCCAAAAATATGTCCATTTAGAACCCGTATAAACGGGTTCAGGTACTGTCTACCTCACCGGACGACACTTTGCCCTGCGGCAAAGCCTCGTCCGGGTTCCTCTCTGCCAAAGCAGAGAGTTCGACAAGAGTCGCGCACAGTCAGAGACTGCGACTCGACTCGTTCCTCTCCTCTCTCTCAGAGAGGCGCAGTATTTATAGAGTCAGGAAGAGTCCATTAACGTTCTAGGTAAGTTCCCATAACACCCCCACTTCCAAAGCTTTTGCGTCGCTGGGGTCTTTAGTATCTTTTCCTCTTTGGATTTATTATCAAAGGGTCTGTGACTTTTCTTTTCCTGGTCCAGACATTGTTTGCGGCCTTTGCATATCAAATGTGTCGAATATTGTATTCATCACTTCTTCCTGAGGTGGACCGTTAGAATCATCTAACAGCCTTTTTCTTATTTGATTTACATGTCTTTTATGTGAGAATTTCGGGCCTCGTATTGTGTAAACCATGTTCCCGATTCTTTTTTCAATTGTACCTTGCTCCCAGTAGGATGTATTGTTTTTATACGTTTTTGAAAAAACTTTCACTCCTGAGTATTCGATATACCTGTAAAAATTATTGCACCGCCTTTTCTATTGGCACCTCATATGCTTTCCTTAACACTCTTTTGAATGTGTCTACAAATCTCTCCGCTTGCCGATTTGATCTTGGGTGGTATGGCGGGGATTTGATATTAAACATAAACTTGGAAAGTTTCACAAAATTCTTGAAAGTGAATGTGAATTGTGTCCCATTATCAGTGACTAGACAATCAACCACTCCGAAACGAGCAAACAGCTCGTGGATGCAATATATGGTAGTTTCAGAAGTAGGTTTTCTGCAACGAAACACTTTTGGCCATTTGCTATAACTGTCTACTATGATCAAATAGTAGAACCCATTTATTGGACCTGCGAAGACGACATGGATTCTTGACCACGGTCGATCTGTCTCTGGCCAAGGCTTATGGATGATTGGTGGTGCTTTTGCTGGTAAGGAACAATCCTTGCATTTTTCCACTATATGTGTAATGTCTTGATCCATATTTTGCCAATATACGTAACTTCGCATTAACGATTTCATTCTGTTCTTTCCTGGATGGCCCATGTGGAAGTCCTTTAGGATTCGCCTTTGTAGTGTTTTCGTAATTACTAGCTTTTTGTTATATAGTAGAACATTGTCATATGACGAAAAACTGTCTGATACCTTTTTATTTTTTTCTGCAATTTTTGTTTTTGTTTCTTTTATGAACCCATCATTTACTGCTTCATTTCTTATCTCTTGTAGTGTGACGGGGAGGTTTCGAACTGTACTACATAATGATGTCCTGGTATCTTCTTCATGTTGTAGGGCTGCAATTACGGAATCTTCCAAGGCTCCGTTTTCTTAGGTATTAGTCTCGAGAGACCATCTGCATGCCCAATTTTGTTCGTTAGAAGATACTCCAATTTGAAATTGTAGTTCAGTAAAATATTACCCCATCTTAGCAACCTATTAGCTGTGTAAACGGATAGATCTTTCTTCGATCCAAATATTGTTAATAACGGCTTGTGGTCGATCTGTAAAGTAAAAAATCTATATCTATGAAATCTTTTAACTGCAAAAATAATCCCCAGCTCTTCTTTTTCGATTTGTGAGTAATTTTTTTCTGCTGATATCGAAGTCATTGACGCATGCGCGATGGGTTTTATTGTCCCATCCGGCATTTTATGCAGTATACATGACCCGACTCCATAGGCACTCGCGCCACTTGCGACTATTATTTCTAATTTTGGGTCATAGTGCGCTAAAAATATATCCGCGGTTAGCGTCTTAATTATTTTGTCAAACGTTTTCTGGCATTCATCTGTTCACTCCCAAACATTTTCTTCTTCAAGAGTTCGTTTAGGGGTGCGCGTAATTTATGCATGTTTGGAATTAATTATTGGTAATAATTCACTAAGCCTAAGAAGCTTTGTAATTCGGTTACGTTTTTTGGAGCTGGCATTTTTTTTATTGGCGTTGCCCTTTCTGGGTCTGGTCGTCTTCCTTCTTCATCGATGATATGGGCCAGATATTTTATTTCCTTCACAAAGAAATTGCATTTGTTTTCTTTTACCTTGAAACCATAGTTTTGTATTCTCCTGAAAACCTCATGAACGTGTTCCCAATGTTGTTCAATGTTTTTACTATTTATCAGTATGTCATCCAGGTATGCAATTGTGAAATCAAGTCCGCCTAGTATAGTATCTATTATTTGTTGAAATATTGCCAGCGCAACCTTAATCCCGAATGGTAATCTTTGGAACTTGTATAATCTTTTATGTATGTTTATGCACAATAATCTCGAGCTTTCCTCATCTACTGCTATTTGTAGGTACGCTTCGCTCAGTCTATTTTTGAGAAAAGATTTTCCTCCGTTTAATTTTGTGAAAACTTCTTCTGAACTGGGTAGAGGGTAGTGTAATACATGTTTAATGTAGCTTGAATGGAGCAATCCGACGTAGGAAGTAATTTGTTCATTGTAACAACACCAATGTCTCGTAACAGCTATTCAGGAATTCTTAAGGTCTTCCAAATCAGAGGTTGGCAGTGATCATTTGGAAACAGTAAGACAACGTAGTTCTACAGGTCTCCTCAGCTGACAGGTTAGCAGTAGATATTCCGAAATAGAAAACAAAATGGCCGCCTTTATACACATCGGGTGGAATATTTCTAGTCTTCTGATTGGTTAACCTTCTATGGGTGTACTATAAAACGAGTCAGATCATTTTGGTTTGCTCACTAGTATACAAAAATTGTAACAGATAGTGGTAATCCTTAATCGCTACGTTCAATCCCGTTGAGAAATCAGCGCATACTTGTATCTCACCCGATTTCTTTTTGACGTACGCCGTAGGTGCGGCCCACTGACTATATTCCACTTTTGTCAATATACCGATTTTTTCGAGTCTATCCAACTCTTAGTCTATTTTTCTATTGAAGCAAATGGTACGTTCCTTTTCTTCTTGAAGATAGGTTGTACATTTTCTTTTATTTCTATATTTGCTGCCATTTTTTACACCTCCCGAGGCCGGCTGAAAATACTTCGGGGAAACTCTCTTTTAGTTTCTCCTTTAATTTATCTGCTTCGGTCGATAAACTTTTCACTTTTTGGCAGTACGTACTTATTGGTAAATCTCAGAGGTCGAATTTCTGCATCCAGTCCGTTCCAAATAAATTTTCTGTATTACTTAGCACATACATTTTTAATTTTTTGGTCATTCCATTGAATCTCACATTTGTAATAACTTCTCCCTCAAATTTTATTTTTCTCCCAGTTACCGACCTAGCAATTTTATGGTCGGTGTGTTCAATTTTCTCCATGTTTGTATGTTAATAATAGTTAAATCCGATCCGGAATCCAATTGTAGTCTGACTTTTCTGTTTAACATTTCTACTTGCACGTATTTTCGTCTTTGTCTCGTCTGTTTGGTCAGTCCTAGTGACTCTTACTTTTTGCTTTTGCTTTCTTTCCTAGTCCAACAATGAGAACTTTTATGACCCACTTTTTTGCACGATAGACAAGTCTTAAAGCAGTATGGACAATCTTTATACCAATGCAAAGTCCCACAGCGATAGCATGGACTGGGTGGTAGTTTTTCTGATACTGACTTTTTGAAGTAGAAAAATTTGTTTTACCTGTTTTTGAGGAGGGCAAATTGGTTTGGTTTGTTTTTGAAGAGGGGCAAAAACGTGTTTGTCGTTGTACTTTACGTATGTGAGCGATGCCAGACTCTTCTATATCTTTCGAGTCCTTTTTTACGCTTATACATCTCTGACAGTCTTCACCCAATTTTTGTAGCGTCAATTCTGGTTCACTCTCAAGTTTTGTAAGAATTCTGCGTCTTTAGTCGAAACCAGGCCTTGAACGAATATTAAACATTTAAAATTGTTTTAGGTTTTGTCTTCGTCCGGTGCATACGTGAAGTCTTCGATATCGCTCCATCTAGCATTTTGTGAGACCACTGTTTCATATTCGGAATTTTACCCTTTATTTGTTATTACCCGTAGCAATAATTCTTGTAGTTCAAGATGCTTCTGTCCGTTTTTCTGTTGCGGCCCAAATTGTATTTTCATAAGTTCCAATATGGTTGCCTTAAAGTCTTCCATATTTACCGTAATTATGTGTAAGTATTTTTCTTTTAGTTCAGACTTCAGATCTTTGTTGCCCGTTGTTGTGGAACTTTAGATGAGAAAAAAATTCCTGTGTAGAATGTGTGTCTTTGTGTAAAGTTGGTGTCCGAAACGAAAATTTTCTCCTTTTTTTATGTTCGCGTATAACTTGTTTTTTTTTTTTGTTATTTTTTTGTTTCATCTTCAAAAATTTTAATGCAATGTCAATCATTACTTACTGTCTTCTTGATTCCACTTCTTTTATTACTCTCGATCCATGATAATGATTTTATTTTTCTTATTCTTTCACACTCTTAAATCATTGTATGTTTGGAGCTTCGTGGCATTGGTTGGGGCGAAATAATTGAAAGAAAATCATATTTTACTTTTTAATGTTGATCTTTTTAAGGTCGAATTACCTTCATTCGCTTTGTATACAATTTGATAAGATACAAGCAGCTTCTTCACGGAAACCCCCACTTGGAACTGACTACCGAGGTGATATTTCCCTGATTCCTAGAATCTCAACCGTTTCAAGACTAGAATCACGAGTTTTATTCCCTCATAATCTCCACATACTCCTTTCTCTTACGTCTATACCATCTACCTTGAGTGGCTCTTGGGAGTTGTATTCGGTGAATATTTCAGAATATTGGATGATATCTTTCACTATAGTTTAATCTATTCTCCATTTTAATGTAGTTGTTTTTTTAAGTAAGCATTTTTCTTTTTCTTTTTGTTGTCGTTATTGTTCTCATTTAAAATCCGTTTTTTTTTTTAATTAGCTTTACATTTAACAAATGTATCATGTTAAAATATAAATCATTTTTTATTCTAGAAAATTTATCCTACATTGGATGCTAAAATGACGGAGGTAATCGAGTTCTCCCGAAATTTGCTGGAGCTTTTTCTAGTATGACCATTGATATATGTAGGAACCTATGCTACCAGAATGGCTATAAATATGCAGGCCTCCAAGTAAGTATCTTCATATTGAGTGAGTTTTAAACTCCTTCACAGTTTAATTGAAAAACGATATGAAATCTCTGAAGTCCGCCATAACGAGGACAAAATATATAAAGATCATCTGATTCGGGAATGTCAGATCATGTATTAATGCAGTCAGCGATGGTAACGGTGGATTAATCAAGTAGATATAACAAGAAGAATCTCACGAGTATTTATTACCTTCGTCAAACAGAGTTCATCCCTTATCTCGAATGCCCACACCGCACTAACAAACGATATAATACCTTGGAAGACAACAGTCGGTTGTCGGGGATGCCTTCTTTAACCAGTGAGAAGCTTTCAGGGCATATCGACACTCGCGATAGTAGCTCGGGATAAATTAGGCTAAATGGGGCAGCCGGCAAATGGTTGTCTGAGACCTTGGTCAAAATCTTTGTCACTGTATTCAACAGATTTATGGGATGGAAATTATTAATCCATTGCTTTCCTGATTATCCTTGCGCAGCAACTTAATTACAGGTCTGGGGAAACGTTCGGGAATATTCCCGTTCTTCATCCATTGGTGAAAGACTCGTGCCAGATGAACAATTAATATCAACTCGATGGGGAATTGGTCAGCTTATGGCGAAAATCCAGACGCCTCCTCTGGGCTGAAATCGGTAACTAGCTACTCCACACTTCTAAGAAGATGGGTTCTTCCACATCACGAATGTAGGTGAAGGCTTAACGGTCCAACATTCGAACCTACACTTCCCCAGCTCATATTCCTAAGAGACACTCACCTATTGAACGTACTGCATGTCTATACAAGCCAAAATCCTTCTTTAAATAGAATAATACCTTGACGAAGGTAAGGCCTGTGCAGAAAATATCATAGCTTTCCACAGATTTTTTTTCATTATTAACTGGGTATAGTCATGACTTCTTGGGAGATAGTGGAGAGGTTTCCTGTTGCACTCTTCACAGTTTATAATTGAGAGTCCTTCCCCAACTCCCGACTTTACCTACTACTAGGGAGTCTAGTCTGCTCTGTTATTTAAACTCGATTGGGGAAAATACACAATTGCATGCCTTTCCCAAGATAATTTATACGGAAGTGAAAACTAGTCCAAAATGTTAATATCCATGTCATATGTGTTCTTTCTTTGAAGACAGTAGTAAATATCGATAGAAGATTGATAAGTGAAAATCATATATTTTTTTCTTTCGATTTCTACTGCTGTGTAAAATTCGACTGATATTTGCTTCTTTTCAGTACATGGAGCACTGTTTTTGTGGTGATAAAGGCTATGACAAATATGGTGAATCTAAATACTGTGAACTTCGTTGTAAGGGAAACCGAAATGAAATATGTGGCGGACCCTTCATCAACTCTGTCTATAATGTTGCAAGTAATAATTTTTTATACCCCGGTCTACACTCCCCACCCCCTCTATTGGACACGGTTAGAGGCCCAAACCTTGTTCCGTGTCTAGGAAGGGGTTTCCAGATCTCTCTCTCTCTCTCTCTCTCTCTCTCTCTCTCTCTCTCTCTCTCTGGCCTCTGTGCTGGTGCTGCGGTGTTTCACCCGTGATGCGTGTAGTCTGTGGCATTGCCTGTTCATTCTGAGGGTACACGGTTGACAGTTCCCTGGTTGCTGTTTCCGACTGGTAGTTAGGAGCCCTAACTCTTGCGTGGCGTCTTGAGCGGCCGCTCTGATCAACAGTTGCATAATATCGGGGTGTCTGTAGTGCCATGTCGCGCATGGATAGGTGTCCCTGCAGTCACCTCCGGTGGGCAACCCTGAGGCCACATTATGATTCAGGCTGTGTCAAACCCCCTCTCTGCCCGCGTCATAGGTGTTAACCGTCGGCTTCCTGTAACTCAGGCCTTCTCCTTTTCCAACACCAATCTCCCACCATGAAGTACAAAAACGAGAAATATAAACCTAAACCAGCCTTCCCAAAATCACCCAAACCGTTAAATATCCCCTGCACCAACATCCGTGGCATCAGAACCAACTTCTACAGCGTTGATCCCTCCTAATTGCTAATCGCCCGGATATTCTGGCCCTGTGTGAGACCAATCTTCACTCCGCTATCTCCTCCTCGGATCTCTCGATCCCTGGATACCTTCCTCTCCTCGGAAAAGACTCTCTAAAACACATGCATGGCCTGGGGGTTTACGTCAAGGACCATCTCCCTCTAGCTAGAGCGTCCTCCCTCGAATCGCCGGATCACTCGTTCTTGTGTCTCCGGCTCTCTCTTCTCAATGCCGTTAACTATCTTTTCTTCCTCTACCGCTCTCCATCCTCTCAGGACTGTGGGATACTTGATGTCATTTCTGATAGCATAGATAGGGCCCTCTCTGCCCATCCGTATGCTCACGTATTTGTATTTGGCGATTTTAACGCCCATCACAGCCAGTGGCTTAAGAACGCTACTACCGACCTCGCAGGCGTTCATACTCTCAACTTTTCAGTCTCTCAATCCCTCACTCAGTTAATCGATTTCCTTACGCGTTTTGCCTACAACCGTGACGGTAACGCCTCACTCCTCGACCTGTGTTTTACCTCCATCCCTGAGTCTTGTAGTGCCACGCAACTCTGTCCTATCGGTAACGCCGATCATGCTGTTGTGTCCGTTAGCATCTCCTTCAGCCCCACACCCTGCAAAGAGCCTCCTACCACCAGAACCACATTCTATAACCAACGGGCTGACTGGGACGCGTTTCGTGACTTCCTCCGCGATGTCCCCTGGGATGCTGTATTTAAGCTCCCCACTTATGAGTGTGCTTCTGAGTTCTCTTCCTGGGTTAAAGCCGGTTTCGAAGCCTTCATCCCCTCCAGGAAATTCAAGGTCAAACCTCGCTCCTCCCCCTGGTTCACAGCTGCTTGCTCAGCCGCCATTGCCAAATAGGAACCACTTCTTCCACCGTTTTCGAAGTGATATGTCCGACTCCAATAGACGTCTATTTACCTCTGCCCGTAACGAGTGTAAGCGTATCCTCGACGATGCCAAGTCACTATTTGCTGCTCGGATGAAGGAACGTATTGCATCCCACAAATTTGGCTCCAGAGATTATTGGCGCCTCTGCAAGAGCGTCCTGAACAATAACAAACCCTCCATTCCTCCCCTATTCAATCAGTTTGAGGTCTTGACCACCTCTGCTGACAAGGCCGAATACTTCGCTCGGAAGTTCTCTTCTAATTCTACGCAAGATTCTTCCGGGGTGCCCTTGCCTGATTTCCCTCCCAGAACTGAGGCCCTCCTGGACGGATTGCACATAACCCCGTCGTCGGTATTGGGCATTATTTCTAACTTATATCTCCACAAGGCTACTGGTGGTGACGGAATACCAGCCATTGTCCTAAAGAAATGCTCACCTGAACTGGCGCCTGCCCTCTCTAAATTCTACAACCGCTGCCTCAAGGAGTCCTGTTTTCCTGACTGCTGGAAGTCCTCAACCATTGTTCCTGTCTACAAGAACACTGGTGACCCCTCCGACCCTTCCAATTACCGTCCTATCAGTCTCCTACCCCTCTTCGGCAAAGTCTTCGAGGCTATTATCAACTCCGAAGTGATTAATTACCTGATATCCCACGATCTGCTCTCAGACAAGCAGTATGGTTTCCGCTTTGCCCGATCTACTGCCGATGTGCTTACGGCCATCACTGAATTTGTCTGCCAATCTATCTATAACAACGGTGAAGCTCGTGCCGTGGCCCTTGACATCTCCAAAGCATTCGATAGAGTCTGGCATGCCGGCCTTCTCTGCAACCTCCATGGTTATGGTATCACAGGTCGATTGTTTGACCTAATACAATCGTTCCTGTCAAACCGGGATTTAAAGGTTGTTCTTAGTGGATCCATCTCCAGATCCTATCCCGCTAATGCAGGTGTTCCTCAAGGCTCCATCCTAGGCCCTACTCTGTTCCTCATATTTATAAATGACTTTCCTGACGCCATTGACTCCCAAGTCGGCATCTACGCTGACGACACCACTATTTACTCCTGCCTCAAACGCCAATCTACTGAGGCGGAAAAAGCTAATCTGGCAGCCCAAATCGAAAAGGACCTCCAATCAGTTGTGATCTGGGGTGAGAAATGGATGGTTAACTTTAACGCGTCTAAAACAAAACTGCTCTCCATCAACCACCACAAGGTTCCATCCCTGCATCCCATTAGAATGTCTGATGACCATCTTCTCGAGAGCCCCTCCCTGCGGCTGTTCGGTCTCACGCTGTCT
The DNA here is from genome assembly GCA_964036315.1 of Acanthosepion esculentum. Lineage (NCBI taxonomy): Eukaryota > Metazoa > Mollusca > Cephalopoda > Sepiida > Sepiidae > Acanthosepion > Acanthosepion esculentum. Next base: position 64,145,702 of record OZ038485.1, read on the forward strand.
GCTGATCTGAGATGGAACAAATACATCGAGTCAGTTGCATCAGCCACCGCAAAGAAAGTTGGTTCTCTGTGCCGAGCCAGGAAATTTTTCTCCCCTGAATCGATCCTTCAAGTCTATAAATCGACCATTCGCCCATGCATGGAGTATTGCTGCCATATATGATCCGGAGCCCCTGCTGTTTGCCTCGGGGTTCTTGATAAGATCCAGAGACGGATAGTCAATGTGATTGGCCCTGATCTGTCATCTCGTCTGCAGTCGCTCTCTCACAGACGCGATGTTGCCTCGCTCTGCCTTTTTTACAAATACTTCCACGGTAATTGCTCTGAGGAGTTGCGTTCGCTTGTCCCCAGGCCTCGTGAATTTAAACGCTCCCACCCCTACAAGGTGGAAACTGTTAGATGTAGACGTCTCTTCTACTCCAATAGCTTCATGTCTCGCACATCCCGCCTATGGAACTCCCTTCCCTACTACTGTTTCCCTGACAAATACAATCTCCAAAGGTTTAAGTGTAGCGTCAATCGACATCTCCAGTTGCCTTGATCTATCCGCTTCCCTTCTCCACATCCTTTCTTTTCTCATTCCTATCTGCTCTTGCTCCGGATCTTTTGTGGCACGCTTGCCTTGATCGACCCACTGTCTTTCTCTTCTTCCTCATCCCCTCCATTGCCACTCTTATCTGCTCTTCCTCCAACCCTTCTTTAACCCCTTGCGCGATAGTGGCCTCTGACCTTGCTTGGGGCGATATGATTAAAAAAAAAAAAAAAAAAAAAAAACTTCATTCAACGTAGATGGTTACTGCTAAACTAGTTAAGACGAAGGAGATGTATGATATGAATAAAAGAGGCGGTGGTAGGAAGTGGAGATAATTGGAATAGATAACGGCTGACTCTCGACTTGAAGAGATAAAGAATGCTGCGTTCAAGAAAGCATCCAAGCGGGAGTGCTTTCTACAGTGTAGCAGTCCTTTTGAAAAATCTGTCCGAGTGGAAACTTCTCCTTGCATTGGGAATACGAAGGAAATTAGGGTGATTCGAGTCCGAGGAAATTTCACAGCGTGTGCTAGTTGTAAAGTTTTTTTAACTGCTAGAACCAAAGAATAGAGCTCATATGAACAGATGGATATTTTGAAATAATTACAGAGAAACGATAGTCTTTCAGAAATTTCATCTAAGGGAAAAATCTGCAGAGTGGACAATAAGTCTCCCCATCCAAAAAAAGACCACGATTTTGAAATCTGTCAAGGCTGAGAAGAAAGCATTGAGGTGATGCAGTCCAGATGTACCAACAATTTTTGATTTGGGATCTAGTCTGAGACTTTGAAAGTTAAAATATGGCAGAAGTAGCCAAGAACATATTTGAACGATAAAATGAGCAGACAATTTTTAAGGTATCTTCATTAATGGATCATCTGGAATTCCATTTGACGTCTGGAGAGAATTTGATTTCTGAAATCATAAGCTCTAATACAATCCTCCAAATTATGACTTTTACCTTCTGTTGGTTGGTTGTTTAGGTTTAACGGCATATCAACACCTCTATGGGTATTTAATACCGAAATCTAAATATTTATACTCAATTTTATGGCTTCAACTACAGATATTTTGTACAAAGCTTTACATTTTCAGGGTAAACGTATGTTTTTTTTAGATATATAGTTTGTAGATAAAATGTATTGCTCTTAATTCCACAATAAAAATTTATTTTTATACGTTAGTGCTGTATTAATTGTCATTTTGTCATCAAAATCTATTACTACTGGTGATTTTTTTATGAATATTTTACTGGTATTTTACTGGTATTTATAATGTTAATTATCCAAAATCTATTACTACTGGTGATTTTTTTATGAATATTTTACTGGTATTTATAATGTTAATTATCCAAAATCTATTACTACTGGTGATTTTTTTATGAATATTTTACTGGTATTTATAATGTTAATTATCCAAAATCTATTACTACTGGTGATTTTTTTATGAATATTTTACTGGTATTTATAATGTTAATTATCCAAAATCTATTACTACTGGTGATTTTTTTATGAATATTTTACTGGTATTTATAATGTTAATTATCCAAAATCTATTACTACTGGTGATTTTTTTATGAATATTTTACTGGTATTTATAATGTTAATTATCCAAAATCTATTACTACTGGTGATTTTTTTATGAATATTTTACTGGTATTTTACTGGTATTTATAATGTTAATTATCCAAAATCTATTACTACTGGTGATTTTTTTATAAATATTTTACTGGTATTTTTGCCATATCGAAATTTTGTGCAAGTGAACCGCCAATCAAAAATCAAAACACTACTTTCCCAATGATGTGGCCCAAACAGGAGCTACCAAAGGCGGATCAGGATGAACCTGGAAATAATAGAAATTAAGAGGTGGTGTCACGCGACTCAAATCCCCCACCCCCTAATCATGGACGTTGCATCTGGATGTAGTTTACCTTCAGTTTCAAAAAGTTGATATTCTCGGAAACCTATTTTGATGAAATTTTTGGACTAACTTGTAAATGATTCTGACGCTAACAATGACGTCATTATGGATGTTGGAATGTTTTTTTTAACAGATGGTGATTTAAATTTCATTCATTATCTAAGAAACATTTCCTTCGCGAGTGTCTGTCGGCTTTGTTGGCACCGTTCCTCCGTCCAGTGACCTTTCACAGCCAAGGAAGGTCTTCTATCGTCTTCTCGTGGAGGTGGTAGCGAAGGATTCTCTGCGTGAGCGGCTCGACTTGGAGGAGTAGGAGTTTTGGCTCTTTCTGGTTTTGGGCGCTAGCGGTGGATTATCTCAGTAACCCTGAGTCTTCGCTTACCTGGCGATTGGCTCGGAATCGGCTGCGTCTCAATGACAAGGTCTTCATATGGAGCTTGGCAGATTTGCCAGACTGTAAACGGTGTGGCCTTGGTCTGGAAGAAAACGCTTCGCACGCCTTCTGCCACCGTCCCCGGGTCCGCATCTTATGGGGCCATGTCAGCGAGTTGATGGCTCGTCTCGCTTCCAAAAAGCTCGTGCTCATTGATCGCGCATACGCCTGTGACAATGTGTCACCCCCGTATTCTGGGGTGAAACGGATGTTGTTTCTTACGCTGCTGGCCACGGTTCGAATGGTGATTTGGACGACGTAAATGGAGGAGGTCTTGCAAGGCAATCGTCTTTCTCATCAGGATCTGATCCGATTCTTTGAGCATCAGCTCAAGATGAGCATTAGAACTGATAGAAAACGCTTGCATTCGACAGTCTTCAGCGAAAGGTGAGTGAAAGAGGCGACCTTGGTACGTTTGAACGAGGCTAGCCTTGATTTTCTCTTTTAGGTCAATCTACGTCACATCGGGGTGGTTTCCTGTGGAAGCCTCCCCTTAGTTAGGTTAGACAAGCTTTTGTGTACCTAGTTAATGTAAGTGTTGTTCCTGGCCTGTCCCCGGCTACATCTTTGGTTATGATCCAGGTTTAGATTCCCAACCTCCCCAGTTTGTTTTGGCCCCATTTTATCTCGACTGGGTCAGCTTTTCTTTCCTATGTCTGTGTATACTTTCTCATTTTCCCACTCTCTTAGCGAGAGAGCTTCTTGATTTTTTTGTCCAATGGGCAGAATACACCGGCCTCTCTTTTTTGAGGGTTGGATGGGCCCTACTAACATCAGTTATGTTTAGTTTACTTAATACTTTGTGGTCATGTTTAGTTTGTTATTCGGTTTATCTCCCTTCCCACTCATTTTTCATCTTTAGATTTTTATATATAATTTAGGATGATTAAATTTTTATGGTATGGGGCGCGTTTTGTAGCCCCCCCCCCCGAGAGGATGTGGTATGGTGTATGGAGGATTGGTTGGCGACGGACGAGCTTTTGTGGTGAATGTGGAAATTGTAATGAGTGGATGGGTTGTGAATTGAATTAGCTAGGTATAGGATAGTTAGTGAAGACCAGCCTCAACCCCTCCCCTTTTTCGGCCTGTATTTTTATGCAATAAATATCCATTATGTAAGAATCATTATACAGCATTACATTTCAATGGTAATCAAATTGTTGAAGGGGTGATTATCTCTCCCTCTTAAAATGAGTGCCAAAATCAATAAATCTTAGACATGCATTGAAAAAGATTGCCCCTCGTTTAAGCCAGCGGTTCTTTATCGGTTCGCCCGAACACGCTCATGCGCCCTGAAAGGTAACGAAGGGAACAGAATAGTAATCTTTGAATTATTTTTTCTAAGCTAAAGACACTAAGCATATGACTTCCATAAGTCAGTTTCAACTGATGACGTTGACTTATCGTTAATAGAAGATGAGCTGATCACTATAGTGTCTGATCGTGGCTTACAAATTAAGCAGAAAGAAGTGTCCATTGATCATCTTTGGGCTTCCATTAAAGAAGAACATCCTTTAATAGCTGGTAAAGCGTTGAAGATTTTATCGCGATTTTCTACCTGATCCCTCTGTGAATTAGCATTTTCTTCACTTACCAACATTAAATGCAAAACTATATAAAATATTAAGTGCATTAATGAGATAAATAGAGTGTGTTTATATCGTATAATACCCAACATTAAAAGAATTGCCAAACACATCGAGGACAAGTTTCATACAAGCATATTTACATATAGAATGTAATGTCCTCAAAATAAATGCTTATATGAGGAGACTTACTTTAGCATCATACTTTCTAGCCAACTTTGATATTCAAAAAAATAAATACAATGTCAATAGTTATTTACTGGCTTCTTGATTACTCTTCGGTTGTTTTCGCTCCTTAATAAGGCTTCTCTTTTTACTTATTCTTTCACACCCACTAACCCCTGGTGTCTGAAGAAATTTAATAATTTACAGAGGATGAAATGTTTTATTTCACGAGATTTCTTTCATATTTTTCTATTTTCAAATTTCATGAATAATCTTTCCTCATTAAAATTTAAAGTGCACTCCAGTGTGTAAGTTATTCTTCAAGTGAACTGTGAAGAAAAAAAGAGAATAAAAGATTGAAAATTGTTGGATCAAGATTTTTTTTTCTTTGGTCATTCTGTATCTAGACATCTTTTATGCAAAAATCGCTAATATACTAATTACTTCCGGATCAAGACGTAAATCCACCTGCGGATCAAGTCATAAATCCACTGTACTATAAGGATTTAGCAGCTTCATCTCAAATATGGCTTCATTTATTCACTTTTTTGTTTAATTTGTCTCTTGTAAAGATAAATCATGGTAGGTGTAGTCATGTACTTCCGGAAGTGATAGAATGAGCAGACCATTGTAAAAGGACGGGAGTCAGATCAGACCAAAAATGGAGTATTACTGCAATATCTGGGCTGGAATTGCCGCACTTTCCAGGCTTGTCAGAATTCGCGGACTTGTGAGTGATGAATTGTTTTCCACTGTTCAACTCCTTCCCGACAGACGAAACACTGTTAGCTAATCTGTAGCAATTTTCATTACACGTGTTCGTCCATTCAACATTCATGGAAGACACCTATCCTGCTATACCATGAATCGACCGCTACTTATTTTCTTCATATTGCATTAGTGAAGAGTTGATCATTCCACTGGTGGAGATCTGATAAGGCCCATTAAAATGCGAATTGAGTGGATGTCTGAAATCATGTTAGTTGCCCAATTTCCCGTAGGCGGTAATAGCGTTTATTTTTAGTCTCTTCGTATAAATCGTAATAGTTACGGAAACTAAATGGAATTCATTTCTTCTTTTGCTTCTTTTTTTAGATTTCTTTTATATCGGCTTAAGAAACGAAAACGGCACCAATAAATGGAGTGACGGCCAGCTTTTAACCGGCTATTCTGATTGGGCGCCAGCGAATAATTTAACTCTTGAAAACTCCTGCGTCTATCTCGAATCCCGGCAGGAGTATAAATGGAATAAAGGACCCTGTATGGATGAACTGCACTTCATGTGTGAAAAGGTATTAAAACGACCCTAGAACGGCAGCGATTTGAATCAGTTATCTGCTTTGTATGCTTGTCTATGAACCTTATTTTTAAAACGGTATTCTTTCTCTGTCAGTGAGGCTTAAAATAGAGATGAGTAAAACCTTCTGGATGGACCATGCAAACTCGGATATAAATCTGACCAACGTTTAACATTTTACCCAAGTGTAAACTGGAGCAAAATTAACCATTTGATACAAATGTAAACCAGATCTATGGATACCTGTTGACTCAAGTATAAATCGAACGTATTTTTAGCTCAAATGTAAACCTGACCAACATCCCGTAATGTTGACTTGATAAAAACATAAAAACGATACGATGGCACGAACTGTTATGTGAAGACGTGTAGACGAGACATTTGAAAATGCTGCAACCGACCTCGTAAAAGAAACATAAATTTTGATAATTGCTTACAAATTACAAATGCAAAAAAAAAACGAAAAAAAGGAAAATGAATTTTCATATTGAACAAGCTATATTCAAATGTGTACCTGAAATTTTAAATGTAGTCCTATATCTAGAAAAAATAAATTAAAATAAAAACATCCTTCACAAAAACATTTTTCGTTCGTCTTTAGACATATATATATATATATATATATATATGGGGGTGCGCGTGTGTACGTTCAAGCAAATGTCTGATCAATGTTTTACGACATTTTTCACATTTTGCGTATAAACTGTCGAATATTTGCAACATATTTATGGAGAAATTCTACAAAGTTCGTAATGTTTTCTTCGTGTACTTTTTTGACTATCTGTAGAAATTATTAGGAAAAATACAGATAAAGGATTTTATTAGCTTTATTCAGGTATTTTAAGGAATGCTATATTTCTTATTTAAATATACCAGAATGTTGTCTACTAGTAGATTCCTGTACAGAATAGTTTGGAATTATTTGTAAGAGGGGTAATTTGAATAATTTTCCAATTTTGTGTCTTTCTTTACATTCATTACTGTTTAGTATTTCAGTATCATCAATTAGTATTTGTTTTATATTACAATTCATATTTTGATTATTGTACATTGGTTGATATATGATGAACGTCACCGATGAGTAGCAAGTTAACCTTCGAGAGAGTGTTATGGTTGTGTGATCAATGAAATAATTCATTCTAATTTCATTATTAGTGTTGGAGATACACTTATTCAAAGTGCAAGAGAATTGATAAACAACATTGTTTTTGCATAAGAGTAATATTCGAGGTCTTCTGTTAGTAATGATCAGATAAGACGTAATAAATAAATAATAAATCTTCGGTATTAAATACAAAAGTGGTGTAAAGCAGTAAACTAAATTCAAGGGCTTTTCCCTCCTCTTCATAATCCGGATGCATCTAGTTAGAGTATATTAAGTTAATGATATTTTTATCTGATATCCTGGAATGAGCTATGAAAGAGCTTACTTCAGATCCCACCATATACAAAATATTACGATCATTTCATAGAAACTGGTCTCTGGTTTGTTGTGATGTTTCCTTTAGACCCCCCTCCCCCCTCTCTCTCTCTCTCTCACTCTCTCTCTTAATCTTTCCCTCTCTCTCGCATGTGCATTTTTGTTTTGTTGTATCATAAGTTGAACCTCATAATGCTTTTTTTATTTCCTTTTTTATTTCCATTTGGTTTGAAACTTCGTCTTGCCTTAAAAAGAAATTTTCTTTACTCTCGTTTCATAGTGGCTTTTCTTCGTTGAAAATGTTTGCTTTGATAAATTGTCGGGTAAAATCTGCCTCTGATGGATTATGAATTATGATTTTTGTGATAGGTAAATATATGTGGGGGATTTATGAATAATGAGCTATCGTTTGGTTTTCTGAATGGTTTTGGGTTTGAAAATTACATCCGAGAGACTTGTCATTTTTAGCCTTCATTTAATGTCCATTTTAATTTCGATTCCTTTAATTATATCCATAATTCCTATTATGGTGAAATTTGAGTTTCTTTTCCTTTTTCATAGGATTATGAGCTTAGCGCCTCTACAGACTCGTTTTCTTTTGTTAATTAAGGTTATCTAGTGTATATATTGTTTATATTCCGGTCTGTTTGCAGGATTCTACCTCTACCTGTTAGCCTCACATAATTACGTCAGATGTTGCAAATGGGCACTTCTTTAACCATGCAGTTTCATTGTCGAATAGAAATGGTTTTCGGTAGCGTTAGTATAATTCTCCGTTGATCTGTTGTGATCATTGTGCATAGATTGGCTGAGGAAATGAGCTTATATAAAATAAATTCAGAGATAAAATGATAGAAATTTTCTAATATCAAGTTGGCTCAATGCACAATTTGTGAGAGGTTAGCTTTTGATTCTACCAGATATTTCTTTAGTCAACAAATATTTAAATCTCTTAAAATCCCGTTAAAAACGAACCTATCCCTATGAATAGACACAAATATAAGGATTTTTAGTCTTATAAAAATCAATTTTGTTTTAATTTCAATAATAACTTCATAGACAGAAATTCGGAATATTGTTAGCATCAGTTCTTGTCTTGTCTCAGAAATTCCAGAAACAAGTCAATGCCAAAATATTTTATTTAAACGCTATAATGTATTTAATCTATTATTTATTTATTATCGCATTGAATTCCTTTTGCGTTTATTTTTTCTTTTAAATCTTCTTTCCTTCCATTCATTCAGGAAAAGAAATCTTATTGTTATTCGTCTTTGTCTATCGTTCAAATAAAATTTTCAAATGTAACAATATTAGAAAAAAACATGGCAGTCGATTAAGAAAATCGAATAATATGCAAATGTATGTTTTGAATTTTGTTTACTCGGTAAACAATGAAAACAACAGTAATTGTCACTGTATAAATTCATTGACCATATCCTGATGTCTCGACATCAGATTCGGCTGGACTTGCGCAATGTGGATATAGTTCCCACAGTTTATTTACTTATTAACCATTCAACACTAGCTTTCATTGACACTTTATTTCATCATCTTCGTTATATTCCTTAAGGACATTCTGATTTTATAAGTATTTCGTCATCCGCACAGAGAACTTTGTCAACATACTGATCAACAACCTGTTACAGCTCTTCCTTTTTATAACATCAAAATCCCTAGGTATTTATTTGATAGTGACAGAAACTGTTTTCATTTGAAACAACATCAAATGTCGAAAGCAGAAATCGATAGGACATGTACAGATTTTGGACGACTTTTCAGTGTCAATGGAAATACCTGGAGGGTTATTCCGTGTTAAGTAACAAAAGCGAAAACTCAAAATCTTCCTTCATAGATATTCACGATTATATTGATAAAATTGACACAATCCTAACAAAACAAATTGCATAATTATATTAGTCGACATCGGACCATATTCTAACTATTTTTCCTACGTGTTTATACATTTTTGAAGGATAGAGGTGAGTCGGAAGTCATTCAAATAATTAGCTCTTGATCTAAGAACAGATCAATGTAAACGCGAAATAGATAATCCATTAATGGATCCGACATTTTCGATACATTATATCTTGATTATTAATGAAATTTAAGACAATTAATATATTGATACTATATAGATCAATGTTCGTAATTATATAAATAATTATGTTATAATATAATGATATGCAAACTATCGCTTATTTCCCAGTTCACACTCCTCCGTCTTTCGAACAGGAGAAGAGGTTTATCACTTGTTTCCGGTTTAGGATTTGGGTTCCGTTTCCTTAATTTTTTATTTTCTCTTTCCCAGTAGACCCTTGTATCTTAGTGACCTTCTCTCCTTTTTTTTAGAGTGTATTCATGAAAAAACAATTAATATCTACTACGCATGTGTAATATCTTTTCACGGATTATTATTAGGATGACGTAGTGACAACGGCAAGTTATCTCTTCTGTACGTTTCTCTATTTACATGTATTCGACTTGACTAAAAGAAGAAAGGTGACATTTTATAGATCTTCTGACTTGGTTCCGGCACAAATATCTTTTTATCATAAGAGTTGAAAAAAGAAACTAAATGAAATCAGCTAGACTATATAGCCAAATATATAATGAAATAAAAATTAAAAACTAATAAATTCGTCGTTCCCCCTTTTTCACATCTCTTTCATCCGATGAAATCCTAAAGTACCTAACGCCTCATACGATTTTTTTTTCCATTTCGTCATACAATTTCCTAAAATTGTTATAAAGTACTTATATTTAGATATTCAGCGTTTTAAAATTATTATTATTATTATTATTATTATTATTATTATTATTATTATTATTATTATTATTATTATTTATCATAATGATGTGGTTATTTCCATTACTTTTGTGTCAGTTATTTTGTTTTAAAAGATTAAAATTATGGTATGTACTTGCTAGCATATTTTGTTTCCTCGGTGATAAATGAAAACAAAAGAAATTGTCACTGTAAATTCATTAATCATATCTTAAATGATCTCTTCACACCAGATTCGTCTGGACTTGTGTGATATGTATATAGTTTACGGGGTTTTTTACATCTTAAACATTCAAAACCAGCTTTCATTACTGCTTTATTTCATCATATTCTTTATATTCCTGAAGGACATTCTGATTGTATAAGTATTTCGTCATCCGCGCAGAGAATTCTTCAATACACAGATCAAAACTTCTTCCCGTTTATAACATTAAAATCTTTAGATATTTATTTCATAGAGACAAAAAACGTTAGGACCATGTAGAGTGTTTGAAAAGTTTATTCCGTGGTGAGGACTAAAAGTAAGATATCCCGAGCTCACGTTGCGTTGGGCTGTTGTCTTGATACCAGCACATATATTAATATTATTCCTTTCTCTTAATATATAAACAACTATATATTCTTTTAAATAACTTTAATATTCCTTTTCAGTATATAAACAGTTTTATCATGTGGATATTTCCATTGCTTCTGGTTCAGTTATTTTATTTTGAGGGATTCAGATCCTTTTGCCACGAGTATTACGTTGGCCTAGTCCCAACAACGAACGGTCGGATCCAGGACGATGCTCTCATTGCGAAATCACAGGTTCCCTCTGTCGAACGCCGTACAGAAATCTGCTCGCGCGATACCTCTTGTGTTACATTCTTTTACAATTCAAAGACTGCAGAATGTCAGACTCACAGCATCTGGCTTCAGCCGAATTCTACTGAGCAAATAGATAGTGACTGTGTATACTATCAAATCTACGCAGGTAAGTTACTCTAAAATGGTTGTCCAACCTTTCCCTCATGATTCAATTTAGAAATTTAGGTATATTCACCAGACCCCAAATGTACCTTATTTAAAACGTTCAAAGCATAAATAATTCATATAACAAATATATATAATTACAAAAAATACTGTGTTATTGAGAGTCAAAAATAGAAATTATACATACACAAAATGAAATAAAATCAACGTGATTTTTGACATTACTTTCCTTTTATAATATTGTCTGCTTTTCTGGTACTAGTGTTCATTCTAAGAATATTAGTTAAATTGGAAACATTGAACCCATCTCTTTTTGCAGTACTGATGTTTTTCATGCACGAAAAGAATTGTTCACCGCAGTATGTACTACCCAACAAACATATCAGTTTTCTAGATAAGCTAAATGATTTTTATTTAGAATCTTATTATTTATAATTTATGAATCACTCTCCTGGGAGATAGCATCAGCCACACTGATGGATGTCAGAAAAGTTACTCTAAGATGATTAAACTGAATTCTGGATTCGTATCTTCCTTTCTTTAAAAGGGACTCTCATGTCAACATGCATGGTCTTGATGTCTATGTTCGGGAACATCTCCCATTGGCAATGGAACACTCCAGGTTACAAGAGTGTGCTGAACGGTAGCAGATACTCAGTCTCAACTCTCTTAATCAGTTCGATGTATTGACATCTACTGCAGATAACTTAAAAATGCTTTACTCTTAAGTTCTCTTCCAATTCCGCACTCGATTATCTAGTGTACCTCTGGCAGATTCCCCCTCTAAAACAAAGGCTCTACTGAGTAATATGCGCAAAACGCCTTCACCGGTTTCAGAAATCATTTCTAAATTAAATCCCCATATTGCAAGCGGATGTAACAGGATCCCTTCAGTCGTCCTAAAGTAATGTGCTCCTGAGCTGGCTCCTGTTCTCTCCAATCTTTATAACAAATGCCTCGCTGTTTCTTGTTTCCAGTTTTTGGGAAGTCCACCTCTGTAGTGTAATTATTAATAATTAATAATATAGGTGATTTCCTTCATTACGAGATGTTCAGCGCCATTCTAACGAACTCAATGAATATATGACTCTCAAATGTTTTACTGAAACAAGAATAAAAAGAATTCATATCAGCCTTTTCAAAATTCAATTGTAATTAACAGAAAATGTACCAGTGTGTTTACATATAAAGGTAACATAATATAAATGCAATCGGTTTTTAAGAAAAAAAAATGTATATTAGAAGCAGTCATAAAGTAAATGATTGTAAAAAAATATTAACATAATTATAGATTTCTGCAAATTTAAACCCGGAAACATTACTTACGATATTCATTCCCGCAGAGTTCATAATGAGTATTATTGTCGTCTGACATTCCGCAGTATTACAAATTAGACGAGCCGAATAATTTAGAGAAATCAAAATAGTCTGTTTAATTCGATGTTCTTGGCACTGCCGAATTATTTACTAAAATGAAAGAATAGAAGATTTGCTAAAGTATTATTTCTAGTAGCAATAATATTAGCAGGAATTTAGATTTAATTTAGAGAAATCAAAATAGTCTGTTTAATTCGATGTTCTTGGCACTGCCGAATTATTTACTAAAATGAAAGAATAGAAGATTTGCTAAAGTATTATTTCTAGTAGCAATAATATTAGCAGGAATTTAGATTTAATTTAGAGAAATCAAAATAGTCTGTTTAATTCGATATTCTTGGCACTGCCGAATTATTTAATAAAATGAAAGAATAGAAGATTTGCTAAAGTATTATTTCTAGTAGCAATAATATTAGCAGGAATTTAGATTTAATTTAGAGAAATCAAAATAGTCTGTTTAATTCGATGTTCTTAGCACTGCCGAATTATTTAATAAAATGAAAGAATAGAAGATTTGCTAAAGTATTATTACAAGTAGCAATGATATTAGTAGGAATTTAGACTTAATTTAGAGAAATCAAAATAGTCTGTTCAATTCGATGTTCTTGGCACTGCCGAATTATTTAATAAAATGAAAGAATAGAAGATTTGCTAAAGTATTATTACTAGTAGCAATGATATTAGTAGGAATACTTACATGCATATGCATTAATTATTTATATATTAATTATTTTAAATAATTGTTAATAAAAATATTACATAGTTGCTTAAATAATATAAATTAATCTTGTTTAATTAATTCTTATCATGAATAAAAACATTAAGTGAACCTTTTTTACAGCATAGTTTTCTAACCACAGGACGCCTTATCGACTAGTAATCAGCAAATATATCATAACGTTTTTTCATTAAGGCAATAAATTTAAATGTAGTTTCTCTAATTTGTTAATCACATTTTCACTTCATTCTTCGTTTCTTTAACATTTGGGAACAGTTTTTAATTCTGGAATTGAATCCATTTTGAAAATATAATATTTTTAACAAGACGTTCAACCTAACTTGAATGCTACGAACAAAACCGAAAGTGAAGTTTATCAAAATATATTGTTCTTTTTGTTAACCCATCCGTTTCGATATGCAGCAAATTATGCCTCAAATATTGCTATAAATAGGCTGTCCAGTAATATCCAGCATTCATATATGCAAGTTTTTTTTTCATTTTCATTTTTAATTAACTGTTTTTCCAAAATTGTTAAAAATGAATTCATCTCAGAAATTCAAATGATAAATTTCACTTTCGTGATTTTCTTCAAGACGCTCCTTGGATTGATATTCTTAACTGTCCCATTTAGAATTGTACCACAGTTGTTCCTTCTTGTGTTAAAGGCGGCATCGATGCTTTCATGCCTTCTCGGAAATATCTGGTGAAACCACAATCTTCTCCATAGTTCACACTGGCCTTTTCAGCCTCTATAGTCTATAGGAATCAATTTTCCGGCTATATCAGCGTGACAGTTCCAATCACAACAGACGCCTATCTGTTTCTGAACGTAATAATTGTAAACGTCTCGTCGAAGAAATTAAGTATTTGTTTGCTAATTGAACGAGGACCGTATAGGTTCTAACAACGGCTCTGCAATAGTGTCTTAAATAAAAGTATTATTTCCTTCCTCTCTTCACTCTGCTTTAAAGATTTTCTTCAAATTCTATTCTTCACATCTGGAAATCTTTTGCCTGACTTTCCACTTAGAAACGATCATTTGTTGAGTGATGATGCATATAATTCCTTCCATGGTTTCTGCTATCATTTCGAAACTGGATCCTCACAAAGAATGTGGACCTGATGGCAACCCTGCAATAGTCCTTAAGAATGTGCTCCTGAACTGGCTCCTGTTCTCTAAAAAGTCTACAATAGATGCCTTGCTGCTTCTTGCTTTCCTACTTGTTGGAAATTCTCTTCTTTAGTTCCAGTCTTTAAAAACTCTAGTGAAATGTCTGAGCCTTCTACAACGTAACCAAGAAAGTTCTTACCGTTTTTAATTTATTAGAAAAAAAATATGTATAGGAAACTTGACATACAGTTATTCGTCAAAGTAATCCCTATCTGAATCAGAAACCTTTGCCAACGTGCCTCCAGCTGTGCAATGCCCTGACGATAAAACCCAGGTGTCTCAGACGCAAAGATGTCTGTGAGTGCCAGCTAAAAGTCTGCCTTATTGCGTAGGATTTCCTACGGATGTTGTTGTCCAGGTAATGAATGAAGTGATAATCTGTTAGCGCAGTACCTGTGTATTAAGCTGTATGGCACAGTGCCTCCCAACAAAATCGCCGTATGTCATCCCTGGCCACCCGCGCCACATGAGGCCCGAAATTGTCATGGAGAAACAGTACAGGTCTAGAGTGATGGTTTGTTCCGTTGGTACATCTCTTGTCAACAAGTCCACCAGGTATAGAGCATGATCTTACATGTATGTAGAGGTGATCTTCTAGTTTGAGTCACAGAGTGCAATGGTCTGGCATGCTTAGGAGTATCATATATAACCCACTTCTCGTCACTAGTGAGCACTCGATCAAATATGGATACTTTGCAGTACCGAGAAAGCAACGATAAACAGGCTGTTACTCGTTGTTTCTTGTTGGCTTGCGGTGAAGTTGAAATCTGACTGCTTCATCAGAAACCTGGAAGCATTCGGTGGGCTCTCCACAGGTTTAGCTGTCCTTCTGCTCTGTGGTCGCCTTCAGGAACTCATCTTCCAAGACCAGTGGCAGATCAGTGCTAGGTTCCTCACTGATCGTTTGGAACCAATCCCTATCGGTGCGTTCACTCACACTAACATCCCCAAAGGCTTGACGTATTCAGTGACTTGATGCGACTGCAGAAAAGCTCACTTTAATGTCATAAAGCAAACAACCCTGAGTGAGCTGCCTCGACACCGCCATGTTTCCTCACCTCGGGCTATGACAGATGTGTGCGCGCAACATACCTGCATTGGTCAAAACTATGGTCCAACCCCACCCACTGCTTTCCCGGCACGTGACGCACTCGTTTGCGTATCAGTGATCACCTCTCCCCACACGATGTAAAAAAAACTGTAATCATCTGAGAGACCACTTTCTGCTTTCCATCAGCATGGATGAAGCTTACATCAAGAAGATTGATTCTTTGTGTCTTGAGAGCCAATGTTTTCTGCTGACATGAAGTGGATAGATTATATTGAATCAATTGCTAGATATACTGCTAGGAAGGTTAGTTCACAGTGTCGGGCTAGACAATTTTTCTACTAGG
Organism: Acanthosepion esculentum; assembly: GCA_964036315.1. NCBI lineage: Eukaryota > Metazoa > Mollusca > Cephalopoda > Sepiida > Sepiidae > Acanthosepion > Acanthosepion esculentum. Next base: position 64,161,476 of record OZ038485.1, read on the forward strand.
AAAGTTATTTCACAGTGTCGGGCTAGACAATTTTTCTCTCCAGTATCTATCTTTCATATTTATTAGTCTACCATTCATCTATGATTTGAATATTTCTGCTAGTGTTCCTGATATATATATATATATTGCGTATCAGTGATCACCTCTCCCCACACGATGTAAAAAAACTGTAATCATCTGAGAGACCACTTTCTGCTTTCCATCAGCATGGATGAAGCTTACATCAAGAAGATTGATTCTTTGTGTCTTGAGAGCCAATGTTTTCTGCTGACATGAAGTGGATAGATTATATTGAATCAATTGCTAGATATACTGCTAGGAAAGTTATTTCACAGTGTCGGGCTAGACAATTTTTCTCTCCAGTATCTATCTTTCATATTTATTAGTCTACCATTCATCTATGATTTGAATATTTCTGCTAGTGTTCCTGATATATATATATATTGCGTATCAGTGATCACCTCTCCCCACACGATGTAAAAATACTGTAATCATCTGAGAGACCACTTTCTGCTTTCCATCAGCATGGATGAAGCTAACATCAAGAAGATTGATTCTTTGTGTCTTGAGAGCCAATGTTTTCTGCTGACATGAAGTGGATAGATTATATTGAATCAATTGCTAGATATACTGCTAGGAAGGTTAGTTCACAGTGTCGGGCTAGACAATTTTTCTCTCCAGTATCTATCTTTCATATTTATTAGTCTACCATTCATCTATGATTTGAATATTTCTGCTAGTGTTCCTGATATATATATATATATATATATATATATATATATATATATGAGATTTTTGATAAAATCCTAAGAAGAATCCGTAATATTAATGGTCCTGTCTTGGCATATCGGTTTCAGCCACTTTGCCACCATAAATATTTGTATGATAATTTTTCTGATGAGCTTTCTTCTGCGGTACGTAGACGTTATGAATTTAAGCGCTGTACCATTTTGAGGCACGGTGGAGTAATGGATAGCGACTCGGATTGAGGAATCGGAGAGCCGAGTTCGAATTCCAGTCGAATCCATTACATTCACTTACGTGCTTGAGAAAGGTATGAATCTTCTCTCCCCCACACACCTATGGCTAAATAGCAGCACAGACCAGGTTCTTGAGTTGCAACTGGTCTACCGCAGTAAAAAATGGCAAACTACTGCTGGAAAAAATCTGCCTCGTCAATCGAAAGATTCATGATCACGGATTACACTGATTGACCTTATTGATAACAAGGTATCATTAATTTACAGTTGAAATTGCGAGATGTAATCGTAAATTCTGTGCTTTCAGTTTTTTCTCTCACGCTTCGCTTCCGGGTTCTAGATTGTGAGTCAACTTTGATCTTCAAAAATATAAATGTATTGCCCATTGTTATTTACCTTCTTAATTCCTCAACTTTTATTTTTCTCCCGCCTTAATAATAATTTTCCTTTTCCTATTCTTCCACATTCAGTAACCCCTTGTGGCTTAGTAGCTTTAAAATCCTAAGAAGAATCCGTAATATTAATGGTCCTGTCTTGGCATATCGGTTTCAGCCACTTTGCCACCATAAATATTTGTATGATAATTTTTCTGATGAGCTTTCTTCTGCGGTACGTAGACGTTATGAATTTAAGCGCTGTACCATTTTGAGGCACGGTGGAGTAATGGATAGCGACTCGGATTGAGGAATCGGAGAGCCGAGTTCGAATTCCAGTCGAATCCATTACATTCACTTACGTGCTTGAGAAAGGTATGAATCTTCTCTCCCCCACACACCTATGGCTAAATAGCAGCACAGACCAGGTTCTTGAGTTGCAACTGGTCTACCGCAGTAAAAAATGGCAAACTACTGCTGGAAAAAATCTGCCTCGTCAATCGAAAGATTCATGATCACGGATTACACTGATTGACCTTATTGATAACAAGGTATCATTAATTTACAGTTGAAATTGCGAGATGTAATCGTAAATTCTGTGCTTTCAGTTTTTTCTCTCACGCTTCGCTTCCGGGTTCTAGATTGTGAGTCAACTTTGATCTTCAAAAATATAAATGTATTGCCCATTGTTATTTACCTTCTTAATTCCTCAACTTTTATTTTTCTCCCGCCTTAATAATAATTTTCCTTTTCCTATTCTTCCACATTCAGTAACCCCTTGTGGCTTAGTAGCTTTATTGCCTTGCTTGGAGTGAAATAATTGAAAAAATATTCATTTGTTTCCCTTTTTAATGATGATTTTTTAAGGTCGAATTACCTCCATTCCCTTCGTATTCAATTTGATAAGAAGGAAATTACACGCAAGCAGCTTCTTCACAAAAACTGCCATTTTTAGAAAAGACACCCGAGAGGATATTTACCTGAGCACTATAATCTGACCCGTTTCAATAGTGGCTCTTGGGTTACCATTTAGTAAAAATAAGTAATTTCAGAAATTCGGATGCTATCTTGCACTTTAGTTTCATCTAATTTCCATTTTAATGTTGACTATTTTTCTTTTTGCTTTGCTTGTTTTTTTTTTCTATTCTCACTTAAAATCTGTTTTTATTTTCGAATTAGCTTTACATTTGACAACGGTATCATGTCAAATATATTAATCATTTTTTCTTCTAGAATATTCAGACTACGTTGGATGCGACAACGACACGATTCATCGAGCCTTAGCAAAACATATCGGAAGTTTTTCTAATATGTCCATTGCTCTATGCAGGAACAGATGCCGCCAGGACGGCTATAAATATGCAGGTCTCCAAGTATCTTGACATTGAGTGAGTTCTTAAAGTCCCTCGCAGTTTATTAAAAAGAAAAAAAAACGGTAAAAAATCTCTGAAGTCCGCCATAACGAGCAGAAAATATATATAAAGATCATCTGATTCGAGAATGTCAAATACTATATAGCAAACTTGACATACAATTAGTCGTCAAAGTAATCCCTCTCGGAATCCAGAAATTTTTGCCAACGTTTCTCCAGCTGCGCAATGCCCTGACGGTAAGACTCAGGTGTCTAATGCGCAAAGATGTCTGTGAGTGTCTGCCACAAGTCTGCCTCATTTGCGTAGGATTTCCTACAGATGTTGTTGTCCAGGTAATGGATGAAGTGATAATCTGTTGGCACAGTAGTACCCGAGGATTAAGTTGTGCTCACGCAGTCATCGATACTAACGGCGAATTCATCAAGTAGGTGCGTCAAGAAGTATTTCAAGATTATTTATGCTAAGTATTTCTCAAATCAATCTCTTCTTTTATGAATCTTGCGTCTTTTACAAAATTCATGCAAATGACTTCAAACGACTGAGTAACCCTATATACGCCTAAATTAAGATTAGGAGGAAGTCTCATATATATATATATATATATATATATATATATATATATATATATATATATGAAGAAATATAGTCTTAAAGTGTGCTATATTTATGGGATAAAGTGCTCAATATCAGAGATAGAGCGTGTGTAAATATAAAAGTGAACATAGAAGTCAACACTTAGAGGCGACAGTCTGTTTCATGCTAGTGCTGTTATTTTTCTCGGCTATTTATATATAAGGGTCAGTGGTGCATTGTGGGTAATCTATTTTGGCGGTTACTTTTACTGGAAGTCGCTTATTTGTTTATTTATTTATTTATGTCAAATTATTTTGCTTGTTTTTGTTTTTTGTTTTTTTTATCTTAAATATTTATTTTTTGTTTTGATCGGTGTTTTTTATTAACGTAGTAAAAATTTGTTTATATAGCATATTGTTGGTAGTCTATTATGGCGGTCATTTACCGGAAGTCGTTTATTTGCTTATTAATTTGGGTCAAATCGTTTTGCTTGTTTTTATTTATTTTTCATTTTTATTTTTTATCTTATATATTTGTTTATTTGTCATTGATTAAAGCTATTTAATCCAAAATTCAACGATTCTACCCACCTCTTAAACTCCACCTACTACTACGGAGTCCAGTCTACCCTGCTAGTCAAACTGGAGTGGAAGGAAGAGGTACGAATTCATGCATTTCCCAAGATAATATATACAAAACTGAACGCAAAAGTCTGTTCCAGAATTTGAATATCTGTGTCATATTTCTCCTTTCTTCGAAGACGGTAGTAAATATCAAGTGATTTTTTATATATTTTTCTTTTGTTCTCTACTGCTGTGTAAAATTCGAGCGATATTTGCTTCGTTTCAGCAAAGAAGTTACTGTTTTTGTGGTGATATTGGTTATGACAAATTTGGTGAATCTACAGGCTGTGTAGAAACTTGTAGTGGCAACAGAAATTAAATATGTGGTGGAATATGGGCCAACTCTGTGTATAAAGTTGGAGGTCAGTCATGTTTTATACTAACTTCACTCAAGGTAGATACTTACTGCTGAAATGGTTAAAACGAAGGAGCTGTATGCATAAAAGAGGTGGTGGTAGGAATAGATAACGGTTGACTATTGATTGAAGAGATTCTTGTGTTCAAGAAAGCATCCAAGCGGGAGTGCGTTCTATATTGTAGCAGTCCTTTTGAAAAATCTGTCCGAGTGGAATCTTCTCCTTGCATTGGGAATACGGAGGAAATTAGGGTGATTCGTGTCCGGGGAAGTTTCATAGCGTGTGCCAGTTGTAAAGTTTTTTTAACTGCTAGAACTGAAGAACAGAGCTGATGTGAATAGATAGATACTTTGGAAATAATGACAGAGTAACGATAGGCTTTTAAAAAATGCATGTGAGGGGAAACAGACTGCAGAGTTGACAATAAGTCTTCGCATCCAAAAAAAAGACGATGATTTTGAACTCTGCCAAGGCTGCGAAGAAAGAACTGAGCTACAGATGCAGTCCAGATGTGCCAACAATTTTCGATTTGGGATCTATGTGTTTTATAAGTCAGTGCTGTATTCATTGCCATTTTGCTATAAAAAATGTGTTACTACGGGAGATTTTTTTATATAAATATATTGCTGACTTGTTTACCATAGTGTATATTACATGTGAGTGACCAAACAAAAATTAAAACACCATTTTCCCATAGTTGAGACACTAGCAGGTGCTACCACACCCGGGTCAGGATGGACGTAGATATAACACTAATTAAGAGGTGGTTTCACGCTCCTCACCCCACCCAACCGGTCATGGATTTTTCATCTGGATGTAGTTTACGTTCGGTTTCAAAAAGGTAATATTTCCGGAAACCTCTTTTGATAGAATTTTTGGACTAGCTTAAAAAAGATGCTGACGCAAACTATGACGTCATCATGGGTGTTGGAATGCTTTGTTACAGATGGTGTTTTACATTTCATTCATTATCTAAGAAATATTATACGGTCCTACTAACATATACTATATTACAGTTATATTTATTTTGCCTTGTTTGATATTTAGTTTGTTTTGGGTCTCATCCCCGCCCTCTCATTGTCAAATATTAGATTTTTATCTAAAAAATATTTACTATCATTAAATTTTTAAATCTCGGGTACGTTTTTTTGTAGGTCCCCCTGAGAGGATGCGGTATTCTGGTGTATGGAGAATTGATTGGTGACGGACGAGTTTTTGTTTGAATGAGTTAATTGTAACGAATGAATGGGTCGTGAATCGGATTAGCAGTTAGTGAAGACCAGCCTCAACACCTTTCCCCCCTTTAGGCCTTGTGCCATAACTGTATTTTTAATACAATAAATATCAATATTATACGGCATTACATTTCAATGGTAATTAAATTGTTGAAGGGGTGGTTACCTCTCCCTCTTAAAATGAACGGCAAAATCAATAAATCCTAGACATCCACTGAAAAAAATTGGCTATCGATTCCGGGGTTCTCGAATGGTCCGCCAGGACACATTCATGAGCCCTGAAAAGTAACCAGGTACGCCGCAGGTAGAAGATTAATTTATGAATTATTAATTTGTTTTTTTGTCTTTTAAAATGCTACAGCGGCAAGTATATGACTTCCATATCTAAGTCAGTTTCAATTAATGACGTTGATTTATCGTTAATAGAGCTGATCACTATAATGTCTGATCGTGGCTTACAAATCAAGCAGAAAGAAGTGTCCATTGTTCATTTTTGGACTTCCATTAAAGAACATCCTTCAATAACTGCTAAAGCGTTGAATATTTTATCGCAATTTTCTATCTCATCCCTCTGTGAATTAGGATCTTCTTCACTTACCAACATTAAATGCAAAACTATATCAAATATTAAGTGCATTAATGAGATAAATAGAGTGTGTTTATATCGTATAATACCCAACATTAAAAGAATTGCCAAATACATCAAGTACAATTTTCATACAAGCTTATTTACATATAGAATGTAATGTCCTCAATATAAATGCTTATATGAGGAGACTTGCTTTAGCACCATACTTTCTAGCCAACTTTGATATTCAAAAATCTAAATACAATGTCAATAGTTATTTACTGTCTTTTTTATTCCTCTTCGATTGTTCTCTCTCCTTAATAAGGCTACTCTTTTTACTTATTCTTTTGCACCCAAAAACACCTCGTGTCTTAGAAGCCTCACTGCCTTGCATAGGATGACATGTGTTTCTTTAAAAAAAAGTATACTTCGTTAATGACTTCTTTATTATTTTCCTGTTTTGATATTTCATGACTAATTTTCCTCTTTTAAATTTAAAGTGCATCCTAGAGTCTGAGTTATTATTCAGATGTACTCAGAAATTAAAAAAAAGAGATTGAAAATTACTGAATCAAGGGCTTCATTTTCGGTCATTCTGCATGTAGACATATTTTATGCAAACATTGCTAATATACTAATTACTTCCAGATCAAGACGTAAATCCACTTCCGGATCAAGTCATAACTGCACTGTACTATAAGGATTTAGCAACTTCATCTCAAATATGGCTTCAGTTATTCACTTTTTTTGTTTAATTTGTCTATTGTAAAGATAAATCATGGTAGGTGTAGTCATGTACTTCCGGAAGTGATAGAATGAGCAGACCATTGTAAAAGCACGGGAGTCAGATCAGACCAAAAATGGAGTATCGCTGCAACATCTGGACTGGAAATTGACGCACTTTCCAACCTCGACAGAATTCGCGGACTTGTGAGTGATGAATTGTTTTCCACTGTTCAACTCCTTCCCGACAGACGAAACATTGTTGGCTAATCTGTAGCAATTTTCATTACACGTGTTCGCATGATCTACATTCCTTGCATACACCTATCTAGATCTTGAAAGCTAGGATCTATCATACTATCAGTCGACCCCTACCCATTTCCTTCATATTCCTTCATATTCCATTAGTGAAGATGAAGTTCATTCAGATAGCTGTTTTCCCATGATTTTACAAAAATCTCATTTAGTAAGCCTCTAAAGCAACTGTTATCGAGTGAACATCAGTAAAAGTAATTTTTCTTCTCCCTTTACCTATAGGTTGAATAGTAGTAGTCTGGATTCTATAGACTTCGTTCGCAATCAGTGTGGAGATAATGGCTTGATAAAAACAATTATTATCTAGTACCTCATTCCACTCTTGGGGATATGTAAGGCTCGTGAAAATGCAAATTGTCTGAGGGTCTTAAATCATGTTAGTTGCGCAATTTCCCGTAGGCGGTAATAGCGTTTATTTTTAGTCTCTTTGTATAAATCGTAGAAGTTACAGAAACTGAATGGAATTAATTTCTTCTTTTGCTTCTTTTTTTAGATTTCTGTTATATCGGTTTAAGAAACGAAAACGGTACCAATAAATGGAGTGACGGCCAACTTTTAACCGGTTTCTCTGGTGACAACGAATCCTTTAGATCTTAAATACTCCTGCATTTATCTCGACCCTCTGCGGGACTATAAATGGAATAAAAGACCCTGTAAGGATAAAGTGTACTTTATGATGTGCGAAAAGGTGTTAAAACGCTCATAGAACGGCATCGATTTGAATCAATTATCTGCTTTCTATTTTTGTCTGTCTATGAATCGTATTTTTAAAACGGTATTTTTTCTTTGTCGGTGAGGCTTAGAATAGAGATGAGTAAACACGACAAATATTTACCTTCTTACTCCGGTGTAAACTGAAACTATATTAACCATTTTGACTCAAGTGTAAACCAGACCTGTATCTAACTGATGACTTAAGGATAAGTAAAAACAATTTCACGTAACTTTAACTTAATAGATAAATAAAAACGACACAATGCCAAAAACTCTCACGTGAAGTCTCGTACACGAGATATTCAAATATATTCCTGAAACTATAAAAAAAATATAGAAAAATAAATTAAAATAAAAAGTCCTGAACAAAATCTTTCGTTCATCTTTAAACAAAATTATATATATATATATATATATATATATATATATATATATATATATATATATAGCCTATATATATATATATATATATATATATATATATATATATATATATAGCCTATATATATATATATAGCCTATATATATATATATATATAGCCTATATATATATATATATATATATATATATAGCCTATATATATATGTATATATATATAGAGAGAGAGAGCCTATATATATATATATATATATATATATATATATATATATATGTGTGTGTGTGTGTGTATTTTTGAAGTGGACATTGAGGTCAACACCCAGCGGCGACAATCTTTTTTCTGTTTAAACGCACTCAAGATTGCGTTCAAGCCTGAAATAGATTATCACCGCTGAGTGCTGACCTCAATGTCCATACGCTCTATCCCTGATACTGAGCACTTTAACCCATAAATATAACATACCTTAAAACTATATTTTTATCATATATATATATATATATATATATATATATATATATATATATACATATATATATATATATAATCCTCGTAAAAGGAAAACTAAAAGAAATAAAATTAAATAATAAGTTGCAAAATATTTTCTCGTGTATTACATTTAGTGAAACATGTCTAAAAGAAGTATTGGTCTCTCTCTCTCTCTCTCTCTCTCTCTCTCTATTTATATTTATGTATATATATTTTTTCACTTACCTGTAGCACGACTTGTGAGTTTCATGCACAGTGCAATCTTCAGGGGTTGAAGTGACCGTTACACAATTTTAATATTGTTATGTATATACCAGATTATTGTATTGGCGGAGCAGACCATATTATATACGGGGATTGTTATAAGAAAAGAAGATTTCGAATTAAAATAAATATAAATATAAAGAAAAAAAACGCATCCACACAAATTACTTACTTCAAGTTAAAAAGGTAGGATTATAAAATAAAGGTAGGATTATTAGAATAAAGATATACATCTAATTAATTATATATATAAAAAATATAATACAGCGTTATTCGCTGATATAATGGCACATCGACATATGTAAATTATTATAGATATTTATAAAAACATATAGTTGATATGAATAACCACATTAACAAAAAATATTAGATTAAATTATAGTCACATTTACAAAAAATACTAGATCAAGTTCATGTCTATTTACACATCATCCTGTCTTATACAAAATAACCAAGGCATACATATAAGTAGACATAAACTAAATTGTGCTACTGAATATACTAATGCATAAAAAGGTAAGAGCACACACATCCACAAAATTCACATGCAAAAAAATCACAGTATAGTAGGATCAGTTGGGCACCGTCTGTTAGAAAAAGAGCACAATGACGGATGACACTCCGCCAAAAGTTTGGAAACGGAATTCTATACTGCTTGGCTTTCGCGCCTGATGCTCCAATACGAACATTTCAGAGTATTTGGGTCAATCTGAGAACAGTGCAGAGGATTCGGCAAGAGTTGGATGAGTCTAATGCTGATTACGAAGGTACGGCCGATCGTTCCGATAACAAAGAACTTTGTTGGTGAGGGCTTCAGACTAAACACGGAGGCCTACATTATGTGCCTTGAGGAGGTAGTGCTGCGTTAGGTCAAGAGGGTGGCTGCTGGATGATCCTATGTCTGGAAAAAAAGCACTCTGCACCATGCCACACAAGCAGGAGATCCTAATCGTGGCTTTCAGAGAATTTCTGCGACCACATCACCCCTTACATCTAGCCACCTAACTTCTCAGACTGCAATCTCCTTGATTGTTTTGTGTGGCGCACATTTGAGCGAGAGACCAGCAAAACTCCTTGTAACACTAAGGATGAATTGAAGGCAAGGATTATGGCAACATTCACCAAACTTAAACAAGGATGTAGAAGATTCCGAAACTGTCTGGACGACATAGTTGAAGCCAATGGCGGGTTTACTGAATAAATTTGCTCTTTATTATTTCATGATATTTTTGTGTAATTTTGTTAAATATATCTGTTAAAATGAGATTTTCTGAGTTATTTTCAATTTTGCGTAATTTAGACGACAATTCATCCATCGCACCCTCTGTATATATATATATATATATATATATATATATATATATATATATATATATGCGAAATTGGAGCTCAATTCTCTCACGAAATCTGGGATTAAAAGGCCACAAATCTACTTTATACTAATTTGGTATTTACTCGACTCCCCTACGAGGTCAGGTTGTGACACAAGGTCGATTTGACGTGGGGAGCCCGAGCGCGTGCACCCGGGCAAGGAACAAAAATTCCCCGAGCCGCTGCAACCGTCGGTTGCGCTGGCCTCGGTGCGTGCAGCGATCCTTCTCTCTTGTGCAATAAGAAAGCGCAGCCTTGGGCAGCTGTTCCCCAGGGTAGGCACCTCTCAGTATAATTTTCCTCAGTTGCAACTGTATTTATTTTTGTATAGTACAAAAATTGTGGCACAAGGCCGAAAAGGGGGAGGGGTAGAGGCTGGTCTTCACTATCTATCTTATACCTAGCTAATCAGATTCATGACCCATTCATACATTACAAATTCAACATTCACCATAAGAACTCGTCCATCACCAATCAATACTCCTTACACCATAATATCACATCCTCACAAGGGGAACCTACAAAACTCGCCCCACACTATAAAAGTTGATGATAATAAATATATAAAAATTTAAAAAATAATGGAAAAATGAGTGGGGAGGGAGATGAACCCAATAATCAACTAAAAACAACAAAATTAAACTAAACATAATTGATGTTAGTAAGGCCCGTCCAACCCTCAAAACAGAGGCTGCTGTATTCTGCCCAGAGGACAAAATCAAGAAGCACTCTCGCTTAGGGAGTGGGAAAGAGATAAAATAACACGGACATGGGGAAATAAAAGGCTGACCCAGTCAAGATAAAAGGTGGGGGTGGGGCAAAACAAACTGGGGTGGTTGGGAATCTCGACTTGGATCATAGCAAAAGAGATAGCCGGGAACAGGCCAGGAACAACACTTACTCACATTAACTAGGTACACTGAAGCTTGTCTAACCTAACCAGAAGGAGGGTTCTGCAGGAAACCACCCCGATGTGACCTAGGTTGAACTAGAAAAGAAAATCAAGGCTAGCCCCGTTCAAACGAACCAAGCTTGCCTCTTTCACCCATCTTTCGCTAAAGACTGTCGAATGCAATCGTTTTCTATCAGTTCTAATCTTCATCTTGAGCTGATGCTCAAAGAATCGGATTAGATCCTGATGAGAAAGACGGGTGCCTCGCAAGACTTCATCCTTTCGCGTCGTCCAAATCACCATTCGGGCCGTAGCTAGCAGCCTCAGAAACACCATCCGTTTCACCCCGGAATACGGGGCGACACATTGTCACACGCGTATGCACGATCAATGAGCACAAGTTCTTCAGGGGTGAGACGAGCATTCAGCTCGCCGACATGGTCCCATAAGGGGCGGACACGGGAGCAATGGTAGAAGGCATGCGCAGCCGTTTCCTCTAGGCCAAGGCCACGCCGTTCACAGTCTGGCAAATCCGCCAAGCCCCATATGAAAACCCTATCATTGAGAGGCAGCCGATTCCGTGCCAATCGCCAGGTAAGCGAAAACTCAGGGTTACTGAGGTAATCCGCCGCCGGCGTCCAAGACCAAAAGGAGAGAAACACCTCCTCCGACAAGCAGAGCATATCACGTAGGGGATCCTTCGTGGGCCCCTCCCCTCATTCTTGATAGAAGACCTTCCTAGGCCGTGAAATGTCACTGGACCGCGGAACAGCCAACAAGGTCGACCGAAATTCAACTAATCCCGGGGTTTACGACGGCGCTCAACTCGCAAGGGAACGCGTCTCTAACAATACCCGCCAAAATCGGATTTCCTCTCGTCAACGCGCGGCGTAGAAAAGCCAATCGAGAGGCACGAATGCGGCTCTTCAAGTGTGGCATTCCCAGGTCCCCATGACACAGACGTTTAGTACAGACTCGTCTGTCAACCCAATGAACGCGTCCCCTCCATAAAATGGAGGATAGCGATCGCTCGAGCGCCTTCTTGTGGTCACCACAGAGAGGAAGTACGGACAATCGATAAAGGACAAGAGGGAAAATGTATGTAGCACACACCTCCGCCCTGCCCTTCACGGACAACTTCCGTCGATTCCAAATCTGACCGACAGAAACGACCTTTGCTCGTACTTCAGACCAATTTTTCTCCAGCTGGAGATCGGGTCCAAACCACACTCCAAGAATGCGGACAGGACCGTCCGTCCAATCGAAGCGGCCCGGAAGATCGACCCTCTTCCAGGCACCTAACCGCAAGCCGGACGACTTGTCGCGGTTTATCTTGGCCCCTGTCACCTTCTGGTACCGATCAAGTGCCTTTCGTACCGCCTCAATGTCGCTGCGGGACGGCACGAAAGCAGATACGTCATCGGCTTACGGGGAAACTCTGGCTCGAGACCCTCCAGGAACAGCGTAGGGCCGGACTGCACGTCTCGTCCTTCAGCCGGCGAAGGAGAGGCTCCAACGCCAAAGCATACAGGAGAGGCGACAGCGGACAACCCTGACGAACCGACCTCGACAGCACAAAGGTGCCCGACAACGTTCCGTTCACTTGCACCACAGCACTGGGGAGCGATACAGGAGGCTAATCCAACGGCAGAAGTCGGGTGCGAATCCAGCGGCCTGCAGGACAGTAGCAAGGTAGCGATGGTCAACCCTATCAAATGCTATCCAAATTGATCAGCGCGGCTTCTTCGTCGTCTTTTACTCCCTCTACGATCGTGCGGATCAGATGCAGGTTGCTCTGAATTGTTCGGCCCCCTCACAGAACAAGTCTGCTCAGGTCCCAACAGAGACTCGGCAACTGACTGCAAACGCTCCTGCAGGATCTTGGCCATAATCTTTAACTCAGTGTTTAACAGAGTTATGGGCCTATAGTCATCTAGGTACCCCCTCCAACACTCTTGCCATTTTTCAACAGAAAAATCCGGTCGGGGATGGACCCCGACCGAAAGCAGTTGTTGAACACTGCAGTCAAAATCGGAACAAAGATGTGCGACAGCCTCAAGTACAATTCATAGGGCAAACCATCCAGACCAGGCGACTTGCCTCTGCCGACCTTCAATGCCAAGTAGACTTCGCCCTCCGTAATCTCACCCTCGCTGCTAGCCGCTTCAGTCGGTTTAAAGCCGAGGAAAGTCAGCCAAATAACTACGAAACTCCTTCTCACGGAGACCAGTGTGCCGAAGAGTACGTCCCTCCGGGGTATCGACCTGACGAATGTAACGATCACCACCTCGACGGACTTCTTCCCGACGCAGATCTGCGCCCATATTCACCGCTTCGGAAGACATCTTGCTTAACTTATGTCTAATTAACTGGCCCATGTAGCGCTCGCTATTCGAACGCTCCAGGGCCTCCCTAGCTACGCTATCTCTAGGGGATCCCCCAGCCTCCGCCCGGGAAAACCAGCCTTAAGTGTCTTCACCTGTTCAGCTCTATCTAGAGCGAGCCGATTGCTGAAACCAGTGGTGAAGGACCTAACTCTATCCTTAAGTTTCCCCCACCACCTATTCCCGATAACCGCCCCCACTAGATCCCGCTGCACTAAGCTAGTTAGCTGCTCCCGGAAGTCCCGCCTGTCCAGTAAAGACAGATTGAACTTCCAGTAACCAACCATTCTAGGCTTATGGTCTAACACCACCCGGGCACAAACAAGTTTGTGGTCCGAGTAGCCTACCCAGTGGAACGTAGGACAATCTAGCAAATCTACATCGGCTCTTCTAACTAACATTCTGTCAAGGTAGCTAACCACCCTGTCAGAAGGCCAACTAAGAGCCCACGTCCACATCCCCCGGGGTGATCGACCCGGTATCTATCGACGAGACCATAATCGTCGATCAGATCACCCAGGCTACGATCGACCCTTCTCCCGCTAGCACCCTGCCCCCTATCTAACTTGGGGTCCAGGGTGGCATTCCAGTCCTCCATTAAAACTAGGCGCGTTGAATCCACTAGGAACGGCCCAACCGCCGAAAAAAGGAAACCCGCTCCTCTCGGCAACGACCCGAAACTAACCACTTTTCACGGCAATATCGGCCACGATCAACCGGCCCTCGGCATCGGTATACACAAGGTCCACCTTCGCATCAAGAGTACGTCTGACCAGCAAAGAAACTCCTCTGGCAACCCGGTCCCCGTATGCTGAATAGACGATGAAGTCATCCTCCAGCACACACGCATCGGAACTGCAAACAAAGTTGGTCTCTTCGATCGCGGCAACATCCACACCGAAGGACAAGAGATCTCGGAGCAGGCGGGCAGCCTTACCCCGATCCCTCAAGCCCCTCACATTCAAACTGGCTATCTTCATTGCCATCTTCTAGGCCTGCAAAGAAAGGAAAATAAAAGTGCATAAACCTATCCACATACGGGGCGGAAATCTGCAGATGTCAGGACCCGACGGATTGTCCGAGGTTACCTGTTCCTAATTCCGTCCTCATGTGACTCCCCTGGACAATCCCGCCGACGTCAGTGGGGTGTGTTAATTTTAAGGCCCTGTATAGTGAGGGGTGGAGACATACCGGTGCCCTCTCTGTACAGAAGCTATGCATCTTGATGAGATCAGGTGTGCCAAACTCTACAATTCTTAGACCCGGGAATGCCTCCCTTGCCTCAAATATATGGGCCCACACCTTGAGATACTTTCCGGTATCCCTAATGAGGGCAATAACCCCTGGGGTCCCGAGAAAATTCTGTGGGTCCTCCACGGACTTGTTTTCGACGGAAGTGGACCCAGGAGGGATTTTTTCCGGGAAGATATGTTACTCTCCAGTTCTTCCTTATCCACTCTGCATGTCTTCGCTCCTTTTGAAAAGTCTTTTCTTTTTCTTTTTAACGCTATCTGGGCAAGTTCGGGTGGGGGTGAACGGGAGGGTAGGTGTGGACTGGGGAGGAGATGAATCAGACGGTATGGGGGTGAGCGATTGTGGGGATGATGGAGTGGAGGGAGAGAGTGGAACACGAAAGAGTGAGGGGGTATAGGCGCGTCAAAAAGTCTGTCTGGAGGTGCCGGGGCGGAAACGCATCTAGATCTTGTCGGGGTCCTCTCCAACCTATTTTGCGCAGTGTGCTTTTTAGTTGGTTCTTCTTCTTCTTCTTCTTCTTCTTCTTCTTCTTCTTCTTCTTCTTCTACTTCTTCTTCTTCTTCTTCTTCTTCTTCTTCTTCTTCTTCTTCTTCTTCTTCTTCTTCTTCTTCAAAGAGGAGGGCAGCACTCCTTTGCCATGTGCCCCGGCTTTCCGCATAACCAACAGCAAGGATTTCTGCCCTCCACCACAACCAGCATTGTCTTACACGCCAATACACGTCAGTGTATTGGATATATCCTTAAAGGCCTGGCGATCTAAGGTAATTTCTATTACAATATCACCGGTTGATATGCCAGCCTTGCTCTTTACGCTGGCAACCTCCTCTATTCTTCCATACTGGGAAAAGAAAGCCTCCATGATGTCTTCCGGAATATCTATGGGCACCCCATGAACCGTTACTTTCGTTCTACGTGTGCCCATGTAGTCGGTTTGTAGGCGAAGCGTTTTGGACGTCAGTACATTTCCAGCCAACTTCTTAGCCTCCTGCTTTTTTTAAGATCATCAGGATGTTGGAGTTTTTAGATCCCAGATTTTATGCATCAGGAGCATTAGACGGTTCTTCAGTTCTAGGCCACCGTGGGAGAAAAATCCAATGTTTTTTTTTTCGTTATTAGTGTTTGAGATACACTTTTCCAAACTGCACGAGAATTTATAAGCAACATTGTTTTTACATAACGGCAATATTCGAGGTCCTGTGTTTGCTAGCACCTTTTAATTGCTGTTGTTCCCATGTTCGACCTGATCCAGGGTGGTAGCACCTGTTAGGTTCCCAGCTACGGGCAAATAGTGAACTCCCAAACAAAACAACCTTATGAAAGTATAAAATGCATATTAATAGCAAAATGACCAGCAATACACTTATATATTGATGTGGACCCAAAGTAGGGGCCACGGAAGGAAGACACGGAACACGGGTTAGAGGTAAGAAAGATATATTAAACAGAAAAATTACAAAGAATAGTTTAAGCAGAGCTTACTATCCAGTGGTGTCCGATATTGGTATCGTACGCGGCTGCGCATTACTCGTGCTACTCTCATGATACTACCATTCACATAATAATATAGTACTGGGAGAGTCCATGATGTAGGGAAGTATCGGTCTCACAATATATATATATATATAAACAATTACCAAGGATACATATTTAAAGCAAAATTACCAACAATACAATTTTAAAGCAAAATGACTAACAATACATTTTATATTGAGATATATCAACCATACATTTTATAGTAGAAATAACAGCAATACATTTTAAAATAAAATGACCAACGATACATTTTATCTGTAGTTGAAGACATACAATTGCGTTCAAAATATATTTAGTTGAAGCCATAATATTGTATTCAAAATATTTAGATTTCGTCATTAAATAATCCATACACTGCAAAATGAAATCGACCAACCAACACGAAAGAACTTTCATGGGATTAATCTATATAATATCCTACAATTTCTTAAATTATATTGTATCCCAAAATAAAAAAACTGCAACGTAAAACGCCTATATCACCACCACTAATAGTTATGTCCACACAATCTTGTATATGTGCGAAAGCTTGCCATTATCTACCATGCGAAAGAAGAATAACATATTTTTATTACTTCAAAGCTCAAACAAATTAGTCAATCAATCCTGTGTTTGTAATGACTAGATTAGATGTGATAAATAAACAATAAATATTAAGTATTTATTACAATAATAGTATTTACCAGCGAACTATATTTTTAAGAGCTTTTCCCTCTTGTTCATAGTTTGTATAGATCTTGTTACACCAGAAGAAGTTAATGATGGTTTTATCTGATTTCCCGAAAAGCGTTCTGAATTGATGATTTTCATCCAATCCCACCATATATAAAAAATTCAGGATGTTTGCACGAAAACTATTCTTTTTACAATGGCTGATTATGTTTCCGTTTGACCAATCTCTCTCGCGCGCCCGTGCACGCGCGTTTTTATTTTGTACAATGAGTGGAACTGTTTGATGTTTTTTTTTTATCTACTTTTTGTTTTTTCATTGGTCTATTTGGTTTGAATTATAATTTTGCCTTAAAACCAATTTTCTTTACGATCGTTTCCTAATCGTTTTTTCTTCATTGAAAAGTCTTCCTTTGAAAGATTTTCAGGTAATCCGCGGCTGATGGATTGTGAATTTTGATTGATTGTCGTAGGTAAATCCGAGGAGGAATAATTTATGAATAATGAGCTGCCATTTTGTTTTCTGAACGGTTTAGGGCGGGAAAATTACATCAAGGAAATTTATCGCATTTTATATTTCGTTTAATGTCGATTTCAAATTTTATTTCTTTAAAAATATTTATAATTCCTGTTCTAGTTATATCTGTTTTGCTTTTCTTTTTTTCATAGGATTATAAGTTATCGTCTCTACAGACAGACTTGTGTCCTTTTGTTAATTACGCTAACTGGGGTATGAAGCATGTATATCCCTGCCTGTTCGCGTGTTTATGCTCCATCATAGCTTCACATGATTACGTCAGATATTCCCTCTCGACTATTTTTTAACCATGCTGTTTTATTGTCGAATAGAAGTGGTTTTCGTTAGTGTTTTTATAATTCTCCTTCGATCTGTTGTAATCATTGTGTATTCCTTTGCCGAGGCGATGGGTTTATCTGACAGACTCAGAGATAAACGGATAGAAATTTTGAATACCAAGTTACATGAATGCACGATTTAGGAGAGGTTACTTTTTGATTCTACCAGATATTTCTTTAGGCGACAAATACTTAAATCGCTTAAAGACATGGAAAACATGTAAAAATATAAAGATATACTTGTACACAAGTATGAATATGTGTTGTTTTACAAAAACCGACTTCGGTTTATTTTCGAGAATAACAGAAATTCGGATTATTGTTAGCATCAGTTCTTAACGGTGTTATAGATTGTCTTTTTTCTCAGAAATTCAAGAAACGAGTTCTTCCTAAAATATTTTATCCAGACGGTGTAATATATTTAATCTATTAGTTATTTTTTTCTATTGATTTCCTATTGTGTTTATTTCCTTTTCTTTTAATCCATTCATTCAGGAAACGAAATCTTTAACAGTTCATTGCTATTCATCTTTGTCTATCGTTCAATTATGATTTTCAAATGTAACCATATTAGGAAAGCATGTCGGTCGATAGACAAGGATTAAATTATAGGCAGATATTGCGGACATTTAGTTGGTAGTACGCTTTGCATTGTGTTTGCGTTACCTGATAATCAATGAAAACAAATAAAGAAATAAATTAATCACTGAGGAAAGTCATTCACCATAGCCAAACCCTACTATCCAGATCAGATTTGTTTGGACATGCGCAATGTTTATATATCCGCTATGATTTTTTTTTCATTTTTTCATCATCAGCTTTCATTTGCGTTTTATCAAGTGATGAAATTATACTCTATCATTATATTCGTATGGACTTTCCGGTGTTTTATGCATTTCGCTATCTACACAGTAAAATTCGTCAGCACTCGTAGAAATAATATGTTACCATTCAAAACAAACATCAAATGTCGAAAAATGTTCGTTTTCTTTTCATGAAGACAGAAACCTTTAGGATATCTACAGCTTTTGGAAGACTTGTTAGTGTCAACGGAAAAATTAGAAGGGCCATTCCGTGGTGAGTACTAAGAGTGAGATATCCTGATCTTCCTTCATCGATATTCACAACTATATTAATAAAATTAATTGACACAACTTTAACATCACAAATTATATAACTATATTAATTTACATCAGGCCATATTTTAACAATTTTCCCTGCGTGTTTATATCAGATTTTAGTATATAGTTTTTTAAAAATTTCTTCTCTTTAAGCCCACCCCTTTGAAGCATATAAGCTTGTCGGATGTTATCCAAATAATTAGTTATTTATCTTCGAACAGATAAAAAAAAATGCGAAATAGTTAATCTATTAATTAATGTAACATTGTTAAAATATTACATCCTGATTAATAAGGACAAGTCAATAATTAATATATTAAATCTCTACTGACTAACGTTTTTTTTTTCCATTAAAATAGTTTCTATACTAATTTTTGCAGAGTACCAAGATTAGTAATAATTTTTTCGCGTAGAATTTTAATATTATCGTTTTTATTAAAAATGATTTTTTTATTGTTCATCGTTCAAAAATTATTTTCAAGTGTAACTATACTAAGCAAAACAGGCAAGTCGATTAACAATGATTGAATGTGTTTCTAATATTCGTAATTTGCGGACATTTCGTTGTATTCAATGAAAAATATGCTTGAGTTTATTTATGCATCATATCCAAATCTATTTACACAGATTAAATCCGTTTGCACTTGCGCAATGTGTACATAATTTGTTTTCTATTTATCAATATACAATGAACAAATTTGTCACGTGGTTATTTATATTGCTTCTGGTTGAGTTATTTTGTTTTGAGAGGGTCAGATCCATTTGTCACGAGTATTATGCTGGCCTCGTCCCAATAATGAACGGCCGAATTCAGAACTATGCTCTCATTGTGAAATCACAGGTTACTTGTTTAGAAAGTTGTGCAAAAATCTGCTCCCTGAATACTTCTTGTGTGACATTCTTCTACAACTCAAAGACCGGACAATGTCAAACGCACAGTATCTTGCTTGAGCCGAATCCTACGGACCAAAAAGATGGGAATTGGCGATACTATCAAATCTACTCAGGTAAGATCTTCATTTATAAACATATTATGTCGTTATGGAAAATATTACAGTTTCTAAAAGATTAGAAACCTTTAACTCTCACAGTTAAGTTTATTTGCAGAACATTTTAACAATGATTAAAAAAAAAATCACCGTTTATAATTTATTTTGCTTTAAAAGCATAAAAATTCTTTAGACAAACATTCAAATAACTATGAACAAGGCATAGTGCGCTGACAGTGTTTAGAAAATAACAAACATTTTTATAACATTAGATACATACATAAAAATCCATATATTCAGTTAAAATTAAAATTAATAATGGATAAAGGAATAGCCGAATGCGTTGGACATACAGAATATTCGGACAATTTTTAAATACTTTATGTCCAGAAGATAAAAAATTATACGAACGCAAAAATAAAAAATTGAATATATATATATATATATATATATATATATATATATATATATATATATCAATTATGTGGTGCGTGTTCAATTTATATAACGTAAATCGTTAACGGATTCGAGGTTGATTGTATTTTATTATTAAATATTGTTTGCGAGAGTGATTCTTGCCATATAATTAACTTCATTATTTGTTCTTCGTATGAATGATTTACGTTATTTATACATATATATATATATATATATATATATATATATATATATATATATATATATATATATACATATATATATATATATATATATATATATATATATATATATATATATATATACGCGAAAATATAAGTCGGTCTCTGAATTTTTTTAAATATTTGACAAAAATTATTATTTTTAATTAACAGAATTCTGTTCACCTTGACATACATTAAATTACATAATTTTAAGTCTATAAATTGCTGCTTCATTCATATATATATATATACATACATATATATATATATATATATATATATATATATATATATATATATATATATATATATACATATATATATATATATATGTATATGTTAGAATCTTCGAATAATATATATATATATATATATAGATAGATAGATAGATAGATAGATAGATAGATAGATAGATATAATCACGCAATGTCAAACCCACTGTAAGCATCAGTCGTCTATCAGCCCAACTTTCTAACCATTGCTCTAAGCCAGGTAACTAAATCTCTCTCAAATGTGCTAGATAATTAGATACAACATATTAAAAAACTAGATATTCGGTAGAGATCTGTATATTTAAAAATCCCACAATGCACGCCATGGTATTGTGGAGACTCCATCTAGACGAAGATACAGACGTAGCAGTCCAGTGGATAAAAATAAGAAAAGTCAGAAAGCCACCTACTGGGATGAAAAAATATCGAACCAATGAAATATTGAGGAAAATGACAAGGAAACACACGTGTTATATTTAACTAAATAAGATAAGGAATTTACAAATTTGAAGTTAGTATCTTGTTTCAGGAAAAGGAATCAAATGTTTTAAAGTTTTTAGTTTAGAAGAGAAAATGTTCATATTAAATCATCAGACACAATTCCAAAATGTTTAAAACAAATTGAGAGAGTTCGTTTTTCACATAAAGCTTATACGGTTGTATTCAACATGAATGAAAAGATATGTTTTAAGGTTTTTAGCATTGGAGTTGAATAGAGTTCTTTGACATTGCCCTGTTTTCATTGAAGTCCTATAATGTATCAGCGTGTAATTTGACACCGGCTTTATTCAGACGCGAGGAACTCTGACTTTCTACCTCCTGCTTCTTTCTAAATTTTCTCTCTCCTCCTCTCTGCCTTGATTCAAATTTCTGTGTCTATTTATATCAAAAAGGGATTTTACATCAGCTCGTTACTTTTTTCAGTTTGTAAGCCACTCCCTTTTCCATTGGTCAAAATACATTTTCACATAGCCTCGTTAAAGTTTGCCTTGGAGTCAATTCCTTCTTCTATTGGTCAAAATAAATTTTCACAAAGGCTCGAAAATTTGAAAACAGTGGTGAAAAGAGAGTTATATTTATTTTGTATTCACCACACCAACAATGGGCTCGCAAGCGGACATTTGGAATTTCTTCGAACATCTTTCGAGTGATACATCCTATGTCAAAGTAGACAGTTTCAGGATTTCAGAACTGGTCTAATTTTGTCCTAACTTCAATTATTAACCAATTTATCCTCGTTTGAAGTTAAACAAAACACGCACATGTTTAATCGTTTATTTTTCGGTGATTAATTTTGGATAGTTGCTTTTTCTTCTTTTCTTTTTGCTAGAAATGTCACTAGAATCTTGTTGAAATTAATGTTATCGGTGACATACTAGTTTATGTTGAACACTCTTTTCCAAAATGTTTTATATAAAGTATATTTTTAGACCCTAAATATCAAAATTAATTCAACGAAATGTTTTCCTGTATATAATTTTTTTCTTCTCTGACCAACCCAAATTCTAATAATGCTAACATAAAATTTCCGGGAGATTTTTCTCCTATTTTAGCGCAATTTCACAAAAAAAAGGAAACAATTTAAATCTGTAAGATATAAGGAAATTTCTTCTCGCAAAATTTATCATTTGACTCCATATGCCGGACACCAAATATCGGTTTTCATTATAAATTCCTTTCTATTTATTTATATCTCTATTTCTATATGTTGTGGGTGCTGAATCAATTTTGACATTGAGATTTTGAATTCTCTTCCGATCTAACATTAACTTCGCAGTGGGGAAAAACTGGTTGGTTACATTCAATGCTTCGAAAACTAAACCGGTTACATTTGATCAACACCGATCAGACTCCGAACTGCCGCCACAGATCTCCACTTGAGGATGATCCATGCCTTGAGAGAATATTGGGCCTCAACACCAGCCTCTTATCCATCGCTAACGATGCAGGTAAAATGATCAGCTCCCTGTACCGCTGCAGTCACTCCTCATGCTAACCTCTACGTTTATAAGAGCTAGATCAGGCCCCAAATAGAGTACTGTTGCCATATTTGGGCGGGTACTGCCTAGTCCTCACTTTCCAGTTTTGATAGAGCTCAAAAGCGTCTCCGAGTCCTTGCTGGAGAAGAATTATTTTCCCCCCTTCAACCTCTCTCTCTCTCTCTCTCTCTCACAGGCGTGATGTGTCTCTCACTGCTCTATCGCTACTACCGTGGAAAGTGCTCGGACGAACTATATTCCTTACTTCCGCCACTCCTAAACTTCACGACTCGGACCCGCCAAACCCCACCACATTCCCTCCGTATTCCATCAGTGATAAGTAAGTTCCACTCGAACAGCTTCTTCCACGAACCGCTACCCTGTGAAACAGATACGCGAGAGGTTGTTTCCCCGATCGCTACAATCTTAATCTATTCACGCCTAGAGTTAACCGTTATCTTACCATCCTATTCTTACAAACTACCCCTTAACGTTACATTCTACCTCGAGTGCCCCCCACCGGCCTTGTTCAGAGTGAAGCTTACAGTGAAAAAAAATGAAGTGCCTAAGTTACTAGATGAAGTAACAAGCGAAAAGAGTCGCTCTCCTCTTCACCTTTTCTCACGTCTCCGCCGAACCCTGTAGTGCCCCAACCCAGAATCGAACTTTCTACGACGGTGAGCGAAAAAAAAAACCCAACTCGTTGCCCTATGAAAATTAAAGTAAAGGGATAATGAGCTGCTCTGCATCTCTACTTGAGGTTGATATAGATACTCCTGATACTTGATTTCTTTCAATATTTTGTAAACTCACCTGCAACCTCAAGTGGAATTCCTATATACGATCCATCGTTAAAGATACAGGTAAAATGTCGGCTCCCTGTACCACTGCAGTAACTCCTCATACTATACTCTTCGTTTATAAGAGCCAGATCAGGCCCCAAATAGAGTACAGTTACCATATTTGGGCGGGAGATCCTTAGTCCTTACTTTCCAGTTTTGATAGAGCTCAAAAGTGTCTTCGAGTCCTTGTTGGAGAAGAATTATTTTCCACCTCCAACATCTCTCTCACAGGCGAATGTGGAGAGTCTTTCACTGCTCTATCGCTACTATTATGGAAAGTACTCGGGCGAACTACACTCTTTGGTTCCGTCAGGTCTAAACCTTCTTTACTAGGACACGCCATGCCACTTACACAGTAGCAAACCATCCACATTCCAACCGTATTCCATCGGCAAGAAAGAGGTTCCACTAAAATAGCTTCTTCCCGCGAATCACAGCCCTGTGGAACAGCCTCCCAAGAGAATGTTTGCCTGATCACTACAACCTTAACCTGTTCAAGTCTAAGGTTAATCGTCATCTACCCCTCCTATCCATGTAAACTACCACTTAACGTAACCCTTTACCTCGAGTGGACTCAGGGACTTGTACAGGGTGAACCTTACGGTAAAAAAAATCTGAATGGGTCACATGCAAAATGTTAGTTCTTTTCGGGAATTGTATCTCTTCCCTGTAGACTTGGCGTTCTAGACTTAAAACCCTATTTTTCTAGTTAGAAATATCAAAGTTGTGTTTAAATCTGTCTGTCTCTTAAGTACAAATAATATCAATATATTTCTGTAATTTAGGTGAAAATCATTTAAGTTCCAGAAAAACTACACATGTCCGCTTGACTCTCTAGTGCGAGCCCGCTGTATATGGACCATGTTCTGAACATTTCTGGAACACGTACAGCCAGCACTTGGTCCAGCGATTAACAATCCTGTCTCGCACTTCAATGGGCAGTAACATGACATCGCACTTGCTGCACGCAACATCCGGAACCATCAAACACGAGATTTTGTGGTTAACTCCATGTTGCTGGAGTTGGCGCTTAACACCATTAATGCGACCTGTTTTAATTTTCTTTATCAGATTGTAAGTTGTAATGTTAATTCTCGCCATGCACCTGAAAGAGAAACAGACAGTCAGTTATGTGCCATGCGTGATACACGCTTAGGTGATCATGTATCTTTCGAAACATGACTGACGAGTAAGATTTTCCCGCAGTAGGTTGTCATTTCTTTCTACGGTAGACCAGTTGCCATCCAAGGCTATAGAACCCGGTCTGTCCTGCTATTTACCCATAGCTGGTAGGAAAATGGGATTCATACTTTTCTCAATGGTGTTAGCAGGTCAGTGAATGTAATGGATTCGACAGGAATTCGGCTCCCTGATTCCTCAATTCGAGTCGCTATCCATTACTCCACAAAGAGAAACAGTAATGCTAAAATTTGGCGCATGCCACGTAAAATTACGTTAGGTTGTCATTCATTTATGATCTGCAGGATGCATGTCCTGAAATATCTGGACAACTCTGTACTAGGCCAACATCCAAAGAAATATAATTAAAAATATAATCTTTTGAATTGTTTCAGAAAATTGTCCCCAGAAAGATGGCTTAATTTTGTATCGAAAAGAAAACATTTGCTATTTCCTGTCGAATGAACAGAAAACATGGGACGAGGCGAAAAATGACTGCACTAAAAGAGGCTTGAGATTCATGAAAATTACAAAGAAAGAAGTTCAAGATCACATAACGCTACTATTGTTTCGTTATCCCGGTAAGACTTTGATATTTTTTGCATAGTTCTTTCATATGAATGCATGAACGTGTTAATAAATAATGACAATCATCAAGTGTTGTGGTAGGATCCACCTAATCTGCATAGGTGAGTACCGACCATATAAGTATGGTTGGTACCGGAAGACGAGAGGAGGGAATCACGAGATCCAACTAGAGACTCTGACCGACTGCGACTTAGTCAACCCATCCTCCAGGAACGTCTTCCCAGAAATATACAGAAATACTATATGTAAATATTGTGTACACTTTCTTGTTATAATACATTCTTGTTCTAAGTACATTTTGTGTTGCATTATTCCATGCATTAGTCGAGATTCAACAATGAGTCAAGACTCAACATCAAGAAAAGCAATAAAAATATGTCCAAAAGTAACAAAGGTTAATTTTATTCGTGAAGAATCAGTCAGTTATGTGCCATGCGTGATACACGCTTAGGTGATCATGTATCTTTCGATACATGACTGACGAGGCAGATTTTTTCGCGCAGTAGGTTGCCATTTCTTTCAGCGGTAAACCAGTTGCCACCTAAGGCTATAGAACCCGATCTGTCCTGCTATTTACCCATAGTTGGTGGTGGGGTGGGGGGTCATACCGTTCCCAAGGTTATTAGCACGTAAGTGTATGTAATAGATTTGACTGGAATTCGAACTCGGCTCTCCGGTTCCTCTTTCTGAGCCGCTATCCATTACTCCACCGTGTCCCGATTCCTTAGTAAAGTTCGCGCGTCCGTTACGCCTTGCCAATACTTCATAAATAATGGATTATTCCGTTTTGACTGCGTAGAAAGATGAAAAAAAAAACATATCCGAGAGTCTGTTTGGTTTCAGTAAGAAAAAGAAAGAAAGAAAAGACATAGGGGGCAATTACATTACCATGTGTTTAAAGCCTGCGTCAGTGGAATGGAAAACTTGTCAATTTCAAATCTCTTCATTTGTACCCTCTTACGTCTTTAAATAATAACCTGCATTCATATTTATGGTTGCAATATTTTCTTAAAATTAAGTTAAAATATTTATCAGTATAGGAGGGAAAATTACATGGGTATTTTATCGTCGCAGAACTCGCAAGGAATTTATTCAAATCATTAACTTAATTGACTGCAAATTAAAATGAGAAAACCGTGCAATTTTAAAGCATATTTCCGGTAGTCATTATTATCCATAAAAAATTTGGCTTACGGCTACATCATGCTGAAACACCGATTCCTGGATGATCATCGAGGTTAAGCAACGTCGAGACTGGTCGGTATCTAGATGGGTGATCGCTTTGGAATACCAGGTGCTTACGGCCACATCACGTTGAATGCCAGGTAATTGCGGACACATCATGTTGAAATCACTGAAGTTAAGCAACGTCGAGCTGGACAGTAACTAGACAGGTGACCACGTGGGAATAGCCAGTGCTGTCAGCTAGATGTGTGGGTGGTGTAATAAGTAATGGCTCCAATTGCCGTTGGTTTCGTTATATTCACTTAGGCGCAAATACGCTTGGAAAAGATATGAATCCACCTCCTCTTCCCCCAGCTATGGGGTAATTACTAAGACTTGTGGCACGGCGGGTTAATGGATAGCGGCTCGAATTGAGGAATCGGAGAGCCGAGTTCGAATTCAAGTAGAATCCATTGAGAAAAGTTATCAGTTCTCCTCTTCTCCCCAGGCTATGGGTAAATAACAGGACAGACCGGGTTCTTTAGCAACTGGTCTACCACAGAAATAAATGGCAACCTACTGCGGGAAAAATTTGCTTCGCCAGTCATGTATCGAAAGATACATGATCGCCTAAGCGTGTATCACGCTTGGCACATAGCTGACAGTCTATCTCAGAAAACTGTTTACAGTCTAAAAAAATATTTTCTATGTTCTAAATAGCCTGCAAAGGTTTGATAAGCAGTAGGAAACGAATCGATCGATAAAACAAAAGGTCGTTCTGTGAAAAAAAATCATTTATTCCTCGATGAAAGAATAGAGAATTTGGCATGAAAGGAACTTTGGGCATATTAAGGTGATTAATGTCACCCTGGTTTTCTCTCAGTATTCCAATGATTTAATGAAATGAAAATCACAAGGTGATAAACTGGTTGAGATCGGCGCTTGCAATAAAACATACCCGTCTCACGATTTGTTGTTTGGCTTGGTTGACTTCATTATGTATGTTTGAATTCGCTGTAAATTTGTAGAGATCGTTTCTCTAGAAACCTTCAAATTGCTGGTAATAAAGACCAGCTTTGATAGTCCCACAATATTTCAAGAGCTTTTAATAGATGAAATCTTCAAGATCTAGTTCTGTTTAATTTTCTAGTCACATGCTTTCGGAAAGGTGCTTGAAATTAGACTCTTTAGGACGTGTGTAGCAAAGGAAAAGAAAATGTTGGTAGCAGATATAGATATCGAAATGTCTTAAATATGTTGAATGTAAATTTTAAAAATTTTATTTTGCTGTAATAACATCTGTGGCTGAATGGTAAAGCACGACTGTCTAAAATGTGGTTTGCAAGAATAAAGAGAATACATTTTTGTTAACTACCGAGAGGGGCATTTTGTCTAAAAAAAACTCCATTGTCGAGGAAGATGGACATTAATTTCAGTGTTCCATAAAAATATCTGGGATGTCCACTCAAACACGCTTATCCACGACATAGATAGATAGATAGATAGATAGATAGATAGATAGATA
The DNA here is from genome assembly GCA_964036315.1 of Acanthosepion esculentum. Lineage (NCBI taxonomy): Eukaryota > Metazoa > Mollusca > Cephalopoda > Sepiida > Sepiidae > Acanthosepion > Acanthosepion esculentum. The sequence continues at coordinate 64,189,698 of OZ038485.1, forward strand.
GATAGATAGATAGATAGATGCAAATTGACTGAAATAGATATAAATTGACTTACATAAAGATAGGTAGATATAAATTGTCTGAGATAGATAGACATATATAAGTTGTATGAGAGAAATAGATACAAATTAACAGACAGACAGACAGACAGACAGATAGATAGATAGATAGATAGATAGATAGATAGATAGATAGATAGTGATCAATACCATCAAATAACACATGATACGAATCGAATTTAATGTCAACGAGGAACTTTTATGAGAGAGGTTGATCGATGATGGCCTGAGTATGCACTGACCTCATTGTTCATGATACCAAAACTGCTTTTGTAATCTGTCTTACACCAGTCCATCACAGAAGCTAAGTGATTCAGTGCTTTAACCTGTAATATAACTTCCTGACCACCAGGTACATATTCCCACCTTCAATAGATTTAAGAGCATGTTCATGACTTGAAAAAATAGTTAAGTAAAATGCGCGTTGAATGTGTACACGTGGATCAACCGACGACACGGAGATATATAAGCACTCACCTGTGTAATAAATGGCAGTTCTCATTTCCACGCGAGAAGAATACAATTCGGAGATCACGACTTCCCAAAGCTACAAATCCATTCGCCCACATAAATTGATTAAATCCGTGTTGAATAAATAATAATGTTACGTACGAAAGATTTATTCTCATGTTCTTAATTTCTACAACAATAACACAGTTAAACAGATAGCTCGATAGATATAGAATTTGTAATGAATATATCTGTAATGTAACTGTAAATTTATAAAAATCACACAACTCTTCATCCACCGCAAGGAAAGTTGGCTCCCTGTGCCGGGCCAGGAAATTTTTCTCCCCGGAATCGATCCTCCAAATTTACAAATCAACCATCCGCTCTTGCATGGAGTATTGCTGCCATATATGGTCTGGAGCCTCTTCTGTTTGCCTTAAGGTTCTTGATATGATCCAGAGACGGGTATGCAATGTAATTGGCCCTGATTTGGCTTCTCGTCTGCAGTCTCTCTCTCTCTCTCTCTCTCTCTCTCTCTCTCTCTCTCTCTCTCACAGACGCGCCGTCGCCTCGCTTTGTCTCTTTTACAAATACTTCCATGGTAATTACTCCGATGAGCTGCTATCGCTGGTTCCCAGACTCCATGAATTCAAGCGTCATACGAGGCTGGCATCCCGTTCCTACCCTTTCACTGTTGAAACTATTAAATGTAGATGTCTCTTTTACTCCAGTAGCTTCACATCTCGCACCTCACGCCTGTGGAACTCCCTTCCCTATTCCTGTTTCCCTGACAACTATAATCTCCAACTATTCAAATGTAACGTCAATCGACATCTCCAGTTGCATTGATCTATCTACCATCCTTCTCCACATCCTTTCCTCTATCACTCCTATCTGCTCTTGCTCCAAATCCTCTGTAACCCCTTGCGTGCTAGTGGCTTTCAGCCTTGCCTGGGGTGAAAAGCTTTAAAAAAAAGTAAATAAATGGTCCCTATCATTATCAGAAAAGATTAAATAATAATGTTCTTTAGTAGAATGCTCCCAATTTTGTATTTTGGTCAAGATAACGTAATAACATCAATATCTTTCATTTTTTTTATCAGGTATTCAATATTTTATCGGATTGAAAAGCAAAGATGGAAACAACCAATGGAAATCAATCAAGATCAAAATGTGGAAGCCACTGGACACCAACCGATGGGTTTGGAGTGACGGTGAAATGCTTCATAGTTTCATACATTGGGCGCCAGATCAGTCGTTAAGGACTGGTACGACATGTGTAATCATGGCTGCCTATCAGAAACGTTATTGGAACAATGTTAAATGTTCCAGTACTATTAGATTTATTTGCGAAAAAATTCTATGAAAATAAAATTGAGAGAGGTGAAATATTACATGACAGTGTTTTATCCACACAAATTATTAATGGCGTATTTGGCTAGCCTTAAGCTAAAAATTAAAGAAAAAAACGTTTAGATCGAGTTTGACAGATGTTATATCGGTTTGCATTATTGTAAAACTATCAAAAGTGACATATTTTTCTAACTGATACTAGCATTAAAGATTTTTTGTATTTTAAGAAAAATGCTTCAGATATACGCGTCGATTTTCCGGTAGGGAATATTTCAATACACGCGCGTGCATACACACACATATACATATATATGTAGACATACGTACGCATAAAATACATAGGTACGAAAAAAAAAATACACAAACTTTTTTAATCTAAGGAAGTTTCTTCATAAATTTCACACATGTACACCAACTTATAATCAAAATGAAAATATGTAATAAAAACTTCAACAAACAAAACTTTTCACTCGATTTTAATAAATCTTGTTTGAATGAATTCTTGTAACCGCTATACGATATATATAGACAAAAATATGTGTGTGTGTGTGTGTGTGTGTGTGTGTGTGTGTGTGTGTGTGTGTGTGTGTGTGTGTGTGTGTGTACGAAGTCTGGTCAAAATATATCGGAACTGACGCAATGGAGCTAAAGCACGCAGAGTGAAACCGCTTAGGACATTTCCCAGGTCCAACAAACAATATATTCCGTAAATCTCGTGTCGTGCGAATTTTTTCTTTTCAAAAATTGAATACCTCTTGAAAGGGACAAGACTTCAAGACGTCGAAGAAATCCAAGAGAATGTGATGAGAGATGAGGCTGTGCTCACTCTCCCAAAAAGGAGTACCAGGAAAGCTTTCATGAATGGAAAAGACGCTGGATAAAGTGTTTGAATTCTGAAAGTGTCTACTTCGATGGATATTAAATGTCGAATTAAAAAAAGAAAGAAATCGACATTCAGCTAAAAATAAAAATAAAAATAAAAAAACATTCTTGATAATGGCTAACACAATAGCCGAAAGCGTATCCGGGCAGTTTTTACACACTAGGCCCAGAAAAAAATGTCTTACGCTAACACAAGAAAAATTAAATAAAAAGCTTAATTGGAGTACCTTGTTAGTCGTCTTTAATGAAATATGAATAAACGTGGGATTGCTACCCAAATACATACATACATATATATATATATATATATATATATATATATATATATATATATATATATATATATATATGTGTGTGTGTGTGTGTGTGTGTGTGTGTGTGTGTGCGCGCGCACGCGCGCGCTCTTTTGTGTGTATGTTTTTTAAATCTTAAACGCTGGTCGGACGAAATAGTGTATATATATATATATATATATATATATATATATATATATATATATATATATATATATATATATATATATATATATATATATATATACATACATATGTGTGTGTGTGTCTCTGTGTGTGTGTGCACGCGCGTGCGCATGTGTGAATAAAAACAGAACGAAAAATTTACCTTAGCCGAAGCGTATCGTCCTCTAAGGGACTTTATCAAGGCAAATGCAACGAGTTGTAAAATAAAATCCTTGCATTTGCCTTGATAAATTACCTCAGAAGACGTAACGCGTCGGCTAAGGTAAGTTTTCCTTTTGTCTTTATTCATATTCTCCTTTTACATATATATTATACAGAAATTTTACATATATATATATAATCAGGAAGCTTCGTATTTTGTCATGTTTCGCCGATTAAACAGTTACGTCAGAAAAATGGATTCTATTTCAGCCAAATCTACATTCGTGAGACAAAACGTAATTATTTTAATCATATTAGCGCTGATCATCTATTTACTTTAATTGTATAATTTTTAAATTAGATGTTATTAGGTTGGTGCAAAAATAATGTCGTTTTCTCACATGAAGTTTAATGTCAAAAAACGACATTATTTTTGCACCAACCTAATACTAATTTCGTCATTAAATTTTCCTTCAACAATATTTAAAAATAAAATTAAAATGTTCGACCTGGTAATATACATACTTATATTTGATGTGAAAAAATAATTTTATACACTGTAAGTAATTCTATTACATTTACTTGTTTTATAAAAAAATATAGTCTATTAAAATTAGGTACCTCTAACAATTCACTAAAAAATCGGTATAGCATAATGATAACAGGTCCGAAACTTAATAAAAACAAAGTTTCATCATTAAAATATTTATGTTATTATTAAGAGGAAAGAACAAAGTATTTTTTAAATAATTTTAAAACAATGTTTCTTCTTTCTAACACGTTTTAAATTTGGGTAAAAATCTCGTTTTTTTTGTTAAAACCGTACGACTTGTGGTCATCGCTATTTTTAATGTAGCAGTTTCGGAGAAAAACCCATTAATTTTGAAATTATTGCGAAAATTAAATAATTGTCTAATTTAAATGAAACTTTCAGGACTTATTCAAAAACGAATGAATTTATTTTTTAAATTTTTATTTTTAGAAAATCTTAGTAAAAATATTTTTTTTTACATCTGTTACCCCGCCATAAATTAATTTCATGAAATTTTATAGAATTTCAAAGAGTTCGTAAACTTTTTTTTTATATATAAGCAGAACTCCTTGGAGAAGTTAAATACTCATTTTTTTCCCAACTAATGCCAACTTTTAAAAAATCTGCTTCAAATCGTAAAATAAAAACTGCAATAAACTATCTAATTATCAAATTAGATAGGCTTTTATTTGCGTTTATAAATAATATAGATTAAGGAAATTATTATCTGAAGAAAAAATTTTTTTTTCGATGAACAAAGAATTTTTACAAGAATTGTTTGCGTTTTTGTTTTCATTTTTTCATTTTTTTTTCATTTTTTCCTTTAATTTTAAACAATGTTTTAAAATTCTTTCAAGAAGCGCATTGGGTCGGTTATTAGGTTTTTAAGTGAAGACTATATTTACTAAGCGAAAATTAAAAGCTTAATACAAATAATGCGATCAAAACTTTTTACAATAATTAAAAAGATATTTTCTTGTGCGTCAAAATGTTATATTTTTTTGTTTGTATGATATCTCATAAGTGACATTATGGTTAAACGGTCACGTGTGTCAAAGCTTGTCTCCTCCTTGGGCAAAGCCCCTTGGCATCTAAAGGTCTTATCTCACTCTCAGTTATTAAATTAAAAATTAAATTGAGATAATAAAATTATCTCATTTATAAATTTAAACAATTAATAACTCAGTGAGATATTTTAATTATTAATATAATAATAATTTTATTAGTTATTATCGCAGTTATTAAATTAAAAATATAATAACTTAATTTAATATTAATAATTAATAAATTAGTTATCATTATCTTAACTATTAAATAATGAAAGAGATAGAGGTAACTCAATAATGTAAGAAATTTTCATAGTATTTTAAATTATTATAAGAAATAAAAAAACCGTTATGTCACTTTTGATGCACCGTACTAAACCTGTCAACACATTCAGTCATCAAATTATCGATGGAGACGTGAAAATAACAAGACCCCGAGGTCAAGAAATGTTTGTCTAGAAAATTTTATGCTATAAGTAAGTGATTTTTGTTTCAGAACATATTAATTTCACTTTAAATTTGCTAATTTTACGAAATTAACCTTTCAGAAATGTATATCTAATTTTAGCGGGAATTTTAAAACTCAAAAATAAGTTCGTTTACATTTCACTAAAAAAAGTTAAAAATGGCCGTTTCGATTGTTTTTTTTTTGTTTTTTTCGGAAGCATCGACTTAAAATCATTCAAATTTCCATTTGAAATACTCGACAGTATTTTTTGTCTCGAATTAGAAAATTTAATCCTTTAGTTTTCAATTGAAGCGGTTGAAAAGCTTCTAAAAGAATTTTTTCTTTATGAAAAATACATTTAAACCTTAGGTATACCGAATTGTTGGAGGTACCTAATTAAAATTAACAGTGAAAATATTTTAAAATTCTTTTTAAAATTGTAGTTAAATAAAACAAGTTCTGACGTAAACATCTTTTCAAATTGTAGTTAAATAAAACGTATGCTCAGAGTACTTCAAGCACTTAAAAGAATCCAATAAATCATCTACAGTAAAATGAAATTAATATGAAAAGCTAGAATATGTAGGCCATTAAATGACCCATGTCCTTTGTACAGACATAAGAAACTATATATTACTAAGTTTATAAAAATAAAAGTTTACTGAATCAGAGAAATAAATTAGCAATTTTTGGCCGTCATTTTCATAAATTTTACTTAAATAATAATTATATATAAAATTTAAAAAAATGTGACCTGGTAATATACATAAAAATAATTTTACATACTGTAAACAATTCTAATACATTTACTTGTTTTTAAAAAGAAATATAGTCTATTAAAAATTAAAAGTGAAAATCTTTTAAAATTGTAGTTAAATAAAACGTATTCTAACCTAAACATCCCCAAAAAATCTTTAAATATACAAATAAAAAAAATGCCGTAAGAATTTTTGCCGTTAACAATAAAATTTCAAAAAACCCTAGACGACATGCATTTAGTGGATGTCAGAATTCGTTGAAAATTACATCCCTACCCATCCTTAAACATAACCCCTTTTTCGAACGTAACTAATAACTGATACAACAAAAGTTAAAGAAAAATGAACACGCTACCACCCCTTGTCTGGATGAGTGGATTTCTCTGTATCCTTGGAAACAATGAATTATGAATTTTTGCCGTGCCTTTAAAACTCAGTAAATTTTAAAATAAGTTACTCGAAAATTCGCTTGAGGATGAAATGGAACTAATGTTTTAAATTTAATTAAAAAATTAAATTGAAGCTTTTAGCTTCCATTTTTGAAACATGGTTATTACTGTGTAGGTAAAAAAATTTAATCAGTTAATTTATAATATATATATATATATATATATATATATATATATATATATATATATATATATATATATATAGTTTATGAAAAACTAGGTAATCCGTGAGGATATATATATATATATATATATATATATATATATATATATATATATATATATATATATATATATATATATATATATTTAAATAAAAACAGATTACTTTAAGGTTCCATATAATAAATTATTTCACCACAGCCCTTCCAAAGGACAGTGGATCATCAGATTTATTTCCAAATGTTGAAATGAAAAAATGAAAATATATTTACACATTTATGACGGGCAATAATAAGGAAACTCACGAAGTGGGGGCAGTGTAGGGAGGTAGAGAGACAGCGTTGAGTTAGATGTAACGTTTCTATTGTTTCAAATTAAAATATTCGCTGAAATCTAGACATTGACACTTTAAATCTGTTAACGGAAGTTATATCTTGATTAGGAAGTGGGATGGAGAGAAATATATATTGAAAAAAGAGAAAAAGAAAAAGAGAGAAAAAAAAGAGAAAGAGGTTGTAAACAAGTGTCATTAACTTCTATTGGAATAGGCGTTGTTTTTTTGTTTTTTTCTTTACTTTGAGATTTCGTAAATTTTTCAGTTTAAACAGTCTAAGCCATTTAATTATATGTTAAAGTTTTTTTAAAAACCTTATTACGGACATTTTGGGGATTTAATGTGAAATAGTCGATTAAGAGGTATATAGAATTTACATTAAAACACTAGAAACTTTTTCTCAAATATAAGTTTACATCTAGTAGTAAGTGATTATTAAGGTGATATCTTTATCAGTTTGAATTTTATTTATGAGATTGATTAGTGACTATTTTTACATTGGTAAATTCTCCGTCAATCTTTTATGTGAGCAACACATTTTTGATGCCCTTTTTCTCCATTATGCGCACTAGAAATTTCAATTGTTTATTTTTTATGTTAAGTATAGGTGTCCTTTTTTATTATTAAAAATAGATCCTAGAATATTTTTTCCTATTCTAGTCTATTTTTTCATACAATTTTGATATCATCGTTTATATTAAAAATACGTTTTTGCATTGTTTATCGTTTAAAAACTCTTTTCAAGTGTTACAATATTAGCGAAAACATGTCAGTCGATAAACAAAGATTAATGTCGATGTAATATTCTACTGGACCATGTGAACTCAATAAGACCTTCGATACAATTCACGACGGAGAAAGAGAGTAACAACACTCTCCCATTCCTGGATGTTCTAATATCTCGAACAGAGCATGGGTTCAAGACATCCATATACAGTAAACCAACATTCACTGGACAATACCTCAATTTCAACTCCCACCATCCATACAGCGTAAAGAAAGGAGTCGTCCGCTGCTTACAACATCGAGTAAAAGTCATAAGTGACCAGAGACATTAGATGAAGAATTGGTCAGTATAAGTCTTACCCTACAACGTAACAACTACCCTGGGTACATGGCAGCATCCCAAAAAAAACTGGGATAGGCGGGTAGAAGAGGAGGACAACAACACTCAGAAAACAGTCTGCCTGTCTTATGTGAAGGGGTTATCCGAGAAAATACAAAGGATCTGCGGTCCATATAACATCAGGACAACCTTCAAAAGCTGAACGACACTTCGCAGATATCTCTCCCGATTAAGACCTCCACTATAGAGGAGAACATGACTAAAGACTGTGTGTACGCTATCCCGTGCAGCTGGGGAAAGAAATATAAAGGGGAGACAGGCCGCCCCCTTAAGGTAAGGCTTCAAGAACACCAGAAAGCTGTAACACGAGGGGAAGTGGAAAAATCAGGCATGACTGACCACATATGAATAGAAAAAGGGAGATCACCGCCCTCTGTGGGATCAGGTTGAGATCATAGACAAAGAACACCATTGGAAAATTCGTAAACTTAAGGAATCAGCACATATGCGAGGGCACAAAAATCTCCTGAAGTGACCAAGCATAGAAATGAATACAATATGGGGACCAGTAATCAGAAGTGCCAGAGAAAACCGATAATAACAAAAAAATTGCAATATGAGCTCTGGTAAAAACTTAAAATGATTACAGCAAAAATTGCAATATGATCACTGTTAAAAAACGATGGCTGAAGACATTAGGTTTATAATACCCAGAAATCCATGCACATATGTCCTCAAGAACACATGACACAGTGGATAAAAGTGTTGGTTAGATCCAGTGACAGGACCCAAAGACAGGAGATAACTGATAACTGACATCCATTAAACATGGCACGTGGAACTAGAGCGAAATAAAGGGTTCAGTTCGACATTCCAACCACCTGAAGAAGGCCGGGGCGTACAACGGCCGAAACGTTGTAATAAATATGGCGACAAAGATGAGGACAATAGTCCGAATAATGTAAATAGTGTACATAATACCTCATCTCATAAATATAGACAGATTACAATCCCTAGCTATTTTTTTCAGGAAGACAGAAACTGTTAGGACATGTATAACTTTTGGACGACTTGTTAGTGTCAACGGAAATACTGAAAGGTTCATTCCGTGGTGAGTGCCAAAACGAGATCTCCCGACGAGATCAGGTTTTATTGGGCGTTCGACTTGGGACCAGCACATATATTGATATTATTCCTTTCTCTTAATATATAAACGAATATATATTCTTCTTGAACTTTATTTTTCCTTTTCAGTATATACAGTTTTATCATGTGGTCATTGCCATTACTTTTATTAACACCAGTACTATATGTGTGATATATTATATTTATATACATATATATATATGTATGTGTGTGTGTGTGTGTGTGTGTGTGTGTGTGTGTGTGTGTGTGTGTGTGTGTGTGTGAAGCATTAGGGTTTATTTACGTTTCATATTATCATAATGAGTTTTAATACAATTTAATTTTTTATTATTAAAAATCAATTCTAGATTATTTTTTCTGTTCAATATTATTATTTTTTCATACAATTTTCATATTATCGTTTATATTAAAAATACGTTTTTGCATTGAATAACATTTAAAAAACATTTTCATGTCTAACAATATTACCGAAAACATGTCAGTCGATAAACAATGTTTTAATGTCGATGAAATATTCATATGTTGCGGACTTTTCGCCGCTCGCAACCTTCAGACTTTATTTATTTTAACGGTTAATCAATGAAAAAAAAATTAATAACCGGCGAAATTTTTACCCCTATCAAAATCCAACTCAGCAAATCAGATTTGTTTGAATTTGCGCAGTGAGTGTATAGTTGCTATGATTTTTTAATTCTTCAACATTTGCCATAAGCTTTCATTGCCGCTTTATCTCAGCATCGTGTTTATATTCTTTAAGGGCTTACTGATTTTAGAAGTATTGCGTCATGAATGCAGTGAATTTTGTCAGAACTCAGAGAAACAATCTGTTACACATTCTTCCGTTTCAGACAGCATCCCTAATTATTCTGTTTTCCATAGATATAGAAACCTGCCAATTAACAATGATTGAAAGTCGATGTAATATTCATATATTGAAGATTTGAGTTGCTAGCATAATTCGGATTATGTTTATTTTAAAGTATAATCAATGAAAAGAAAAGAAAATTTATCACCGACAAAATTTAGTAACTACCGTATTTGACGGCATTATAAGGCGCACTTTTTTTTTTTACTAAAAATATCTTTTAAAATTCCCCTGCGTCTTATATGCCATATGTAGGTTTAAAATTCGCGATAGTCGTCTGAAATTAGCTCCCTGGCAACTCTTATTAGCTTCGACTTAAACATAAAGGAGCAATGGAACACGTTGATGGCAATGCCTGATCATGACCTTACACTTACAGGAAGAATAAAAAGACCCAGCATTGCACAGGTCTGCGAATGGGTGAAGCAAGCTTGGAATAATATCAGACCAGATATTGTTGTGAAATCTTTTTAAAAAGTGTGGCAATGCTCTCAATGGAACGGAAGATGGCGCATTATTTAACGACGATGATAGTAGTATTAAAAATGAGTATCAGAGTTTTGGTAACAAAGACGACGAATTTTATGGATTTGAAGATGAATAAAATTTTAATGGTAACTGTGCTGTTTTGCTCAATTGTAATAATCGCTTGATTTTTATTTTGTTTTCTTACCATTGGATATAATAAAGTTTTTATAGGCTCGTGTTCTTTTTTCCCTATTATTTTTCGTTTAATTGTAATCCTGGCTTGTTTAACCAAATTAATACTTCATAAATATAGCCTAGGCTGTATCATTTACTAATAATTTTACTAATTACTAATTTTTTCTTGATTTTCCCTGCTGAAATTGGGGATGCGTCTTATATCCCGTCAAATACGGTATATCCAAATCCCACTATCCAGACCGTTTCGATTTTAAACTTTCTTTTGTAAGTTAATATATTGTTATAAACATGTTAATAATAACATGTAAATTATTAATATCTATATATAAACTATATTTTAACAGATTATTATTATTTAGATGGCGCAGTGAGAGCGACAAGTTAACTCTTCTACCGATCGATCGATTAATTTACTTGAATTCAAATCGACTAAATAACGATAACATGTTACTGAATTGCTGACAATTCGCCACATATTACAGATTTCTATTAATATATAATATATTAATAGTCAGTTATGTGCTATGCTATATATTAATATATATATAGTCAGTTATGTGCTATGCTATATATTAATATATATATAGTCAGTTATGTGCTATGCTATATATTAATATATATATATAGTCAGTTATGTGCTATGTGTGATACAAGGCTTAGTTTTTTTCCCCGCAGTAGCTGCAGAGAGAAGAAAAGGGTTACCAAGGGTAATAGCACGTTAGTGAATGTAATAGATTCGACTGGAATTCGAAGTCGGCTCTCCGATTCCTCAATTCCGAGCCGCTATCCATTACTCCACCGTGGCTCTCTCTTCTATCAGTGAGTATTTTTAAAAGATTACTTTAATTTATCAATATGCAATGAACAGTTTTGTCATGTGGTTATTTACATTGCTTTTATGTCAGCTATTTTGTTTTAAGAGCGTCATATGACGCGTATTATGTTCGCCTCGTCCCAACAATGAACGCTGTAATCCAGAACTATGCCCTGATTGCGAAATCACAGGTTCCTTCTATACAAGTTTGTACAGAAATCTGCACCCTCGATACTTCTTGTGTGACGTTCTTCTACAATTCGAAAACCAGAGAATGTCAAGCGCACAGCAACTTGCTCAAGCCGAATTCTACGGACCAAAGAGATGAGAATTGGCGATATTATCAGCGCTACGCAGGTAAGATATTCATTTATAAAGATGTTAAGCCGTTATCCAGATGTCATGTTTTATGTTTGGAAACCACAAATAAGTTCAGTTGCACAACACTTGACCCTTTAAAAAATTAATGTCAACAAATTCACCGCGTATTATATATTTTACTCTGGAACCAAACACAAAATTCTTTATTTTATCTTCTATCATCATCATCATCATCATCATCATCATCATCATCATCATCACCACCACCACCACCACCACCACTTTCTTTTATTTGTTGACATGTATCTAGCGACACAAAAATGCATATATATATATATATATATATATATATATATATATATAAATATAAAAGTGAACATAGAAGTCAACACTTAGAGGCGACAGTCTGTTTCATGCTAGACGCAATCGTCAGGCCTAACGATTGCATCTAGCATGAAACAGACTGATATTGAGCACTTTATCCCATAAATATAGCACATCTTAATATATGGTTCTTCATATATATATATATATATATATATATATATATATATATATATATATATATATATTCAATGAAATATGTTTCATTGAATAATTTAGACAATTTTGTCTACTTATTTTCAATTGAATCCTTTTTGGTGTCATTATTAAAGGAAGAGAAAATCGCCGTGTTGATACATATTATTTTATTCAGAGTAGTTTCGACATAGAAAAATGTCATCATCAGGGTGTTGTTTATTTCAAGACAAAAGTTGTAGTTTTCACCATTTTCAATTGTTTATCATGTTCATTGTCTTTGAATTTATATCCTAGTTCTTCTAGTTATATGGTGAAAACCAAACAAAATAAATTACTTGATACCGCTTTGTCTGATCTTACTCATTATAACAGACATCATCCTGACAACATGTTAGGTCGGAGTTTTTTTTTTATTCATGACACCCCAATCAGGACAATAAATTATCCTGTCTCGCAATACACTTCCCAGCTTTTGAAATGCGTCCTTGGCCATCCCAATACGTCTATGGATCTCAGTGTCGCACTTACCGTCCTCTGTCAAGACGCTTCCCAGATATTTAAACTTCCGCGTCTGTTTGATTCTAATGTTCCCGACCTTCATATCGCATTTCGGGCTTATCCACTTATTGACGACTATGCACTCCGTCTTCTTGTAATTTATGCTTAGTCGCTTCTTCTCACTCTCCGTCGCTACCTTCTGTAGAAGATTTTGCCATTTCTTTTCCGTGTCTGCTATCAGTACTGTGTCATCTGCGTATCTTATGTTGTTAAGAGTGTGGCTGCAACGGCTAAATCCCGGTAGGGTTTCCAATTCTCTCAGAATTGCCTCGCTGTATAGGTTAAATAGCTCGGGCGAGAAGACGCCCATTTGCCTTACGCTCCTTTCTTTTTCTGTATATTGTGCTAAACTAGGAGTTAGAATGAGCTGAATGAATTAAACTATATCTATATATACGAGGTTAAGTAAAAAAAAAAAAAAGAAAAAGGAAATAGCCACACTTTCGCCATCTTTAGACAATGGATAATAGAGAGCGGATAATTTTTGAATTTTCCTTATACAGTGTAACCCGGATATAAGAGAAACCCGAATATGAGAGAAATTTTCTCTGGTCCCAAATTAGAGCCTGTGTTAATAAAACAAAATAATGTAACTCGGATATTTGAGAGTTGTCGGGACCGTAGAAGAAGTCTCTTATATCCGGGTTTCTCTTATATCCGGTTTTGGTCTATTTTGTTTTATTAACACAGGCTCTAATTTGGGACCAGAGAAAAGCTTTCTTATATCCGGGTTTCTCTTATATCCGGGTCTCTTATATCCGGGTTATACTCTGTATATATATATATATATATATATTTTAGAATTGGACATAGTCCGACAATTTATTCAGAGCATTTGCTTAAATACTTGTATCTATAAAAAGAACGTTAAACATAATATAAATGTCTTTAAATATATATATATATATATATATATATATATATAACGTGAAAGTTTTAAAGAAAATGGAAATAAAAATCATAGATATAAAATCAGAAAGATACAGTTGAAATTTCAGAGATGAGGAAAGAGGACATGACAAATTTGACACTCGCATGATATACGGAAGGCAAGAACAACAGCGGAGAGCAACAAGCAAGGTACCTAACGAGCTTGTGTAAATAGAAGACAGAACTGGTGAGTGATAGTAAGAAAGCGAACTTTACTAAGAGCAACAAAGAATAGGAAGTTGTGGAGAGTCATGGTCGCTTACATCCTGAAGGGACATAGCACATAGAGGAAGAAAAAGATATTTCAGTGTTATGTAAATGAACAACAAATTACGTAGAAACTATATGCAAGCTTTAAAAAAGCGGTATATAAATTTCTGCCTTTTACTTCGGCTCGAATCTTCTCCCTGTTCCTTGTAGCTATTAATAAGTTTTATCTTTTTGTTATTGCTCCCAAACACTCTTCTACCATCCATTTACTCGAGCTCATCAAGTATGTTACGCACTGCTTTCCTCTGTCCCTAGTTTCCTCAATCTGTCCTGCGAGTATTAGATTTTCCAAGCCATTCTTCCTCATTACGTTCCCCAGAATTTTCAACTACCTCTTCCTGATGTTAATTATGTTTCCTTTTTGTTTCCTAAAACCTCGCCGTTGCTCACAAGTTCCGTCTATGTTATCCTCAACATCTTTCTGTATAACCATATTTCTGTTGCTTTGAGGAGATTGTCCAGTATTCGCGGCCATACAAGAGGACAGATATCACGTAGCAGTTCAATACTGTTCTTTTTGTTTGTAATGATATTTTTTTTGTCTCTTAATACTTTGCTTTGCTTCTGGAATGCATGTTTGGCCATAAGCTTCCATTTAAAACACGCCATAAACAAGAGTTTGTATGCATGCCTTTATAGTGATTTTCCAAGTGTAGCTTAGATGTGGCACAAGGCCGAAAGTATTGGGAACTCATTGAGGATCGAACTCACTACTCAGTCGTAACTATTCTAGCGCCCTAGGTGCCCATGTATACCTTTATATTTACGTGTACGTTTGCGCGTATATTAGCGTTTGTGTGATCGTACGAATGAAGATGTTTGCGTTAATTATTCTGTGTCGGCGTCCTTCGTCTGAGTATCTGGGAAATAGATGGAGCATGAAGAAATAAGAACGATAATAAGATAAGAAAAAAATCATTCTTTTCAGAGCACATCTCTCCTCAACAACCCACCTAGTTCTCTTCAATCGTACCAGTCATGGCCGTCATTACTTCATTTGTAAAGACAAGAAACGTAATACAAAATAAACAGAACTCAATAAAAAAAAAAGGTTATTTTCTTTTTTCTGTCTCTATCTTTTTTTCCTTTTTTTAATTATTTTTCCTTTTTTTAATTTGTATTTATTCATTCGAAGGAACTGAAGGTTATAGCTGACATTTGACACTTCCTTCTTGATATCGGCCATTTTTCATCTTTTCCTCTTTAATTTGTTTCTACTTTTTTCGTCTTTTAAACAAACAAGAACCATTTTACTGCCGAGTGTGACCTCGAATAAACGTTTCTGTCTCTAGAAATCTTTTAAGAGTGGCCCTGAAAAATCCTCAGCACAAACAAGAACTCCCCTTCCCCTTAAAAATACCTTTTTGGTTATTTTGCCAGATTTGGAGAAATAGGTTGAACTGAAAGCTTTTCTGTATCCCTCGTAATTTTCTTCCTTTCTTATTTTTATTTCTTTCTTTCTCCTCTTCTTTCTTTCTTTTGCTTCTCTTTCTTTTATTTTTATTTTCTTTCTATTGTTCTTCCTTTCATTTTTTCTTTCTTTCTTTCTTCCTTTATTCTGTTTATTCTTCTATTTTCCCTGCGCCTTTTCTTTCTTTCTTTTATATCTATTATTACATTTCACCACTTTTGATCGTTTTCTTTCTTTTACCGTTTTGTTTTGATATTTTTCAACAAATTTTCTTTTTTCTTTCGTTCTTAATTTTTTTCTCTTTTTCTTTCTTTTTTCATTTTTCTTTCTTTTACAACCTTCACTTAATTTCACATTTTTATCGCTTTCTTTCTTTGCCATTTTGTTTTGATTTTTGATGAACAAACCTTCTTTCTTCCTTGCTTATCTTCCATCTCTTTCTATTTTCTTTACACTTTACATTGTTTTCTCCACATTGTTTCTTTATGTCTTCCTTCTTTCTTGTCCTACGCCTTCCGTAATCCACAGAATTTTTCTTTTTCTAGCAACAACTTTATTTAAATCTCTGTCTAGCATCATTCACACTAGCAAGGCAATATCTGTTGATACTATCTTATGACTTTCTTCTTCTTCTTCTCGTTCTTTTTCTTCTTCTTCTTCTTCTTCTTTTTCTTCTTCTTCTTCTTCTTCTTCTTCTTCTTATTATTATTATTAGTAGTAGTAGTAGTAATAGTAGTAGTAGTAGTAGTAGTAGTAGTAGTAGTAGAATTAGTATTAGTATTACTTATTAGTATTCTATGTTTCTCGTCACTTCAGGACATGGGCGATCATGTCTCTCCAAAATTTCCTATTCATTATGATCATTAGGAATTTTTTTTTTTGCTAAGGTTTCCGCCGCCTCCGTTCCGTCATCCATTCACACAAGCTCGCTAGGTAGGTGTCTCGCTGTCTTTCCCTATCTCTCATGCACTTAGTATGCCCTGTGAAGGTTAAGTTTAGTAAGCCCTCCTTCCTCACTATACGTTCAAGGAATTTCAGCAGTCTATTCCTGAGTATGAGCAGAAGTGTTCTTTTCGTTGCTATTTTCTTTACGACTTCCTCGTTACTTACTCGCTACGTCCATGAAATTCTCAGTATCCTTCTGTAGAACCACATCTCAGTTGCCTCTAGTTTTCTCCTCATCCGTGGAGAGATTGTGCAGCATTCACTTACCATGTAATAGGATAAATATCACATTGTAGTCCAACACTCTATTCTTTGTTTCTAACGATATTTTTCCTTTTCCCAGTACTTAGCTTAGTTTTCAGAACGCCTCTTTCGCTAGTCAAATGCTTGTTCGGATTTCGGTGTCACATTTTATATCCCCTATTAATACACTTTCCATACTTCTGTACTTGCTTGATATTAACATCTTTAATTTGTAACTCACATTTTTTAATGTTTTCTCTTACCGATGGCCACACTTTTTGTCTTCTTGCAGTTTTTGAAAGGCAAGACACATCAAAAGCTTCCAATCAAGGGATTCTTTTGAACAATATATAAAATATGCTAACGAAAGTACCGGCTCTTTAGAAGCATTTAAATTTATATAGAAGAAAAAATAAAATTATGGTAATAAATAAGAAAATATCATTTGCAGATTAGAAAGGGACGGAAAGTGAGAAGAAGGGACTATGCATAAAATACAAGAAAACAGAATGCATGGTCATCAGTAAAAGGATGAGCCCGAAATATGATTTACTGGTCGGGAACACTTGAATCAAACAGACGCGGAAGTTTAAATATCTGGGAAGCGTCTTGACAGAGGACGGTAAGTGCGACACTGAAATCCGTAGACGTATTGGAATGGCCAAGGACGCATTTCAAAAGCTGGGCAGAGTATTGCGAGACAAGAGGATTTCTTTGTTAGTAAAGAAAATAATACTGAGCTGTTACGTGACATCTGTCCTTCTTTACGGCAGCGAACGTTGGACGATTTCTTCAAAGATGAAGAAGAGACTCGAGGCGACGGAGAGTGGTTCTACATAAGGATGCTAAGGATATAATGGACCGAGCGTGTGAGAGCAACGATGAGATCTTAGAGAGCTTGAAAACAAGGAGGAGGCTTATAGTTAACTTCGGGATGAGGCAGCTGAATTTTCTGGGACACATAATGAGCAAGGGGGTCCTGGAGAATCTGATACAAACGGATCGAATAGAGGGAAAGAGACACAAGGGAAAACAACGCATGACATACCTGGCAAGCTTGAGGAAATGGTTGACAGAAAGTGGTCTGGGGGAGGTAGCAGAAGGAACTTGTTGAGAGCTGCAAGGAATAGAGGGAGGAGGTGGAGAGCCATGATCGCCTACGTCATGAAAGGATATGGCACATATAAAAGGAAGAAGCTAGTCAGAGCATTTTGAATTTCCTTTCTTCCTTATAAGATGCACGGACAGGAGATAATGTCTCTTTGAGTCATGACTGATTTAGTGATTATGTGAATATTGTTCGAAAATAATTCTTCGAAAACAATTATTCCAAAAACGTTTATTCGAATTGTAAATTGTTTGAACGAAAATTAGTCGAAAGTAAAATCATACTAAATGATAATTATTCGAAATCAAAAATTCTTTATTGCAATAAAAATGTAAAAATTAAAAGAGGAAATACCGGAATGATAATTATTCGGAATACAAATATCGTTAATAAAACAATTTTGTAAGAAAAAATCCTTAGAACCTTAAGTTATATGATGCTGCACGAAAGTAGTCAACTGATGAAGAGTACTCGTTAAAGAATGTAACTAATTTTTAAGTTTTCCATCTCCGTCGCGGTATTTCTTCTTTTTTTTTATTACAATATCAATCGTTATCTTCTGTATTTTGACAACCTGCTCTTGCTTTTGCAATGTGAATTTCTTTCAAGACCTTTTCTCTTTTAAGATCGTCTAAGAATTTCCATATTGTGGGATGATGGGATGACACTTGCTGCAAAAAAGCCGTATGACATTCTTCAAGGGCGTTATTAGTTTTCGGTAAATCAGCATTGACTTTCTCAAACGTATTTAAAATATAGTTATTTCGAATAATTATCATTTAATATACTTGTCCTTTCGTTTAATTTTCATTCAAAAAATTTACAATTTGAATAATTCTTTTTTCGAATAATTATTTTCGAACAATTATCTCGATACGGATTTGAAAGAAGAATTCCTGAAGTAGGTTGTTGTTACTTTCCGCGGTAGACTGGTTGCCAACCAAGGCTATAGTACCTAGTCTGTCCTGCTATTTGCTCATAACTGGAGGGAGAATAGATGGATTCATGCCTTTTCCAACGGTATTTGTACGAAAGTGACGGTAACGAACTCGACTAGAATTCGAACTCGGCTTTCATATTCCAGAGCCGTTATCTATCCCACCACCCGCACATCCAAGCCTATTCCCAAGCGGTCACCCATCAAGGTAATGGCCAGGTTCAACGTTGCTTAATTTCGATAATCGTACGGGAACCGGTGCTTCAATGTGATATAGCCGTAAAGTCTCACATTTGAACTAGATTGATGTATTTGCTAAGCAGACAAAGTAGACATTTAGTTAGAACCTACAGACTGCAATCTTGACTCGAGAAAATTCCTTTACATTTATTGCTCACCGCGGTCAGTAAAAATATCCAACAGAATAAGATTTTCTTTCTTCTGTAATTAAAAAGCCATAACGTTAAGAAAAAAACATTTTGAAAGCATTTATGGGCAACACGACAAACGTCTATTTTAAATTCAGTTTCAATTGAGCATCGCGTTACATTGCTTACTGGTATTTGCCTAGCAACGACGGCAAATATGTCACCAAATCAGAATTAATGTGGGGATAAAAACATGCAATCGGGGCCGGTGCGTACTACCTCCAACCCACAGCTCGACTGAAGGAGGCCGATTGCGCGCACTGGGCAGTACCTTCTGAACCTCGCTATGGTATCAACATTTGCTTTTTGCTACCTACATTTATATACGTTACAAATTAACTGAAGTACCATTATTATTAAAGAATGAAAAATTTTCGCAGATTTTGATGTCATTCTGGGGTCTTTTGGATTTTTTTGTCCAAACCATGAATTTGCTCACTCATGCTAAGTCTTGAAAAAACACTATATAAAATTCACTATTTTTATCCATAATGTTGCATGTGTTCAACTTTTTAACAAGAAAAACCTCAAGTTGGTGTTAAAAATTGCAGCAAAACATTGTTGATTTAAGATGAAATGATCTATGATGACATGTCTCTAATTTGTATCTAGAAACATTGTATTTACTTTCAATTTTTCTAGTTGATTTGTTCACTTATGATCCATTATTGTACATAATTAGGTTCGAATAAAATTTGTATTTTATATGAATACTACCTTATGAAAATTGAAATGTAGTAAATCAGGGGAAGGCCCCGTATCATGGAATCGGTGATGGGGACCATTGCACAATCCATTGCACCGACCCGCGTGTACTTTGTGGAACAAGGGAAAAAAATGGTCATTTCTGACGGTTCCTTTTCTAAAGGACACGGTGTAACCCAAGACTTTTACATTTTAGTACGATGAAAAAGTGTTGTCTCTGGGTTGAACCAACATTCATTTTCTGTCTTGTCAGTCCCAAATATAAGATTTTAAAAAATGTTATCTACTTCAACACGAGAATAAATATGATAGTTTAATGTGCGTCTCCACACGCATATGTGTGGGGAAAATTTTTAAAAATAAGGGCCTAGTTCCCGCTCTCGCATACGTGAAGGCGTCATGGCGAACAGAATAAGATTCTCTTTCTTCTGTAATTAAAAAGCAATAACGTTAAGAAAAAAAAACAGCAAATGAAATCTTCTGTATCAATATTATGCTTTGCTTTGACCAAAGGAGATTTAATAGGAGAGCAAATGGAATACAAATCCGGATTTAATCTGTCACGCTACTCTTGTATATGTAGCAACAACGATTTCCCAGTTTCCCGCTGTGCTACAAAGGTACCAAGGCGAACGGCGACATTTACATTTTAGTGTAGTTGAGAGAGGATGCCATTAAGCTGGAATTTCAATGGCAGTGTGTGTCTGCCTTAAAGTTAATATGTTTGAAGGTTGGCATTTATTTACTACCCCATGCAGACAAATATGACAATTTAATATGGGGTCACGCACTTTTGCATGCTATGTGTTCAGAAATCCCTTAGACTCTTCGGATTTTGTCACAAAAAAGAAATGAGGCGGTGCTGTCTGAGAGACGGATCTCCAATATACCAGAGATGCCTTAATTTCCTCATTTGTTTTGCCTGAAGAACCAATTTGTTCCAAGTTACACATCATTAATACTAATATCATAAATATTTATTTTATTTTTATGCATAATGTTTACCAGGTACTCTAAGCTTAAATGTGCGGGTGGTGTAATGGATAGTGTTAATCAGAGAGCCGAGTTCCAATTCCAGTGAGGTTCATTTTATACACTTACGCGCAAATACCGTTGAAAGAGGTATGAATCCACATCTGCTCCCCAAGCATGGGTTAAATTGTAAGACTTATATTACTAAATCTTTATTATCTTCCTTCTAAAACATCTTACAATTTAAAAATATTTTCTTGTTTTAAATAACCTGCAAAGGGTTGATAAGACGTAGATTACGAATCTCTCTCTCTCTCTTTATATATATATATATATATATATATATATATATATATATATATATATATATATATATAATATGTTGCTCGCTTCGAAAAATAAAAATCCTTAAATATTTTAGGGCCAGTGGAATAAGAGCTCTGTAAAATCGAATAATTAAAAGATTTTTACTCAGCTTGTGAGAAATACCCCATGCCTCGAAAATTGGCTGTTGTCGAAATTTGGATAATTACTTTTTCAGCCATACGTAAAAGGGTTGCAGGAGGAATTATCAACGCCAACTCAACGCCGCCGACTCAATACATCGGGCTTAAAGATATGCAAACAATGAAATGAGTCGACTTTTTTAAAACAAATAAAAGTCATTTATTAAGGATCATTTTTAGAACCGAATAAAACTAATTTGTTAAGGATCATATTTTAATACATGACTTTATTTTTAATTTAAAAATTCATTGAAAATTTTATGCAGTTCTCATCAAATATTCTGTCGGAGATCGTTATGAAAAGGAAGAAACAATCTACAAAATGCATTCTTCATTTTAGGTGGAGGTGGATGAACACCAATTAATTGCTCGAAAAATGCATCTCAGTTTCTTTGCAACTTTTGCAGCCCCGTAATGAATCTCCATATTGTGTGTGGGGAGGATGAGGAGGTCTTCTACTGGTTCCACGTCCGTTTAGTCTTCCAATATAGTTATCTTCGTACGAATTCAGCAATGCAGCAAGTTTTTCAAGTAAGTTCGCCGAGAAGGCGTCGATATAAATATCAATATGTCGAAGAGAAACAACTGCTAAACTTAATGTCATTGAGATGAGTTGGCCAGTGTTGAGTCGGCAGTGATAAAATGTTACCTCCTGGTGTCATTCGTTAAGGATAATATCTGTCAACTCAAAAATTCTGTGGGAAGCTGTAATATTCTCAAAGCCAAGCTAAAATTCTGTTTGCCAAAAAAGTACGGGCAAAACCGGCTGGTCCGATTTACTTAGCTTCTTTTGTTTAGAGGTAGGTAAAAAGATTATAACTTAAAACATACCTTCTGTAAAGCTAGTTTCTATCATTTTGAGATGAGTCATTATCATATCATAATTTGTCGATATGATTCATCTCATTGATTCTGCTGTTTTTGTTGCCACGGCGTTTTCAGCTAACAACTTTTATAGTCTTTCTCGAGTTTAAAATCTATATCAGAAAAAGAACTGCTTTCTTCAGGTATTAAACAACATAAGATACGCAGACAACACGGTATTGTTGATAGACACAGAAAGAAAGCTACAGGAATCCCAAGATGATACTTTTGTTATATATTGAACGGAAAATTAATCTCCTCTGCCAAGTGTTCCAAGAAATTACTCCACCATATGGATCAGTCATAACAAATTTAGTATAGGCGACAAGGAAACTGAATATAGAATAGGCTTCGCCATAGTTAGTTAAGCCCAACACCGCATATAAAAACCAAAATATCAACCTGAAAACTCGAGCCATGTTCTTAATTAGCCTCGTCAGATCGACACTTTTATATGGTTATTATGTATGGTGCGAAATCCGTTCAGAAATATCTAATCTGTCAGCTGTATGCAACTGCTTTTTAAGATTAATGCTTAAAAATATCTTTCACTGAAGGAAGTCTGAGGGTCTTTGCAAAGATCATTCTTCTTTGAAAATTGTGGACTGGCGCTACAGAATCACAAACAAAGAACTGTACCTATCACTTGAGGACTACCATTAGTAGCAACAGCTAAAATGGATAGCACATGTAACTCGAAGAGAAAATAATGTCATAATCAAGACGTTGATATTTCACTCTACTTCAAATTAAAGGTAACTGGAAAGAACGATAACAGCTACTGGACTGTAAAGAGCGATAACAGGTACTGGACTGGAAAGAACGATAACAGCTACTGGACAGGAAAGAGCGATAACAGGTACTGGACTGGAAAGAATGATAACAGCTACTGAACTGAAAAGAGTGATAACGGCTACTGGACAGGAAAGAGTGATAACATGTACTGGTCTGGAAAGTGATAACGGTTAGTGTAGTGGAAAGAGCGATAACGACCACTGGACTGGAAAGAGCGATAATAGTTACTGGACCGGAAAGTGTGATAGCAGGTACTAGACTGGAAAGATTGATAACAGCCACTAGACTGGAAAGAGTGATAACGGCTACTGGACTGGAAAGAGTGATAACGGCGACAGGACTGGAAAGAGCGATAACAGGTACTGGACTGGAAAGAGTGATAACGGTTACTGTGGTGGAAAGAGTGATAACGGCTACGGGACTGCAAAGAGCGATAATAGGTACTGGACTGGAAATTGTGATAACAGGTTACTGGACCGTAAAGCACGATGACAGGTACTGGACTGGAAAGAGAGATGGTGGCTATGGGAATAGAAAGAGGTACACAGGTACTGGACTTCAGAAACATATTTTCTTGACAAATTGTTTTAAGAGAAATATTTTGTAAATTTCAACCGCCAGCAGTACTGACTGCTCGGTCAATGAATGCCAAATGTTTCCTAATAAGGAAACGGCTTATTTGACCATAACCATTTTATCTTTCACTTTGAATATGTTATGTTGAATAGATATTGTGAAGAAACTGTGTTGCTCTATGTCAAAGTATCGCGTTTACGAAAACTCAAATAATTTGTTCTGGCGGTAGAAACAAATTCGTAACTGATGTCATTTCTTCGTGTGACTTCGTGAAACAAACTAAAGAAAAGTCTTGCCAGTGTATGGCAGACACAACCTTACCAACATAATATACGCAGATGACACGATGTTAATGAGACACAAAAAGAGAATATCGGAAACTTCGAAACAAAACAGTAAAGGAAAGCGAGAAGAAAGTACTATCAATTGTCAAAAGACGGGATTCATGGTCGTTAACAAGAGGAACAGCCCCAGATGGCAGCTACGAATTGGCGACGTCAAAATTATTTTAAAATAAAAGACACACCCTTAAATTTTACCCGATGCACAAAGAAAAAAATGAACTCATTGCGCTAGCCAATAAATCTCTAAAACAAACTAGCTAATCGTTGTGCTACGGTTGACGTCTGCAGTTACTTTAAGGTTAATTTAAACTTGCAGAATTGTACTGACATTAATGAATATAATACCCTACAATTTCTTAAGGAAATCAAACTGTATTCCCAAATATAACTTCAGCAAAACAATATAAAATACACGTATCACCACCTCTAGTAATCATATCCACATAAACATGTGTATGCACAAAAGCTGAGTATTATCTACCATGTATTAAACTGTGAAGGCATAATAACATATATCTTATTTTTATTACTTCAAAGCTCCCAAGAAAATTAAATTTCATTGTTAAATGACCTATAGGGAGTTGATATGTCGTTAAACAAAAAAAAAAATCAGTCAATCAATCAGGGCATTGTTCTGTGGTGATGACGGAATTTATGAAATCAGAAGACGAAATTGTTAATCATCACGCCACTGTAGGTGTTCAAGATTTTTTTTAACGGGATTAAAATTTCGCTTATTGAAATTGCGCACCTGTACGCCGTCGGGCTAACATACATTTTGGTTGGACGGTAGACAAGTAAAAGGGTCAGCGTCGATTTAAAAAAATATCAGCTTTCTTTTTTAATGGATACATTGGCTTCATTATCATTTTGTTCCTTTTCTAGCACACCTGGTATCATTCTTCCAGCAATTATAAACATCGCTAATAGTTATTACGTACCTATTTCTTTCTACCTATCACCATTCCATTTCCCATCACACCCCATATATATATATATATATGTGTGTGTGTGTGTGTGTGTGTGCATTTGGGCAGCAATCTCTTTTTTATACAAGTTTCATTAAAGACAACAAGGTAATGTGTATTCTTCTCTGGACGTAAAGTGCGTTAAAATTGTCCAAATGTTCTGCATATCCGAGGGCTTTTGGCTACCCTAATTGATCTATGATCAGAGAGGTGTAACGTGAGTCTTCTTGATAGGCATGTAGCGGTATGTCTGATATAATTATTCATGAATTTGGTTTGACCAGGAAAAAAGTTTCCTAAGAGGAATGCTTTTGTTTTAGAAGCATTTCACCCCAAGCAAGGCGGGAGTGCCACTAGCACGCAAGGGATTACAGAGAGTGGGAGCGAGAGTAAAGAGGCGTGATAGAGGGGGAAAGGATGCAGAGAAGGACGGGGAATTAGATCAAGGCATCTGGAGATGTCGATTGACATTGCATTTGAATATTTGGAGATTATAGCTATCAGGGAAGCAAGTAAGAGGAAAGGAGTCCCATAGACGGGAAGTGCGATACATGAAGCTATTGGAGTAGAAAAGACGGCTACATTTAACCATTCCAACAGTGAATGGGTGGTACTGAGATGCCAATCGAGTAGCACGTTTAAATTCATGCAGTTTAGGTCGACGGATACCTTGGGAGCCGTTGGTGGTTGCGCTAGCGCGAAGTTACAAGTCATCGTGACCGAGAGTTTGAACGTGCTAGCCTTGTTCAGACTGTTGATCGCGCTGGATAACGCGCTCTCTTCCAAAAACTGTAACTAAGGTCCGCTCAGCATAGTTGCTGTATAAAGCACAGGTGGACTATGTGAGTGTTGAATGAACAAAATGTGCCAGAGCAGGTGTGTGCAATGGGGATTAGTTAGCCGCCCTAGTGCAGTGGCATTTTCGGATTAGAGTGACTGCACCATTCACCATATATATATATATATATATATATATATATATATATATATATATATATATATATATATACAGAAAGAGAGAGAAAGATTGACATTTTTTACATTCAGTGATAGAGGGACGTATATATATATATATATATATATATATATATATATATATATATATTTGTGTGTGTGTGTGTGTGTGTGTGTGTGTGTGTGTATACAGTCAAGAATTAGCAAAACATCTACATAAACTGAAGTAGCAAAATCTTTAGTTTCACCTCCTCCGCAATTTTTTTAACTGAATTCAAACGGATGACGTGTGTATGACGTAATAGATAAAGAGCAGTTGTGCTTTGCCATCTATAGAATGTGAACAAGATTAAAAACCGTTTGATGGCGAAATGTTTTAGGTCCGGAAAGATAGGGTACCTCATTTTCAACGATATTAACTGATTTAGGTATTTTTTTTTCTCGGTCAACTCTAGCAAAGCTATACCAGAAAAATGTAAATTTCGGCATCAGAGGCACGTGAAAACCGCGGTCGCCCACAGGTGACACAAATAATCATTCAACAGAGGGGTAACATTTCATTTCGTAGTCATCGAGTAAGATGATATAAATAACACCAAAGCATCGTTTACAGCGCCTCACTGGAGATAATCGCCAGTGAACCAGGGTTAGGTCAGTCACGTTTCAGCTCATTCAAGCAGACGGACGAGGTCAAGTACAAAGGAGATTGCATGAAGCTGGAGAACCGACCTGTCAGCACGGTGTTGTGCAAGCTGTGGAAAGAACTGTAATGGTATAGATGTTGGAGTTTTACAAGGATCAATAGGTACCAGTGTGATTGTTTATTGTCATTCATAGCTTGCAAATCATTATATTAACTCTGATCACCAGGTAGCATTGATTCAAAAAGAGACTACCTGAAGAAAAGATACTGGCGGGGCAGTTAATTGCCAAAACATTTAA
The DNA here is from genome assembly GCA_964036315.1 of Acanthosepion esculentum. Taxonomy (NCBI): domain Eukaryota; kingdom Metazoa; phylum Mollusca; class Cephalopoda; order Sepiida; family Sepiidae; genus Acanthosepion; species Acanthosepion esculentum. The sequence goes on from OZ038485.1 coordinate 64,216,645, forward strand.
GGGTGATATGATTTCTCCTCTTTGCTTTTAGTACAGATGACTTACGATCATATCAAACTGAAAACATCGATTCTCGTTTGATCACTTAAGATAAGCAGTGCCCAGCATATTGTAAGCAATCTCCTACAATAAAACGTGATACCGTAAAAATAAATCAATTAATTACAGTATCAGGTGTTCTCGAGGAGTCCTCCATCTAAGTATTGACAATGCTCGAGGCTGCATAATTTCCTCAGAATGATTTGAACGTAAGTATACCTCCCTGTCTCTCTCGTCTGTTACCCCTCTATATAGATCACAGGTCCCCCCCACACTATCACACATACTCCCACCAATTTTTCCCGGAGTCGTTGTTCCGTTTTCTTTTTGAATCTGTAGGTCTGATGAATTGGATCGTTCTTACGATTCCAATGGAATAAATTATGACCATGGAATATTAGTGTTTAAGTCTTTTTATTATATCCATACTCTGTCCTGGACATCGAGTTCTACCCGGATCATATCCTCTTGGAATTATTTTTATACATATATGTATGTATATATATAATTGCATATGTATGTGTATATTCACCACTAATATTGTCTATATATATATATATATATATATATATATATATATATATATATATATATATATTTGTGTATTTAGGAAGCAATCCTTCTTTCATGCACATTTCATTTCATTGAATACGACAGACAAGGTGCTTTTATTTAGTTTTTTATACAATTTCTCATGCGATCTAATAATTTTTTTCTTTTCAGACGATAAATTATATAAAAACTGTCTGAATGTTCTTTTTATCCGAGCGCTTTCGCTTATATATTTAGCCATTTTCAAGAATTAAATATTTTAACTGTTAAATAAGAAATAGTTTGTTGCATGTATGTTTTATAAAATGTTTTCATTTTTCAAAACACGGTCACGATATTGTCTCCACGTTCATATTTAATATTATTAAGTGTTGTTTTTTTTGTTTTTATTAATAAGGCTTCTATTATTTGTAGCCTTTTTTGCATGTAGATGATGCTATTATATTAGTGTTGTCAACAAGTATGTTACGAATAGTGTCCGGTAGGTCTCCATGAATATTTAAATGAGATCTAATTGAGCTATTTATTTAACAGTTAAAACTATATTTAAAACTATATTTAATTTTCAGAGTAGATTGTTCTCGTTTCACTACCCACGTCTTTAGATATCTCGTCTAGTTTTTACCTTTATTGTTGTTACGGTTTTATGTAGCCATTTCAACTGTAAACTGATGAGACCTGGCCGTCAATCTAGTACTGCGCTTAAATTCATAAAGTCTAGTTAGCATATAGGATAGTTCATCAGGACAATTACCATGAAAGTACTTATAGAAAAGGCACAGGGAAGCTACATTATGGCGGTGGGAAAGTGACTGAAGCTGAGATACCAGGTCAGGACCAATGACATTGCAGATTCTTCTTTGGATTTTATCAAAGATCTTAAATATATAGCAGGACTGGTATTCGATCTTTGCGCTCCGATTTCTCATTCCGAACCGATGTCCGTTACAACACACACACACACACACACACACACACACACACACACACACACACACACACACACATGCTATAATTGCAATAAAAAAAACAATTATTCTCGCCTGGATATTGTTAAATTCGTTGATTGATTGATATACTTTTTTTTACTTCTTATCGACCCATTGTGGGTTATTTTAAAACTTAAAATCATATTTTGGATTGTAAGAATAGTTCTTTCTTTTGCTAGTGGATATTGCATGAACAATGTTTTTGTGAGAATAACAATGGTTTTTCCAGATACATACCCTACTATTTAACCCATATCTATGGGAGAAGAGTCAATATCTGGCAAAAGAACTTGGTTAATATTCTTAAAGTTATTATTGCAGTGATTTAACAGAGCTACTGAAGATATTTATTCTTCTTGCAAGACACACGTGATCCGCAGTTTTTTTGTTTTTTTATTTGTTTTTTTTGTTTTTTTCAAGCTGTGGTATTCATAACACGCGCCATGTTATTTATTTGATAGTGTCGCTGATAGGTTGTTTTTGCTTTATTTGCTTTATTTTGCTTTATTTTCTTTGCTCCGGATGAGGTAAGCTTTCCACTTTTTTTCAAACTCGTAGCAGATCAGCTGCAATTCCCAAAGGGAGCTAAATGAAGTTTGTCGTTAATTTGTTCTTTCACAGGCGAGCATGCTGTTCATTAAAACACGTCGCGCTCTCCAACGCACTGAACCCAAGAGAGCAGAAAACCTCTCATCAGAGAAACCGACTTGATTTCTGGTTTTATCACATGTACATCTCAGCTACCCAACACACTGATTGTCACTCACACAACAAACGCACACGCTACCATTGCTTATTTATGTAAATATTGAACAAGTTTTTTCATGAGCTCCTGTTTTCTTTTCTTTTTTCTTTATTTTAACAAATCCAGTGCAATGAAGATGACAGAGCTTTATGTAAGTTGGTCATGCATACGCAATGAGAACTGATAATGATACCTTTGCAAAAACGGAACGCGCACAAACAAGTTTTATGATGAAGGGAGCCTATTTATAAAGACCTAGGCAATTCAATACATATACGGGGACGGGCTGAAAAGTTTTCGACCCAGGCTCCAAAAAAAAAAAAAGATATTTTTTTAAAGTATTAAGAATAATCTTTGGTATGACGATAAACTACATCCAGCAGCAAGCCTTTTGATCAGGAGATTGGCGGTTTTGAGGAGCATAGAACGTAGAATTGCTGCTGTTCCCAGGTCCACTCAGACTCGAGGTAGTAGCACCTGTTAGGATCCCAGCTATAGGCAAATAGTTAACCCCCAAATAAAAACAAATCATTATGAAAGTATAAAAATAAATTTTTATATAAAACAAACTTCCAACACATATTTATAGTAAAATTAGCAACAATTCCGATTTATAATTAAATTACCAACAATATATATATATATATATATATATATATATATATATATATATATATATATATATATAGAGAGAGAGAGAGAGAGAGAGAGAGAGAATATATTTAGCTGAAGCCTTAAAATGATGTACAAAATATTTAGATTTCGTCATTAAATAATAATAATTCGGCATTGAATAATAATAATAGAGGTTGATATACCGCTAAACAAAATCAACCAACCAAAAGTATTACGAAATAGAAAAAAATCGTTAGAAACAAAGAAAAGAGTACTGAAGTGTTATGTAATATCAGCCCACCACTTTGATAGTGAATGCTGATCAATCACCGCACAGACAGATAAAGAGACTTAAAGCAGTAAAAATGTGGTTCTACAGAAGGATGCTGAGAATACCATGGACCGAACATTTGAGCAACGACAAACTTTTGGAGAAAATGGAAATAAAAAGGACATGTATACGTAACATCAGGAAGAGACAGTTAAAATAATGAGGAAAGAGGGTTTGTAAAATTTAATACTCACAAAGCAGTCTGAAAGTAAAGGGAACAGAGAAAAACAAGGCGTAACCTAGTAAATTTGAATAATGGATGGCAGAACAAGATTTGGGAGAAATAACAAAAAAGGCAAAATATATTAAAAGCTACAAAGGATAGGAAATCGTGGTGAATCATGATCGTGTCCTTTCCCTGATACACGTTTGATTAAATGACGCAGACAGGGATTTTCTTAACGCAAAATCAACCCACCAACGATTCTATCAAATAAATAACATCGCGCATGTTATGAGTACCACAGCTTGAAAGGTTAACAAGGGCCAAAATATATCTTCAGTCACTCTATTAAACCACTGCAATATTAACGTTAAAAATATTAGTTAAGTTCTTTTTACTGAAATTTTCTTCTTCCCAATTATCTAAAATTGTTGGTTGCTCTTGTTTAGCGGCTTAACAACCTCTATGGATTATTTAATGCTGAAATCTAAATATCTAAATTGTTTTAGTGATACACGTTTTACTAATTAACCCATAGCTGGGAGGGAAGAGTGGCTTCATGCCTTCCCCAGGGTTATTCACTCAGTTATGCACCATGCGTAATACACGCTTAGGCGATCATATATCTTTCAAAACATGACTGACGAGGCAGATTTTTTCCCGCAGTAGGTTGCCATTTCTTTCTGTGGTAGTTCCTATCCAAGGCTATAGAACCCGTGAAACTAGAACAATCTACCCCTGTGGGCGAAATAAAGGGTTCGGTTCGAAATTCCAGCGTATATCACCTGAAGAACGCCGAAACGTCGTGAATATGACAATAAAGACGAGAACAACGGTCCGAACAATGTAAATAGTGTAAATAGTTATCTCATCTAAGAAATATAGACAGATGAACAGATATTTATTTTTCATCTTAGTCATCTTAATTCAGTGGGAAACATGAAAATCGGAGATCAAACTATGTGAAGAGAAATTTTCAGATCGAAATTTACCTGCCAGGATATGGAGTTATTAATTCACCTTTTATGAAAATGCGTATCCTAAAATCGAAGGTGCATCAGAATAGCGAAATATGCCTTTCATAAACTAAGCAAAGTATTAAGAGATCGTCCATAGAAACAAAGACAAAAGTGCCATATATATTTAATCTTCTTAGAGTTGACAAATAGGACATGAATGAACCGCATAACGAAAGTACTAATTAGGACTTTAATAAATTTGAGGGTAGTATGGGGCATATCGGCACAGAGAGTGAAATCAAGAAGACGAGTTCAAATTCTGGGCTAGTCTGATGCGTTCACTTTCGCACTAATGCCCTTAGAAAAGGCATGAATCTATTTCTTCCCTTCACGTGCATCACCTATGGTGGCTAAGTAGCAGTGTAGGCTGAGATCTCTAACTCTGGATGGTCATCAAAGAGAAGGAAAACACTGAATTCACAGCCATTAAGAGAAAGTAACAGGAATACACTGCACTATCTTTCCCAAGAATGTATCCTAATTCACATATAAAGAAAAGACAATGTGATGATCATCTTAAGTTCTAGAAGACAGTGTTTAAAAAAGGAAGAGCTTGTAGCAGACTCCAGTATTTTATTTCACAAAACTCTCATATACAGGGTACCCCCCACACAAAAAAATTGACCTAATTTAAAATGTGAATATCTGAGTAACTACATTAAAGAGGCTTCATGTTGAACAACAAAAGATCTGTCTATATTTCTGAGATGAGATATTATTACACTATTTACATTATTCGGACTATTGTCCTCATCTTTGTTGCCCTATTTATCACGTTTCGACCGTTGACTCTCCGGCCTTCTTCCGGTGGTTGGAATGTCGAACTGAACCCTTTATTTCGCTCGCCGAATGATGTAAATAGTGAACAAAAGATTTATTTATTAAAATTCGAACAATATATTTAAATGGATGTAGTTTTTGTGACCGATTTCACAAAGCTTCAATAATGTTCAATATGCGCACCACCTGTGACAAGACCCACGTCAAGTCGGTAGTCCAGCTCCTGCCAAATACGCTGTAGCATGTCTTGCGTTACATTCTCCGGCACCAAAGTGTTGTAGGCGCAATCTAGGTTTCTTATAGATGTTCGTCTTACAACTTTCTGGAGCTTCGCACAAATATTTCCCGAATTTGATTTCCGATATCTTCCGATACTAATGGTTGTCCAGAACCTTTTGCCCTGCACTGACAGCTTTCTTTTTAAAAAATTTTGTGCCGTGCCCAAATATGCTTCCCAGTTGGTGCAATTTTCTTGGATTTTCTGGAAAATGCACGCTGTAAACTCTTGTTTAACTGTGTTCGAGCATATTCTAACAAAATACCTTTAAGTATAAGAAAAATACCTTTTCATTTCAAGCGAAGGTCATTCTTCACCCTGAAAAAAAAAACAAAAAAAACATTCAACTTAGTTTTTACACATTTAGTTAAAATTTGACATAATTTGGGCGAGAATTGGCTATGTTATTTGACTATAAAATGATGTCAATTTTGGGGGACACCCTGTATTTACAGTAGTTAAATCATAGCTCTCTTTTACAGCCTTGTGACAGACTAGACACTGTTCCAAAAATAAGGCAACCTTTAAATAACAAACTCAATTCTTCATATTGCCTGTTCAGTATAGAACGACAGCCTCCTTACGTTACCTAAAGAGCCAAGTTTGTCCTACTGTTAAACCCATATATGGGGGAAGAGAGATGGATTCATAGATTTCCAAAGAGTATTTGCGCGAAAGTAAATATAGCAAACTCAAGTGGAATTCGAACACGGCTCACCAATTTCTGCTTCCGAGTCGCACCACCTTTTTTAGCAAATGCTAATAAAAAATGTACAGCTCAATCAGCATCTCAAACAATCCCTATATAGTTACATTAGAAAAATCATAGTTTTTATAGCCTTTTAAGAGACTAGGCACTGTTCCAAATAGAGACCAACCATTTAATATACACAAATCAAAAATGCTGAACTCCATCAATATTTCACACAATCACCTATTAACTTCTATTCCTTTCTTTCTAATTTACTTAATGCTTTTTCTAGCTATGGAGATGTCGCCTTTTGAGGGTATAATGTACTTATATTTTCTGAACTGCTACCTCGTTTGCTATTGTCGCATACTCTATTGTGAGAAAAACGAATGCCTGAAAGCTGGCAACACTAAAAAGCACAATGGCACTTAATTGACACAATAGAGTCAAGCAGACGAGAATACCTGATCGACTTCGTAATACACTGAGAAAATGTACATTTTACAATGTAAATATTATGAGTGTGCATGCGCACGTAGGTTTACAGGGGGAAAAACGCAGAAAAAAACCGGAAGAAAAAAGAAGAGAAACAAGGGTAAGAATCCAAAGTGGAACATTATCGTTTGACAAAACAGGTATAGGCTGCTTAATCATCCGGGATATTATTTATAGACTAGAAGTTACTAATTACAGTATCAAAAATAAGAAAAGGAAAATTTTGTCTCGTCACTCTGAATGTAGAACATAACTCAAGTGTGTATATGGATATATATCTACTGTCATCAAAATTGACATTCTCGAGGATACTAAAGGTGAGCACATGGATCATTTCGGTGGCAGAAATAGTTATATGTTTCCCAGTAAAGCCATTAATTAATGGTTAGACAAAAACTAGGGTTGCGAATGTTGATTTACAAAGAAGTCTGACACAAAAGAATATTTTTTCAACAATGTAGCATTATGCGGAAGTAAATTATGCTTGCTAAGTAGATACTGTGTTAAAATATGATGTAAAAGTACGTCCATTATATATGCTAAGTAGAATACAATGATTTTCCAAGCGTAGCTCAGACGTGGCACAAGGCCGAAAGTATGGGGCACCCAGTGAGGATCGAACTCACTACTCACACGTAATAGTTGTAGCGAGACAAGCTTGCTAACCATTACACCACCTCGAGGTGCCCAAAGAAGAATACAATGTATACTTGAAACTGGATGCGAAATTATTCACTATATCACTTAGTATTTACTATATATTGAACACTTAAAATATATTATGGAAATTATCATATATGTTTTATGTAGAATATAAAGTAGATGTAAAACAGAATATGGAATTATTCACGATTTTATTTAGTATTTTCAATATATTGTAGATTTAAAATATAATACATAGTTACCGTATATTTCATGTGATATGCTGAATATAACGTTGGCTTAAAACAGACTGTAGAATTATTGTCTATTTTATGTAATATGTAGAATATAAAGTTGATTTAAGTAAAACAGAATAGAAAAAATGTGACACCAAAATTGGAAGCACAAAACATGCATAAAAAGAAAAAAAAAGGTGTTGAATTACTATGTAATATCAGTCTGTAACGACTCCTTTTTTAAAAATATAAATGAAATGACTTATCCAGAGGTCTCTTTCACAGCATTGTTGTAACCAGCATATAAACGAGTCATCTGATTGGTCAATAAATGAGCCAATGACAGCCCTGCCTCGTTTTCACCTTTCAACGGACAATGTATAAACTCTCTTTTGACGACTGACCTTGGAGCAGTGAAAATGTACCGAACAGCCTTCTGACTACCAACAACATAAAAACTTCAACGGATACGTATGTCTCATTCGAATAAATATCTCTAATTATATATATATATATATATATATATATATATATATATATATATATATATATATATATATATATATATATATATATATATATATATATATATATATATATATATTTCAAGTTGTTTTAAATTTATGTTTCTTATGTTGCAGCTCATTATCAGAAGTGGACCATACTTTGTATAATTGTAGCGGTGTCTGCCACAAGTCTTTCTATATGACAGTGAACGTGGGACAATCTTCTCGCAGATAAGGAAGAGACATGAGGCAGTAGAGATTTTATTTCCATGACCAAATATCAGAATTCTGGGATGTGGGAACTTTATACTCGTAAGTATATGAATATACAGTGTCGATATTAGATTTTACAAGTCGGCGACTGCTAGTGATTAGAAAGATATGTACACTGGGCCTGCATTAACTCTTAAACGACGACCATCATATCAGTTGATCTTTCATTGGATCTCATCGAATATCGTCGATTGCTGGTTTAAACTTTTCTTTCAACGATACGGGCTTTATTTATACATGGTTCGAATCTAAATGAATAATTGATGTTGTGTTGTTCTACGTCACGTGATCAGTAGTCAACTTCTGCCTGTCTCTTACTTTACTATACGCTTTATATCTCTTCTAATTAACATATGCAAATAGGTACAATCCAATCCACTCAGTCACGTGCCATGCGTGATACACGCTTAGGTGATCATGTATCTTTCGATATATAATTGACGAGGCAGATTTTGTCCGCAGTAGGTTGCCATTTCCTTTCTGCGGTAAACCAGTTGCCATCCATGGCTATAGAACGCGATCTGTCCTGCTATTTACTCATAGCAAGGTGGAGAAGAAGGGTATTTCCAAGGGTATTAGCACGTAAGTGATGTAATGGATTCAACTGGAATTCGAACTAGGCTCTCCGATTCCTCAATACCTCCCTGAACCGAAGAGGTTTAATGCCTTTGGTGGTTCTCGAGCTTCTTCTATAATCTCTTTCTTCCAGTCCCCGTTGAGGTTTACGTCCTGTTCTTTTAAATAGAGATCTTCTTCCGTGTTTGAGTCACTCCCGCTACTATCCATAGGCTCGTCTTCTATTGTATTATTCTGATCTGAAGAACTCAACTTTTCTTCTCTGTCAAGATCTTCTTCCATCATGATATCTTCTTCAATTCTGTCTTAATTAACCAAAATGGGATATTCCTTTCCTTGATATAATGGCCCTGTTTTGTCCTTTTGCATGATGAAATTAGATCTCTCAGAACTTGCTTGTCTTTCTTGCCACATTGTCAAATCCAAGATTTGTGAAAATCTTATTTACGGGGATCCATAAAGTTCTGTGTGGAGGCACGGGGAAATAATGGATAACGGCTCGGATTAGCAATCAAAAAATCGAGTTTGAATTGTAGTCGATATATATATATATATATATATATATATATATATATATATATATATATATATATATTCATACAAAAAGTAAAGTAGTAAAGTTAATGATATAAAATGGCGAAATCCTTTCGCTAACAAAATTTCGCCATTTTATATCATTAACTTTACTAATTTACTTTTTGTATGTATGATTCATTGTAATATAAATTGAACTGCACTATATATATATATCTGTCTATATATATATATATATATATATATATATATATATATATATATATATATATATATATATCAGGTCATCCCATAAGTTCTGTCCGAATTTCGAATAAAGAAAACAAGTGACCAAATGTTACATTTAATTACAGATTCAATCAACAATGTATTTTCCCTGATTATCTATGATTCCTTCCATCTATTAACAACCTTACTAATTTCATTACTGTAAAATTCTTTTGGCTTTGATTCAAAGAACTCACAAATGTCAGTTTTAACCTCTTCCTGTGTTACAAAAGCTGTTTCTTACAAATGATTCTGTAAGATACGAAACAAATGGTAGTCTGAAGGAACAAGGTCTGGAGAATAAGGTGGATGACGAATTTTCTCCCAACCAAGTTCTTCGATCTTTTGTGACGTGATTCTTGTTGTGTGTGGTCGCGCATTGTCCTGATGAAACATCACCCGTTTTCGATTCACTAGAGCAGGTCTTTTTTTCCTCAAAGCTTGGTTCAAACGCTCTAATTGCTGACAGTATATTTGAGCATTAATTGTTGCAATTTGGTGGTAAGAATTCAAAGTGGATTATTCCTTGGCAATCCCACCAGATTTTGCCCATTAAGTTCCCTTCTCAGCTGTGGCTGGGGTCCTTCCCCTTTACCAAGCCACTGTTTACGGCGCTTAACATTTCGATAAAAGATCCATTTTTCGTCGCCAGTCACAAGTCTATCCAAAAAAAGGTGAAACAAATTGGCGAGAATGGAGGGAAGAGCAGATGTCAACAATTTGAGGTTGTTTTCAGACAATTCATGATGCACCCAATTTCCAAGTTTGGGAACTTTTCCAAGTTGTTGAAGATGACGATGAACAGTTGTATGGTTTCAACTGAGAACCACTGCCAATTCCTCAACTGATAAAGCAGGATTTTCTTCAAGGGCTTGCTTCAAGAGGCTTTTCATCAAACTCAACTGACGTCCGGTTCGATCTTCATCTTCAAGGGTGAAATCTCCACCTCTGAATTTTGGAAACCATCTTCTGCAAGTTCTTTCATTCACACATTCCTCTCCATAATCTGAGTGAATGTTTCTAGCCGCTTCGGCTGATGAGTTTCCTTTCTTGAACTCATAAAGCATTATGTGCCTCAAATGATTCTTGGGTTCTTCCATGTTAGCAGGGTTTTAATCAAACAAAATTTAATTTTATTGTTCTCTGAAATAAAATTTGATCAGTTTAAATGCATCTAAACATAAAAATAATGTTCCGCTCCATTAGACATTATAAAATACTCTTTAAATTTCGTTCATTTTAACAAAAAGTTAAACTTCGGACAGAACTTATGACCTAAGATGACCTAATATATATATATATATATATATATATATATATATATATATATATATATATATATATATATATATATATATATATATACACACATACATACATACAAAACAAATAATTTTATGTATGCATACTCGAATTGCCTCCCTTAAAAATCAAATTGATCTCCTGTGGGGTGTACGCCCCACTTTGGGAACCATGGCTGTAGAAGGTCCAAGACCCACTCGAAGTAGGGGGTTACAGAGTAAGAGGCAGAGTTTATGGGGTTATGTGGGGAAGATAACGGTTAATTCTAGACTTGAAGAGGTTAAGATTGTAGTGATCGGGGAAGCATTCTCTTGGGAATCGGTTCCATAAAGCAGACGTTCGTGGGAAGAAGCTGCTCGTGTGGAACTTACATCTCACCAATGGAATACGAACGGAATTTGTTACAATGTGCCGTGACATTGCAGGTTTTAGCCGTGAAGTTTAGAAACGGTGGAACTAAGGAATGTAGTTCCTCTGAACATTTTCTGTGATAGAGCAGCAAGAGGCTTACGTGTATGTGTGTTTTGTTTGGGGGAAAGGGATTATAAGATGGGAAATAATTCGTCACCCATAAGTACGGAGATACGCTTTGGGACTCTATCTAGTCTGGAAAGTGAAGGATGTGCTGACACTACCTTCCCATATATGGCAGCAATACTTAATTTCCGGCTTGATCTGACTCTTGTAAAGTTAGAGGATAGCAGGAGTCAGTTACTTACCTGAGCGATACAGGAAACCGAGCATTTTGCCATTATCTTTAGCGAGAGATCGTATGTACGAGTTCCACTTGAGTTCTGGGTTGATTTTAACTTCCAGTAGGCGTTCAAGACACGGGACCACTCTGAGAGAACACTCGTCAATCGTAATCGGTGAAAGTTCTGGGTCCGCTCGGTGATGTTGGCACGTAACTAGTTTGATTTCGAGGCATTGAATGTGGCCAGTAAGTTTTCCCCAACTGAACAGTTAGAGCGAGGTCAGAGGAGAGGTCAGCAAGTCAAGCTCTGGTTATCTAGAGGTGCACTCATATACCATTGTAGCATCAGCATAGATATTCACGAATGATCAGAGTATACTCTTCGGCAGAATCTTTATAGGAAGAGAGTTGGACCGAGAAGTAAACCTCGAGGGACGCCCGCCTTATTGACTTCGGTCTCTGAGGACTGGCCGTTAATAACTACCTTCAGAGACCTACCCCTTAGGACGGGTCTTACAATTGAGAAGACTCTTCCAGTGATTCCATTGCTTGCGGAGTAACACTTTATGGTACACCTTGTGAAAGGCCTTTGAAATATCTTGCTTTAAACATTTACGTGCAAATACCCTTTGGAAAGGTATGAATCCATCTCGCTTCTTCCCTACCCCCATTTATGGGTAAATACGCCTGTGGAACTCCCTTCCTTATTCCTGTTTCCCTGACAAATACAATCTCCAACTATTTAAGTGTAACGTCAATCGACATCTCCAGTTGCCTTGATCTATCCACTTCCCATCTCCACATCCTTTCACCTTTCATTCCTCTCTGCTCTCGCTCCTAATCTTCTGTAACCCCCTAGCCTTGATCGATCCACTATCTTTCTCCACATCCTCTCCTTTACCACTCCTATCTGCTCTTCCTCCAAACCTTCTGTAACCCCCTGCGTACTGGTGACTTGCTTGGGGTGATATGCTTAAAAAAAAATAAAAGAATAGCTTTTAGCATAAGAGTATGGGTTAATTAGCCTCAACAACCCGCAACTGGCCAAGCGTGGTGAGTATGTCTACACACCTGAAGACATGGTCAATTAAGGAGGGGTTCCTTCAACAGGAGTGAGAAGGCCCCGGATTTGGTAATATTACTCTATTTATTGTAAATAAACAGGGAAGAATAAGGCAAAGACTGTAATGTCTGCATGAATACTTCTCGAAGAGAAAAGAAGCAAAATATGATGACAACAATGTGCATGAAACGTTTCAGGGTGTATCATCAATTAAAAAATTAACATCTGTTTTTTTTCTTGTCTTTTTTATTTTTGTGTCTTAAAAGTGTTAAAATATAATTTCGACAGTTTTTGTATGTAATTAAAACGAATATAAAAATAAAATGTAGCCTTAAAAAAATAAAATTTCTCGCTTATTACTTGTTTTGCCTGCACGTTTGTGTAACTGTTCCCCGCCGTTTAAGGGTTAAAAATGTCTTTTCATTTTAGCGAGAAGCAAGGTCATTACATTCAACCGACTGAGCTCATAAATAAAGTCAAGCATTAGACTTACAAATTGGCATAATATATTGTCTTTTATGTCTAAATCCACTGTACTTACCTTGTCACTCTAACAATTTATATTGTATTTATACAAGCTTAAACCTGAATATTCACAAATCTCTCTCCCCCTCTCTTTCACAATATATATATATATATATATATATATATATATATATATATATATATATATATACACTACAGTTTAAAAGTTTGAAGCCGCCCCTAGAATTACCATGGGATGGGATGAACCTGACAGAAGAGTGAAAAGAAAAATGAAAAAGTGATCTTTGAGTCATTGAAAAAAGGATCGAATCAAACATATACTTTGAGAGACTTTCGCAACAAATGCCAAAAATTTGTACTGCAGTAATCATGCTTTTTCTTGTCGTAATAAAATTTCTAATAAAAAAAATCATGTCTCATTTGTTTTTTAACCATGCATAATAATTTTAATTTTCTCTTATGTAAGGTACAAAAAAAAACCTACTGGAACCAATTTAAAAAATTACTAGAGGTGACCTCAAACTTTTGAACTGTAGTGTGTAGATAGATAGATAGATAGATAGATAGATAGATAGATAGATAGATATTAGGGAATATACATAATACCCAACGTCGATAGCATGACTCGGAGTCTCATGAAATTGCTGCAATCTTCAGGTGCAAATACAACCTAACCGTTATTACGCGTTCTCATGGTGATGATATAAAATTTTGTGTTAAAACTTGTTTATTTAATTATTGTTGTCTAAAATATTAGAATTAACTGGCAATAATTTATATCATTCAAATTCATTAGTATCGAAAGGTGAAGAAATGAAAAAAAATAGTTAAATTATTTGAATTTAAATTTGGATTCAAAAGTAAACAAAATATCAAGGGGGGTAACTCTCATTTTTTACAAAAATATAGTAATATATAATAACAAAACTAACACTCAGGATGGAAATATTAGGTTGGTGCAAAAATAATGTCGTTTTTTGACGTCCAACTTCATGTGAGAAAATGACATTATTTTTGCACCAACCTAATATAACATAAGGGTGCAAATAAAAAAAACATTAATGGGTTGGAACCAAGCCTTGTACTTGTATGGTGAAATTATATAAACATGAGTTATAAATAAATCCTGTAGAGTAATATTGAATTATACGTTTGTATAGATATATAAGAAATGTTATTAATGATGGGTTCTAAAAATATTAACGGCTCGTTCACATTATATTAATATTCGTGAAATCTGAGTGTATGTATATTTGTATCCTATTCATATATATATATATATATATATATATATATATATATATATATATATATATATATTATTGTCATCCACAGACAGACTGTTTCGCTGTATCACAGCTCATCAGTGTGTGAATTGGCGTCAGTCGGAAATTCTACCATTAAGCCGTCGGCGCACGGCAGGGATGAAGGTGAATTTTAACGTATTTATTTTTAGATTTGGATAAACACACAGTGACTGACAGTGACTCAATTCTGCCGAAGAGTCTTGCTATATTAGCTTTAATAGTCATTGTTTACAAACACACGCTTCAATAAGGGATTGCATCTAGCATGAAACAAACTGGCTCTAGGTGTTGACTTCAATGTCCACTTTTATATTATCATATATATATATATATATATATATATATATATATATATATATATATATATATATATATATATATATATATGCGCGAGTGTGTGTGTGTGTGTATTATATATATATACAAAGAATTATGTTTATATTAGATTTATTTATTTACCTGAACATAACTGCGATAGCTGATCATCTGTTTGTCGGATATGTCATCTGATAAAATCCTATTTTGTTACATTCTTTTATTATTTCTTTTTGTATGACTTCTTATCTAAAGACCAATTACCTCTTCACAACACTCCTCGATTCTAACATGTGGCGTAAACCAGATGCTTAGACTCGATTAGAAAATATTGCCACGAGTACTTAAAAATCTTATAATTGAATTAGAAGTATAATTGTTACAAGACAGCCACGACTTACAGGTCAGCGACTCAGGATCATCGAGTGGGATATAAACAGGGTTAAAACGCAATGGTGAAAATTTATGTAGGAAAAAGTTAGGATAATGTCTACAGAGATAAAAATGCGGATAAGATGGGAAAAAAGATGTATTTTCTGGCTTCTTTTTAAGACTATCTAAATGAAGAATTCTTTTTTAAAACATAAATCTCAAATCTAAAGAATAGGTCAAAATGTTGGTCAAACAAAGTATAGAGATTTTAGTTGAATTTTGCGAAGAGTATAGAACTGTTACGTATATATATATATATATATATATATATATATATATATATATATATATATATATATATGTATGTATGTATTATGAAATATACTAAGCCCGACAAATATTTTGATATATTTTCTGTTTATACGTTATAGTTATAGATACAATTATTTAAGTAAATGCTCTGTTTATAATAAACAGTATTAATTACATTTACCGGCAATAATGTCCGAAAAATTTCGCAGAAAAAATTGTGTCCTCCGACAGGAAGCGAACCTGTATCATACGCGGAACCGTCATTTAGCCTGACGTTTATGTTAAGATACGCTTCGAGCAGATATGATCGTTCGAGCAAAGATCGTAGAAAATTTGTTGTTTAAAAAGAGCAATTTGACTTTGCTAACCAGACGCTTCCTGTGTAGCTAAAAAGTATAGCTAAAAAAAGTATAGTACGTCAGACATTCAAGCCGGTAAATGTAATTAATACTGTTTATTTTAAACAGAGCATTTATGTAAATAACAGTATGTATAAAAATAACGTAGAAACAGAGTAAATATATATATATATATATATATATATATATATATATATATATATATATAGAGAGAGAGAGAGAGAGAGAGAGAGAGAGAGAGAGAGAGAGAGAGACGGTCCACGTGTGCTTCTTATCATATGTGGATTTAATAGACCGCTTAATGAAATTTGAGTAATAAAGACAACAAAATAAGACGAAACTTCCGACTGTAAAATGTTTCTTTGCGTGCTTTGGTTAAGTCAAAAGCCTACTACTAATAAATGTCATCAGTCTTATTGGCAATACTGTCATCATTTTGTCTTTTTAATCCTCGAATTTCACTAACTGGCCTACAATATATATATATATATGTATATATATATATATATATATATATATATATATATATATATATATATATATATATATATATATATATATATATTAAAGAAAAGCAAAAACCGTTGATGAAACCAACGGACAACTTGCCAAAACCTAAAACTCTTATCCAGATAAAGTCTCGAACAAAAACGCCAATATTGAAAAAAGAAAAAGAAAAAAGGCCTCAGTAAAATAAAGTGCTCAAAGCTTACACAGCATAGACAGAACAAAAAACGCTTGACAACGTTAAATCCTATGAAAGGATGGCCCTAGTTGTAACCCGAGTTTCACACTCACACGAACTTCAGACGACTTGAACGCCTCAAGTCTTGAACTGTTCAAGTCCTCTGAAGATTGCGTAAGTGTGAAACTCGTGTTATGGGTTACGACTAGGGCTATCATTTCAAAGATATATATATATATATATATATATATATATATATATATATATATATATATATATATAAAGATATTTCAAAGATATATATATATATATATATATATATATATATATATATATATATATATATATATATATATATATTCAACATTTTTAAATGATTATTCCGGAGTGTATGATTATTGACACGCATTTTTATAACCTGAAAATAAAATAATGTTTTTATTAAAAAAAAAAAAAAGTAAAGATAACAACAATTTTTATTAACAAATAACTCGCTTACAAAAACGCCTGATAATTATGCACCAACCCAATATAGTGCTGGTGGTGCTTGATGTGAAATAACTGCTAAAATATTTACCAAAAGTAAATATACATTTTTCCACATCCGTAGCACGACTCAGAATTTGATGCACGATGCAATCGTCAGGTACTGATATTTAAAAAATGAGTGTGGGGTATCTTCGCTCAAAAACTAAGTATACCTTTACAGTTGGATGATGCCAAATACCTACACTTTACAAGTAAACAGACTTCTTATAAACTCTAAACTAGTACTTACCGTTGCCAATATCCGCACTCGTTTAATATCCGCACACCACCTCATAAACACTTACTTGGAGCCCCCTGTTGTACCTCCTGGCCCACAGTGATTTATATCTAGCGTCCCGCCTTAATTTTGGCCTAGCATGTTAATTGTTCCATGGTAATTGTTGTGCGAAAATCAAAAAAAAAAATGCACCAGCCATATTCGACAAATTTTAATACCTATTTTCAACTACTAGGTACATGTACCAGAAATCACATTTATACTGGTCCGGTGCGTACTACCCCGATCTAGGAAAGTCTGATTGGGGCGCCGGGGTTTGTGACCCTCGCTATCTTATCAACATTTGCTATTTTATACCTACATTTATGTACGTTACAAATTAAACTATGCACAACTGATTATTAAAGGATGACAAATTTTCGCGGACTTTGACGTCGATTTGAGGTGGGGTTTGTTTTTGCGTTCAAATCCATGAAGTTGTTTTGCTCATGCTAAGTCTCGAAAGAATTTGGGTAAAATTCACTATTTTTTTATCCATATTGTCGAATGTGTTAAAATTATTCAACTTTTTAACAAGAAAAATCTCCGGTTGATATTAAAAATTGCTGCAAAACATTGTTGATTTACTTAAGGTGGAATGATCTATAAGGACATGTCTATAATTTGTGTTTACATACATTGTATTTATTTTCAATTTTTCTAGTTGAATTGTTCACTTATATTGCACATGATCCATTGTCGTACATAATTAGGTTACGATAAAAATTATATTTTATATGGATACTACTTTAGAAAAATTGAAATATCGTAGAGTCAGTGCCCCATATCATAGTTATATTTGCTGTATCATAGATTCGGGTGGGGCACCTTTGCACCAGCCCTGCATTTATTAATAATTCATAGAAAAAGTTCAATATCGTTATATATATATATATATATATATATATATATATATATATATATATATATATATATATAGATAGATAGATAGATAGAGAGAGAGAGAGAGAGAGAGAGGGAGGGAGGGAGAGAGAGGTGAGAAAGAGAAGAATATGCATGTAGCACAGAAAATAAAATCAGTAAGAAGAGTTTTTCTCTATGCTATGGGTCTTGGTTGGCAACCAATCTAGGAAAAAGAAAACTCTGAAATCAGGGCTGAGAAAGGTTGTTTGGAAACATCGTGACACAATATGCATTATTTTTATATTATCTGTTTCTCCAGGATAAAAATTATACAAAATCGACCGGAGAGTCTACAATATCATATATACATATATATATCTGACGATTGCACTAGCATGAAACAGACTGTCGCCTCTAAGTGCTGACTTCCATGTCCACTTTTATATTTACACACGCTCTATCTCTGATATTGAGCACTTTACCCCATAAATATAGCACACTTTAAGACTATATTTCTGTATATATATATATATATATATATATATATATATATATATATATGTGTGTGTATTCTTCAAAAATTAGATCAAAGCCATCCATTCTAGAATTTGTAGTTCGTCTGGCAGTCTTTCTTTTTATGTGCCGTGTCCCTTCAGGACGTAGGCTATAATGTCCACTTCCCCCTATCCCTTGTAGCTCTCAATAAGTTTTGTCACTTTGCTACTTCCCCCAGTGCGTGTTCTGTCATCCACTAGCTTAAGCCTACTAGGTATGTCATACTTTGCTTTCCCTTGTCCCTCTTTCCCTCTATTCGACCTGTGAGTATCAGGCTTGCCCTCCTTTCTCCTTACGTGTCCCAGAAATTTCAGCTGCCTCTTCCTCGTGTTAAGTATAAGCTTCCTGCTTGTTTTCATCCTCTCCAAAACCTCATGGTTGCTCACACACTCGGTCCATAATATCCTTAGCATACTTCTGTAAAAACCATACCTCCGTTGCCTCGAGTCTCTTCTTCATCTTTGAGGAGACCGTCCAATATTCGCTGTCGTAGAGGAAGACAGATGCCATGTAGCAGATCAGTACTCTTTTCTTTGTTACCAACGAAATACCCCTGTCTCGTTATACTCTGCCTCGCTTTTGGAATGCGTCTTTGGCCACACCCCAAAACCTCTCAGCGTCGCATTTACCGTCCTCTGTCAAAACACTTCCCAGATATTTAAATTTCCGCACCTGGTTGATTTTAGTGTCCCCGACTTGTAAATCGCATTTCGGGTTTATCCTTTTACCGATGACAATGCTGTCTGTCTTCCTGTAGTTTATGCTTAGTCCCTTCTTCTCGCTCTCCTTCGCTACCTTCTGTAGGAGGTTTTGTAATTTCTTTTCTGTGTCTGCTATCAGTACTATGTCATCTGCGTATCTTATGTTGTTAAGATTGTGGCCGCCAATGATCAATCCCGGTAGGATTTCCAATCCTCTTAGAATTACCTCGCTGTATAGGTTGAATAAGTCTGGTAAGAGGACACATCCTTGTCGTATGTCCCTTTCTATTTTTGTATATCCGATGAATTCATTCTCTATGTGCATGTATGCCGTTTGCTGCCAGTATAGGTTCTTGATTATTCTAATATTTTTCACAAATATATCAAGCTTGCTGAGTAGTTCCAACAGATCTTAGTGGCATACTTTGTCGAATGCCTTTGCACAGTCTATAAAACATAGGTACACATCGTTCTGCATTTGTATTGCTCTTTCTGATAACATTCTAAGCATGAATATCGCATTCCTTGTTCCAGCGTCTTTAACGAACCCGCACTGTTCTTGTCCTATCTCTGGCCTGATTCTGCTGCTTTCTCTATTCATCAGAATACGGTTGATTAATTTTGTTATTGTTGAAACTTGACTAATGCATGGAATAATAATGCAAACACAAAATGTACTTAGAATAAAATGTATTGAAACAAGAATGTGTACACAATATTTACATATAGTCTTTTGTATATTTCTGGGAAGACCGTTCCTGGAGAATGTGTTGACTGAGTCGCAGTCGGGCAGAGTCTCTAGTTGGATCTCTTGATTCGCCTCCCTGTCTTCCCGGTACCAACCATATTTATATCGTCGGTACTCCACTATGCAAATTAGGTGGATCCTACACAACAGTTATGTAGCTCATTAGGCACATTCGTTGGCGCCAGGTTTCTTAGTCAGTGCTAGGAAAATAGATCTGTTGAGATCTTCCGGTATATCCCCCACTGTTCTAGATTTCATTTATTATTTCTGTGATCATGTCTATGCTCAAATCAACTAAGGCTGTCAGCACATACGATACAATTCCGTCTGGCCCTGCTACATTGTTTCTGTTCAATTTGGCCAGTGCAGCTTCTACTTCGGTTTTTAGAATTTCAGGTCCGTCGTTAGTTCTGTGTATTGCTGGATGTACGCTTTCGTCGTGGAAGAGTTCTCCAATATGCTCGCTCCAGCGCTGAAGAATTTTTCCTTCTCTAATATGGGCGTTCCATTATTTGATCTTATGCAGCCTATTGACGAGCATGTCTTCTGTGCTGTTAGTTGCCTTATTTCAGTACAGTTCTTAAAAAATTACAATGAACGTCGAAATTAACGAGAGACTATCCACTGTCACATATATATATATATATATATATATATATATATATATATATATATATATATATATATATATATATATATATATATATATATATATATATATATATATATATATATATGCGTGTATGTGTTATTAAAAATTATTATAAATTATTCTGAATAAGAGAATCTTGAGGAAAGTCAGAAAATTTTAATTTGTGGTGAAACTTTTTGTAAGTCAACCATGGCTATATCAGCATATATACTGTATATTTATTGATAATGATTTTCTAAACGTAGCTTCAATGTGACGCAAGGCCGAAGGAGCATCCAGTAAGGATCGAACTCACTGTTCAGTGGTAATTGGTCTAGCGAGACAAACTGGTTAACCATTACGCGATGACGAAGCGCCCCAAGCAGCATATATACTGCTCATAGAACAATTTCTTGACGCGTCACCTTCCCAACATAAGAAAAGAACTTTACACGCAACAAAATTGCTAATCGATTTGTAAGCTTGGAAAAGTTATTTTTCTTTCTTTCTTTGCTCGTGCGTTGTTCAAACAAGGTTAACTTTTATAATGACGTACCACATTTGACTGTCTCCGAAAAAAAAACAGACTAGTTAACTTTTTAAAAAAAAAACTCTTTAAAAAAGATATTCATAACATTGTGAAAAATATATCAGTTGGAAAATGTGTAAACTATTACGTAAGAGGTGCTGAAAATCTCTAGGTTAAATCCCCCACCCTACTTCCAAATAACTAGACAAATAACGAAACAGATTTTCGAGAGAAGTATGTAAAAACATACCCCCTTTTTCCTCCTTTATCTTTCTTTCTCAACCACCCACATGCCTCCACACACGCACAGACGCACAAAGTATATATATATATATATATATATATATATATATATATATATATATATATATATATATATATATATGTACATTTCATTGAATATGACAGACAAGGTGCTTTTATTTAGTTTTTTTTACAATTTCTCATGCGATCTAATATTTTTTCTTTTCAGATGATAAATTATACAAAAACTATCCGAATGTTCATTTTTCCCGAGAGCTTTCGGCTATACATTTAGCCATTTTCAAGGATTAAATATTTTAACAATTAAATAAGAAATATTTTGTTGTATGTATGTGTTATAAAATGTTTTCATTTTTCAAAACACGCTCAAGATATTGTGTCCATATTCGTAGTTGATATTATTAAGTGTTGCTTTTTTGCTTTTATTGATAAGGCTTCCATTATTTTTAACCTTTTTTTGCATGTAGATGATGCTATTATATTTGTGTTGTCAACAAGTATGTTACGAATACTTAAATGAGATCAAATTGAGGTATGGTCAGAAAAGTGTAGAGTGAGTTTGCGTGTCAAACATCTTGTAGTGTGGCCTATATAATTATTTATGAATTTTGATTGATCAGGAATACAATTCCTTAATGGGCATTTAAACTCATAAATAACATTTTCCCTATTTAATATATATATATTCTCCTCGTCAAGTGTCGCTCTTCAAAATGTGGGCGATCATGGCTCTCCACAATTTTCTATCTTAGACAACAAGAAACCGGAAGTGTGTTCCACAGGTTTTAACTGCGAGAAAATAAACTATTAGCGTAGAACTTGTGGTCTGGTGGAGTAATGTATAGCGGCTCGAATTGAGGAATCTGAGAGCCGAGTTCGAATTCCAGTCGAATCCATTACATTCACTTACGTGCTAATACCCTTGGGAAAGGTATGCATCCTCTTCTTCTCCTTCCAAGCTGTGGGTAAATAACAGGACAGACCGGGTTCTATAGCCTTGGGTGGCAACTGGTCTACTGCAGAAAGTGGCAACCTACTGAGAGAAAAAGTCTGCCTCGTCAGTCATGTATCGAAAGATACATGATCGCCTAAGCGTGTATCACGCATGACACATAACTGACTGAATCCTCCGCGATCCATGCTTGGTCGGATTATCAACTCTCAGACGCGTCTCCGTCTTCGAACAGAGTGCGATTCATTTGTATCTCTGTCCGCAGACAGCGACGCAGCTGGAAGGAAAATACTACTGAGAGGTACCTACCCGCTTCCGGGGAAAAGCTGCCCGCGACTGTATCAACCTCATTGCACTAGAAAGCGGGAATCAGTAGTCATAATGATGCCAGTGCAGGCTGGGCAATTCCCTACATTAAAACCAGCTTTGTGTCACATTACAGTGGAGAGAATAGGTAAATACTACCTAGCTAATCCAACAGTTAAATCTGAAATTACGCTTAAGTTCATGTGGCAGAGTTACTAAACATGAGAGCTTGTTAGAACAACTGCCATTATCTGTAGAAAAGACAAAGTGAAGTCCCGTCACGGCGCTAAGAATATCGTTGAAGCCGTTATACCAGGTAAGGACCGATAACATTACAGTCACCTTTTGATTTTGTTGAGAATCTCGAGATATATAGTCGGAGTACCAAACCAGATATAACAGCAATATTCAATGCACCGACGAATGGCAGATTTATAAATGAGTAATTTGTTGAAATGTGTTGGGATGTAATGGATAACGGCTCGGAATGAGAACTCAGAGGGCTGAGTTCGAACCCCCGTCGGGTTTGTTGCGTTAAAATCCCTTGGGAAAGATATAAATTCATCCCTTCTTCCCACGACCCTAGCTATAGGTTAAATATCCGGACAGACTGTGTTCAAGTGCCTTGGGTGACAACCAGCCTATCGCAGAAAGACACGGCAACCTACTGCGGGAAAATATTCTGCCTATTCAGCCATAACTTGAAAGAGACAAGATCGCCCAATCGTGTATCACGTACGGTACTTAAATGACTAACTGAAAATGACGAGAAAAATTCTCTGGCATGGCTCAGTGAGGCAACTTTCCTAGCAACAAACCTAGTAATTGATTCAATATAATCACTCCACTACATGTCAGTAAAAAACGTGAGATCAAAAAGTCGAAATGAGTTGCTCTCGAAAGATAACACTTAATTATAGCAATTTCGAAACATGCGCTGCATCAGCGCTAATTCGTATCCCGAAAACAGAAAATATTTCGCTATTGTCATTTAATGAAGTTGACCCTTTTGAAAATACAATTATGGTTTCTACATGTTTCGTATAATTCTTTATGAATTCCGTCAATGCATAGGGATGGATTTAATACTGAAAAAAGAAAACCGTATGCGTAATATCATAAGAGGAATTATCTTATAATAAATTTAGCTGCTACGGTGGCCTAGTGATTATAGAGGTGGCTGGAGATTTCATAGAATGCCAAATGAATTTGGGTCAAAGCTGTTCGATTCAAGTCGAAAATTTTTTTCTTTGATCGACTACCACAATTTCACTTCCTATTCATTAACTCCTTCACACACACACGCGCACACACACTCACACACACACACACACACACAAACACGCACACACACACACACACACACATATATAATAACTCTCTTTCTCTTTCTGTCTCTCTCATTACACACGCACGCATGCACACACACATACACACACACGCACACACACACACATACATATATGTATATATATATATATATATATATATATCATAACTCTCTTTCTGTTTGTCTTTCTCTCTTTACACACACATACACACAAACACTCACAGACAACCCTCTTTCTCTTTATCTGTCTATCTCATTTTGAAGAAAAGCTTCAAAAATGTTCTTAAGTTTGGTCGTTTTTTTCAGACATGGGAATTTTTTTCAGCACCTCACCTACTGTGTGTGTGTGTGTGTGTGTGTGTGTGTGTGTGTGTGTGTGTGTGTGTGTGTGTGTGTGTGTGTGTGACGATGAAGGCTTTTTTTCTCTATGAGCTGCAGAGAAATGACTTGGGAAAAGTTGGTAGTGTTATGAATCTTTTCACACGCTCAGTTGGCAGACAAACGAGTTTGGTGATGTGGTATGAGGTGGGGGTGAAGGTGAAACAGTTAAGGCAGTAGTGCACTCGTTGACCTCATCTCTCCTGGCCGAGATAAAAAAAAAAACACAACCTGCTTTAGAAGAAGTATAGTAAGCCTACTTAGTCCCAAAATAAGATACTTGAACGTGAGGGCTTTAGTGCAAACGCAAAGAAATGGTTCGAAGAACACACACACACACACACACACACACACACACACACACACACACACACACACACACACACACACATATATATATATATATATATATATATATATGTGTGTGTACATATATATATATATGTGATTATACGAAGATTATATATATATATGTATATATATATATATATATATATATATATATATATATATATATAACGTAATGGATTGTGAAAATATAAAAAAGGGTATGCCAGAAGTAAACAAACGCAATTTAGCGTTGCCTCGTTCATGAAGTCATGACATTATCAAAGACATGAAGCCGGCATTT
>OZ038485.1:64246963-64271963 GCA_964036315.1 Acanthosepion esculentum
TTTACTGCCAACGGTTCATTTATGGTCTGGGGCCCCTGCGTGTTGCCTCAGGGTTCTTGATAAGATCCAGAGACGGATATTCAATGTGATTGGCCCTGATCTGTCATCTCGTCTGCAGTCGCTCTCTCACAGACGCGATGTTGCATCGCTCTGCCTTTTCTACAAGTACTTCCACGGTAATTGCTCCGAGGTGTTGCTTTCGCTTGTCCCTAAGCCTCGTGAATTTAAACGTCCTACGAGGCTGGCATCCCGTTCCCACCCCTTCACCGTTGAAACTGTTAGATGTAGACGTCTTTTCTACTCCAATAGCTTCATGTCTCGTACATCTCGCCTATGGAACTCCCTTCCCTATTACTGTTTCCCTGACAAATACAATCTCCAACGGTTTAAGTGTAGCGTCAATCGTCATCTCCAGTTGCCTTGATCTATCCACTTCCCTTCTCCACTTCCTTTCATCTTTCATTCCTATCTGCTCTCGCTCTATATCTTCTGTAACCCCCCTGCCTTGATCGTCCTTCTCTTTCTCCACATCCCTTCCTTTACCACTCCTATCTGCTCTTCCTCCAACCCTTCTGTAACCCCATGCGTGATAGAGGTCACCAGCCTTGCTTGGGGTGATACGCTTAAAAAAAGAAAAAAAAAAAGAAATCGAAAATACACACAAACACAAACACACACACACACACACACACACACACACACACACACACACACACACACTTATTTATGCTTTCATTCTCTCCCTATTTCCTCTCTTTCTCTCTCTCATTCTATGAATGTGGAAGATTGTTTATATGTAAACAAATTTAGGGTGCAGCAGAAATACCTTACAAATATACCTCCCGTGAATATCTCTCACATAATAGTACGACATTAGCTAGAAGAAGACACCGTTTTCACTGATGTCTTACCATTATATAGATGACATAATTGGGAGGTATTTCTGCCGTACACTGTACAAAGTACGGTTTTCGTCTTCTGTGTTTTTAATTCGTTTTTACTGAAATAGCAACTCATATCTCCCCAAACTGAAAAGAAAGAGCCTGAAAATCCTATCATGAGTTGACCCAAACCTAATGAGTGAAATTGAGTAGACGGAACTATTTAGGAGCTTTTGATGTCCGTGCTCGCACGAAGTCACAAATCGTGACCGAGATTTTGGGTGTACTGACCTTGTTCAGCCTGTTCATTAGACTCGGTAATGCGCTCTCTCCCAGAAACTGTAACTAAGCCTCACTCAGCATAGTTGCAGTCTGTTGGTGTTGAACGAACACAAATGCGCTTGATCAAGCGTCTGCAACAGGGATTGGCTAGTCTCCCTAGTAGACATGCATACTCGGATGCGAACATACATACATACATAGATAGATAGATACTATTCGTCCTTGGTTCGAATAGTGCTGCCACATATGGTCTTATATATTTAGAGATTTTTATATATATTTATGCTATATATTTAGAGATTTTTATATATATTTATGCTATATATTTAGAGATTTTTATATATATTTATGCTATATATTTAGAGATTTTTAATAATATCCAAAGAAAAATCTGCAATGTTATTAGTCCTGATATGGCATCCCAACTTCAGTCACTTTCCAACCACCATAATGTGTCTTTTCTATAAATACTTTCATGATAATTGTTCAGATGAACTTTGCCCTATGATACCTAGACTATATGAATTTAAGCGCAGTACAAGTCTGGCACTAATATCCCATCATTTTGCAGTTGTATTCTCGCACTTCTCGCCTGCGTAACTCTCTTCTGGTTTCTTGTTTTCCAGCTAATTTTGATGTTCAAAAAAATTAAATGCAATGTTAATCATTATCTGCTCTCTTCTTGATTCCACTTCTTTCATTCTTCTGGTTCGTTAATAATGTTTTTCGTTTTCTTATTTTTTCACACTAGGTAACCTCTTGTGTCTTAGTAGCTTTATTGCCTTTCTTGGGGTGATCTGATTAAAAAAATATATACTGGATTATCTTGTTGAAAATTAGAAATGAGAGTTCAGTAAAAAGATCTTTGCGATTAAGCAAATTTACTCAACAATACGTACTAATGATTGGTTTATAATATTCAATCATATTACACACACACACACACACACACACACACACACACACACACACACACACATATATATATATATATATATATATATATATATATATATATTCTTGTTATTTCAGTTACATATATAGAGAGAGAGAAAAAAATTCAACCACAGTTTTGATTTTTAAAATTCTACACTCATAAAAAAAGAAAATAACTCACTCAGAAGGAAAATCCTAGAGAGTGTCGCCATTGAATATTACCCAAATATTAATCTACGCCCAGGCCTTTTCCTTATTTCACCTTTCTTAACAGAATTACTACTCTCCCAAACAAACGTACACAACAATATCGTGAAATGAAAAGTAAATGGTTGAATCCGTCAACACAGCAATAATAACAATATATTTACACGTGACAGTAATTGACGTAATTTTCAGTTAACAGTATGAAAATAGCCTTCTCTAAATTCTTCCAGTTGCTAAGGACATTTTGTTTTTGTTTTTATTAGTTACTTTGCTTAAATAAATTCATTTCGTTTTTTGCCTTGAGAAAGTCAACATTGGACGAAACGCGTCGGCAACTATTACAGTTTTCCCATTGTAATTTATATATATATATATATATATATATATATATATATATATATATATATATATAGTGTATCGGGGCACTTGATCATTATTTAAACATATATTAAATATAACAGACAATGAATGTCTATTATGTCTGATCATGAACCATTCTAATGTTCGAATGTTTGCTTTAACTTCGGGTGAAAATAAAGACAAAAATTGTCCAACATTTGGATATTTTTTATTAAGTTGGTCCTTGAAATTTGTTTGTTAAAGTTTGTTAAAATGGCCGTATAACCACTCTGAAGATGGCTCTTGTGAGCCGAAAGCTTAAGACCAACTTAATAAAAAATATCCAAATATTCGACAATTTTTGTCTTTATTTTCACCCGAAATTATAGCTAACATTGCATTCAAATAAACCAGAGGGAACTGTGTTCCCGATGAAACCAAATTCATGAATAATTATGTCATACATAACACTTTCACTTATCAAAACAGCTGACCCTCATCTCTCTAACCAGAGCTCCATACGGACATATTTAAACCATCCAGAAAATTTACCAATAATAAAATAAAACATACTTATCGAGAACACAAATATAATACGCATCTCCTGTTAAAAATGCGTCTAAAAATTAATTGAAGCCTTCATCGTAAAGAAAAAGCCCTTAACATTAACTATGACCACAGCCTCAATGTACTGGGTGTATTTGGAAATTTAGAATATGCCTAACTTTCAGCAAAATATAAATAGTTTGCAATAACACTCACACACCATTCACAATTGTGCCACCAAAAAACTTTGAAAATGGCTTATACATTAGCCGAACGCAGTCGGCAAGAACAATTATTTGAATTTCTCCACTCTCTAAATCCTCAAAAAGAAATCCCTTGTTAGCATACAAGAAAAATGCAATAAACGGAAGTGTCTTGTCAGTCACTTTTTATGAAACACAGACACACACACATTATATATATATATATATATATATATATATATATATATATATATATATATATATATATATATATATATATATAGATAGATAGATAGATAGATAGATAGATACTGGACTCTCCCGTCTTTTTCCGATTTGATTATAATGGAGAAGGGTTGTGCAGAACCAGCCAAACTTTTAGTGTTCTACAAGATCCTCAAACGACCCCTTCAGGATTTTAATTCAAAGTTGTCCTTCTCTTAGACCGGTGGCTATACAAGAAGGCAATAGGTTTCAGCCTGTCCCGTTATCTAATTAAAGCTGTGGGGGAGAAGAAATGGATTCATACCTTTCCCAAAGTATTTGCATATATATATATATATATATATATATATATATATATATATATATATATATATCAGAGTGATGATAAATCACAAAAAGTTATCTGAAGGAAATCGATTAACAAAGGAGCAGACAAAAGTTGCTTTCATCACGTTCTGATTATGATATAACTCTCAAAATATATATGTAATGAACATTTTAGCGCCAGCTAATATATACATAGTTTAAGATTCCGTTTTAAGTTCGAACGAAAAACGTGGCTACTTTACAGAACGTTTTTCTCTAAAGTCGATCATTTGATATAATCAGTCTGTGCTTCAGTCAAACCGATCGTGAGACGCTAAAACCATCTCAGCGAAGAACAGACGGGCCATTTCACGGGGTCGATTTGACTGTAAAACGTTTAGCAACGCTTATGATTATCACGTTTTTAGTAGTCTCTTAAAAACATTATCTTATACTATAAGTGGCTTTAATCTGAACATATTTTGCATTGTAGGCAAAAAATACCATAAAACTTACATTTCATTTCAATTATGTATTTAATTATGTGTTTATACATATACACACACGCACACACACAAAACACACACACGCACACACACACACGCACACACATATATATATATATATATATATATATATATATATATATATATATAGTTTACAAAAAACTAGGTAATCCGTATGGGTAGACCCAAGGAGGATAAAATCCAGAGAGCTCAATGTAAATCAGAGCTAATAATTTAAATAAAAACAGATTACTTTAAGGTTCCATATAATAAATTATTTCACCACAGCCCTTTTAAAATTTTAGCCGTTGTCTGTTTTTTTATCGAAATAGGGTTTTGGAGATAGACCCCTATAACCATAAATATTTTGAAACATTACTCAGAGTACTTGGATAAGTGTATTTCATTTTGAACATATTGGAGACCGAGAGGGGTACAAAACCCCACTGATTTTTCCTCCTTTGATTTACATTAAATTTGAATAAGGAAATGACTCCCTATCCAAAATATAGGAGAAAGCCAGAAGATGGAGGTTACATCGCCAAGATCATTAAGTAATATTGAAATGCATCATTTTTCTCCACAAATTATAACAATGATTTAAAATCAATCATCGTTTTCTTACAAAAAATATTTGACACCTAGCAAGGCGCGTATAATTCGGCTATTATACGTACGTAGGCATATATATATATATATATATATATATACAGAAGGGTCATTCAATAAATAAGGGGAATTTTTCGATATAAGGACTTCTAAGGCAGATAGAAGCTTACTTTTTTTTTCAACGTAGTCTCCCAGCCCTGTCACACACTTTTACCATCTGTGCACAAGCTTCCCTATTCCCTCAGCGTAAAAATCTTTGGATTGATGTCTCAGCCAGTCACTCACAACACTTTTGACTTCATCATCACTTTTGAACGCTTTCAAGGGACCAAATAGGTGAAAGTCTGAAGGGGCAAGGTCTGGGCTGTAAGGGGGATGAGGGAGCAGTTCCCAGTCCAGCTCGTTGATGGTCTGCACCGTTTGGGCTGCTGTGTGAGGCCTTGCGTTGTCATGATGCAAGATGACTCTTTCTGACTGATTCCCCCTGCGTTTGTCCCAACAGATAAGCTCAAAGTCCTTGCAATGTCATCCACTGTCACCCTTCTGTCAGACTGAATGAGGTCATTGACTGATTCGATCACCTCAGGAGACCGCACTTCTGTAGGCCTCCCAGGCCTGTCTTCATCCTCAACACTGCTCCGTCCTTCTTTAAACAATTTAGCCCACTTGTAGACTTTTTTGGCTGAAACATGTGGCACCATACACAGTTGACATTCTCCTATGAATTTCAACTGGTTTGCACCCTTCAGCAACCAAAACTTGATAACTGACCGCTGTTCAATCCTGGAGCATGCTTCTTGGTCGGCCATCTTTGTTAATCGCCAAAACTCTCAAAGTTTTTTTTTAATCTGCAAAAGAAATTAAATCCACGTGAAAAAGAAGTAAAACAAAAAAAATAAAAAAAAGAGTAAGCTTCTATCTGTATTAGAAGTCATTATACCGAAAAATTCAACTTATTTATTGAATGACCCTTGTATATATATATATATATATATATATATATATATATATATATATATATTATATATATATATATATATATATATATATAGGGTCTTTCATAAAAATTATATAATTTTGCAATCTTATAAGTTGACCATTTCTTTTTCAAACGATGTCAAATTTTAGCAACAATTTAAATTTCTATGTTTAATGTTATTTCTTTTCCGTTTTAGAAATGCCAGTCAATGGAAAAGAAAATCCCTTTTGTGTGTTAGAGTATGTTTGGACAAGAAAAGAATGTGTTGCGTATCTTTGTGAGAAAATTCGCTAAAAATATGCACCAGCCCTGAAACAGATTTGAACATGGCACAAGAAGATCAAAGAGGAAATTGCAGCGGATTTGGCAGGAGCTGGACTAACAACATGGTGTGCGTAGTTTCATGCCTGGGGCGCATTGGAAATAAATTACAATTCAGAGATACCAAATCAGCCAAGGACAAAAATTTAAATATCTTGGAATTGTTCTAACAGAGGGCGTAAAATGCGACATTGAAATCCGAAGACGCATTTGGAAAGCGAAAGATGCATCCTTAAAAATAAAGACTTTTAAAAGATAAAAAAACATTGGTGCCCACTATGAAATGGACAAAGTCCGAGAATTATTTTAATGTTACACGCTATTTATATAAACCGAGATATTTAAGTAAATGCACAGTTTATAATAAATAGTATTAACAACATTTACCGGCCTGAACGTCCGAGAAATTTACAGGGATAGAACCTGTATCCTACTTCGAACCGTCATATAGTTGGACATGCTATACCAGTTTAGCTACAGAGGAGCGTCACGTTAGCAAGGTCGGTTTTACTGCTTTTAAACTACAATTTTCCAATTAACGTACAACAATAAAATATATTAAATAATTGTCAGACTTTGTCCATTTCGTAATGTGTGACGTCATTTGTTTACGTTTAGATACGCTTCGAGCAGATATGGATGTTCAAAAGAAATCATGGAAAATTGTAGTTTAAAAGCAGTAAAACCGACCTTGCTAATCAGATGCTCCCCTGTAGTTAAACTGGTATATATGCTATATATCGGAGGACGCATATTTTCTATGAAAATTTCTCGGACGTTTAGGCCGGTAAATGTTGTTAATACTGTTTAATATAAACAGAGCATTTACTTAATTATATGTGTCTATATAAATAACGTGTAACAATAAAATACATTAAAATAAAAACACTGTTAGAAACAAAAAAATAGTACTGAAGTGTTACGTCATATCTGTGTTGCTGTATGGCAGTAACAATTTTCCCAAATATGAAGACGAGGCTTGAAGCAACAGAAATTTGGTTCGACAGAAAGGTGTTGAGGATACCGTGAACCGAACGTGTGAGTAACGATGAGGTTTTAGAAAAAAATGGATACAAAAAGAACACATACCTAACATTTGGAAGAGACAGTTGAAATTTCTGGTGTACATAATGAGGAAGGAGGGCTTGGAAAATCTGTTCCTCACAGGCCAGACTGAGGGCAAAGGATAGATTTTATTTAGAGCTGGAAGCGACAGAAATTGTGGAGAGCTATGATCGCTAATCGCCTACGTCCTGAGGGGATACGGCACATAAAAAGAAGGACTATGTGGGTTGAACAGGCGTCTGTAACTCACCACCCTAGCAGACAGGTGTGCTGAGAAACATCAATCCAGCAATTATATATATATATATATTTAAAGACATTTATGATATGTTTAATGTTCTTTTTTTAGATACAAGTATTTAAGCAAATGCTCTGTTTTATAATAAACAGTATAAATTAACAAATTTATTATAAAACAGAGCATTTGCTTAAATACTTGTATCTATAAAAAGAACGTTAAACATATCATAAATGTCTTTAAATAAATTGTCGGACTTTGTCCAATTCAAATATATATATATATATATATATATATATATATGATAATATGCTGGACGCATTTTCAGTCCGACACACTCCATAAAATTTGGACAAATTACTGAACATCCGATTTGGTGCAAGAAAGGTCTTCAATTACACACACACTCATATGGCAAATGGAAAATTGTTTCATTAAAACGAAATTGCACGCTTCAACAGATCAAAAACCAAAGAAAGAAATATGTGTGCATTTATTGTATTTTTACGTACAATTTTGGCACAAATCAGAAGGGGGAGTTGGGTGAGGATAGTTCCCATTGACTATCTTAAACCGAACTAATCTGATTCGCGACCCACTCATTCATTACAATTTACTCATTCACCACAACACATTCCTTTCTATCCAATCCTACACTTACCAAAATACCACATACTCACATCGCAAAACCCCATGATCTAAAAATTTATGTATATTTACAATTTTTAAAAAATTGGTTTTCTCATGTTTTTTAGGGGGAGGGGGTGATCCCAATAACGAAAAAAAAAACAACTAAATATTTAAACTAAAACAAAAAATATGTTAGTAGAACCCGACCATCCCACAGAAAAATAAGAGCGGCCGCTGTATTCTGCCTATAGGCAAAATCAAAAACGCTCACTCACTGAAGTTGAGCGGAGGAGAAAACAAATTGTGGAATGGAAAAATCAAAAGATAACCCAGCCAAGATAAAAAGGAGATAAAAAATAAAAATGGGAATCTTGACGAGGAACATAACAAAAGAGAACGCCGAGAACAGGCCGGGAAAGTAAGAAATATAATATTCAAACTAAAACAATGATTTAAAATCAATCATCATTCTCTTACAAAAAATATTTGACACGCAGCAAGGCGTGTATAATTCGGCTATTATACGTACGTACGTACGCATATATACATACATATATATATATATATATATACACATATCTATATATGTATATATACACAAGTGTCATTCAATAAATAGATGTGTGTGGGTGCTTAAATAATAAAACGTTAATATTTTTCGCTAAGCTGGCGTTTATCGGGATGAAAGAAAGAACAAAATTATGCGACTTTTGTGTAAAAGTCGTTATTTTTATGCTTCTATCTTTTCTTTACAATTTTCTAGCTCTTCTCGAAATTTATTTATACATTCTCCCAGCTTTTCTGTATTGAATTTAAGGTAAATCTTCATTCTATTTTCAGAATAGCTCGATTCATATAGCCTTTGCTGAAATGAATTTAAGTTTAATCCTTATCCATTTTTCAGAACGGGATTAAAGTAAAAGATTCTTATATTTTTAGTTATGTCCTTGTGTTTTTCGTGTTGACAATATGTGTATAAAATAAGATACACAAGTCAGACAAATTTGGAAGAATGTCACAATTGGAAACCGTTTCAGTGAAACTAGATTATGTGTTCTGTCTTGTTAGACTTCATCAGATTAAAAACGAAAGAAATGTAGGTGCTACATGTGGTATGTGGTCTACCTTCCTTACTACTATAGTATGCGGGGTCTACTGCACTGTGAATTATACTGTGACGTCACCTCAACTCTTAAGTCATTCACCTGCTGTTTTCTCACCTCATCTCTCGTGTGTCCTGTCCACATAAAAGGAAGGAAATGTAGCCCCCACATCAGAATCGCCCTAGGTCTGAAAACGTTAACATCAGCTGGATAACCTCCTTCAGATTAAAATGTTGCTGAAAGTTCTTTATAGATTTGTCATCTTGACAGAGGAAATAGTAGTCGCATTTTTACGAGAGAAAAAATCTGATAGATACGCTATAGTGTTAAATAGCGTGGTACACCGCATACTATAGTAGTAAATGAGATAGACAGCATGCTATAGTGTTTGATACCGTGGTACTATACTATAGTAGCATCGAAATGTATGCGTGTGTGTTTGTGTATGATTAAATAATAAATCGCTAATATTTTTTTCGCTAAGCTGGTTTTTCTTGTGATAAAAAGAACGAATGAAATTGTGCGACTTTTGTAAAAAAAAAAAAAAGAAAGAAGCCGTTATTTTTATGCTGTTATCTTTTCTTTACAATTTTCTTATTTTTGTTTAAATGTATTTATACATTCTCCCAGTTTTTCTGCATTGATTTTAAGGTAAAAGGTACTGTGAGATGTCTCGTGGGCTAGCAGTTAAAGCACGTCTAGCTCCAAAGTAATTTTTACTGGATAAAAAGAACGCAGGTTTGAGCCCTGCCGAGAGGCGATTTTCTTTTCTTAAGACATTCAAGTGCACTGGCCGACAGGCACCAATTACACTATTTAGGAAAAAACGGGTGTGCTGCTCAAACACGTGTATCTACTAAATATAACCTCTCTCACGTCTCCCCATCTCTCTCTTTCCTCCCCCTCTCTCTGTATATATATATATATATATATATATATATATATATATATATATATATATATATATATATATATCACCTTTAGCTCTCTGACACGTGATAAAGTATTTGGCTGTTTGACATGAGATAAAATCAGTTAGGCTCCAAGCAGCCATTAGCATCTATTACTGACTGCTTCGATATGCGCCAAATCCAAAAATTCATGTAATATTTTACTGGATTTGTTTTTCTTTTTCAATTATTTTCCGCTTTCATTCACTCACCAAACAATATTCCACCAGCTAAAAAATGAATCTACCAGCACTGATTGTGGACTACTGTCGGCATATGATGGGTTGGCTTGCTTATTGAAGCAGGGAAACGCATTGAATGCCGGGAATTGATTCCTTTCTTCGGGTACGCTTCCAAGCGTGACAACGACCTAACACCACGTCTTTTTAAAATATTTTTATTTGATTTTTTTTGAAAAATATTTTTTCGTGTTTTATTTCTTTGCCCTGTTTTTACATACTTTTATTTTCTTTGAAACAGACGATCACTGTTGTGTGTCTATTTTATCTGAATGATCCTTGCCTATTAGTTTCGTGTTTATAGATGCTTTGACACGAGTAATATTTGCCAAAGAAGATATAGCGATAATAATGAAGCTAACGTTGTATTTCCGCCAAATCTCGTGTCAGACATAGCGCCGTCCTCCCGTAGACATTTAGCGCTACGCAATCCTATTTACACATGAACTTGAAAGGAACTTATCAATCCTAAACCTAAATTCTGCAATCCTTTTACTCAAGCTCCATAATTAGGTTATGCGTTGTTTTCCTCTATCCTTCTTGCTTTCAATCTGTCCTGCGAGTATCAGATTTTCCAAGCCCTCTTTCCTCATTATCTGATCTAGAAATTTTAACTGTCCCTTCCTGGTGTTAAGTATAAGTATCCTTTTTAGTTTTCTCTAAAATTTCATCGTTGCTTACATGTTCGTTCCGCGGCATTCTCAGCATCCTTCTGTAGAACCACATTTCTGTTGGTTCAAGTCTCTTCTTCATCTGTGAGGAGAGTGTCCAGTATTCATAAGAAGATTGATATTACGTAACAGTTAAGCACTCTTTCCTTTGTTTCTAACAAAATTCTTTTGTTTCTTAATACGTTGCTTAGCTTTTGGAAGGCATCTTTCGCTATCCCAATGCGCCTTTGGACTTCAGTGTCGCACTTTCCGTCCTCTCTTAAAGATATTTAAATTATAGTACTTGTTTGACTTTGGTATTTCCAATTTGTAATTTGCATCTTAGGTTCATCCTTTCGTTAACAACTATGCCTTTACTTTTCTTGCAACTAATGTTTACTCTTTTTATCTGTAGTTCTTGTGGATTCCTTTCCGTGTCTGCTATCAACACTGAGTTAGATTTCAGATAGTAAATAAATACGCGAAAATGTCATTTTGAGTAGTTTTGGTCGTTATTTTTCAAAATGTATTTCCTTTTATTTTTATCATTAATTTGACAATTTTGCCTAACCTTTCTTTTATCTACTAGTTTCAATGTAACCGCATAAGTTTGAGTCGCGGTTCAGTAGTTCGGAGAGAAAGCGCAATCAAACAAAGGATTAATTTATATTAGTTCATATTATTTTGGCCGAACGAAGGACATAGTTTCCTTATTAAAATGCACGTTCCCATTTTCTGCATCGGTCACTTGAGGGATAGAAAAGAAAGACCATGTTAAAAAAAAACATTGGTCGCCTGAGAGGCAGAATAGAAAGACCCTGTTCAAGAAAGCATTGGCCGCTTAGGGGGTAGAAAATATAAACCGTGTTCAAGAAAGCACTGTCCGCTTGAGAGATATAAAAGAAAGACCATGTTCAAAATAGCATTGGACGCTTGAAAGGTAGAAAAGAAGGACCGTGTTCAAGAAAGAATTGTTCGTTGAGAGGTACAAAAAGAAAGACCCTGTTCAAGAAAGCATTTGTCGCTTGAAAGGTAAAAAAGACAGACCCTTTTCAAGAAAGCATTGGTTGCTTGAGATGTAGAAAAGAAAGAGACTGTTCAAGAAAGATAATGCACAAGATACCATCCTCTACTGGAGAATGTTTCATATATATATATTATAAAGAAATAATCATACATTGAATCAATTAGCAATATTAATGCGATTAATGGCGAAATCTCTTCGGTAATAGACTTAATATAAGCATTTAACTACTAACAATCCATCAAATGATGCGATACTTATGTATAAAATTGTTGTCAGATGGATCTAGTGTATTTTTTATAGAAGTAAGTACTTTCAAAGACATCATGTCTTCATCGTCAGGTTGTATTTTTTTTCCTTTAAAATCAAAACTTAAAGACGAAATAAATGTGTTGTAGACCGAAAGATGTTTTTTAAGAATGTGTTATTTATTAACGGTTGTAATATTGGAACGTGCAAGTCGCAACGCTAAAGTTCAAATATTTCAAGTGAGAATTTTTTATATGAATTTTGTAATTTGGTAAATCCACGAATTCTTTTGTTGTAAGTGTTTTCCAGTTAACGTGACATGAACTAAGCATATAGTTCAATTAATAGTGATATGTCTTCTTAGTAGTTTTTTCTCCTGTATTTCGTACTGCGGATCAATTTTTCTTTTATAAACGTATTATATTAGGCAGCATATATTTTATATTATAAAGAAATAATCATACATTGAATCAATTAGCAATATTAATGCGATTAATGGCGAAATCTCTTCGCTAATAGACTTAATATAAGCATTAAACTACTAACAATCCACTGAATGATGGGAATCCTTATGTATAAAATTGGTGTCAGATGGATCTGGTGTATTTTTTTATAGGAGCAAGTACTTTCAAATATATATATATATATATTGGAAAATGATATATACATTTTCATATGTTAAGAAAACCATGACAAAGAGGGAAAAAGTTTTTTCGTGCAACGCGTTTCATCCTTTTGGACTTTATCGGATTAAAGTGACGTTTCCGTTGATGTGATTACACATGACCACGAAGGAAAGGGAATTAATCATTTACGTGTCAATTTACACAGCGTTTTCTGCGTTTCTGAGGTTATTTTAAAAAATTCTCATTATTACTCTACTAAAAATAGAGGAAATTGTTTTTTTCTTTAGAGAAGGCGTTCTATGATTTAGTTTTTCCGAAAGAACAGATGGAGTAAAAATCCACTGTTCATAGCATTTACTTTTTAAAAAGTGCTCAATACAAAGTAGTGCAATATATTATTATTATTATATTGTTATTATAAGATATTATAATAAAATTATATTTTGAAATCGCTACACAAAAACTTTCATGTTTCAATACTGATTATATTTCTTCAGGCGATGGTAAGTAACTGATGATTAAATGATTTGAAAAAAAAAATAAATATATATATATAGTGAAACAGCGGATCACGAAGTTCTTCGAACAAAAACCATCTCAGGTATCGAACGGTGTCTCGAGCGACGAACACGCAATCCAGCGACAATGTTACATGTTTTTTTTGTTTTTTATATGGAGAAGGACTCCCCTTCCAGCCAATAACATCACTCCCCTCCTCTCCTCCCACTTACGAAATCAACTTCCCCTATACAGGTACAGTAAAATTAAATCAAGTTTTTGTCTCTATTTTATCTGTTTTGTATTGTGTTTTTTCTTTTTCTGTTAGATTTAATGTTTTCCATTGGTTTTGTATATGAACCTGTGCACAACGTAGATATTTAGTGAGACCCCATTTAACGACAACCTCCAAATTTATATTCACTCCTTTCATCATCTAGGCTAGAAAACTAAGCGAACATAATGTGTAATAAACCCCGAGAGCAAATTTGTAAACATATCACAGATAGTATTTTTACGTCACCTGACACGCACACAGTAATCCGACTTCCTCCCTTGACTGGAGAGGAAGAGATGCGTTCATGCCTTCTTCATGAGCACTAGTGCAAAGTAAACCCTTGATGAAATTTGAACTCGCCTCACTTCCTGTACCGATAACCGTAAAGCGACCCGCACATACAAGCTTTTTTCGTATGTAAAATATCTGTCCTCTGTGTGTTGTATTTAAAAGGGGAAAACACAGACATCTCTTGATTTTTACGAATGTTTATATTGCTACCTTTTGTTTTTTAACATACACCAGACTTAGCTTGTGGCCCGCGTCGTTGATAAACATTGGTAATGAGTGACACTAGAACATCGACAAACATTGCCATTAATTTCTTGTAACACTGACGAATGTCTAAACATAACCGACTTTATTTAAATCAGTGTTTCCTTTGTTGTATATGTTCTGGTTTTTCTTCCAAACTGGAGCGACTTACGGCCATCACATAAAAGTTCGTTTTATGTTTTCTCCTGTCTATACTTTGCGTAGTGTTTGAAGGAGGGTCGGTGTTTCCCACAAAGTTTAGTGATCGGCGTCCGACCCGTGGTAAAAACCAGCGTATTCAAGCACCGTTTTTCAAAGCAGACAAGCCCGCCCACATTGAAAGATCAGCGGCAAACAATCCATGGCTTCTGTCCTACTCAGCGATGAGTTAAAAAAGCAAAGTGAATTCAACTCTCTAGGCTGGTGTGGCAACTAGTCTAGAAGAAGGACACCTCGAAATTCACGACCGTGAACGGAAAAACGACTTCAATGTGGCAAATAATGAAAGAAAATGGCTGACAACATTTGATACTCCCATGGATATATTGAAGTTTTAAACAGGGTCAGGAGGAAATATTAACTAACCTACCTAACAAGCAGAACAGGGATAAACATTGCTTAGAGCTACAAAGGATAGATAGTGGAGAGCCATGATCGCCCACATCCTGATGGGACACGGCTCATGAAAAACGACATTTCCCAAGAAGTCAGAGTACTTTACAGATAATAAAGTAAAAGAACTTGCGGAGAGCGATGATCTTCTCCTGGCTGAAGGGATATGGAATTTTAGAAGATTACATTGTGTATAAATTAGGATACAGACTCCAGACAAAGTTTGAAGAATATGACAAATGGAAAAGCGTTTCATTGAAACTAGATTACGCGTTTCGCCCTTACTAGGTTTCACCACATCAAAAATGAAAGAATGAAATATGTGTCTGTGTATTTGTGTGTGTACTTAATCAGCGTTTCTCATCCGGTGCGCCAGACGCACTAATGCACCCCGAAATGTAAGCAAGTGCGCCCCAAGTTAATAGAAGAGTAATTTATGAATTATTTTTATATTAAATAAAAGCACAGCTTTCATACAAACATACTTAAATATACAACGTAATGTCATAAAAATGCATGCTTATTTCAGGAGAATTCTTTATTATTTTCCTATTTTCAAAAATCATATACTAATTTTTCCTTATTAAAAATTAATGTGCGCCCCAGAGTTTTAGTTATTTTACAAGTGCTATCTGAAGT
This sequence comes from Acanthosepion esculentum, assembly GCA_964036315.1. NCBI lineage: Eukaryota > Metazoa > Mollusca > Cephalopoda > Sepiida > Sepiidae > Acanthosepion > Acanthosepion esculentum. The sequence goes on from OZ038485.1 coordinate 64,262,638, forward strand.
ATAAATGGTTGAGAAACACTGGCTTAAATAAAAAAAAATCGTTAGTACTTTTTAAGAAAACCTGGCGTTTCTCGTAATGAAAGAAAAGAATGAAATTGTGCGACTTTTGTAAAAAAAAAAAGCCATTAATATTTACAGTGCATCTTTTTAAAATGACTTAGATAAAACTAGATTTAGCAAATATTGGATAACTCAGAAAGTTAGTTCAATTTATTAAGTAAAAATAAACGGAAACGTTCTTCTCTCTGGAAACGTTATTCTCTCAGGAAACGTTCTTCTCTCTGGAAACGTTCTTCTCACCGGTAACGTTCTTCTCTCTTGAAACGTTTTTCTCTCCAGAAACGTTTTTCTCTCCAGAAACGTTCTTCTTTCTGAAAACGTTCTTCGCTTCGGAAAAGTTCTTCTCTCTGGAAATGTTCTTCTCTCCAGAAACGTTCTTCTCTCTAGAAACGTTTTTCTCTCCAGAAACGTTCTTCTTTCTGAAAACGTTCTTCGCTTCGGAAAAGTTCTTCTCTCTGGAAATGTTCTTCTCTCCAGAAACGTTCTTCTCTCTAGAAACGTTTTTCTCTCCAGAAACGTTCTTCTTTCTGAAAACGTTCTTCGCTTCGGAAAAGTTCTTCTCTCTGGAAATGTTCTTCTCTCTGAAAATATTCTTCTCTCCGCAAACGTTCTTCTCTCTCTAGAAAAGTTCTTCTCTCTTTCTGGAAACTGCCTAATCCTATTCACATTTAAGCTTCCCCAACAATGAACTACTCTACGAGTATCTTCATTTTGCAGTCTTCCAAAGAATGGAGAACATTTCTCCATTAAGAAAATTCTTATAAGACTGGACTATGATAATACTTCGAAGTTCAAATACCTCATGAAGATATCTCTAATTTGTATTGAGATACATTGTAATTATTTTCAATTTTTCTAGTTGAATTGTTCACCTATATTGCATATGATCGATTAGTGTATATAATTAGGCTACAATAAAATTCGTATTTTGTATGAATACCATCTTGTGAAAATTGAGATGTAGTAAAGTGGGAAGGCCTTAACAGAGATTCAGGGAGGAGTATCATAGATCGGAGACACGAGACCGTTGCACCGGCCCTGTGTATCGTTTTGAACTACATGCGGTTTCAAACATCTGCTGGGGTTTTAAAGCATACCCCCACCGGATATGGGCTGACTACTATAGATATACATGCGGCGCTGCTAATATTTCCAATGGATACCAGGAAGTGTCTTCACCTTCCAACCCATGACACAATCTCAAAATACCACGATCTATAAGAAAAACCATTCATCCTTTACCACTGGACTTGCTGTTGGAGTTCTCTGTAATATTGCTGATGCTGTTTGCGTGATTTTTATTCTTGATCCTGTGGACAGGCAAAATATTACTTTCAACCGACCGAACGTAAGACAATCTGTTTTGGTTTTGGTGAGGTACGCCCCGCTCCGGTTCCTCCCGTAACACGAGGAGGCTTTAGCCGTTCATTTTGCAAATCATGCTTTTCTTAACCGACGCCGACACCCGGTCGTTCGCGCCAGCCCCGTCATTGCGCGGGAAATAATTCTTACTGGAAATGTCATTCTTTCACTTGTCTTTATTTTTCCTTAGCGACAATTGCTAATTTATTGAGCATAAATTATCTTCTAGACTTCCTTGAGTTCTTCTACCCTACTTCCTATGTTGCATCTATGTTATATCTTATGCACCTACCTATCAATATATATATATATATATATATATATATATATATATATATATATATATATGTGTGTGGAGATAGAGAGTGATTGATAGATAGAGAGGGAAAAGAGAGAGAAAGAAATAGAGAGGGAGACACTGATATATATAGATATATGTATATTTAAAACAGGTATATAATATCTACCTATAAATATTGGTTAAGCAGCAATCAACATACATAGATAAGCGTCCATCTTATATATATATATATATATATATATATATGAAGAAATATAGTCATAAAGTGTGCTATATTTATGGGAAAAAGTGCTCAATATCAGAGATAGAGCGTGTGTAAATATAAAAGTGAACATAGAAGTCAACACTTAGAGGCGACAGCCTGTTTCATGCTAGATACAATCGTCAGGCCTGATATATATATATATATATATATATATATATATATATATATATATATGTATATATATATATATTGTTTGGGCAGCAATCAACATATATGTATATATGTATCTATATAGGTATAGAGGTGGGTAAATCAAATAACTAGATATTAGCAACCGTATATACGTGCGTTAGCGTGCATACACAAGTAGGCAAATAAATATTTACTAAATTTACTTTAAGGTGTAAACATAACAGTGCTCAATGTGGTTAGACAGAACTAAGAAATATATATTAATACATATACATATACCTACGTTTGGGGTGCATCTTAAGTTTCGTTGTTTTACCAATTCATCAGGCACGGAATATTACTTGTGAATTAAAAAAATAACATATTGGGTCTCATGGGAGGAACGCTAAATTACACGCAGATACATAGCTCAAATTTCAAATGAGTTGAATATAATATTGGGGGTGTAAATACAGAAAATAGGGTTTAGGTAGGGGGGCATTATAAAAGAATAATTTATAAAAAGTAAGTTTAAAGTTTAAAAGAGGAATGCTGGTTGGCATGTCAAATTATATTAGACGTTAAAATGGTTAAAGTGGGGTAATCAATATATAACCTAAAAATATGGGAAGGGAAAACGAAATTTGAGTAATATATTTATCCAGAATTAAAATATTTTATGAGAAATCTCCTCCTGTGATTACAACCTAGCATTAGCTCATTTCGTTTATTGTGTAGATGTGGGTCATTAATTTATTTGAGGATGAATCTTTTTTTTTCCAGCAAACACAAGTTGCATCTGCCGCCGCGGCCAGAAAAGGGTGTAATTTTGGCGACAAAATCCCAGTTTACTGCCGGTGTGTAGTCGTCTGTTTTAATGCCCCAGTAAAATTTTAAGAGTGCTGTGTCATTTGCATATTTCTTATTGTTAAGGGTCATTTTGTGATGGTAAAATCTCTTTTTTCAGTTATTTGTTGTTGAACCGAAATAAAATTTGGTTTCGCCATTATGCCTAATGCTAGCCTTATAGATGACTCCTTTATACATACATTTGTTATTCATCGGACAGATAATGCTTTTTCGGCAATTACATTTTTTTCTGTGTTAATATTACTATTGGTGTTGCTTAAGTATTTGTTTAAAGTTACACTCAGTGTTTCTAATGCAGCTGTAACTAATCTTAATGTTGTTCTTATTGAAGATTCTGTTAAATAAAGGTTTATGGCTGAAATGTTTGTGGATTATATTGAAGAAGATCCTACCGATGTTGGCTCTGACATCACCGTTAAAAGGTGGGTTGAACCAAATTACGTTGCGTTTCCTATTCTTATTAAAAGAAGCCGCTTTTATTGGTGTCACCATAGTTTCTCGGCGTTTTAGGTGATATCAAAATGTAGCATCTTTTCTTATCAACTTAATCTGATTCTCTTCATTCACTTCTATCTTCCCTTCTTTCTCTATTTTTTCATTTTCTCACTGAAACCAAATAATATCTTTTCCCCTCTTTCCACGCGATCAAAACGCGGAATAGTCAATTATTCATTAGGTATTGGTAGGGAGTAAGGGTCGTGCGAAGTAACGATGAAAGAGACAAGCACAATTACAGTAAGATGTTCAAGAATATTTTAAATGCTTTGGCTGACGCCTACTGCTTTCAGCTGTTTCTATTAAATTATTAAAATTTAAATCATAAACAGTTTTTTCAGGGACTTTAGCATCGTCAGATATGAAGAATTCATTCATTTACCGAACTTCTTATTTTGGGTAGCGAGATAGCAGCTTCTATCAGTTCGTCTTTTGAAAATTTCTTTATCTGAGAAGCGTTTAATATATGTATAAATGTCTTTTATAGATATCTTTACATATCTTTCTCTTGTTATAGTCTTCATCGAAGATTCTGAGTACCAAATCAACCATTTTCTTACTTGCCTCGAATGTCGTCCATACTAAGGAATATCTTATGAATATTTAAACTGGATAGAATGCTAGCGTTCCGAGAAATCAGGTCAGGGTCCGAATCTTAGCATAGTCAATTTGTCAGGAAGTTGACGTCATGATAATTATCATCCTGGGGAGAAAATCCATACCGCGGATTAATCCAAGTTTTTTTAGTTAAATTGGATAGACGGAACTATTCGGAAGGTGTCGATGGTTGTGCTGGTGCGAAGTCACAAGTCATCGTGGCTTAGCGGCTGAGCATACTGGCGTTGCTCAAAACCCTTTTTAGTGATGCCAACGAATACTCGCCCCCACTTTCGTTGTAGTAGAGACTTTGTAATCGCAGATACCACTATAGTAACGCCGTTAAACAATACTAGTGTCAAACGCTTTCGAATACCACTCACACTAATAGTACTTGCTTGATAATACTCGCTCGAATAGTAATCCGTATAGTGATCCTAAAAAGAAATAGTATAGTGAATAGAGTAGAGCTTAGCGGTCCGTATAGTAATAGAGGATAGACTAGAAATAGCGATCCGAATAGTAATCGAGGATAAACTAGAATTGCAGATCAATTAGGCACACGGTACCTGCCATATATGCATTTCCTCTATGGTCACGTGGACTACTTAATTCAATAATGGGATCGCCTGTGTTTGCTCACTGGCGATCTATGTTCAAACTCAAGAGCCGGCAGCGACACTTTATTCCTATATAACACCCTTGATCACGGCAGATGAGGTGCTCTCTTTCAGAAACTGTAACTAAGGTCCGATCAGCAAAGTTGCTGTAGAGAACACAGGTTGGCTCTGTGGGTATCGCAACACAAATCTGCCTGTGTAGACATCTGCAACGGGGAATAGCAAACCAATCTATCAGGCGGACAAACTTAACCAACCATTTATTTATTTTAATTATTGATTATGCGATGGCACTTTTGTTTTTTTTCTAATCCAGAGTGTACGTATTTCCTTGCCTGACCCAGCGATTGAACTCATGACCAACATGTAACTGGATGCACCCAACCAGCGCTTTTATCTACTATGATACAGTAAGGCAATCAGGTGGTGGAAGTTTGAAGCTTTAAACCTAATACCTGTTCTCTCCTGATCAAAGGTTCCCATAAGGTGTTCATTTCTACGCCTGTCCTGCTGAAGTGGTTATTAGAGCATAACAGATGAGTTGATTCTTTCAATCGACTTACTTTCTTGTCTTTTCCTCTTGCCATTATTCTAATGTCATTTCACAGGCGTTGATGACACCTCTTTTTCTTTTATGCATAATAAACTATGACTGATTTTATAGTCACGGATTATTAAAATCTTACATCAGGAAAATAACATAACAATGATCACTTCATTTGTTTGTGTCTTTTTTTTTCGTAAATATAAAAGTGTTAAGTACAGGTAAAGGTCTATCGATGTTTCATGTGAAAGAACTGAAAAAGTATTTAACTTATTTACATATATAATGTATAATAAGTAAACGAACTAGTTAAGCTTGTATAAAAAGTATGCTCATTACATCTAACTCTCTTTCTAAAAAAAAACCTCCACAAGGGCGACTAGCTAATCCCCAGGCATATTTGTGTTTGTTCAACACCCTACCTGTGGTTTATACAGCAACTATGCTGAGCGGACCTTAGTTACAGTTTCTGGGAGAGTGCGCGTTATCTGACAGTCTGCTCAACAGTTGGAACAAGGTCCTTACGCTCAAACCCTCGGTGGCTTGTGACTTTGTGGTAGCATAACCATCGACGGATTCCGTCTACCCAATTTCACTTGGGTCAACTCGTGGTATGGTTTTCAATGCACTTTCCAAAAGGTGCCGCTCATAGCATCAAGAAATCACCTTCCTGACAAATCGAAATGGTGAAATTCGAACCCGGGTCACATGGTGAATTCGAACGTTCTAACCGCTCGGTCACGTGCCCATATCATATATATATATATATATATATATATATATATATATATATATATATATATATATAATTATTTATTTGAAAATTATAACATAAATATGTTATAAAATCACTACAAAAATAGCCATTTTGTTTCAACACCTCTGGTGTCTTATCAAGTGATGATCTTGAATGTAGAATAAAGAGTTTTAAAAGATTCAAATTAACTAACCACCACTCGCAAGGGAAAACGCTGTTACATAAGCTGGAATGACCAATCAAAATACAAGTATACGGGAATTCAAAAAACCTTGACAATGAAGTAAGGTTATAATAACTATTAAATGCTTTAAAGTTGGGGTTATACTAAAATCGAATTTATTCTACCTAATAAGTATTAAATTATACGATAAAACTTTCAATTAAAATTAAAAATTACCCATTTTAAAATCTAAATTTAATCTCTATTAAGTTTTAAATTATAAAATTACTGAGGAAAAAAGAAAAATACGTATGTTATTCTATTTATTTTGTTTTTATTGAAATTAAGTTGGAATAAACGTTAAGATCGACTGCTCTTAACTTCATGACAACATGGATACATTTGAATTCTAAGCATAGGTAGGGGATGATAACATCTACCGAAAGACAATACATACACAATCAGATTATAATACATAAGCACGCAGACATATTTAGATATATACACACACAAAAAAGTGACGAGACAGGAAATATCTCCACGACCCTTTACAAACACACACACACACACACACACACACATACACAATTAAATGTGCATGCAAATTACCATACACATAGACACCGATAAAGACACGTACATACACCCACATACATTGACATAGACACTCCGATACAACAACCAAGAAATATTCAAGATTGAAAGTGTTATTAAACGAATTCTAACCACTTATTAAAATATAACTTATCTGGGCAAATATACATAGATAAAAATGGTCTAATAGAACAGAGAAACAAACAATAGGGAAAGAAAGGACATTAAAACAGATATATACGTATAAAACTAACACCATCTAATATATAAAAACGAAAATTGCCAACACACAAATATATATAAAAATATATATTTCATATATGTCTATATACGCCCTAATGTACATTAGGTGAAAGAAAATAAAACTACCTACAGATATGTGTACACACATTCTTCGCTACAGACAGAAACACAGAAAAGACTACCTATAGGCAAACATATACACACATATATACATATACATGCATACTCACATACACACATATATATACACATATATACACATACATATAAGCATATGCATATATACACACACAGAAGCAAGCATAAATATATCAACCCACACAACAACGTAAAAAGTAAACAAACCAAATATAAATATATATACATACACACACATACATACATATGCACACATACATACATATCTATATATATATATATACATACATATATATATGCATGTATAAATATACATATATAAACTTAAACATACATATATACAAATACACACATATACACATACACATCCTTACATATATATATATATATATATATATATATATATACATACATACACACACATAAATAGGTATATACATACATAAACCTACACATATTCTAACAATATTATCTTATTGACGATAAAGTACAGTAAAATCCATAATAATTTTAAAATGTAACAAGACACAATTGTTGATTAAGTCTATAAGCAATTAAAAAACCCTTATCAAACAAAAGTAGATTTTAGTTAATACTGAGGATACATTCCAAGACACTAAGATATACAAACATATACATATACGAATACATACGAACATATATCCACATATATATAATCATGTATAAATACCCATATCAACACACCCACATATACACATATATAAGTACGCACCGATCCAAGCGCATATATATATATATATATATATATATATATATATATATATATATATATATATATATAAAACATACAAATGCACACACCCGCACCTGTAGACCAAACCAAAGTTTACATACCTACACATACGCAAAAACAAGCTCACATATGATAGGTGTCAACACATACACACGTATATACACATATATGTACATACATATACATACCTACAATTATAAGTACAGATATATACGCACATACACATAAACACATACACATTCAACCTTATACATACATATACATACACACACATATGCATGTATCCCTATATACATACATAACGATATCCATATATACAAAAGTACACGTAAACAGAAATATACATACACAATACATCTGGACATATATATATACACATCTCGAAAGATACATGATCGTCTAAGCGTGTATCACTCATGGCACATAACTGACTGATATTGGTTATCGCCAATTTAGATTTAATGGCGTTATTTTGATTAGTGACCAGAAGATTTGTGGTCTTCCATTTACTGCAATATATTATAAATTTTACATATTTTTCGGGAATTACGGCAGAAATATGGCGTTTAATAATTCTTCGTATAGCGAATTCGTCCTGTTTATAATTATTGTGCAGGTAGTTACAGTAAAATATGTTTATGTTTTTTGTGCTATTACTGGTGTCGTGTATTTTTGTAAGAATGATTTTATATGTTTATCAATGATGTAGTTGGGAAAATAATTATGGATTAATGTTTGTTTTATGAGTTTTAGTTCACTTAGACATATTCTTTGAGAAGAGGATGGTGTTCTCTATATAAGAAGTTTGTTGTCAATGTTACTTTATATCTTTCCGAGCATTGGCTATCATAGTTTGGAAGACAATGATTCGTGATGTTGTATTTTCTTTCTATAACAAAATCAAGAAATGTTTTTTTTTTTTATTAACCATGAGTTCATATGTAAATTTTAGCGTTGAGATTATTTTCAAAAATTGATTTTAGATTTATAATTTCGTCCTTATTATTTTATCAAAACAAAAATGTCATCAATGTACCTTGTGTAGATTTCTGGTTTATCAGTTGTTTTAAACACTGTTAAAATTAGAGAAAGCAGGACCTAAAATTGCTACAGAAGTGGCCGAAAGTGCTTGGGCCAATAAAAATTATAAACAATTTTTATATTCCTCCAAAACGGAAAAATGTTAGACTTAATAAAAATTAATTCAATCTTCCTTGTCGGCCGTATTCAATAAAAGCTGCTTGGAAGAAAGGTTGCTTCTAAAATATGCATTAATATATACATATATATATATTAACAATAAGTAAATAAATAATGAACAATATATAAATAAATAACATTAAACAATTTAAGGTTAAGACACTAACTTATCTAAAACATTAACCTTAAGCAAATAACTGGGGAAAATAGTTTCCCCATTTCCTCCTCTAGTGAGCCGTATATAGATCTCAC
>OZ038485.1:64276963-64291963 GCA_964036315.1 Acanthosepion esculentum
TATATATATATAAATATATATATATATATAAATTATATATATATATATATATATAAATTATATATATATATATATATATAAATTATATATATATATATATAAATTATATATATATATATATATATATATAAATTATATATATATATATATATATATAATTTATATATATATATATATATATATAATTTATATATATATATATATATATATAATTTATATATATATATATATATAATTTATATATATATATATATATATATATAATTTATATATATATATATATATATATATAATTTATATATATATATATATATATATATAATTTATATATATATATATATATATATATAATTTATATATATATATATATATATATAATTTATATATATATATATATATATATAATTTATATATATATATATATATATATAATTTATATATATATATATAATTTATATATATATATATATATATATATATAATTTATATATATATATATATATAATTTATATATATATATATATATAATTTATATATATATATATATATAATTTATATATATATTTATATATATATATATATATATATAATTTATATATATATATATATATATATATAATTTATATATATATATATATATATATATATAATTTATATATATATATATATATATATATATAATTTATATATATATATATATATATATAATTTATATATATATATATATATATATATAATTTATATATATATATATATATATATAATTTATATATATATATATATATATATAATTTATATATATATATATATATATATATAATTTATATATATATATATATATATATAATTTATATATATATATATATATATAATTTATATATATATATATATATATAATTTATATATATATATATATATATATATAATTTATATATATATATATATATATATATATAATTTATATATATATATATATATAATTTATATATATATATATATATATATAATTTATATATATATATATATAATTTATATATATATATATATATATATAATTTATATATATATATATATATATATAATTTATATATATATATATATATATATAATTTATATATATATATATATATATATATATATATAATTTATATATATATATATATATATATAATTTATATATATATATATATATATATATATAATTTATATATATATATATATATATATAATTTATATATATATATATATATATATATATATATATATATATATATAATTTATATATATATATATATATATATATAATTTATATATATATATATATATATATATAATTTATATATATATATATATATATATATAATTTATATATATATATATATATATATATAATTTATATATATATATATATATATATATATATATAATTTATATATATATATATATATATATATATATATAATTTATATATATATATATATATATATAATTATATATATATATATATATATATAATTTATATATATATATATATATATATAATTTATATATATATATATATATATATATATAAATTATAAATATTTATTTATTCGTAAACCGGCCTCGGTTCTAAAATTTGGCATTTGAAAATAGATTTAAAATAGATTTAGATTACGGGTTAGTAGTTGCTTTTAAATCATGATGCGGTTGTAGGTAGCGTATTCGGAATTTAATGCCGTGACTCTGTTTGGGGATGAATTCTGATCTTTTCTTCATGTGCTATATATATATATATATATATATATATATATATATATATATATATATATATATATATATGTATAAACAGTTTTATGTATACAGACTGTCTTCAAAAATGTATTCACTTTGTAAATGATAATAATTCACTGTTCATTGACTCGCAAAGAATATTAACAGTTTAAATTAAATATTAAGTTAAATTAATTGGATGTTTATAAATATTCAAGTATCAAATATTATCATATCATCTCGGTATTGACCAAGCTCGACGTTGATTAATCAGTGATCGGACGAGAACCGACCTTTCAACGTGATATGACTGCAAGTTCAGCAAATATATATATATATATATATATATATATATATATATATATATATATATATATATATATATATATATATATATATATATATGTACGTATGTGCCATGCGACAGTCGGTGTCATGCTTAAACGCAATCTTCAGACCTGAAGATTAGATTCAAGCATTAGATAGACTCTCAACGCGTGATGTTGAACTGCGTGTCCACTTTTATATTTATATACGCCCTATATATGATACACTTTTACCCATAAATATGCCATACTTTCTGACTATATATATATATACATATATATATATATGTGTGTGTGTGTGTGTGTGTGTGTGCTATAGCAAAAATGTAGACTTTCTTCAATATATATATATTTACATTAAAATCATTTGCTGTGGATTCTTACTGTAAAAATTTTGCAATGCTATTTCAAAAGAATCTGCTATATTAAAATCAGCTGGTGTGCACTTTTGTATATGTGTTTAATATTACCCATGTTGCTATATATGTGATCATGGAAGTCAAAGAAAGTTTTTGCTTAATGAACGACCACCCCCACCCCGTGAATTCCCGGTTTACATAAACACTGAGTTACTATAAATTAATAAACTTTGAGATAAGTTTGTTTACGATAATTCTCCGGATTCTTATTTTGCATGTAAACATACGTACGGTCAACTGTACGTGATTATGGGTTCGCGGGGACGACTTCCGAAACACCTGGTGGGATGAGCTAAGTGCATATAGTTTATAAATGTAAGTTCATCTTTACTCTTCCTCCGCGCCCATACCCAAGCAGTTGTTATCCGAGTACCGTGAGTCAGCTGGAGGTGGCCGGCTTGCTGACTCACAGGACCGCGATCTTACACAAATAGGCTCAAGTGTAAAATCTACACGAAATTATTACAGCAATAGTTACAAAGCACAGATCGGACGTATTTTAAGAGAAAGGCCTTTTAATTTGAATTTGACAACCGAAGTGTCTTTTTCCTTGGTTAATTAGAAATAACGTGCGTCACCAAATCGGCACACGATTTTGAACCTAAAATATGGACTGCGCCCGGTCGCTTTACAATGGCAATGAGAATTCAGAAGCACACGTTCGAATTCCAGTCGAGTTTTTTACATTTTTTTTAAAATTTTTTTAATGTACCATGTCCTTTCAGGACGTAAGCGATCATGGCTCTCTACCTCCCTCTATCCCTAGCAGCTTTCAACAAGTTCCTTCCCTCTGGCACCTCCCCCAGGCCACATTCTGTCATCCACTTGCTTAAGCTCTTTAGGTATGTCATGTGTTGTTTTCCCTTGTCTCTCTTTCCCTCTATCCGACCCGTGAGTATCAGATTCTCCAGGCACTCCTTCCTCATTATGTATCTCAGAAACTTAAGCCGCTTCTTCCTGGTGTTTAGTATGCGCCTCCTCCTTGTTTGCATCCTCATCGTTGCTCACACGTTCGGTCCATGATATCCTTAGTATCCATCTGTGAGAAACACATCTCTGTCGCCTCGAGTCTCTTCTTCATCTTTGAGGAAATCGTCCAACATTTGCTGCCATAAAGAAGGACATATGTCACGTAACAGTTCAGTATTCTTTTCTTCGTTACCAAAAAAAACCCTCCTGTCTCGCAATATTCTGTCCAGCTTTTGGAATGTATCCTCGGCTATCCCAATACGTCTACGGGTCTCAGTGTCGCACTTACCATCCTCTGTCTCCCTTGAGAAAAATATGAGTCCATGTCTTCTTCTCCCCTTAGCTATGAGTTAAATAGTAGTGTTTATATACCAGCGCACTATATTCATGGCTTTTTCTTTTTAACAGGGATGATAGGAATTACTATTTATTAACGCTTTCACTGCAGCATTGTTGTAGCATTATTGCCTGGTTGTGCTGGCCTGTTTGGGATAAAATAAAAAATATTTTTTTTTACAGCTTATCAGCCCTTCACGGGTTATTTAAAGCTGAGACATATTTTTTTAGATTGTAAGTATAATTAATTTTCATTTTTGTAAGTGAATATTGCATTAACAATTTTTTAGGGATATCAATGATACTTCCAGATACAAGTCCTACTATTTCACCCATAGCTGGAGGATAAAAGATGGCTTCATACTTTTTCCAAAGGGTATTTGCGTGTAAGAGAATGTTACCGACTCGACTGGAATTCGAAAGCGGCTTTTCGACTTCTCATTCTGAGGCGCAATATATATTGTGTCACCCGAACATAGGATTCAATAGTATACACTTCAGTACAGGCTAAGCTAAATGACACCCCAGCACACAATATAAAATAGGTTTACAAAACAAGTCGCGTTCAACGCTACTATATGTCTACGCTGCTTTAGAAATACCACTAAGCACCATGTAATTCAAGCTAGTAATTCAAAGTTTTCCTTCTCTTAGACTGGTTACCACCAAAGGCTAGAGATCCCAGTCTACCCAACAATTTAACCCATAGTTGAGAAGGGGAGTAATGACAGATTCATGAATTTCCCAAGGGAAGTGAACGCTACAGACTCGAATTTGAACTCGGCTCTTCGAGTCCACTCTCCGATATCCGTTAAACTTCCTACACACTCACATCTATAAGATTAAATATAAATTAAATAAAATAAAAGCTCACAAAATTAACAGACGCCGGTTGACACCTGTGGCCGCAAAATGACATTGACATGATCGTAAGAATGGCAAATACTTCTTCTTCTTCTTCTTCTTCTTCTTCTTCTTCTTCTTCTTCTTCTTCTTCTTCTTCTTCTTCTTCTTTGTTCCGCGTCTCTTCAGGTTGTAGGCGATCATGGCTTTTCACAATTTCTTGTCCTTTGTAGCTCTTTTTTGCTGTCTCCTCTAAACCTTGCTCCACCAGTCATTTACTCAAGTTCTCTAGGTACGTTATGCTTTGTTTTCTTCTGTCCCTTTGCCTTCAGTCTGTCTTGTGAGTATCAAATTTCCCAAGCTCTCTTCCCTCATACTGTGCCATACAAAGTTCAACTGTCTCTTTCTGATATTAATTATAACCGTCCTTTTTGTTTCCATTTTCTCTAAAACTTCGCGTTGCTCACATATTCGAACCATATTGTATTCAGCATCCTTCTGTAGAACTACATTTCTCTTGCTTTAATTTCACTTCCATATAGGAGGACCGATAGTATGTACCAGTTCAGTAGTCTTTTCTTTGCCTCTAACGAAATTTTTCTGTTTCTTAATACTTTGCTTAGCTTCTGGAATGGTTATTTCGCTATCCTGATGCGCCTTCGTGTTTTAATGTCGCACTTTCTATCCTCTATTAAAACACTTCCCAGATATTTAATGTAGAATGTACTTGTTCGATTTTGGTATCTCCAGTTTGTAATTTGCATTCTGAGCGGCTTCTTCTGCTAACAACCATGTATTCAGTCTTCCTGCAGCTGATGTTTAGTCCTTTCTTTTTGCATTATTTCAATATCTTCCGTAGGAGTTCTTGTAATCCCCTTTCTGTGTCTGCTATCAAAACTGTGATATCTGCATATCTTGTATTGTTAAGATTGTGGTCACCAATAATGAACCCTTATAGGACTTATAATGCTCTTAGATTGGTCTCACAGTAAAGATTGAATAATTTTGGTGAGAAGATATACCCTTATCTTGCACCCCATTCTATTGTTGTATATTTACTGAATTCATTTTCTACCTGTATGAAGGCGGTTTTCTCTCAATATAAATTCTGGATCTTACCCAAACATGTTACCTACTAATTTTTGTAATATTTTAATATCTGGACCAAAAAGTATCCGGTGCCATTCTAGTGGTTTATCTGCACGTTTATATAACTAAGAGCAATGCCTTTTAGAAATCTGTCAGCATCAGAAGCTAGCAAGTTGAACATATGTTCTGGTCACCTGTTTTTCTCAAAGCATCTCTGCGATAGAAAAATTTATGGCATAACTTTTCTTTGTGAGCATCTGTTAAGAAATCTCGCGGACCTCATTCAACGTTGGCTTTTTCTTAAAAATTAAAACCCTGTCTGCCAAAAGAAGGTGAAACATTTTGGAAAGAGAAGCCGTTTCTAGGACTCTTCCGGCACATTCATAAAAATCTGATCGTTTTGACAAGAATTTGGATATCGGGTTCGTTGATGCAAACATACTTGTAACAAATGTGACGGGGAGCAAGAATTTTGTTTATGGACGAGAAAGATAATCTGTGGTGAAGTTTGTTTGCTTCGTTAGATTTATTAAAATATCATGTCAAAACAATAGTGTTTATATGAACTATGGAATATCAATTGGGAAAAAGAGATTGCGCGTTTAATAATGAAGGAAAGAGGTCAGTAACCAGGTTGTAATCTAAGTTTTTATCGCTAGCATGCTTTTAGTTAAGAGCGTGTTTGTGCGGACAACAAACAGTCGAAGTTTGGAGTTGAGTGAAGTGAGTTGAGAGTTTTCGGCCGCCGCCCGTCACGCAAAGCACTGCCGCTGCTACCGCCGCCATGACCTCGTCACGATAACAACAGAGTTGCGAAGCGGCCATCACGCAAAGGAGTACTACCACTGTCGTCGTCGCCTTCACCGCCACCACTCAACATGTCCGCTCGCTGCTGTGACAAGGTTAACGCTTGCCGAGTGAATTAATTAATGCACTACTAAGAACTAAAAGGAGTGAACCCGAAAGCCACTTCTCTCTTCTCAGAATTATCTGCAATATTTTTTTCCTGGGCTTTATTGCTTATACGCTACTTTCTTGTAAACGATGCATTATTCTGTTTGTACCAATTTCTTCCTTATATACATCTACATAAATTTTTCTTTGGGCTCGAATCGACTTGCTCATATTTATTTTTTTCTGCTTGGCCCGATTCTCACCCCAACGAACTTGCAGGTAGACCAGCTGAATCTTCTGTGATCTACGATTTGTTAATCGCTCTCCGGGATCAAAAATCACAACGTGGCTGGAAAGTGGAATCGAATAGACATTAGGAACAGGAGACTTCGAATGAACCTGTAATCAGGACAGGACCAACGGCCAGACTTATAGAGTACATCGATCCAATGGGGTCAGGATAGGTGTTACACAAAGACGTCTCGGCGTAGAGCGGTGGCTACTTTATTAATGACACACACCATTACAACTGCAGCGTATTCGATCCTCACTGGGTCCTTAGTATTTTGTCTGCTAGGTAACCTTGACATATTTGGGAAAGATATTAGAATAATCCAAAACATGTACTGGCAGCCAACAGGCTGCATACACATAGGAAATTGCGTCAAAAAATATAGAAAGATAAAATAAAATGTAAGACAAGGATAATTCTTCCCCCACCCTGACTTATACAACCAATACAGCTAGGGCATTCTAAGAGAACTAGAAGCTCTACTAAAATTCATTATAGACGGCCACAATCTTAACAACATAAGATATGCAGATGACACAGTATTGATAAAAGACGCGGTAAGGAAACTACAAGAACTCCTACAGAAGGTAGAGAAGGAAAGCAGGTAGAAAGGACTAAATGCCAATTACAAGAAGACTGAATGCATGATTGCTTGCAAAAGGAACAGCGCAACATGCAAATTACAAATTGGAGTTACCGAAATCAAACAGGTGCAGCAATTTAGATATCTGTGAAATTTTGTAAGTTCGAGGACGGAGAATGGGAGACTGAAATCCGAAAACGCATTGACATAGCAGAAGGTGTCTTCCAAAAGCTGAGCAAAGTATTAAGAAACTGAAAAATATCATTAGAAGCAAAGAAACGAGTACTGAACTGCTATGCGATATCAGTCCTATATGGCAGTGGAAGCGGCACGATCTTCTCACAAATGAAGAAGAGACTTGAAGCAACAGATATGTGGTTGTACAGAAAGATGCCGAGAACACCATGGACGGGGTTCTAGAGAGAATGACAACAAATAGGACACTTACACTTAGAAAAGTGGGCTTGGAATATTTGATATTCACAGGACAGATTGAGGATAGAGTTCAAACAGTAACTGTATGCATGATTTTTACCATTTTCAAAATAATTAGCTGAGGTTCCCTACTTTTTAGGTAATTGCTCCGAGGAACTGCTTTCGCTGGTTCCTAGGCCTCATGAATTTAAACGTCCTACGAGGCTGGCATCCCGTTCCCACCCCTTCACCGTTGAAACTGTTAGATGTAGACGTATCTTCTACTCCAATAGCTTCATGTCACCCTGTATAACGATATATATTTTTATATATCAAGAACAATAATGAG
Organism: Acanthosepion esculentum; assembly: GCA_964036315.1. Classification (NCBI taxonomy): domain Eukaryota; kingdom Metazoa; phylum Mollusca; class Cephalopoda; order Sepiida; family Sepiidae; genus Acanthosepion; species Acanthosepion esculentum. The sequence goes on from OZ038485.1 coordinate 64,285,230, forward strand.
AAAATTGTAATACAAAATGGAAGTTTACTTGTGATATGTTTTATCCGTTCAGACTTCATCAGACTGAGTTTGTTGATGTTGTTATGACTGCACATGCGCAAGCGCAAGATTGAGAGACACTGGGAGTGTCAAATGTTTTTAAATATTTAAAAAAATAATTATGCAACCTAATTGGCCCTGATCTGTCATCTCGTCTGCAGGCGCTCTCTCACAGACGCGACGTTCCCTCGCTCTGTCTTTTTTACAAATACTTTCACGGTAATTGCTCCGAGGATCTGCTTTCGCTGGTTCCTAGGCCTCATGAATTTAAACGTCCTACGAGGCTGGCATCCCGTTCCCACCCATTCACCGTTGAAACTGTTAGATGTAGACGTCTCCTCTACTCCAATAGCTTCATGTCTCGCACATCTCGCCTGTGGAACTCCCTTCCTTATTCCTGTTCCCTGACAAATACAATCTCCAACTATTTAAGTGTAACGTCAATCGACATCTCCAGCTGCCTTGATCTATCCACTTCCCTTCTCCACATCCTTTCACCTTTCATTCCTATCTGCTCTCGCTCCAAATCTTCTGTAACCCCCTTGCCTTGATCGATCCACTATCTTTCTCCACATCCTCTCCTTTACCACTCCTATCTGCTCTTCCTCCAAACCTTCTGTAACCCCTTGCGTGCTAGTGGCTTCCACCCTTGCTTGGGGTGATAAGCTTAAAAAAACAAAAAAAAACATTGATCATAAAAACTCGCATTATACACGAGTATTTACGGTAACTGACAGTGTGCAGATGATTTATTCAATTTTATTACTGAAACAGTTTTTGTTTCTTTTGTGACGTACGCTGGCCTTAATAATTATGTATAACTCAAGATTGCAATGTCAAAATAAAATAGCATTTAAATACAACCGCGAATAAATACTTAACAAGAACAAAGAAGTAAAAGTCAACCAAAGATAACCATTTCAGTGAATAGCTCGTTAGTAGAGCGACTCAGCTTAACGTCCGGTAAATCCTGAATCAAAATCAAAATCATCGACGACGCACAATAATTCACACTAATTTAACTAGATAGTTTCACTCAAGAGTCACTCAATAATCATTCCAGTCAGTAGCCTGACACCCCTATTTATACACCTGGCCTAAAACATATATTCATAAGTTCAGAGTGTTACGCTCGAACCTCGGTGTCGGTAGTTATTATTTTCTTCCTATATGACAGTTTCTTTATTGCATTTTTATTCCACTCTATCAGGGCCCACTTGCTATGGAGCAAACTAACACGTTGGCCGCCAGCCGGCCACTGGAGTTGATCAATAAGTCCTTATGCTGACACGATGTTATTAGCAGGATTTCAATTAATAGATTTAATAATTTTTCATTATACGGTTAATTGCAAAATAATTAATAATAATTGAAAAAGTAAAGTAATAATAAATATGAAGCGAAATAGTACATTGATTGACTGACTGATTTGTTTTTACGGCTTATCAACCTTTCCAAATAATACAATAATTAAAGAAAAGTACACCAATTATAAATAAATAGGAAAACAAAATTAACATTTGCATTTGGTCGTGAACCTGATAAATTTAGCAATTTTAAAGTGTGAAAATCAGTAAACATGATAGCTTAATTACAATGATTATAGCTAAATAACTAAACTCAACGAATTATATAACTAATTAATTTAATAAACGCGATTAAATATGTTTCTCAACAAATATTTTAAGTGTTTAGCCCAGTAATTGCTAAAGTGTTCGGTACCCCATCGCGGAAGCAATGGAAAGACCGGCGACGGGTGATGAGAAAAAAGTGTGCAGCCAGACGGTAGCAGTGACATATCTGAACGGTAACATACACCACACATACATTGTAACTCAAGGACATCTTGCCTTCACTTTACAGTGTATCCCATTTATATAACAATTATTATGGAATATACTAAGTTCAATATACAATACTAGCACTAAGAAAATCCAATCAAAGTTTGAATATCCATTTGGGGGTAGCGTTAGGGTTGTGCTTTGGTACACAAGAGGGCGACAACTCCCCAGAAGTTTGAGAACCAATGGTTTAGACGGACAAAGCGACTGGAACACGAAAGTTCTATTCATAATGATCTTTAAAATTATTTACAGTCAAGGGTGTCCAACGGTATAATTAAAGACAATATAGGGTTGCTATGTGATATCCACCCTTTTATATGTCAGTGAATGCTGGACAATCTCCCCAAAGATGAAGAGCAAACTGGAAGCAACAGAAATGTGGTTCTACAGAAGGATACTGAAAAATGAATGCTGGGAATCACCTCAACGGTGAAGAACAGAAGCTACAGAAATGTGCTTCTACAGAAGGATGCTGAGGATATCATGGACTGAATATATGAGCAACAACAAAGTTTTAGAGAAAATGGAACTAAAAAGGAAACTTATACTTAACATCAGGAAAAAATATAATGAGGAAAGAGGTCTTGGCAAATCTCATGCTCACAGGACTGATTGAAGGCAAGTGGGAACGAGGAAATAGTTTAGTAAGCATGAGTAAATGGATGACGGGACAGGTTTTAGGAGAAATAACAAAAAAACAAAATTTACTAAAAGCTACAATTGTGGAGAGCCATGATCTCCTACGTCCTGAGGGGACACGGCACATAAAGAAGAAAGAATATGATGTGCGCGTGTGATAGCGATCAGTGGTACTGAAAGTGGGATCAGTGAGCCGAATTCAAATCCTCGGGTCGATGCTGCTGCACTCATTCTCACACAGTTATATGGATAAAGGTACGAATCCATCTCTTCCCCTCACACCACATCCATGGGTTACATAACAGGGTAGAATGGACTCTTTAGTCTTGGGTGGCAGCTGTAATACTATTATACCGGAATAACCATTTCACCAGACCGTGAAATGATGCCATGTGCAGGCTTGACCTGGGCTTACACCCGGCCACCGAATACTGAAGTACATGAATTCAGATTTGCATCCGGGATTACAAGCGTAAGAACGAGAATACTGGAGAGATGGATGTATAAACAATCGTCTCAGATATGATTTAGGCAGTCTCTCACACATCTCAGTCGGAGAATGTAATGAATTTTGGTTTAGAGCTATATAAGAGCCACTTCACACCTACACTTGCCGAGAGTAACTGACGAAATATTGGGGTGATTAAAATGATAAGTAATGAAAATTCAATTCTCGGGTTATCATTCCATTCGCACCCACACTTCATTACACAAGTAGTCTATGAGAATGAAACTCATAACTTTCTAAATGGTGGAGAAGGTAACAGAAAACCAAGAATACATAGCAAATTACAAATAATAAAGTAAAATAAATCCCTGGAGGACTATGATCACCTACATCCTGGGGATGGGGTGCGTCATTTGAAGAATATCTGAAAAGAATCCTGTAGCAGTGGCCAATTCAGAATCAGAATGATGAAGTGATATCAGTTGTCAGCCGATATCTTGTAAAAGGAAACATCTGAAATATGTTACAGAAATTGTTTCGATGGCTATTTTCTTGACAAAGAAGGTCACCTGAGTGTAAGCGGACCTTACAAGAACAATATCAAACGATCCTGACAAAAAGGTTAGCTGAGTGGAGCAGACTTAATGAATGGCGTTTTGTGGCGAAAGCTGACAGGAAGAAGAAGGCTAGTATGTATAAGACGGTGGTACCTAGCAACCTGAAAGACAGAGGACCGTTCGCCGCGACGGGAAAAGGAAGGCGTACGCTCCTTCACCTTGCCTCACATTTCTTTGGTCGGCACTTACGGGAAGGTTACAAAAGAATAAAATTTGACGATTGCTGCAATTTCGTCTCATGGTTTTATTTCGCGGGTAACAGTCTGGCCAAAGGGTTATTTTCCATGTATTAACCAACAAGCGTTCGGCTGGAAGAAGCTGTACCCTTAGAACAAACTTGGTGTCTGAGCTGAGCTGCAGCGCTACAATGCCCCATGTCTTTTAGCTTCGACCATTATTTTTCGGTAAAAACGTGTTAAATTTTGTCCTTGTCCTATAGATGCCATAGCTACACTACGTCTATACGTATTATATCACATATATATCATTCGAATGTGTACAATTTTTATCAATTAGTGAGAAGCCACTAATAATTTATCTAGTTTTTACTACTTCGGTTTAAGTTAATTTGTTCCCCATTTAAATTTGAAATATTTAAAGAGAAATAAAATCTGTAGAAAAGCATTACACATTTACATCGAGTGAATCTAATGTTACTTTCATTTTCGTAAGCTGAAAAAATTAGAACCGACAAGCTGTAAAGTGTTATCACAATCTAAGATCTTATTTCGACACAAGCCTGAAAAAACATTTCAAGCCACTGAAATCGTGCTTTTATAACGGGGACTAAAGAGGAGGATTTGTTAGTTTTACAATGAAATTCTACATTTCAAAACATCAAACTAAATTATAGCGTGTGCGATAAATCTGACGCATGCGTCGCAGTGAATGAAATCAAATCTGACTTTAGATATACCATAAAGTGGCGATGTATTTTGCTATCGAATCTAATAAAATTGCTTTCTGTGGATGAAGAAAGTTAATTAAAATGTTTAGCTCCATATTAAGGCCAGATTCAAATTCTGAAATATATACTGATACTGGATTTGTTCTACCGTAACCATGCCCTAAATCCACCTCTTCCTTATTCTTTAAACTCAGTTGGGGGGGGGGGGGCAATAAATGACCTTTAAATTAGAATTCACGTTCTAGATGGAATGAAACGAACCTTGAAACGCATTCCAGGTTATTGGATACATTACCAGCGTTGTCGGGAGAGACACAGAGACCTGAAAGCCAAATACTGTGTCCTTTCGAAGGGTCAGGTATGGTTTCACTAAAGTCATCGCTCTTCGTCGTGACTGGTCGCTCTTTTTGTTTGACCCATTCAAAAAGCCAGTCAAAGAAGTTGCTATGAGAACGATATGGTAGAGGACATGCTGGCCAAAAGAAAAAGCTACGTGAGAAAATAGGGAAAGATATGGCAGAAGATGTTCGACAATTAGAAATCCTGTATCCAGCAGATTGAAAAGATAATTTTTGGAAGCAAATTGGACACACACACACACACACACACACACACACACACACACACACACACATATATATATTACTCCACCGCAGCCTCTTAAAAAATATACCACTAAAATGTTTAAGTCTATATATATATATATATATATATATATATATATATATATATATATATATATATATACATACATACACACACGTTGGAATAATGGATAGCAGCGAAGATTGAATCGGATTGCCGAGTTCGAATTCCAGTCGAATCCACTCACGTGCTACTACCTTTGGGGGAAAGTATCAATCCTCTTCTTCTCCCTCCACCTATGGAAAAATAGCAGGACAGACTGGGTTCAACCGTAGAAAGAAATGGCAACTTACTGCGGGATAAAATCTGCCTCGTCAGTCATGTATCGAAAGATACATGATCGCCTAAGCGTGTATCACGCATGGCACATAACTGACTGATATCTAGATACATAATCTGGCCGACCGCATTCAGCTTTTTATTCCTTTTGGTTTTATTTTCCTCGTTTTTGTTTTTAAATATCGCATCGTACATATCTATTTATTGATATTTTACGTATGAATCATTTTTCACAGTGTCCATGCGTAAAGCTTCGTCATATTCACTTCCGCGCAAATAACCCTTGGGGAAGGTATGACTCCAACTCTTCTCTCACCAGCTATGGGTAAATAACAGGACAGACTCTTTTGGGGACCTTGTATTCAAAAAGTGTGGTTGGTTCTGCACGAAGCTTTCACCACTGTCATCAAGTCATATGTATGGGTGTAAAAACTATCAAAATGTTCTATATATTCGAGCGTTTTAGGCTATTCTATTAGCCACTGTCAAGGATATTTTTTTAATAGTTTTAACTGAATGTTAAGATCCATCCGCAGCATACTTGTAGAAATTGCAACCATGATAGCTACACCCATATATATGTAAAGACCGGCTGAAAATAACGGGAGCATTAATAATAATAAAAAATCTAATATAGAAAAAATCCAACGCAATAATATCAACTATAAACATGGCCACAGCGTGCTGTCCGTCTTTGGAAAATTAAAAAAAAAAACATTTCCATCACTATAGATGCATATATAAATATATAAATCTACATATTCAGTTAAAAATAAAACAAAAAATATATACTTGATAATGGCTAAAAGAATACCCGACAGAAACTTTAACTTTTCCTGGAACATTGGATTTTGAAGTCAGTCCTTTTACTTTATTTTATCAGTTACTTTCTTTCTATCCAATTTCAGATTTTAAGGACAAAACACCCGATTACAAAATTATTGTCTTTCTATGTTTATTACAATTATAAAGTCTGCATAAACCTTTTAGTGATATATTTACAGGTTACGATGAATAAATTGTCGTCTAAATTACGCCAAAGAGGAAAATAACACTGATATCTCATTTTAACAGATATATTTACCAAAATTATACAAAAATATCTTTAAATCCTAAAGAGTAAATTCATTCAATAAAATCGCCATTGGCTTCAACCGCGGCCCCCAGACGACTTCGGAATCTCCAGCAACTCTTCTGGACTGTCTCCTTGTTTAAGCTGGTGAATGCTGCCATAATCCTTGCTTTCTGTTCATCTTTGGTATTACAAGTAGTTTTGTTGGTCTCTCACTCAACTACGCTCCACATATGATAATCAA
>OZ038485.1:64296963-64301963 GCA_964036315.1 Acanthosepion esculentum
AGCGTGCTTCAGCGTGCTGGGCTTTTTCAAATTGTTGATCACGCTAGATGACACGCTCTTTCCCAGAAGCTGTAACTAAGGTCTGCTTTGCATAGTTGCAGTATAAACCACAGGTGGACTCTGTGGTTGTTGAATAAAAACAACTCGCCTGAGCAAGCTAGCCGCCCTCGTAGAGGGGTATCCTCGAATACGAGTTGCCAGCTATATATATATATATATATATATATATATATATATATATATATATATTAAATCACTTCACCCGCCAAACAAGGCGGTATTGCTACTAGTACGCAGGGAGTTACAGAGAGCGAAAGTGAAAGACAAGACTGAGAATTGTGAGGATTGAGGGAAGGACAAAAGATGAATGGAATTCAAGAAGAGAGAAATTTGTAATTGACGTTGCATTTACATTTTTGAAGAAGGGGAAGCAAGAAACCGGAAGGGAGTTCCTCAGGTGGGAAGTGTGCGAAAAAAAAAACGTTTGGAATAGAAGTGTCAGTTGCTTTTAGCTAGTTCAACAGTAAAACGGTAGGACCTAGTTGCCAATCTAAAATTCAATGTACCAAGGGGGGAACTCGAGAGAGCAATTGCTGTGAAATTATTTGTAGAAAAGACAGATGGTAGCAACGTCACGTTGGTGAGAAAGTGGCTGAAGTCAAAATGACTGGTACCGATTACATTACAGATTCTTGGATTTTGTCAAGAATCTCATGATGCACAGCAGGAGCTCCAGATCAGGTATGGCAACAGTATTCAATGCACAGACGAATAGTAGATTTGTAAATGTGCAAGACTGATCTTGACGTCACAGTGACCCAACGTTCCTTGCAGTAGATGAAGCAGCTGTTTCGATATATGCGCCCCACTTCATGTGAAAAGCGCGTGTGCATGAAGTCATAGTGTGTTGCTCTCCTGAAATCTATCATCAGCCATGCTGATGGTAGCCAGAAAAGGTTCATTGTGATGGGTTATATGTTGTACTGGTTATATAAGTGGTGTGCGGGTGGTGTAAAAGATAGAGGCTCGGAAAGAGAACTCGGAGAACCGAGTTCGAATTCGAATCGAGTTCATTAAATTTACTTACGCGCAAATACTCTTGGAAAAGGCATGAATCCATCTTTTCTACACCCAGAGTTAAATAACAGAGCAGCCTAAGTTTTCAAGCAGCCTAGGAAAAGGACAACTTTAAATTCAAAACCGGTTGGATATGATATTTGGGGCTATCAGCTTTATCCCATAAAAAAAACACACTTGCTACTTTAACCACAGCAGGAACACTTAGAATTATTGAGAACTGTTACCCCGTACTCTCCAGCTGAGTCTGTGAGACTTGAGTGGGTGTTGTTTTATAAGTTGAAGCCTCCGAAGTCGGAATGGCGCTCGGTACCGTTCCCAAGTGCCAAATAAAATACAAGAAAAGGAAAGAAAACAACGACATGGACTATACTTTAAAATTGATCATGCTTGAAGGGCAAAAAGTAAAATTGGCGAGGGTCGTAATCCTGGATGAACAAGGCAAACAAGCGCTAAATGATTCTAGGAGGTATTAATTTTACGACTTTTGCACACGCGTGTACGTGATAAGAATCCTTTTATCATTTGCTTTCCAATTTCTACATGAACAGTTCCACCTATCTCCATAACTTCTCCTATCTTCCATTCCTTATCTCTTCTGTGTGAACACTTCGGTGTCCACAGACGTCACACGAGCATTAGTAGTAGCACTCTGTATATTAGTAAAAATTAAGGGGTCAAGGGGAACTGTAGAAATAAAATTACTTCATGACAGTTCTAGTAAACTGAAACACGTTTCCTTTTTTATATGCTAACAGAAAATAAATCGTGTATATCCAAAGAAAATAGGGAATACATCTAAATAAAAATATAATTTATGATTCATATTACAGGATATAATGATACATATTATTATAGGGAGAGTATAGTCTTTAATTAAAAAAAATTCAGTTAAAATGTTATTAACATGTTTAATCTATATCTATTTTCATATATTATTACTTAAGAATTATCTTAGCTAGAAAAGATTATATGTTGTAAAAACTTACATTTTAACAAATCAGATTAAATTGCAATATGATAGCTGGTTGAATAGTTCTTTCCGATGTTTTATGATGATGAAAAAACATTTCGGCGTTCTTAACATCGAAAGGATGGTTTCTATTTTGTATACGGGAGGATAAAGAATTTAATTGTATTGCTTATTTTTCTAGTTATTTTGTATTCATATTTTATTTTGACTTAGCTGTGCTTCAGTGCTTCACTAAAACACGTGTTATTACATTTACTACACTGGATTATATATATATATATATATATATTAATCATTTCAATCCAAGCAAGGCGAGATTGTCAGGAGTACGCAGGAGGTTACAGAGAGGTGAAGGTTGAAAGAAAATCCTTTGTATAGGGGGACCGAGGAAAGGATAAGATGTTCAATATGGAGATCTGAACAAGGCCAGCAATGTCAAAATCTCGGTCACGACGACTTGTGACTTCGTGCTAGCACGACCATCGACGGCTCCCAAATAATTCCGTCTACCCAATTTCACTCACAGGGCAATCCGTGGTATGATTTTAATCACTTTTCAAAGGTGTCACAAACTAGGATCTCATCTCCAGGTCGATAACATCAAGTTACATTTTTGACAAATCGACTATGATGAGATATGAACCCGGGTATCATGATCAGAAAGCCATCGTCCATACATATATATATATATATATATATATATATATATATATATATATATATATATATATATATATATAACACCATCTGTAACATACTAGTAGAAAATAATAGCCTCATCCACATGTAAAAAAACAAAAATAAATAATGGAAGCACTAATAATAATAAAAAAGAAAAGGCCAACACTCAATAACATTAACTATGAACACGGTCACAACGTGCTGACAGTGTTTGTAAAATAAAATATTCATATAACTCCAGATACATACATAAAAAAAAAACACGCATCCAGTTAAATTTTTTTTTTTTAAATCGCTCTTGATAATGGCTAAAATAGGCGAAAACGCAGTATGCAGAACTTTTGGACAATTTTTACACTTTGTGTCCAGAAAAGAAAACACTTGTACGAACACAAGAAAAAGTAAATAAATAAAGCTTAATCACAGTGCCTTGTCAGTTGTCTTTAACGAAACATGTATAAAAGAGGAATTGCTGCACAAATACTCAAGATATATATATATATATATATATATATATATATATATATATATATGGTGTGTGTGCGTGCGTGTATTTGTGTGTATGTGTAAGTAGTTCAGCAGTGTGTTTTGTTTTCTAAGCCTAACTTCTACTGATAACCCTCTATCGCTCTTTGACGAAGTGGCTCCTGATCGTGTCAAGTAGAGGAGTGAGGGCATGAAAGGCATTACAACCTTTGACAGGTCACACATTGAACATCTATGTATTACAAAGCAGACCACTTAACACCGCTCTGGGATTGCTGCAGCCTTCGCAAAAACTGCTGCCCCTTGCCCTATCTGTGAAATGATGTGTGGGCCTCAAGCTGCCTCTTAAAATTCATCAAAGACACAAACACAAGTGGGCCATCATGGGTGGAATATGATGGAAATAACGGAAAAGTCAATCATACCGTTATTTCCATCATATATATATATATATATATATATATATATATATATATATATATATATATAGCGGCTCGAATTGAGAAATCGGAAAGCCGAATTCTAATTCCAGTCGAATCCATTACATTCACTTACGTGCTAATAACCTTGGGAAATGTATGAATCCTCTTCTTCTTCCCCCAGCAGGATAGACCGGGGAAGAAATGGCAACCTACAGCGGGAAAAAATCTGCCTCGTCAGTCATGCATTGAAAGATTGATATTTGATTACTGTCGTCTACCGGCCTGAATATTCAAGAAATCTTATTAGGATTCCGGTAGGATTCGGATCTTAGTTCCCCCGGGAACTAAGAAACCGTCATTATATCTGACGTGCTTTGACCTCTCGGCTACAGAGTGCGCCGATGACCTATCAAAGATGAATAGTGACTTTAAACACAGATTTTTCTCTAACTTTTGAAATATATATATCTGCCCAGTTTAAACGTTATTTTTAGTGGATTCCCGTAAAGTAGTATACGTTCGTATACAGGCCTGAATATTCGAGAAATCTTATTAGAGAAAAATAGGCGCTCTCCAATAAGATTTCTTGAATATTCATGCCTGTAGACCAAATAAAAAAAAACACAAAAAACGAAGCGTCTATTTTAAATATGGGTATTCACCAAAAATAACATTTGAAGAAATAAAAAACGCCCAATTAAAGGTAAATTGATTAATTCTTCAGAAATTGCTTTGTTTACGTTTAGGATACGAAATTGAGCAGGCATGTATATTCTTTAAAACGGTAAATAGAACCGTGCTTCGTTGAGACGTTCTCTGTGGCCGAGTGGTCGAAAGTACGATACATCAAACGATAGGTTCTCGTACAAACCGTGTGGAGTGCTTTTTTTGGTTAAGTTTTCTCGAGTGCGCAGACCGATAGTTTAAACTTAAAACAGGATGTCTACTTCAAACACGATAAACAATAAAATTTGAAGCAATAAAAAATATCGAATTAAAAATACTATAATATTTTTTTTTATTATTATTATTACGATATTATAAAAATAATATTATTATTACTTTTAAATCTTGTTTCATTTCGAAATGTTTTTCGATATTATTGTTTTTACTCCAATATGTTTTTCGATATTATTGTTTTTTTTTTCAATATGTTTTTCGATATTACTTTATAATTTTTTCGATACTATTTAACGTTAATTTAAGTTATTTTATATTTTAAATTATGAATTTAAGTTTTAAAATTGAAAATTTGAAATTTTAGATTTTAATTAAAAATATTTTTTTACTCTTTAGTTATTATTAATAATATTAATAATATTTGTTGTTTATCTTATTTTCACATTATATTTTATTCTGGT
>OZ038485.1:64304463-64331963 GCA_964036315.1 Acanthosepion esculentum
TATATATATATATATAGAGAGAGAGAGAGAGATAGATATAGATAGATAGATAGATATCTCTCGATATATATATATATATATATATATAGAGAGAGAGATAGATATAGATAGATAGATAGATATCTCTCGATATATATATATAGAGAGAGAGATAGATATAGATAGATAGATAGATATCTCTCGATATATATATATATATAGAGAGAGAGATATAGATAGATAGATATCTCTCGATATATATATATATTTAGAGAGATATATATATATAGATATAGATAGATATCTCTCGATATATATATATATATATATATATATATATAGTGTAACCCGGATATAAGATAGATTTTCTCTGGTCCCAAATTAGAGCCTGTGTTAATGTATATATAATAGACCAAACCCGCATATAAGAGAAACCCGGATATAAGATACCTTCTTCGGTCCCGACAATTCTCTTATATCCGGGTTACACTGTATTTTTTAGTTCTCGACGCGAACAATGGAAATCTCCTTGCAGTAACTATACAATGTTTTATTATTCTTTCCTGTTGTGGGCGCGTGGCCTCGGGGTTAGATCGTTAGCGATACGACCATGAGCGCCATGTTCTTTCAGGGCGTGGATGATCATGGCTTTCCACAACTAGGCATTTTCTTTCACACTTCCTCACATGCTCTGTCCATGATATCCGCAACATCCTCTTTCGCACTTCTCGTTTGTGGAACTCTCTTCTGTCTTCTTGCTTTCCAGTCAACTTTGATCTTCAAAAATGTAAATGCAATGTCAATCGCTTTCTTTTATCTTCTTAATTTCTCTTCTTTTATTGTTCTCTCTCCTTAATTATGTTTTTCTTTTTCTCATATTCTTTCACACTCAGTAACCTCCTTGTGTCTTAGTAACTATATTGCCTTGGCTGGGGCGAAATGATTAAAAAAACAAAAAAAATCCTTCTGTAGGACCATATTTTTGTCCTTACTACACTTGTCCAGCAGTCATTGTCATGCAGAAAGATTGATATTATATAGCCGTTTAACCGTCTTTTCTTTGTTTCTAACGAAACTTTTATGTTTCTTAATACTTTGCTTAGCTTTTGGGAGGCATCTTTCTCTATTCCAATGGACCTTTCGTTTTCTGTGTCAGATGTTCCGTCGCCTGTTAATACAATGTGGAAAGTGTTTTAATAAACGATAGAAAACTATTTTAGATATTTTTTAACGAACTAAGAAGTATCGCCAACAGCTACGTGACAAAGACGAAACTAAAAAGAAATATGAAAAAAAGGCCATAGAGAAGTTGAGTGACATGAAACTTTTGTTCAAAACGAAATTCTACAAGCAGCCGATGTTCAAATATTGCTCGACGACACCCTAAAACCAAATCAAAGGAATACAAAAGTCTGTTTGTTTTTTGTTTTTTTTAGATTAAGTTTTTCTCCTGTAAGAAGAGATTTCTTTCGTCCTATTTTTGTTGCTTCATTTTATTACATTGTACAGATTGTTTTTTAATTCGTGATCGTTAAGAGACAGTAGAAATTTCTAGGATACATAATAAGGAAAGAAGGGTTGTAGTACCTGTTAGGGTTCCAGTCATGGGCAAATAGAAAATACCAAGCAAAAGTACAACACTGTGAAAGTATAAAAATAGATTTTTATGGTAAAATGACAAAAAATACATATCGTAAAATGACCAACAATACATATTTATAGCAAAATGATCAACAACATATTTCATCTGAAGATGAAGGCATACAATTGCGTTCAGAATATACTTAAAATTAAAATTGTGTTCAAAATATTTACATTTCAGCATTAAATGACCTATACAGGTTGATATGCCGCAAAAAATATATACTAACCAACCAATTACGCAACGAACATGAAGGACACTTTCAGGACATTTCATCCATATGATATCCTACATTTTCTTTAAAAATATCAAACTGTATTTCCAAATATAACTTCAATAAAACTATATCATTGACTCTCGTAATTATGGCCACAAAAAAACATGTATATGCAGAAAAACTGAGTATGATCCACCATTTACATTAGTCGGACTATTGTCCTCATCTTTGTCGCCATATTTGTCACAAAGTTTCGGCCGTTGTACGCTCCGGCCTTCTTCAGGTGGTTGGAATTTCGAACTGAACCCTTTATTTCGATCACTGGGGTAGACTGTTCTAGTTCCACTTGCCATGTTTGATGGATGTCAGTTATCAGTTATCTCCTGCTAATTTTCCCTCTGAAAGTTCTCCACTGCCTTAACCGGGTATTGAACTCACACTCTTTGGGTCTGTCACTGGATCTAATCAACGCCTTTATCCACTGTGCCATGTGTCCTTGAGGGTAACTGACTTAGCCGAGCCCAACAGACGTCACGTCGACGAAACGCGTCGTTTAAAAGCTTTTTCCCTTTGTCTCATTCTCTCCACAGATTGGCTGTGTAAATATCTCGTTCAGTACCACAGATTGGGTTGTTAGTTGCTTGACCAGAAACAGTTGGGCATGTCCCCAATGAGATGAAGCACTATTCATCTCTGTTCATAAGCGACAGCAAGGGAAGGGGATCATGACCGCCAGTTTCAGGTGTTCGCTAGAGGTTTTGATTTTAGACCAAGCGTGACTCCCAAGGCTTCTCATCTTGATTGATTGATTGATTCGTTTTCTACCTATTATTTAAATCCAGAAAATATTCTTAGATTGTAAGAATATTTTTTTAATAATAATAATAATTTAGTGATACAATTTTTACTAATTAACCCATAGATGGGGCGAGAGGAAGTGGTGGATCCATAGTTATTTACGGCATGGACTTCCAGGAATCCCTTCAATGAGTCTACTGGAATCTTTTCCAACCAATTCAAGAGCTCTAACCACAACAGGGATCCTTGTATTTTTATACTTTTTTGAAGATCTTAAAAGATACGTTTCAATCTGCAGGGACTGCCATGTCAATAAGAAAGCACATTCTGTTCTTTTGGTCTTTGATCCCGATGTCTGGGCGATTAGCTTTGATAGTTCTGACTGTCTGTATTGTAATGTACCATAAAATTGTTACAATTCTCATGTCTGTAAAAGGGTCTGGATGATGTTTATACCAGTTTTTCCTTCCTGGAAAAGTGGTATATTTTCCAGTGCAGTTATTGGCCAAGTCTATCTTGCCGAGTTTTATATTCACATCCTGCTAACACCGTACAATCTGATACAAGATGGTCAATTATCATTATTATTATTAGTAGTAGTAGTAGTAGTAGTAGTATTTCCAAAGATATTTATAAGATAAAATTAACCTCAAATGAAATGTCCGTTGTATTACTTAACTTAAGCAAAAATGGCACGAATGAAATAAGAGAAAAGAATGGCACAACAAATTCTGCATGTTATTTTATTATACAAATTCACCTAAATGTCGCCCTACAAATCTCGATGCCCGGGGAGGGTTTGGGCATAATGGTCTTGTGCAAAGTGTTTATTACACCAGGCGATGCGCTCACATCCAGAAACTGTAAATAAGGTCTGTTCAGCATAATTTTAGTATAAACCACAAGTTGGCACTATGCATTCAAAAGAAACAAAAATGAGCGTAGACAGGCGTCTGAAACAGTGATTAGCTAGCTACCCTAGCAGACAACGAATAGCCAGTCATTATACATATATATATATATATATATATATATATATATATATATATATATATATATTACAATGAATCATTCATACAAAAAGGGAATTAGTAAAGTTAATGATATAAAATGGCGAAATTCCTTCGCTAACAAATTTTAAAGATGCATTAACCTACTAATCACTCGATGAATATTTTGATCCTTGTTTTTTAAAATTATAATCTGTATAAGGACTTTCTTAAATACGCAAGTACTTTCGACTGTACATCCAGTCATCTTCAGGAATTGAGATTTTGTTTTTGGTAAAATTCAGCTAGCATCCGAGACGAAAAATATAATGCGAATCGAAATATATATATATATTTAAATGTGTTATTGATAACAGATACAAACTTTATATATATATATATATATATATATATATATATATATATATATATATATATATATATTCTGTCTATTTGGGCAGCATATTTTCATTCAAACATGTTTGGTTACATAATTTAGACATATTATGTCGATTATTTACTAAATTTAATACAACTAACCTAGTTGTCCAAAAGAAATCTTCTCCGCCAACTAGCACCTTGCAAAAGGCCAACATTGTATATCAATTTTAAATACTCTTTAGGAGATTGTATCTCTGATAAAAATATCAATACGTACATTGGCTTTACTACGACGATGCTAACAAAAAGACTTACATTTCATTTGGTTGAACAAAGCTCAATACATCAGCACTTAAAGGAACACATGCCCACACTCACAAATTAGACGGATATTAGTTGAAAATACATTTCTATTACATAAAAACAATAACAAGCAAAAACTAAAACTCCTTGAAGCATTTATATAAGAGAGTTATAGCCCAAATAAATAAAGTAAACTATGAGTATAGCAACAAAGCCCATAAATGCTTATGAAAAAAAATTATATGAATATGAGCAAAAACAAAAAAGTATATATATATATATATATATATATATATGAATTTGACAAAAAAGGGAAAAACAAATGAAAATGATCTCTTTGAGTCATTGAAAAAAGAATGGAAACAATTATCAATCTTATACTTTGAGGAACTTTCTCAACGATTGCCAAAATTTTGTGCTGCAGTAATAAGGGTTAAAGAAGGATATTTTGACGAGAGCAAAATTTAATCACAAAATACTTTTTTTCTTTATGTCATAATAAAATTTCTAATAAAAAATCATGACTCACTTTTCTTTAGCCATGTATAATAATTTTTTCTTATTTAAAGTTCAAAACAATGACTTTGCTGATCAATTTAAACAATTATCAGGGGTTCCTCAAACTTTTAACCTGTAGTATATATATATATATATATATATATATATATATATATTATGAAATGGACTAAGTCCGACAATTATTTTAATATATTTCTGTTTATACGTTATTTTTAGAGATACACATAAGTAAATGCCCTGTTTATAATAAACATTTACCAACTTGAATGTCTGAGAAAAAATAACGTATAAACAGAATATATAAATATAAATATATATATATATATATATATATATATATATATATATATATATATATATGTATATATATATATATGTATATGTATATATATATATATGTATATATGTATATGTATATATATATATATATGTATATATATATATGTATATATATATATATGTATATATATATATGTATATATATATATATATTTATATTTATATCTACGTTATATATATATATATATATATTTATATTTATATCTACGTTATATATATATATATATATATTTATATTTATATCTACGTTATATATATATATATATATTTATATTTATATCTACGTTATATATATATATATATATATTTATATTTATATCTACGTTATATATATATATATATATTTATATTTATATCTACGTTATATATATATATATATATATTTATATTTATATCTACGTTATATATATATATATATATATTTATATTTATATCTACGTTATATATATATATATATATATATTTATATCTACGTTATATATATATATATATATATTTATATTTATATCTACGTTATATATATATATATATATATATATATATATATATATATATATATATATATAACGTTATATATATATATATATAACGTAGCTTCCCTGTGCCCTTTCTATAATATTTTCATGGTAATTGTTCTGATGAACTTCCCTCAAAGTACCTAGGCTTTATGAATTTAAGCGCAGTAACGGTGGAGTTATAGCGGCTCGGATTGAGGAATCGGAGAGTCGAGTTCGAATTCCAGTCGAATCCATTACATTCACTTACGTGCTAATACCCTTGGGAAAGTTATTAATCCTCTTCTTCTCCACCTCTTCTTCATGGGTAAAGCCTTTAGTATGTCAACTGGTCTACCGCAGAAATAAATGGCAACCGACTGCGGGAAAAGAATCTGACTCGTCACTCATGTATCGAAAGATACATGATCGCCTAAGCGTGTATCACGCATGGCACATAACTGACTAGATTGGCGACAAGGTATCATCATTTTACAGTTGAAATGGCCAAATACAACCGTAAGATCTATATATAAGATGCAGTTAAGAGGGTTAAAAAGTTTGGAAAGCTCATCTTATACGCTCGTACAGAATGTTCGATCCTCACTATTGAGATCTAATGCTAGACAAATAATAATATTTGGTCGTGTAATGTAGAGCGGGCTGCTTGCTCCTCGATTTTTACTGGGTGCCCGATTTCTGTGGCCTTATACCAGACATGGGAGATTTTTATCATTTAAGCTGTGTAATGAACATAATTGTGACTCCATGAACCACTGTCATTTTTACTTTTTTTACTCGTCGTAATGAAACAGTTGTATCTGAAACTATTACTACTCCTAGTAGTATAAAAAAACAACACCGTCGGTAGCCGCGCCGACTGGGACAGAAACTTTGTAAACTTTCTCACACACCCTCAAACACCTACACGTTCCTCAACGCCTAGGCCCCTCCTCTTTCTATCAATGTCATTCCTTCTTCCTCTATTTCTTCATGACTTAAGCCCCACCCCTTTCTTTCTTCACTCTTTTCTACCCTTTCCACCTATCTCCCTATTCCACTTCTCTTTTCCTTCCTTCCCTGCTTCTTTTTTTTGCCCCCCTCATTCGCAGTGTGTACACTTTTCCCCTGACAGAAAACGCGCTCTAACAGCAGGTCGATACATCCATGCAAAAAACCTTTCGATCAAAGTTTGTTGAAATTCTTTTAAATTGATTCACACCTCACAAAAAAATTAAGGATACCTAAACGACAAGAGTTTATTCGATACATTTTTTTAGAAAAGAAAAAAAAATGCCGAAGAAACCTCCTATCTTTATGGAAGAGAAAAATACAGTGTCACGAAAATTCCTCAAAAACACTTTAGGCCTACGTAAGAAGAAAATGAAAGGTAAGTTCGCCTACGAATTTATTTCATGAAACATTGACATCAGGATCCTTATCAATTTTTTTCGTCTTTCTTTCATCTTATCTCTGCGGCATCTCATCGCAACATTCAGCTCGTCCTTTTACGACCGTTAAATAAAAGCAGCATCGATCAGAAATTAATAACAAAGATAAAAGATGCAAGTTCGAATCCTACCGGAGACATTTTTTTTCCGAATGAAAATGACTACTACTACTACTACTACTACTACTACTACTACTACTACTACTACTACTGTATGTTTGAAGATCTTCAAAAAACTATCAAAATACAAAGATCTTGAAGTAGAAATCTCAAAAATGTGGCACGTGTGAATATCAATAATTCCAGTTCTCTCGGATTGATTGAAAAAGGTTCCGATATAGACTCATTGAAGGGATTCCTGGTAGCCTATGCCTTAAAGAAATATGAAAAAAATGTACTCACAAGTACAGCTCACACATGAAGAAGATCTTTTTATCTATGTAAAATGTGTGCGACCTTGGGGTTTTTAGGGGCTTTTTTTTTTTACAAAAATAATAATTAAGTAGAAGAAATTATTTGATTATTATTATTATGTTATTATTTATTTTATTTTTTGTTTCCTTTCATTATTATCTTTTTTCTTTACTTTATGTATTTATTTTTTTGAAAAACCAGAAATTGTTTTTCGTATTTTAGAGATTCAACATTATCTAAACTGATTCTATTTGCTTTTCGGCTTGGGTCAGTAAATAGATAGCAAAAATATATATATATATATAGTTTCAAATAAGATAAATATTGGATGAGACAAATATGTGTGTACAGATTAAAAACAGGAATTTGTGTTGATTATTTATAAAGTTTATGGGGGTCTAAACTGGTTTTTACTTTCTATTTTGTTTGGTGATATAAAAATGTTTTCTGACTAAAAAAAATGCTCAACTAGTTGTCTTTAACTTTATCAATGTTACTTCCAATTTTTACTAACGCGATACATTTTGTTAATTTAATGATAATCTAATTCTATTCTATAAATAAAAATCTGATTTTTCAAAATAGCGAAAGAAAAGTGGTTCTTAACTTTGGCGTCCAAAGAGTCTTTTAAGCAATTCTCCCGAAAATCATTCCCGTTTCTTTATTCTCTTTAAATTCTACAACTCTGCAAACTTGTTCTTAATTCCATCTTTATACTAAGCCGTTGATTATCTTAATCTTTTAAAAACAACTTTCAGGAAAACTGAACAACTCTCGTGAAATAATCTTTATTTCATCCATTGTTAAGTAAGTTTATTATTACATTTTACATGGTTGAATTTATTGTTTACGTCCAGGTTATACAACTTTTATTGAAAACGGATCTCACTGGACTGTGTTTCAATCTATTTTTGTAAGATACAAGATAAAGAATTAAGAGTTGGATGTGAAAAGGAAGAGTTTTGCTCTCTTCATTTTTTTTTCTTTTTTACAAATCAGTTTTCATAATTCTTTCTTTTTTATTTTTTTATTTTTATTTTTTTCAGCGAGTGGACTTTCTTTAAAGTGAACGTTATTTACTAAGTTTTTAACTGTTAGCTTTTTAAAAAATCGCATCCAAGATTAAAATTCAATTTTTTTATTTATATTTATTTATTAATCTTCAGTCTTATACATAAAGGAGGTACGGTGGTGTAATAGATAGCGGCTCGGATTGAGGAATTGCAGATCCGAGTTCGAATTCCAGTCGGATCAATTACATTCACTTACGTGCTAATACCCTTGGAATACATATGAATCCTCTTCTCCCCCAACCCACAAGCTGTAGGTAAATAGCAGGACTAGACCGAGTTCTATAGCCTTGGACAACAACTGGCTTACCGGAGAAAAAATCGGGAAAAAATCTGCCTCGTCAGTCATGTGTCGAATGATCCTATAAGCGTGTATGGCACATAACTGATTTTTTGTTCATAAATCATTCGGGATTATTTAAAAATCGCAAACTCTAAGCAGGCTAAATTATAGTTGAACGAATTTAGATCTGAAATTTTCACTATATAATGATCGATCTATACAATTAAATCAGTTATGTGCGTCGATAAAGAAGAAGAAGATTATGTTCAAAAATATATATTTGTTGTATAAAACAAATGCATTATATACTATTTTGGTGTTCTAACTGATTCTCTTTTTCTAATTCTCTAACCCGCGCCCAAACCCATCACTTTCTCTTTCTTTATCATTTTCTATTTCAGGCATATTCGCACAAATACTTACAAAGACAAACTATTGAATAGAAAATATACAAAAATAGTGCATGATCAAATTATACGTGTAGGGGTAGCCTGTCTGTCGCTCCAGCTACTGAACTGTTAAACCCTAATGCTTCTACGACGTACGAAGGTCCAACAGTTCAGCTCCTATATATGATGGCGAGGGTCATCGATTATATATATATATATATATATATATATTGTGTGTGTATTTAGGCAGCATTTTTTCATTCATACATGTTTCATTAAATAATATAGACAAGTGTTGTCTATTTATTTTATGTAAGTTATTTTCATATCGTCTGATAAGCTTAATAACATCATCATTAAACGAAGAAAGAAAATCACAATATTGATACATATTTTTTAATCCAATCTAAGCTTTCGGCTTACATAAGCCATTATCGAAGATGTCAATTACACAATATATTAAGCAATACACGAACAAGAAATTGATGATAGTCTGTTTTTGTTTACATGGATGATTTCCAAGCAACGGTAAACACGTGCATATAAGACGCTGAAATCAATATCTATCAATATTGTGATTTTCTTTCTTCGTTTAATGATAATGTTATTAAGCTTATCAGACGATATGAAAAGAATTTACATAAAATAAATAGACAACACTTGTCTATATTATTTAATGAAACATGTATGAATATATATATATATATATATATATATATATATATATATATATATATATATATATCAATTACCATTTCTATATGGAGAGTAAGGAACGCTGAACGGTGTCCGCGTCACCCAAGCCATGAAACAGCGTTCCTGACTACACATATAAAAATTTGCGGATGACCACAACAATTTTTGCCCTTCAAAACCATGAACACTAAATACTTACTTTATAATTAACAATACCCTGATGATGACATTATGGTATGTCGAAAGTGCTCGGAAATAAATACAATATGAGCCAACACAGTGATTTCCTCTCGTCTTTTAATAACTACACAAAAAAGCTTATCCGCGAATATGAAAGGATCCTATTGAGAATAAGTAGACAGTAGATGTCTAAATTATTTAACGAAATATATATATATATATATATATATATATATATATGAATGGTGGACACTCCCGTCGTATCCGACGTATGAAGGTCAAGCAGCTCAGTTCCTAGGAACCGACAGCCAGACACCAGCACATGTGATTTGATAATAGTGGTGAAGGCTTTGTGCAGAACCAACCACACTTTTTGAAGGGTTGAATACAGAGACCTGGTGCACTACGTGCCAAAAGGTTTCCAAACGACTCTCCGCTGATTTCTAATTCAGAGTTTTCCTTCTCCTAAACCAATTCCCATCCAAGTCTATAGAATCCAGTATGGATTTCCCATATTTCCCCATAGCTGGAGGAAGAAGAAGAAGATTAATACCTTTCCTAAAGGATATTAGCACGTAAGTGAATTAAGGGATTTGACTGGAATATATATATATATATATATATATATATATATATATATATATATATATATGGTATATTCAGGAAGCAGGCATCCATCCTAAACAAGTTTGATGAAAAGGAACCGACAAAGTATGTCTGTTTTATTTTATATTGTATTTTTCCAATTTTCGGATAAAATGTTGACTAGGGTGCTCTTCGGTCATGGACAGTTTATCCACAACATCGTGCACAATACTCAACCCCTTATCTGAAAATTATAAAAATACAATAAAAAAATAAACAGAGAGACCTTGCCGGTTGTTTTTAATCAAACTTGTTTGGATATATACATACCTACATATCCTATATATAGAAAAATCAAAACCGTCGGTGGAACCAACGCACAACTTGCCAAGATATATAAATATTCTTAAGCAAGATAAAATCTCAAACAAAGAAAGCAAAAAGCAAAATAAAAAGCCCCAACGGGAAACACCTACCTACTCAGTAAAGTATATATATATATATATATATATATATTAATTTACTTGCTTAAACGTTCTTTCTAATGGATACTCATATTTGAGTAGATGCTCAGTTTTTATTTATTTATTAAACAGTATATTTATTTCCATCTACCGGTCTGAATATTCGAGAAATCTTGTTAAAATATGTGCCCTCCGGCAGGATGCGAACCAGGGGAAAGCTTTACCGTATTTTTTTAACAAGGCCGGTAGATGGAAATAAATAAATATACCTTCTAATAAATATATAAAAACAGAGCATCTACTCAAATATGAGTATCCATTAGAAATAAAGTTTAATCTAGTAAATCAGAAATGTGTTGGATTTGGTCCATTCTTAAAAAATACGTAGGTATGACTTTGGCCGATAATGCTACGTATTTCGTTAAAGGAGACTGTAAAAGTACTTTTATTTTTACCTTATTTACATTCGTACCGTTGGCCACATCTTTTTAGTTGTTATCACAACATTTGGGTTATGCCTTCCAATCTTCAAATGCATGGAGATCTGAGTAACCTAAAGGGAATTTTCGAACTGAACCTATTATCTATCTACGGGGTTAGATTTTTCTCGTTCGACTGTCCTTATCTATGGATACGGTACCGGGGAGAGAAATTTCGACGCCCGGCATTCAGATTATTTTGAGGCTCCCCGGTCAGAAAAAGGAGATGCTATAAGCTCGTTATAGCGTGTCTTACAAGACTTTGTAAAGAGCTTTTCTTACTTGACAACACTTGAGATCGAAAATAAGACTTTGAGGAACTCATCGCGCATTTTTTTGACATTGATTAAGTCCAGAAAAGAAGACACTTGCACACACACAAGAACGACATAACCATACGTTAAACAAAAGTGCTCTGGCATTATTGTTCAATAATTGTCTTACCTGGCCTTCTTATATCTATGATATAGGTATATGGATAATAAACATACTAATATATACATATATATATATATATATATATATATATACATACATATATATTAGCATGTTCATATATATATATATATATATATATATTAGCATGTTCATATATATATATATATATATATATATATATATATGTAATTTGGCAGCAACTTTTCTTTTAAACATGTAGTATTGAATGTTAAAGACAACATAGTCTTGCATATTTTCTTTTGAATTTTCTCATATTCTCTAATGAGACTTTTTATTTGAAAATGATTTCGAAATGTGTATTGTCCATACGATGACCTAGCGCTTTCGAACATCATTGTTCATCTTCAGGGTCAATATTTTTAGTCAAAATTCTTTTTTATTTTTTTATTTTTTATATGAACATGCTAATATATATATATATATATATATATATATATATATATATATATATATATATATAAGTATGTTCATTATCCATATACCTATATCATAGATATGTTGTTCTTGTGTGTGTGCAAGTGTCTTCTTTTCTGGACTTAATCAATGTCAAAAAATGTGCGATGAGTTCCTCAAAGTCTTATTTTCGATCGCAAGGGTTGTCAAGTAAGAAAAGCTCTTTACAAAGTCTTGTAATATATATATATATATATATATATATATATATATATATATATATATATATATAATATATAGGTTTTAACAGCGAAATTGTTCAATTGTTAGATTAATCTTTGAATCGTTTATCTTAGAAATGATTAAAAATGTCTTACTGGAATTCGCCGAGGTTTTTATAACACTATTGGTCTCTACTTTAAACAATAAAAATGTACATTATTTACATTATTCGGACTATTGTCCTCATCTTTGTCGCCATATTTATTACAACGTTTCGGCCGTTGTACGCTCCGGTCCTCTTCAGGTGGTTGAAATGTCGAACTGAACCCTTTATTTCGCTCACTGGAGTAGACTGTTCTAGTTCCACGTGCCATGTTTAATGGATGTTATCAGTTATCTCCTATTAATTTTCCCTCTGAAAGTTCTTCACTGACTTAACCGGGATCACTTCGCACCTAAGACGTATAGACAGTTATCGCAGCGTTACACCAAGCTACCTCACATATACGGTCTCCCTAAGATGCACGAAGACGGTATTCGGCTCAGGCCGATTATTACTTGCCAAGGCTCTATGTGCCACCCTCTGAGTTGCTTCCTTGTAGATATAATTGACCCATTGATCGGAAAGTCTCCTTCATATGTCCGAAACTCAACCCACTTCGTGGAAATAATCAAAGATGCTCCCATCCTATCCAACCAGATGCTCAACTTGGACGTGGTGTGTTTGTTCACTAAGGTACCCACGGAGGAGGCACTCTCAGTAGTCAGAGACAGATTGGCCTCTGACTCATCCCTAGAAGAACGCACCAGTATTCCAATAGATAATCTGTTGGAGATGTTGACTTTCTGTACACAAACAACACACTTCGGAATGGCATCACACATATATTGACAGAATGAGGGCTTAGCAACGGGCTCGCCATTATCACCAGCAATGGCGAATATATACATGGAATACTTTGAGGAAATGGCATTAGAATCCATATCTCTAAAGCCAACTCTATGGTTAAGGTACATAGATGACACCTTCAAACTCTGGCCACACCAGGAAGATGTTCAGGTTCTACTGGACCATGTGAACTCAATAAGACCTTCGATACAGTTCACAATGGAGAAAGAGAGTAACAACACAGTCCCATTCCTAGATGTTCTAATATCTCGAACAGTGCATGGGTTCAAGACATCCATATACCGTAAACCAACATTCACCGGACAGTACCTCAATTTCAACACCCACCATCCATACAACATAAAGAAAGGGATCGTCCACTGCTTACAACACCGAGCAAAAGTCATAAGTGGCGACTCAGAGACGTTAGATAAGGAATTGGTCAGTATTAGTACCCTACAACGTAACAACTACCCTGGGTACATGGCAGAAGCCCCAAAAAACTGGGATAGGCGGGTACAAGAAGAGGAGGAGGAGGACAACAACACTCAAAAAAACAGTCTGCTTGCCTTATGTGAAGGGGTTATCAGAGAAAATACAAAGTATCTGCGGTCCATATAACATCAGGACAACCTTCAAAAGCTTGACAACACTTCGCAGATATCTCTCCCGAGTAAGACGTCCCCATAGAGGAGAACATGACTAAAGACTGTGTGTACGCTATCCCGTGCAGCTGCGGAAAAAATATAAAGGAGAGACAGGCCGCCCCCTTAAGGTGAGGTTTCAAGAACACCAGAAAGCTGTAACATGAGGGGAAGTGGAAAAATCAGGCGTGGCTGACCACATATTGAGTGAGAAGGGAGATCACCGCCCTCTGTCGGATCAGGTTGAGATCATAGACAAGGAACACCATTGGAAAATTCGTAAACTTAAGGAATCAGCACATATGCTAGGCCTTAAAAATCGCCGACCAAGTATAGAAATGAATACAATATGGGAACCAGTAATAAGGAGTGCTAGAGAAAAGCGATAATAATAACAAAAGTTGCAATATGAGCTCTGGTAAAAAATGAAATGATAACAGCAAAAATTACAATATGAGTAAAAATGGTTGCTGAAGACATTAGGTTTATAATACCCAGAAATTCAAGGACACATGGCACAGTGGATAAAGGCGTTGGTTAGATCTAGTGACAGGACCCAAAGAGTGTGAGTTCAATACCCGGTTAAGGCAGTGGAGAACTTTCAGAGGGAAAATTAACAGGAGATAACTGATAACTGACATCCATTAAACATGGCACGTGGAACTAGAACAGTCTACCCCGGTGAGCGAAATAAAGGGTTCAGTTCGACATTCCAGTACAACGGCCGAAACGTTGTAATAAATATGACGACAAAGATGAGGACAATAGTCCGAATAGTGTAAATAATGTACATTAGACCTCATCTCAGAAATATAGACAGATAATAAAAATGTATTTAGCTCTGAGTTGAAATGATGGTCACTCTTCCTGTCACCTGCTGATCCAGATTTCCTCTCTACTGTTCCATCTTTTTTAAACCGTTCACCGTTCTCTTGATGGTTCTTCAATGGACTTTGAAGATGGTAGCCAGAGTATGAATATTTGTACCATTACTGAAGGCCTGAGTGATCTTTTTCCTCTCAGCATTGCTCAGTTGGAAAGACATAGTAGGGGTGACACAAAACGATTTTTAACCTGTTCTCTCTCTAGCTGAATAACTCAAAGGGTTTTTCATTGATTCTTACGATAAATGATGTCACGGTGGCTAAACGTCTTATCTGAAGACCTGGAAAAAAAGAAACTCAGTTGGTTTTTTTTTTAGATATTAAACATTTTGTGGAATGGACAATTATCCCATGCTGTTACACGTTTTGGACAATTTTGCTGTTACATCCAGCATATATATATATATATATATATATATATAGATATATATATATATATATAGAGAGAGAGAGAGAGATATAGATAGATATATAGATAGATAGATATATATATATAGATAGATAGATATATATATATAGATATATATATATATAGATATATATATATATATATATATATATATAGATAGATATATATATATAGATATATATATATATATATATATATATATATATATATAGATAGATAGATAGATCATATATTTGTATTTATCCCTTAGCCACTGGCTGCTCTATCACTTTCTCTTATGGAAAGTGTTCAGACGAAATTCATCCCTTCGTTCCAGAAGTTCTAACCTTCACGACTAAGACCCGTCATTCGACGCACATTGTAACCAACCGCCGTCATTCCTTTCGTATTCCATTGGTGAGATGTAAGATCCATTCAAGCAGCTTCTTCCCACAAGCCGCTGCATTGTGGAATCAACCCCCAAGTGTGTGCTTCCCCGATCACTACAATCCCAACCTGTTCAAGTCTAGGATCAATCGTTATCTTCCCCACGTATTCGCATAAACTTTAAATTGCTCACTGTAAATAAATTAATTTTCCCGTTCAAAATATTTCCTATATCTTTAAACGAAACTTGTATGTTCCGTTTGATGCACTGACCAGCGCGAAAATGAGGAATAAAAGTATACTGACACGAACCACCAGAGAAATTTTTGAATAGATAGATATAATGCGAAATAAAGGATTCAGTTCGACATTCCAGTACAACGGCCGAAACGTTGTAATAAATATGACGACAAAGATGAGGACAATAGTCCGAATAATGTAAATAATGTACATAAGACCTCATCTCAGAAATATAGACAGATAATAAAACTCCCATTCCGGATAGATAGATAGATAGATAGATAGATAGATAGATAGATAGATAGAATCGGAGTAAGTATGATCGCCTATCCACCCTGTTCACACACCTCTCCGGAACAGGAGTAGGGGTTTATTCATTGTTTCTTGTTTAAGATTTGTTTTTCTGAGTTCTTTTCAATCTCTTTCACTCCCAGTAGCCCCTTGCGTCTTAGTGGCATTATCGTCTTGCTTGGGTTGAATTGATTAAAAAAAAGAATGATATGAACATTCCTCATGAAGAGATTGATTACTTACATTCATCTCATTATTTATTTATTGAAAGAATTGTGTGCATATTATCTTGATGTTGACTGAACATCTAACGCGACAAGTAATATACCGTCACGCATAGAGAAAATAGTAAGTCGTAAGCCACAGGTCGGAAGCGAACCGTGAAAAACAACTACAATAATACCAATGATAGTGGTTAATAATAATAATTTATAATAATAATAATAATAACAATATTAATAATAATAATTTTCAGAAATTGGCAATGATAAACAGGGGAAGGTTGTTGATGTTAACATAAGGTCTAGAGATGCGCACGTGCCACATGAAAGGGGATAGTAGTGGAGGGAGAGGAGAGAAGAATGAGTATATGGAAAGAGGAAGGGGGACAAAAAAAAAGGAGAGTAAGAAAACAGATGCCCTGGAAACGCAGGCTTTCTAAAGATAACGATTACGAGTTCAACTCTTGGCAAAAGTTTTTATTATTATTATTATTATTATTATTATTATTATTATTATTATTATTATCTACGCTGCTTACGAACGTTCGTAGAATTTCTTCCTAACCTTTTATTTGTTTGAAGTAGTGTGGAATAGCAAAATGACCAACAATGCCTTTTATCTGTAGTTGAAGGCATACAATTAAGTTCAAAATATTTAGACTTCTGCGTAGTGGTTGATATGCCGTTAAACAAAATCAACCATCCAACCAAAATGAAAGAATTCTTTTAAGGCATTAATCCATATAATATTTCTTAAAGAACTCAAACTGTATTCCAAAATATACCTTCAACCAAACTACAACATAAAAAATGCACATGGTCTCTAGTAATTATTTCCACTCAAAACTGTATATGCACAAAAACAGAGTATCATCTACCATGTACTCAATTGTGAAAACAGAATAACATGTCATATTTTTATTACTTAAATCTTAATTTCGGCATTAAATAAACCATAAGGAGTTGATACGCCGTTAAACAAACAAAAACTAAACTAGCCCAAATAAGTCATCCCGATATATAAAAAAGGCAGGAGGCTGTTTTCTTACCAATATCATTATTATTTTTTAATATTGGCCTCTGTCATGGTTGACTTTGGGAGCAACATTTTTTCTTATTGTTACTACTCGAGCAAGTAAGGTAGATATGGTAGAGTAGTATGTTCAAGTTATCAAAGTGTCTCCTTTGTATTAATGTGAAGTTATTGTAAACAAACTCAGTTGAAATTCGTAATCAATACGAGATCTCCCCGGAAAGTACTGAGCCATTTAATATTAATCAACAAATAGCCTGCTCAGAGCAGTTACGTCTCAGCCCTTTTCAAAATACTCAACGTGAGACCTCACATTTATGCCAACGCGCCATCTCATTTTCAAAACGATCTGCTTTGCCCCCTTTCGAAATCACAATCAACTGACTCGTCGCGTTCTCCTTGACTTTGACTCCGGCTTAAACCGTCCCTTTCGCTATGGGCTAAACCAAGAGTAGCATGGAGTCAAAGCTCGCCGCGAGACAAAATGGCATTTCTGAGTTATGCGATATATTGCCAAAATAATAATGGTAATAGTAACATGAGTAGTTTCCCTATAAGGAAACATTCGACATTCATTGAATAAGGATTTATAAAATTATAAGGATTTATAAAATCTTTCTCTTGAAACAATTTTTCAGGAAAATAGTTTTCTCAAGTCCAGTAGCTGTTATAGCCCTTTGCAGTATTGATGGGGATTTCCTTCCTAACCTTTTATTTGAAGAAGTGTGGAAGGTCAACATCCTTGTCATGTTATTTTCTCTTTGGAGTCTATATGATATCCATCTTAGCTGTTGCTGCTGTTGAAAAAGCTCAAGTGATGTGGTTTCTGTTATTTGGTATACAGCAGGTTTGGCATGACGTCTATATGAAAGTTTAGATTTGATGAGGCTATTTAAGAATATGACTCGAGTTTTCGTGTTAATACAAATTCAAATCTCGCCGAACGTTTTTTTTTCTTTCCCTGATCTGCGCTGCTTACGAACGATCGTAGAATGGCGATCTGAAATAAGATAAAAGAAAAGATTGATATAACGAAAAAATCTAATAAAAATTGTTAAAAAGAAAAGAAAAGCGATTGTAAGTTTTCTGTCATACCAACATCTATATGGGTATAATTTGGTAATGATAATTATAATATCAACCATTTCCTTATAAAGAATAATTCAGCATTCATTGCTCGAACAGCCAGTGCTACTTTCTGCTGAAGTTTATACTTTTCACTGTTGATTGAGTAACTCTTAAGGGAGGGTTTCTATTACCACACGCACAGTAAAGTCCACTCTAACTGGTCGCTAAGTTAATTCGTGACCGCACAACCGGTTCTTGAGATATTGAAAATAGTTGAATATTTTCCAGACAGATCGTTTTTATTCCCAAAGTCAGATATCTGTTACACGGCTTCTATTATTTTGGTAAAATAATATTTACATTTCTTTAAGATGACTAATTTTCAACAAAATTATTTGCGATAAATTAAATAAATTAGCTTTTTTTTTTCTTTGCCTATTTTTCTCTTCAGCAGCCGAATTATTTGAAAAGAAAAGAAATTCATATTTTTTATTATCTAAGTTGAGAGAGACATTTACGAGATATCATGTTTCAGAGACACAGTTTAAAAAGAAATCTGAACTGAGTGAGAATAGGTTGTTGTTCTTTTTTTTATAGTCGTCGAAAACAAAGAAAAATAGCAACAAAATAAAAATAAAGTTGACACACATGCACAAAAAAGTTTTCGTTTAACCAAAATATGGTTTACGTTAAGCTTGTCACATGACCAATCTCTTTTCCGGTGAGTCCGTGTGCACGGCCGCATCACAAGAGCCCCTTTTATATGGGCGTGTCTTTTGCGTTTTTGTTACATCGAAAAACTTTTCTCGTTATTAAAGTTGATTATTTTTCATGAAGGATTTGAGAAAATTCATTAAGTTTTATTCTTAATATGAAACAAGGTAAAAAGGAAAACCTTTAATACGCATGATTCTTTATAAATTCAACTTCAATTTTTTACTGTTTTGAAATACGTAATAAAAGTATTAGCAATCTTGTTTTGGTGTTAATTACAAAGACTAAATATCATCCGTTTATCTCAAACTCATTTCACATTGGTACACACCAAACATTTTCTTTATAAATAAAAAGAAAAGCAAAATAAATGCACCCCTTCTTTATCCGCGGTTTAACACTCCGTTGTTTCGGTTATCCGCGATCAATAGCAGTCATGTGCAATACATATATTTTATTTATTTTTACTGACAGTTCACCCAATGCAAAGCGCGAATGAGTCCGAACTTTTGATGTCGATAACTCCAAAACAGTAGATTTTATCAAATATTTCTTTGTTATTTTCGAATTAAACATGTACATTTACACCTAAATATAACTGTCAGGGAAATTTTTATTAGGTACTTGGCTTAAAAAGCAAATAACCCGTATTTTGTACTCGCTTGCCTGTTTGCATTTCTCCGCAAAATTTAGTTTCGATCCGTCAATGTATGGCTGTTTTAGAGAGTGTGGCGGACAGACGGACAGACGGACGGACTAAAGGAAGATTTTTCATATCGATCGATTGATTTATGCCCACGTTATTGACAACAGCAATAAATAAATTTAAGTCATAAAACGTCTGAAACGTTAGCAAAGAACATTACACAATGAACATTTTCGTCGATAGTTTTAAGCGTAAGAAGTATATACTTGAAAAGCTAATTCGCTGTTAAAACACCTCGAATGAGATATATCTAGAACAGTGGTTCTCAAACGTTTTGAAGTCGGTTCGCACTTGAAGTCTTACCAATAATTATAGGCGCACTATATACAAATTTCGGAAAAATATCGCAGAAAAGAAATAATACAATAAAAAATATAAAATGAAACATACCTTAAGTTTATCCATTCTTCTGTTTATTAGAAACATGAGCCTGATGAATCATAGCGATTTCTTCCATATTTGGGCTTATATTTGATAGGCAAACTCTCATTTCCTCCTCAATACATTGAAGAGTTCCTCTCTTTTTGCTCTTAATTGTGGTAAGAGCAGAAAAGCCTAATTCATATAAATATGCAAACTGTAATAAAATGATCAGAGCTTTTTTAGATATTGACACATATTCTTCTTTTATAGAAATCCAAAAAGCTTCAAGGGACAATTCATTATGTTTAATCATCAGCCCACGGTCAGTCGGTATGATAAAGTAACTCATTTATCACATTTGCTCATAAACAAATAAGTGATAAATTAGAAATGATAAATTACTATGAAAGTATAAATAAGACAATCCTAATCCTTGTCATTATATTATGTTAGATAATACATCTTTTAGTAATCAACGTTCTCGAACTAGCATAGAAGATCGACCAGCAACTCCTACCAGTTCAATACAGCAAAACAAAAGCTTCCTATCATTGAAGCTTTCATCGAGGGCAATCCGCAACGAGACGGGTACCGCAATATAATAATATATAATATTTATTTCTTATATCTGGACACAAATTTCTGTGGAATGTCAGGGTGCACCATTTGAGAACAACTGGTCTAGGTAATACAAACTACAACGAGCCGCCTTTTCCTCGTCTTCGGGATTGGATCAAATTTGTTCTCTCTCCAAGTTATGAGGCGCCGAATAGAGAGAGAGTACTGATAACCAACGTAACAGTGGTCCAGGAGACTGGGTAATTTATAACCATGTCAGTTGGGCACCCCACATTAAAAATGACCTTGTGTCACATTTTGGGAGGTGAGTAAATACTATCTGTTCACTTTTGCCTACGTTCAAAGTGTAGCATCTGTTCTTCACTTTTCTAATGTGTTCCTCTCTCTGGGTAGTTCACGGAAACGTTTTATTTTACTCCCGGGGATGTCCGTTGTAGTGTAATGGGTATCGGATCGGACTGCGATATTGGAGAGCCGAGTTCGAAATCCAGTCAGATCCGTTACATTCACTTGCACTTGGGAGAGGTATGAATCCATCACTTCTCCCACACCCCACATATGGGCTAAATTACAGGACAGACTGGGTTCTATAGCCTTGGTTGGCTACCAGTCTACCGCAGAAAGAAATGGCAACTTAATGCGGAAAAGTGTTCTGCCTCGTCAGTCATGACTTTTAAGAGACATGATCGCCCAACAGTACATCACGTTTGGCACTTAACTGACTAACTCACGGGGATATCCAGCCCTATAGCAGCAGCATTGCCAATGTGTTATAGAGTGAGGGTTGATAGATATTGACGCCAGTGTGACAGTGGTCGAGAGCACTTTTGTCATTTCCCCCATATGTACGTGTATGGAAACCACACATTAAAAACGCCCTTATGTCATATCATACCAACGTGGACAGGTTGTCTAAATACAGATAGTCAGAAGTGTTTGCTGCGGTCCAGCTGTTAAGTGTGTCTATAACTTTTAAAAAGGTCTTTGGGGTATCTTTTGGGGTATCAAATTACAATCCAACACAGTCCATCTTCTTTTAAGCTCTTTAATAAATTACAGCGGCTGGTAATTTCAAAAAGGTAACTATCTGATGAAAGCTACATAAATTATTTTTTTATCTTTGCGAATCAACAAGGAATCAGGATTTAGACGCCTTAATGAGAACATGTTATTTTTAATAGTGGATGCGAGCAAATTCAGCGTCAGTCCGGGAACACGCACTTAAACAAGTGGGGACAGATAAAGAGTTAATTATTATTTTTATTTCTTTCTTTGCCCTCGACTGTTTCAATCGTCAGGAAGACCTGAGGACTAAAGAAACGCTTTGATTCTTTTTCCTCATAATACTTTCAGCGGGCTTTCAGATAACTTAGCGGCTCTCATCTCCTCTGCAAGGTCCTGACCGACCGCCGAATTACCACGGAATATGTCGGGGTCACCCTCTGTCCGTACACTAGGCCCTCATGTTTTGAATTGAGAGTTTCTCCTAGACCGGTTGCAACCCAAAGCTATAGGACTCAATCTGTTTTGCTATTTACCTATAGCTCTGGCAGATGGATTTATACCTTTCTCAACGATATTAGAACGTAAGTGAATGTAATGAACTCGACTGGAATTTGAACTCGGCTCTTCCATTCCTCAGTCCGAACCACTATACATTATCCATTACACCGTGACTTCAGTTAATATTACGTGTGGGCAAAAGTATTTTTTTATCCAGAATCATTGGCGTGCTGCTCACTCGCTCGATAATAATAATAATAATAAGAAGAAGAAGAATAATAAGAATAATAAGAATAATAATAATAATAAGAAGAAGAATAATAATAAGAATAATAAGAATAAGAATAATAATAAGAATAATAATAATAAGAAGAAGAAGAATAATAAGAATAATAATAATAAGAATAATAATAATAAGAAGAATAATAAGAAGAAGAAGGAGGAGGAGGAGGTTTTCAACTATCTGTAAATTAAAAAAATGTGTGCTTGGAACTTTTGCACGCAACTAATAGTAAACAGTTCATTCCAAAATAGTAAACAGTTCGAATGGTTTGGTTTGGTTTGGTTTGCGACATATCATCCTCAATGGGTTATTTAATGCCAACAAAATTTTTATTGCTGGTAATATTTTTTTTTAATAAGTATTGCTGGTAATAATTTTTTCCTTCAAAAATGTATTGCTGATAATAATTATTTTGTTTACAAAGTATTTCTGGTATTAAAACTTATATTTACACTTTCATAGTATCTTGCCCCCAGTTTGGGGGTTAACTATGTACCCATAGCTGGGACCCTAACAGGTGCTACCATCCCGAGTCAGGATCAGAGGCCTTGCTATTGGACGTAGTTTATCGTCTTACCCAGGACGCAGATATAGTTTATCGTCGTACCCAGGACGGTAAACAGTTCGATTGATTTGCACAATCTGTAAATTGAAGTAATACTCATTTCAGTTGAGTCATAAAATCGCTTTTTTAAAATCAACCATAGAATATAAACATCTCACCGCAGTTAACTGTGAATTGCATAATCATTTCAATGGCTGAGTAGTATATGACTACATACCGGTTTTGAATCCAGAATTATCCTTCTCCTAGACTGGTTACCAACCAAGGTTAGAAATCCCACTCTGTCCTATTATTTAACCCATGGCTGAGTGTGTGAAGAAGAGATAGATTCATATTTTTACCAAAGATTATTTGTGTGAAAGTGAATGTAACGAACACGACTGGGATTCAATCTCG
This sequence comes from Acanthosepion esculentum, assembly GCA_964036315.1. Lineage (NCBI taxonomy): Eukaryota > Metazoa > Mollusca > Cephalopoda > Sepiida > Sepiidae > Acanthosepion > Acanthosepion esculentum. The sequence goes on from OZ038485.1 coordinate 64,328,363, forward strand.
AATCGACGATTTCCCTTACCGAACGTTAACCATTACGTTATTCGCTAACCTTACCGAACCGAACCTCCTTCTGTATAATACGACTTGAGTGCTTATCAAAAGACTTGACCCCAAAACGGTTATTGGTCCAGATAAAATCCCAGTAGTTGTCTTTAAAAATACTAACCCAGAGTTATCCCCGATCGATGTGAAATTTAACCGCTGCTTGAAGAAGAAATGTGTATGACCTGTTTTCAAGAATGCTGGATAGGAAATTTGAGCGTATTTTGGCGGTGCAAAACACACACGGTTTTCGAAATTCTTGCAAAAATCAAATAATTTTCGGATCTTAATGAAACTTTTAGAACTTATTCACAAATAAATGATATTATTTTCTTAAATGTTTCTCTTTTTGGTAAAGTTTGCTAACATATTATTTTATATCAATTAACCTCCATTTATGTCATTCTATGAAATTTCGAGAAACCCTTTTTTTGTAGCGCTTAAACTAGACAAAACCAAATTACTTAGAATTAAATCATAGAATTAAAATCATCAAATTTATTTGAATAAACAGGACTCCCAGTTACACAAAACTTGCTTTGATACGTAAAATAAAAATTCAGTAAAACTAAAACATTATTTAATTAGAGAAGCTTTTAATTACTTTCATGTATAAAATATATTAGGTACACTATTCTCTAAAGAAAAAATATTTTCGATGAATAATGTATTTTTACAAGAATTGTTTTCATTTTTAAAAATTTTACTCATAATAACTTATAAATTTTTAACTTTTTAAAATTCTGTATTAATTTGTAGCGGTCAAGAGATATTGTTATTAAATTGAGACTGTACTGACTAATCATAAATGGTAAAGCTCACTACAATTTAACGGTCGCCAATATTTGAAAAATAATTTTAAATTTTTTTTATGTGTATATAAACGTGTCGATTTTTGTAAATGCACACACACACACACACACACACGCACACACACACATATATATATATATATATATATATATATATATATATATATATGCTGATGTTATCGGACTGGAGGGGTCAGTGTCAGTGAAATTGGATAGACGGAACTCTTGGTAGTCGTCAATAGTTGTGCTAGCGCGAAGTCACAAGTCATCGTGGCCGAGGGCTTGGACGTGTTGGTCTTGTTCAAATTGTTGATCAAGCTAGATAACAGGCTCTTTCCCAGAAACTGTAACTAAAGTCTGCTTAGCATAGTTACAGTATAAACCACAGGTGGACTCTGTGGGTGTTGAATAAACACAAATGTGCATGAGCAAGGGATTGGCTAGACGGGTATTCTCGAATACGAGTGGCCAGCTATACATTATTATTATTAATGTTCTCTCAATATATATATATATATATATATATATATATATATATATATATATATATATATATATATATATATATATATATATATATATATATATATATATGTGTGTGTGTGTGTGTGTATTGCGGGAAAGAACATTAATAATTAAAATAGTAGTAGTAGTATTAGAAGTAAATAAAATGTTTATTAATTCCCATGTTATAGATTCTGAAAGTCACTTATTAGGAGTGAAAAAGATATTTATTCATTTTTATAGCAAATATGAAAATAAATCTAGCATGCTTCTGTCTTTTGTTGAGTTGATTTCAGAATCTCTGATTAGAGATAAGCAAACATTTTATTTATCACATAATTCACATTGTTTAAAAAAAGAGTGTGCGTCTACTCAAATATATCGACCTTTTTTTATTAATTCTTGTGCAGACCAGACCAATATCTACTTTTTTTGACACTTGAGACAACTGGGCCTACGTCTGTCATTTTTTAAACTCGTTCAAACAAAACCTATTTTGTTTTATTTTTAGTTTTTCACTCTCGTGCAAACCAAACATGTGTCGCTCTTTTTTGACTTACTTGCAAATTGGACATAGAACTACGTCCCTATTGTTGAACAATTCGGTAGAATGTGACATTAAATAGCGTGCAAAAGGTTGATATACCAGAAACCAAACCAAATCAAATTACTTTTTAAAGTTTATTTCTTTAGAATATTTAAAACCGTTTACTTCAGATTTTTTTTTCTCCTTTTTTGAATGACGGCAGGATTTTGTGCGTCACTGCACTCCTTAAACCTCCAGCCATTTTAAGAATTATAAACCTTTATATATATAGTTGGAAAGGCGTGGTCAGTCAGTAGACTGGGTGGTTACCTCATCTGTTGTAGTTAAAGTTCACTGATCTAAACTGGAATAAAGAAAAGGACGTGTGCTTCCTTGTGGTCACTGGGCTTCTAATCTCGTCGATTCAGAAATCAGTGAAAATAATTAATAGATGGAACGTACTTCGATTTCAAATGATACAACATTTTCCTCGGTCAATTTTTTATTTAAAATATCCTTTTAATTATTTATTTATTTTAATCATTTAACCCCATGTAAAACAGTAAATCCACTATGAGGTTACTGAGTGTAAAAGAAAAAGAGAAACATTATTAAGGAGCGAGAACAATAGAAGAGTAATCAAGAAGACAGTCTATAACGACTGACATTGCATTTAATTTTTCAAACTTGACTGAAAAACATGGAGACGGAATACTGTTCCCCAAGAAAGAAAGAAAAGAAACTGCTGGCACAAAACATACTGTTACATCAAGTCAATTCAACTGTCAATTGATGAAACCTTGCCGCTAATCTAGTACTGTGCTTAAATTCATAAAGTCTATGTACCACAGCAGGAAGTTCATCTGAACAATTACCATGAAAGTATTTGTAGAAAAGGCAGAAGGAAGCTACATTACGGCGGCGGGAAAGTGGCTGAAGTCGAGATGCCAGATCAGGACCAATAATATTTCTGATTTGGGATTTTATCAAGAATCTCTAAATATATAGCAAGGACACCAGAACACATATAGCAGCAACATTCGAAGAATAAGCGAATATTATAGATATGTAAGATAGATTCTGGAGAAAATAATTGTCTGGATATAAAATACAATTTTTATTGTAATCCAATTATGTACTGTCATGGATCATATGAAATATAGGTGAACAATTTATACTAGAAAAAATCGAAATAAATACAATTGCCTGAATTCAAATTAGACATGTCCTTATAGATCATTCCATTTAAAATAAATCAACAATGTTTGGCGGCAATTTTTAATATCAACCTGAGATTTTTCTTGTTAAAAAGTTTGAATAATTTTAACACATTCAACATTATGGTTAAAAAATAGTGAATTTTATATCGTGTTTCTCTCGAGACTTAGCCAAACAAATTCACGGATTTCGACGAAAAAAAAAAGACCCCAGAACGACGTCAAAAACCGGCGAAAATTTTTCATCCTTTAATAGTCAGTGTTACTTTAAATTGTATTGTATATAAATGTTTGGTACAAAAAAGTAAATGTTAATAAGATAGTGAGGGTCAGAAAGCACTACCCGGGGGGACCCCAATCAGTCTTGATCTCCAACCGCGGTCGTGGAAGAGGGGAGGTTGGATAGCAATACTTCTTCTGCATTAATGTTTTTGTGGTGTTAAGGATTGTGGCTCGGAATTCGAAATCGAAGAGCAGAGTTCGAACTCCAGCCGAGTACG
>OZ038485.1:64336963-64396963 GCA_964036315.1 Acanthosepion esculentum
TTTCAAGTCTGATTAAATTTTCAATCAGCTAATATTCCTCAAATAAAGTTTCAGAAAAACATATTTTATTTTTGAAAGATTTTTAAATAAAGAGAATTACCTTGTCTTGACAGATTTTATTGTTTTTAATGATGATAAAAATTCTAATTCCAATCAGTTTTAATTCAGTTTTAAATACAGCAAAATTTTGCTTATTGTAAATATCAAAGTTAATATATTAGCTTGAAAGTGAAACTAAAATAAAAGCTTTACGAAAGATTTTTCATTTTTTAAAATTCATTTGAATCCTTATGTTTCCGTTTTCTGTGGAGGTAACCCCCTCTCTCTATCTCTCCATATATGTATATATAATGGTTTATATATATATATATATATATATATATATATATATATATATATGGAAACCATTATTAATCTGAAGAAGTTTCTTGTATCGTCGAAACGCTTTACTTTTTGTCGTTCGATTAATCAGTTTTGGTTTGATATCTTATACAAATACATACACACATATGTATACATAATATATATGTATAAACGCATACACATACACACCTAATACCTAATATATATATTCTATTCTATATATGTGCCTAAATGTGTATGTGCCTGTGTCCATAAAAACGTGTACATAAAAGTGCATATGCATGTTTCTGCATGCATTTGTGTCTATATATATATATAGAGAGAGAGAGACAGACAGACAGACAGACAGACAGAAATTAGTACGAAGTTAGTTTACTTTAAACCTTAACTTCACCCTATCAATATAAAAAGAAATTTGAATTTCAAATTATTTAACGGGAGTATGAAATTCTAGCCCCTAATCAATATTACCAAAATAAATGAAAGAAAGAAATAGAATGTGTGTGTGTGTGTGTGTGTGCGTGTGTGTGTGTGTGTGTGTTAGCTTTCGCCAATGTGCCAAAGCTCTACACGAAAACACGTCATTATATGCGCCGACGAGTAATGTTTTTTGATTGGACAGGTCGGCCGCTGGGCAATGTAAACAAAAAATAAAACGGAGACGATGATGGTGATGATGTTGACAGATGGTTGTGCTGTTCCTCAAATCCCGTACCCATTCCCTTGCCGTGCTGTCCCCCTTCTTCTCTCCACCCGAAATGAATACCACCCCCGGGTTTGAGATCTGCGATGGCAGCGATGACCGCTGGCCCTTCGTTCAATCTAGAGACCAGCTACCGATGACCCGAACAACGTTACCAGGACCTTTTATTTCTAAGTTGCTCCCTTCAAATTAGGTCAGGTCTTGTAAAAAGAGAATCTGTCTTCTGTTTTTGTTCATTCGTCTTCTTCACGAACTTTGACTCGACTCTGTCTGGCTCTATATGAATCCATTCTCAATAAGGAGATATCTAAAATATCTGTGTTAAATATAAATATCACTTTACCATTTGCTAGTTTCTCGCTTAATGCAACCTAATTTGACTTTATTTTTAAATCTCTCTATCCCCCCAAAAAAGCCCGATATGCGAACCGGTGATATCAAAATCAAACAAGTACTGAAGTTTAAATATCTGGGAAGGGTTTTTTTTTAACAATGAATGGAAAATGTGACACCGAAATCCGAAGTAGCATTGGAATAGCAAAAGATCCATTCAGAAAGGTTAGCAAAGTGCTAAAAGGAAAAACAAAACCAGTTCGTGTTAGCAACAAAGAAAAGCGCTGAACTGCTATGAATATCAACCGTCTTATATGGCAGTGAACTCTGGACAATCTACAGACGAAGGGAAGACTAGAGGTAACAGAAATGTTGCGCTACAGAAGTATGCTGAGAATACCAGGAACGGAGCGCGAAAGCAATGAAGAATTTTTTTTTTATTACTTTTGCTAAAGTTAAACTAATACAATGCCCAAGAGCCACTCAAGGTAGAGGGTTACTGCGTGGATTTGTATGAACGTAAAAAAGGCCAAGAACTGAAATTCTTTAGGCCATGCAGGAATCATAATGGCTAACTTGAAAAGAATTAATTAGTGAATAATATTTCAGGGTTCAGTCGGAGACGTTAGAAGTGTACTACGGAAGTAGACTTTAAAGGGAACCGGAAATCAGGGAACAAGGGATAAGTTTCTATTCCTATTCAAGAACCCGGGAGGAGTGTGAACCGGAAGATAGGCGCACCTATCCACTCCTATTGGGAAAGGAGAATAATAATTAGTGAATAATATTTCAGAGTTCAGGCAAAAACGTTAGAAGTATAGATTTGAACCAGGAAGGAGTGTGAACCAGACGAGAAGCGAACGTATTTACTCCTATTAGGAGGAGAAAAATAATTAGTGAATAAAATTTCGGAGTCTTAAGGAAAATCTGAAAGATATAGTTGAAATTTCTGGGTTACATAATGAAGAAAGGGTGCTTAGAGAATTTGACACTCACAGGGCATATCAGAGGCAAATGGAATATGGGTGGTAGTGGGTCACATACTTGATGAGCTTGGGTAAATGAATGGCGGAACAAGAGTCGGGGAGATGGCAAAGAGACAAAATTTACTAAGAATTACAAAAGATAGGAAGTTGTGGAGCACTATAATCCCCCACGTCCCGGGGAGGCACGATGTATAAGAAGAAGATTCGAAAGCAGGACATTACTATAAAAGCATTTCATAAACAGAAATGGTGGAAACTAAGAAGTACCAATCATTAACTTATATAGGAACTTTTTTTTATTTTCAGCATTCCCTAAAAAGATCTCTATGCGTGAGATTTCCCCAGTACTGCAATGATTGCAAAAAGGAATTACTTTAATTTTGAAAGAGACGTAGGGTAACGGCTGTCATGCGCTGCCTTACAACAGATGACAAACCTTGGTCTTTCGACATGAAAACAAGCATGAATAAAATAATGCTTTTTTATGGTTTGGGCACACTCAAAAATTTTTCAACTATTTGTAGTAGAAAAAATGGCCATTGATTCTTCGCTCTGAGCAATATCGGACAGGAAACGAATGCACTCTTCATGTCGATCTTTCGGCAAAACGAAGCTGCATAAAACGGAATGTAACCAAACAAAGCAAAGCCCCGGATGTGTGGTGTGGTGTGGTGTAACGGATAACGGAAAGAGAAATTGGCGGGCCGAGTTCGAATTCCAGTCGAGTTCGTTACATTCTCTTACGCGCAACTACCAACTATGGGTTTAAAATGTAGGACGTACTGGGTTCTATAGCCTTGGTTAGCAAGCAGTCTATCGCAGAAAGAAATGGCAACCTTCTGAGAGAAAATCTTCTGCCTAGTCAGTCATGAATCGAAAGAGACATGATCGTCCAAGCGTGTATCACGCATGGCACTTAACTGACTGAAACAAAGTACCAAAAAATAAAATAAAAAAAGTAGTAATGGTAATGGTGGTGGAGTTAAATGAGATGTTCAAAGTGGGATGCTAAATTAGATGCTAAATTTTAAAGATACATGAATCTATAGTGTTTATCCAATCTTTCATACAATAAACATTTTTACTGTAAACATGTTTCGGTTTTAAATTTTTTTTAATTCTTGTAATGAGGCTTACAGACATGTTTTTCACATTTAAGACTTATATAAATACTTCCATGGTAATTGTTCGGATGAGCTCTTCGCTATGGTACATAGACTTTATGGATTTAAGCGCAGTACTAGATTGGCGGCAAGGTCTCATCAATTTACAGTTGCGTTAGCTAGATGTAGCCGTAAATAATAATTTCTTTTGTTGCACTTCTCGCTTGTGAAAATTCCTTCCAAACAACTTTAATCTGCAAAAATTTAAATGTAATGTCAATCGTTATCTACTGTCCTCCTGATTACTCTTTTCTCTTTCTGCTCATTACTAATGTTTCTGTTCCTAATTCCTTCACACCTTGTAACCCCTTGTCTTTTAGTGGCTATACTGTCTCGCTTAAGGTGATACCGATTTTTTAAAAATATAGGAGTTTTAAAGGCTAATGTCTGGGAAGAAAAGGAAAATTAAGTTTTCTGATTTATTTTAAAAAGTAATGGCAGCAGTGATTTTTATACAAATGATAGTTCGCTAGCATTGCCATAGACTCGGAACAAGAAAACATGAAAAATCATGAAAACAAACTGTTGTAGCATACCTACGGACGATTATGGGTATGCTCCCATTCACATAAATACAGTAGTAAATTCTGTATGTTGGTATGCAGTCGGAGATTCGTCTCCAGCTGTGCTTGTCAAACTCTCTGCCTCCGGACAGAGAGGATCCCCAGATGAGGCTATGTCGAAGGACAGATTCTCGTCTTGGGAAACAGCTACCCGACCCCGTTTTCTACGGAATCTACAGGGAATTTTTTGGCCGAGCCCACGGATTCGGATACTCCACATTAAATTCGGCCTTGTGTCACAACTGACCGTGTGGGGCGGTTGGTAGATATCCTGAAGTTGGAGATTCATTGTGGAATTCACTTGACTCACTTGTAGCAGTTGACTACTTCTTCTACGCGCCTCTCGCGAATCTTATATGTGTTGTTCTTGTCCTAAGTATTATCGTTCATTACCAACCTTCGTTTGATTATTCTATTCGGTAATCTTCCCGGGGTTACAACACAAACGTACACTTCTGTTTAGTTTTCTGTTTCAGTCTGTGGCTGAAGTCCTTAAAGATTTTCGGATGCGTCGCAAATTTTGATTTGTACTTAAAAATCGATACAACATGCACAGAGCGAAATGATTTCCTCACAAAAACGAAGAATAGTAGATAACGAAGCTTTTCATTTCATGATAGAGTGATTTCAAGAAATGTTTAAAATGTCCAGTGGGTCACCGGCAACGCTGAGTAACTTGACAAATTCCCCGTATTTTGAAGTAGCAATACGTATTTTGTAAAATTACCAGATGTGGCAGAATCTTATAAGCCAGATGAATTGAATAAATGGGGTTAGGGAAAATACAGGGGTGGCTGTAAAAATAGGTATACACTATACAGTAAATATTAGATCAGTTTTACCAGTATTATAATAATGGTTCTAGGATTCATTTAATACTAGAATTCATTTCATTCATTAAGATCTTTTTTAATATTTTTATTTTCATTGTTTTTTATTATAATGCAATTATTATAATTTTTATTTTTTAATAAATACTAATAATAAATGTTTTGCAGGTAAAGACGAATGTATGAATGACGAGAGCAAACAATTTGATCAGTTGAGGGAGTGTTATGTTTGTCACTGATATGTGAAGCTTGATATGATTGTATTATCAATAAAATACGTTTTGTGCGCACGTTTTGTTTTTCATTAATGTATACCTACTTTTGCACATCCTATATGAAAAATATGAAGCATTAGTGTCGAAAAACAATGCTATGTCAACATATAGCAAATTATTTAGAGTTAAGGAAACATTCGGCATTCATTGACCGAGGATGAAGACTTGCTGTCAGTTGAAATGTTTAAAATAATTTTCTTAAAACAATTTTTCAAGAAAATAGGTTTCTCGAGTTTAGTCGCTGTTAATTCTCTTTACACTACTTATGGGGCTTCCTTCCTTGCATTTTGTTTTGGGGTATAATTGGTGATGATGTTTTCCTTCCTTGGTTTTTTTGGGGGTAGAGTGGAATGTCACAATCCCGATCACGAGACCCGTAATCCATTAGAGTCGTAAAGGCACCACGCGTACTGCAGCCGTGGCAATGGTGGTGTTTCCTGGGCGAAATTGCCTGTCGGAGGCCAACCATTCTCCGGGCTGGTTTGAATTCAAAGTTTCCTTCTCCTAGACCGGTTGCCACCTAAGGCTATAGGATCCAGTTATTCTCTCTTCGAGTTGCATGTGCTATCCATTTTAGTTTTTACAGCTGTTGAAAGTCCTCAAGTATAACAACCAATGTGAGGATGCTGGTTCGAATAGCCATGATTATAACCTGGAAAGTGTGACAGCGTAATCCGCATGAGAATGACTAAAGATACTTTTCAAAGGTAGGCAAACTATTAAGAAATATTTCGTTAGAAACAAAGAGTACTGAACTGTTATGTAATACCAGTTCTCTATGACAGTGAATTTTGGACAATTTACTTGCAGATAACGAGGTGACTTGAGTCAGCTAGCGTGTGGCTTTACAGAAAAATCCTGAGAATACCATGGGCTGAATATGAAACTAACTGAGAAGGTTTAAATAAAATGTTTTCCATTTTCTTGAAAACTTAAGGACGCGAATTCTTTGAATCAGCAAGAGAGAATTTACATTTTTGGAACACTTAATGAGGAAAGAAGGTTTGGAGAATTCGACACTCACAAGACACATTGAAGACAAGATGGACAGTGAGAAACAACAAGTGACCTAACAAGTTTATGTTATTGGATTGCAGAACAGTGATTTGGAGGGATGGCTAAAAGATCAACCTTACGAAGTGCTACAAAGGATAAGAGGTTGTAGAGATCCATGCTTGTTCACGGCCCGAAGGAACGTAAAATACAGCAGAAGAATGTCTCATTTATAAAATTCCGATATACCATATTTTCCGTATGCCCAGACGCATTTTCTTACTGAAAAATGCCCTAAAAATCATCCTGTGTTTTACCACTGAAAGGTCTTGCAGAGAGACGTTTGCCAACCATCACGAACCCCAGTCACGAGATACAAGCAATCACGAACCCCGGACATATAATATAAGCCTTGTACTCGCTTCGGCAGTACATATACGAAAAGTAGAACGATACAGAGAAGATGAGCATGGCCCTTGCGCAAGGATAGCACGCAAAATCGTGAAGCGTTCCATATTTTTTGACGTGGGGAGCACCTCGAGGTGGTGTAATGGTTAGCAAGCTTGTCTCACTAGAACAATTACGACTGAGAAGTGAGTTCGATCCTTATAAGGTGCCCCATACTTTCGGCCTTGTGCCACATAAGCTACGCTTAGAAAATAACCATTTGGTCACCTCGGCGTGGTGCAATGGTTAGAAAGCGCGTCTCGCTACAGCAGTTATGTCTGAGTAGTGAGTTCGATCCTCATTGGCTTCACCATACATTCGGCCTTGTGCCACATCTAAGCTATGCTTAGAAAATGGCCATATAGTAGAAGCTTTCAATTATCATTAATACGTGATAAATACCTTATAACCCGTTAGTATCATACCATATATATATTGATTTTTTTTCGGGCGTTTAAGATCTTGACGTACTGTGTGACTTGTGATGGCAAATACGAGTTGTTTCTAATTGTGAATAGGTGTAACATTCTGCTAGACTATTGAAAATCTAATTGATAATAAACATAAATATTTAAATAATAAGTCCAAAATGTGATAATTTGTTGTGACAGAAAGAAAAATGACACCGTAGATTCGGCGACTTGGTTTTGCTAGTAGGCTAAGCTATCAAATCCTCAAATATTGTTTTTCAAAAAAAAAAAAAAAAAAAAAAAAAAAAAAAAAAAACCCTTGCTAATTATAGGGTGCGTTTTATAACTTGTAGCTTCTTAACATACGGGAAATAAAGAATGCTGGATGTTTACTCTAAACAAACTATTATTTCATTAGCATCAGATAAATTTAACTGAGTGTGTGCGGAAAATGTAACAAACATTGGCGCTACTTAATAAGCATTGTATGTCACGGGGGCATAAGTATTTTATAGACCCTTAGGTGGGGCATGGCCAAAAAAAAAAGTTTGGGAACCACTCGTCCAAGCGAATCGTAGTATGACAGCAGAGCTTGAACCTTCCCAACTGTTATGGTAGGATCCACCTACTTTGCATAGGTGAGTACCGACGATATAAATATGGTTGGTACCGGAAGACATGGAGGCTAATCACGAGATCCAACTAGAGACTCTGCCCGACTGCGACTTAGTCAACACATTCTCCAGGAACGGTCTTCCCAGAATATCCAAAAGACTATATGTAAATATTGTGTACACTTTCTTGTTATAATACATTCTTGTTCTAAGTACATTTTGCGTTGCATTATTATTCCATGCATTAGTCGAGATTCAACAATGAGTCAAGACTCAACACCAACAATAACCCATATTTTACCTTATGACAAATAGCAGCCTTATAAAGTGATGCGAGAAATTTATTTCCGATTCATGCACTTTAACAATTATCTAACTTGGTAGTTGCAGAAAAAAAAGGATAAAATTGTTCGCCGAACTAATAATTTAAACCATTGAAAAGTACACAGATAAAAAGAATTTTACCCGTAAAATAATTCTCTCAATTTCAATAATAAGCCGATGTTTTAGAAGATTATGCAGCATCAGACCCTTTTATGCAGTCGCTCTAAAATGTAAAGCCGACCTATAGCATTACAGCTAACACTGTCAATCGATGTGCCTCCAGAAACATGCCAATACTTAGATGATATGGACTAAGCATTGACCTTTAAAAGATACATTTTTTCTGACTATGTGTATTCAAATGTTTTGATAAAACGGATGGCAACTACTCTTCGGCGTTAGAATAACAGACAGCCATTAAAACATACGCCCGTTGAAATGGTGGGGGAAATAAACAGAACAGACGGAGAGACAAGCGCACAGCAGGGCGAAGAGAATAAAATAGAGCTTCTCCTTACTTGTTCTTCTTGTGTGATGTTCCAATGAAACCTTTGCGGGGACAGCTCTAAACCCTGGCAACGATCTAAATATATTCAGTTGAAACAAAAGTTTGTAGAGGTTTTCAATAGCTGGTCTTTCAACACGAGGTTTCGTTTCACACGTCACTGAAATTTATGGCACGTACGCATATTCTGGAAGGTGACATTTAAACACGTCTTTTGATTCGATTTGCGTATGAATTGTGAATATTAATTTTTTTTGCGTTAAAAAGGAAAATGAAATGCATTTTCGTCAATTGATGCTGTTTTATTCACAGAAAGGAAAAAAAAATCTATGTCCAAACAGCCAAAAAAAAAAAAATAATAAAAAGATGTGTGCCGTTTATGGAGATGGCATCGTAACTGATAGTACTGTTCGTAAGTAGTTCACTAAGTTCAGAAATGTAAATGTTGATCTGGAAGGCATAGAAAATTCTCAGAATGCTAGCTGTTGTGTATGATGGCCAAAACACCTGATTAAAAATATTCCAGGTCACACGGCACGGGATATCGCGGAGATACTCCATGTATCTCATATGAGCATTGTAAGGCATTTTAAAACTCTTCGATACGTAAATCGCAACAATATTTGGGCGCCTCACGATTTGACGAAAAAAATAACATGGCATTTTCTGCTTAAGCGCAACAAAAAAAAATAGTGTTATTAAAAAACGATGAAAACTGTATTGTTTACAACAATGTGAAGCGGGAAAATTTCTTGCAGAAAACGAAATGAGCCACCGTTAACCATTCCCAAATACGGTTTGCACCCGAAGGTGTTGCTCTGTATATCGTGGACTGTAAGAGTATTGTGTATTATGAGCTCCTTCTACAAAATCAGGCGTTGAATTTAGGAAGGTAACGTTCCCAACTGAGCCGATTAAAGGCCACAATCAATGAACCGGAATTGGTCAGCCGGAAAAGTGTCGTCTCCTATTGGGACAACCACGTCTATTTGCAGACCCGGCAGAAATTGTTACAACTTGGCTAGGATATCCTACTACACCTGTCGCCGCGACTTGTGGTTTCTGCGGCTGAGCAAAGGACTGACAATCAAATCACTGACTTTGCATAAGGATCTTTTGCTCAGTATTACATTTCCAAGTTGAAAGACTGCACAAAAATCTGTTATTCGAACTGAATCACAAGTCAATTCACGTTATGATTTCGTTTGTCGTTTTATTGAAAATGCAAATCTCAAATTATGGATACACAGTACGAAACGAGGATATAATTAAAGATACCAAATTAAAGAAAACAAAATCTTAGAAGAATTTAATTCGTTTTATCGTTGAGATCAGTTTATATAATATTTGACTCTTATTTACGTCTGACTTTCGAAAGGAATATTTCTTGCTTTTCATCTTTCAGTGTTACTGCCTGCTTTTTATATCTTCCCTAAATCATTTTCGATTCCTTAAATTAAATAGCATCTCGGAAATATCGATAGAACTCAATATAGAGAATAACAGGCGATTTAACATGTGACACAGAAATCCGAAGACGCATAGGAATAGGAAAAGGTGCTTCCTAGAAAATAAGCAAGGTATTAAGAAATAGGAAAATTTGAGAAGAAAGAAAGAAACGAGTGCTAGACTGACGGTTGATATCTTTTGCTCTTTGTCACAAGACTCGAATAAAAATTAGGGTTTTTTTCTTATAAATTTTTGTTTGAATTTTTTAGATGAGGAATTATCATTAATTACATACGGACTATTGTTCTCATCTTTGTTGTTATTATAACGTTTCGACCGTTGCGGCTACCGGATTTTGTCAGGTGTATATCGATTTTTCTTATGAGAGTTTGCGATAAATTTCAGTGGTATTTGCCAATGAACGCAAATTTTATCATATAACCAAATAAATGCAGATTTAAAAATATGTTGAGTATAAATGGTGTGCCGATCAATCACGACCCCTGAGCAGAAATCGAAATTGTGCGTCCGATTATTGAGTCGCAGAAATTACCACGACGTTGTTTGTAAAGAATTAGAACCTTTGTTTAATAAGCTTTGTCGACAAGAGAAATCGCTTGAAATTTGATTCAACTGAAAACATCATCTCCGACAGTTGTACACAGCCTCTTAAACAAAACAGACGTTTACAACGTTTGCTTACGGCGGTTTTCAAACATCAGACTGACCTTCAGATATGAGCTATGTTAAAGTTCACACCTTGAATAAAAAGCGTAGCAATATGGAGGGCGTGTGTTTGAGGTTTGTTTTCTAAACAGCTTCTCTTGGGCTCGAAATCGGGACAGCTGAGTAAACAAGTAACGTTCCTACTAGACGAGCCTATGCATTCTGTTCCATATGGTGAGAGTAATTTAAGTGTTGGGTTCTATCCGCCACATTCCCTGATTCCATGTGGAATTCTTTTAGTGATACGAATAAAACAATAAACTTTCAAGACCTCTTTGTAGCGTGAAAAACCTCAGAAAAGAAAACATTGACGAAAAATCAGCAATAATATCAATAAAATAATGAACAAAGTAATGAACCAGGCGACAAGTGAGACAATTAACATGTATACAAGCCACTTTAAAACCAAGTACGAAGGTTTACGAACCGAACGCATTCAATCAGACTACAGTTTTTGATAGCATACAAGAATAACCTTTTTCTCCTCAAAGATGGCTGAAATGTTTTCCCGTGTTTTCTAAGAAACGTTTAGGGATTTTATAAACTTACTCATTTACTCGTACCGTCAAAAATGGCGGCAATTGTTAGAATGTTTTAATAGTGAGATGCAATTAAAGAAAAGGCTCGAAACAATGTATTGTGATTCAATAAAGTGGAGATAAAGAATTAATAATTAAAATAGAAAACAATGAACCGTTTAATTAATCCGTTCCCTTTATATTTTTAGACTTTCAATGATATCTGATTCATTGATTACTCTTGGTATTATATAAAGCGCTTTTTACTCAGTATCATTTCAGTTAGAAGCACTCTGACGAGTCTTCTGTTCACATATCCCATGGAAGTTAAAAAAAAAAACACCAGACTAAACTGATAGATAATCATCTATTACTTCTTGCATTGAATGTGGATAGCATTTGAGCCAGTGTCGCTTATCTGTTACTACAGATAATTCTAGAAATGCCTCTGATCGCAATCATTAAAGACTTGTGGTTGGCCATTGCACTATTCACAGTGGGCAGTAATGCTTTTTATCTGTATACGTGTAACGCCATAAAATTGGAGGATATCAGATGTCTCCAAAATTACAGAATGGGAATATCTCATTCGGTTGATACCAACTATTATACCTTGTTCGAACTATAATAATTCATGTTGCATTACCATGAACAGACTAGTCAGTGTTCCTACTTTGTGTTTTACTATCTACTAGTGTACCCGTGCTGTCAATAATGATGGCAATTGTTAGAAAGTTTTAATAGAGAGATGCAATGAAACAAAAACCCTGCAACAATGTAGTGAGATTAATAAAGCGGATATAAAGAATTCACAACTAAAATAGAGGCCAATGAATCGTTTAATTAATCCGTTCGCTTTATATTTTGTAGACGTTCAATAGTATCTATGATTCATTGATTACTCCTGGTATTATATAAATCGCTATTAGCTCAATATCTCTTCATGTTATTTTTTTTTAATTTCTGGGCCTGATTACGTCTGCGTGTCTAGCTCTACTCGCGTGTATCTGTGTGTATGCATTTGTGTGAGCCTGTGTGTGTGTGAGTAAGTGGACGTCTGTTTAAATGATTGCCTGTCAGCATACGTGTGCGTGTATGTATATAAGCGTTTCTGTGTTGTGCGTGCATGTATTTTTGTAATTAAACGTATGCATGTTTATATGCGTGAGTGTGTGTATGTGTGTTTGTAGGGATGCACTTAAATTTTTTTTAATAATATATCTCTTCAGATCTTACCCATAGCATGATTTCCCGTTTATTTCTGTCCGTTACTGAATTCGGAATGGTCTTTCTTCTAGATTGACTGTCACTCAAGTCTAGAGAGTCCAGTTTACCCTGGGTAGCGTGGTTTCCTCTGCGTTGTTGAATTCGGAATGGTCTTTCTTCAAGATTGCCACTCAAGGCTAGAGATCCCAGTCTACCCTGCTATTTAAGCCATAGCTAGGGCGGGGAGAAGAGATGGATTTATGTCTTACCCACGAAAACGAATGCCAAAGTGAACGATACAGACTAGGCCGGAATTGAAATATATTTATTATCAAGTACTTTTTTGTTTATCGGTATAGGGAATCAAGATTTTTGTTTGTTACATACTGGATATTTTTTAAGCTCTGAGAGTGACGTCTGCAGAGAATAATCCACAATTCTAGAAACCAATACTATACAACAGAAACAATCTATATTAAAGAAAATATCTTTTCACCATAGGAAACCCAATCTTGAAGACTATAAAACATTTAATATGCTTAAATATTATTATTATTATTTTTATTTCCTTTGATATCTGGCGTTTACACATTTCTTTCCGGGTCCCGCCCAGGGACCTAAGGTTAGAAATAGCATCATGACACTTTCCACTGACAAAAAAAAATATTACATAGATAAAGACCTTCGTAAAGTGTGGGCTGTACTTGTCAGAACAATTTTTTGTATCTCTTTGAGACATGGATTCCCAGAAATCCCTTCAATTAGTCTACTGGAATCTTTTCCAACCAATCCTAGGGCTCCAACTACAACAGGGATTGTTGATGTTCCCATGTGCCACATTTTTGAGATTTCTATTTCAAGGTCCTTGTATTTTGACAGCTTTTTGAATATCTTCAAAGATACATTGCAGTCTGCAGGGATTGCCTTATCAATAAAGAGGCATTTTTTTGTTTGTGGTCTTTAATAACAATGTCTGGGCGGTTGGCTTTGATTGTTCTGTCAGTGTGTATTGTATAGTCCCATAGAATTGTAACAGGTCCTATCTCCGTAACCGGGTCTGGGTGGTGTTAATACCAGTTTCTTTCAGTTTCCTTCCCGTAGAAGTTGCAAATTTTCCAGTGCAGATATTGGCCCACTCTGCCATGCCGGGTTTTATACTCAGTGGGAGCCAATATCGTGCAACCTGATACAAGATGATCAATTATTTCTGTATATTTATCACAGAATCTGCATTTTGGGCTAACACAATATTTTTGTATATGGACTTGAAAATTCCTAGTTAACAAGCATTGGTTCCGTGCAGCATGGATAAATCCTTCGGTTTCAGCTTTCAACCCTGCACTACGTAGCCACCGATGGGTAAGGGTTTTGTCCACTTCAGCTTGTTTGGTACGGGCAGAGTATTGGCCATGAAGCGGTTTATCTTGCCGTTGTTTCTGTATTTGGTCGGTTGCATTTGTCTTTGTTTTTTTTTTTTTAAGTATTTTGCAGCTTCAGTCGTTGTACTGTGCTTTACTTGTATTTCTGCGCCCATTTGAAACTCCATTTTGAATTTGTTGGCTTCCTTTATTACGCAGTAAAGACGCTTACTACTTTCATGTTTTTGACACATACCATCATCTAGTCTTCTGTACTTTCCAAGTATCTTTAGACGCCAATTGTTGTAGTTTTGTAGGACAGTTCCAGTTGAACTAATCCTCTGCCTCCTTCGGATCTGGGTGCATACAGACGATCAACATCAGCTTTGGGATGATTCATGCGTTAGCAAGTGAGAAGCGTTCTCGTTTTGGCGTCCATTCGCTTAATTTCAGCTATGGTTCAGTTAAGAACATTAAAGCTGTATTGCACCACAGGGACAGCCAAGGTGTTTATGGCTGATATTCTGTTTTTTGAGTTTAGCTCGGTATTTAGTACCAGACGTACACGCCTGTAGTACTCCTTTCTTACCTTCTCCTTCATTTGGGGGTGTTGTATGCCATCGCCTTCGCTAATTCCTAGGTACCTATAGGCTTCATCATGCTCTAGTTCCCTAATCTTTGTAACAAAATCTAAATCTATAAAGGGTATTTCTGTAATTCTACCTTTCTTGAATGTTACTTTTACACATTTATCTAATCCGAAGTCCATACCTATGTCGTCACTAAAGTATTTTACAATATTGAGGAGGCCCTTCAAGTTTGAGATCATCCATGTAGAGTAGGTGATTGAAAATTTTCTTATTTATTTTGTAACCATAGCTACTGTTGTTCAGTTCATTCGTAAGGGGGATTAAGGACAAACAAAACAGAAAGGGTGACAGAGAGTCTCTTTGAAAGATTCCACGTCGGATATTTAGACGGTTGGATATGGCAGTGCCTCTGGTGTGACTAAGGTATAGTTTGGTGTTCCACATTCCCATGCTGTGCTTAAGGAAATTTAATACTACAGGAGAGACTTTGTATATTTTCAAAGTCTTAAGTATCCAAGAATGTAGAACACTATCAAAGGCTTTACGATAATCAATCCACGCTGCGCTAAGATTTCAACGTCGTCTCCTACAATTTTCCAGGATCATTTTATTTATCAGTAGTTGATCTTTGCAGCCATATGAACCTCTTCTGCATCCCTTCTGTTCCAGCGGAAGAATGCTGTTTGTTTCTAAAAAGGAATAAGTACGGTTCGTCAGGACAGACGTGATCAACTTATACGTTGTGGAGAGACATGTTATCGGTCTATAATTTTTCGGATCATCTGTTTCATTTGTTTTCGGCATGAGGTATGTAATACCTTCAATAATCCATTCCGGGATTTTATTGGGATTATTTACAAGCGTTGATAATGTTTTTGCAAGGATTTTATGGATATTATTATTATTATTATTATGTAAAATATTTAATGCTTGCTTTTTTTTAGTGCGGGCTAGCTTCATTGTGCTAGGGATTATGGTTATAACTTTTTATAAAATAGTTGATTTCCTGTATCATAATTTGATAAAATTTTGTTAAAAAATAATGAAGAAGGGTTTAATTCAGATTATTTTTTTTTTATTTAAAAGTCATCTCCAACACGAAATCTCTAAAATCGTATTTAAGTATATTACTACTATGACTTTCTGGTACCTTTTGGAACTTTCTGGGATTTTCTATAACTTCTTGGAGCCTTCTAGAATGTTATGGAACCTTTATATGATATGCTGTAACAATAAACAGCTAAATGCGTTAAAAATACGTAAGTACTATCGAATGATGTCATTAGCAAATTGAAAAATAAAGCTTCTGAAATATTTTGATTTTTTTTACCCTTATTGCGTATATGATAAAACCGAATTTTCGATTTTGGGGGTGACCTTTTACAAGAACTAAAAAAATTAATCCATTTTTCATTACTTTTGAAAAAATGTTCATCGATTTATGACACAGGAACATAGGGTTACAAAAATCCTTACCCTAATATAAATAGACATTCATATACAATTTCTTCACGCCTTAAATGATCATCAATTGCATTACACCTGATCAGCGTATGAGATCTTGTTTCTAGCATGTCACGATGGTTAATGGGGAAGAGTAAGTGAACACTTTAAACAAAGTACATTCCCATAGCTAACAGTAACAATTGTAAAAGTTTTTCATCTTTGACAGGGCAATTGCTTTTGTTTCTCTTTCTTATAGAATCGATAATATTACTTGAATCAATTGATCATACACTGGGTCGATGAAAAGAACTAAAGTTTTGCTCCTTACAATCGTCATTCTTTGACTACTTTGTGTCCTTGTTGATATTTTGTCTACTGTACAACTATCAGTGTATTATTCTTTTAAGCTTTTCACCTCAAACAAGGCGGGAGTGCCACTAGCAAGCAAGGGGTTACAGAGAGTGGGAGCAAGGGTAAAGAGGCGTGAAACAGGAAACGATGAGGGGAAGGACGGGTAATTAGATCAAGGCATCAGATTATGTCGATTGACATTACATTTGAATATTTATAGACTATAACTGTCAGGGAAGCAAATAAGAGGAAGGGAGTTCCACAGACGGGAAGTGCAAGACATGAAGCTATTAGAGTAGAAGAGCGGGCTACATTTAACCGTTTCGACAGTGTAAAAGTTTCCATTTGAGATGCCATTTGAGATGCCAACCTGGTAACACGCTTAAATTCATGCAGTTTGGGAACCAGTGAAAATAGGTCGTCGGAGCAGTTACCTAAAAATACTTATAGAAAAGAAAGAGAGAAGCGACGGCGCGTCTGTGAGAAAGTGACTGTAGACAAGATACCAGATCAGGTCTAATCACATTGCATATCCGTCTCTGGATTTTGTCGAGGGCCTTAAGACGAACAGCGGGCACTCCAAACCATATATGACAGCAATATTCCATGGACACGGGCGAGAAAGACTTTCTGACGCAACACAGAGGACCAACTTTCCTTGTGGTAGATGAAGTTATTGATTCACTGTATTTGTTCCATCTCAGGTCAGCGGACAATGTGAGACCGAGCAGTCGGAGAGGTGCTTTCATGGAGTTGGGCATCAGACATTCTAAGTGGAGGCAGGGAGGGTTCTCTGTGGTGGGTAAAAGAGAACAGTTTTGTTTTGGAGGCAGTAAACTTAACCAGCCATTTCTTGCCCCAGTTAACAACAGATTGTTTATTATAACTTGGCATTTAAAAACATATTACGCATCTGTAGTGTTTCATCAAGCATATATACGTACGTATTCGCGTAGAGGCATATTTGTTGTTTATTTACGTCGTACTCCAGTTTTGCCCTTTTGAGTGATCTAATGGATATCTTTTTTTTTTATAGTGACGTTTTATGTCTGTTAACATTTGGTTTAAGCTCTTCTGACTCAACTGTAACGAAGAGGACGAACGCGTCAGCAATTTTATGGCCCGGCGAAATGTAGCTCTTTGGAAGCAAAAGATATGATTTTAAAAAAAATAGCAAAATGGCTGATCAAAAGTGAAATTGGAGAAAAATGGTTTACCAAGCCTCTCGAAAGTTTCACTGTGAAGTCGTCGTTATTATATAATAATTTATCGATCGTTAAGAATAAGTGTCCCTAAATGTTCCTGTGCAATTCTTCAAAATACTTTCGTACAAATCTGTTATATGCAAAGATAAGTCATCTTGCCGTGAAGGAATGGCAAACAAGCTCGTCTATTATTGTTTCATAAAGCTTCATGGACGTTTTCTAAGTTCATCTTTAGGAGAAAATTACAAAGACAAGGGAATGCAGATTTTATCGCAGTTACAATAGCATGTTTGTGTTTGTAATTTCCCACTGAAGATGATGTCAGAAAAGGTCGAAAGTACTTCGGCTAAAAGAAATTAATCTCAACATCAATGAACTGATTAGGCAATTGGGAAGGATAAGTATAAAAATAAGTAGACACCAGATGTCTATATTATTGAATGAAATATGTTTGAACGAAGATATACTGCTTAAATACCACACACACAGACTCGCACGCAAACACACACACAGATATATATATATATATATATATATATATATATATATATATATATATATATATATATAATTTCGCTTCTTTTCTCGACTAAAAGTTTCATATTGATGCACTGTTTATCTATTGGCGGTTGCACAATCATCAGACGTTTGAAAAGGAAACTCAATTCTTTCTCTACAAATATATATATATTTGTGTATGTGTGCGTCTGTCTGTCTGTCTGTCTGTCTCTCTCTCTCTCTACATATATATATATATATATATATATATATATATATATATATATATATATATATATATATATAAACAGGTCGGCAGCGATAAACCCCGGTAATTGAGGTTCAAAACTTCTATCCGCGGTTTAGATCAAAAGTGAGCTGCAATGTCAGGACTGCCAGATTAGGCCACCAAAACAAAGCTTGTCAAGCCCATGGAGTTATCCGCGAAAATGGGTAACACAGTGGCTAAGCATGCAAAATGCATATTCAATACTAAGAATTGAATATTGGCAATTTTGAAAAACATTTATTAAAACTATCCTTTAATTTTACATAAAAACATATACCAATGTGAATAAATCTGAAAGACGGCGGCCTAAAATGATTCCAATTATAAAGCGCCATATTAATAGATCCATCATCGATGACAGCAAAAGATGGCCGAAGTCTCGTACGCACGAGATTTTAACATTTTAACAAGAAAAAATTTAAATTATTTTTTTTAGTTTTATTAAGATTTTGAATAAAAACTTTACAATACATTGTATCGTAATGTATTAATAAAAATATATAACAATAGAATGTAGTAACATCTACGTACAAGCACAGGAAAGGTGTTATTTGGCTGCAATTCTTATAGCAGAATTTAAAAAGGCTCTTCTCTGCAGATTATATAAATTATTTGGAAAAGTACATTATTGGTATTAAAGCAAATCCCGTTGAGTAAATATGTGATTTTTTTAAGTTAGGATAAAGTTTGTAAGCTGCATATTTTGCACTTAAAATGTCCGCGAAGTGCTAATCCAAAACACTACACAATCGTGAGTGTGAAATGCCAAAAGCTAAACAATAATAATTGCCCGGGAAAATACGGATATACTGAAGGTATTAAAACTCAATTTAATGAATTTATTAAAATAAAAGATTATATATATAAAAAAAAGTCTTTAAAAAGTGTCACAACCGAGTTTAAATTTGTTTCAAATTGGGATCCACTGATGATTATGATTCTAATATCAACATGACAAAAAATTGGAGGGTCTATCGCGCATGCGCGACTTAAGCGACATCGTGGTTTATTGGTGCGCGGCTTAATGGCACTGACCTGTATATATATATATATATATATATATATATATATATATATATATATATATATATATATATATATATATATATATATATAAATATATAAAATTTCTTCAAACGTTATTTTTAGTAAATACTCTTATTTGAGTAGATTCTCCTCTTTACCGTTCGGTTACGTAAGGCTTCGCAATAAAATAAGGTGAAAGCACATTCAATCGTTCAGTTTTTTTCTCAAACCGCATATCTGCTCAGTTTTGTATCCGTCCGAAACGTAAAAAATGATTTATAAAGAATTAATGGTATTTAATTCTTAATCCGATATATTTTAAAAATATAATGTTTGAAGCAATAAAAATATATAGGATTAAAATATAAAATCCATTAATTCTTTAGATATGTAATATATATATATATATATATATATATATATATATATATATATATATATATATATCTTGTTAAAAAGACGCATCTAACCTTTTGCATATGGTTTGCCTAGTAATTTCGTAACTTGTTAAATTATAACGAATGATAGAGAAATGAAAATGACCTTAAATAAAAATTGACGTCAAATCGTTTCATATAGTCACACATATATAACTTGCATCTTGGGCACCTCGACGCGGTGTAATGGTTAGAAAGTTAGTCTTGCTAGATCAATTACGACTGAGTAGTGAGTTCGATCCTCACTGGGCGTCCCATACTTTCGTCCTTGTGCCACATCTAGGCCGGGCTTAGAAAATCGCTATATAACTAGCATCTGTCACTCATACAAAAACCCATTTACATTTCATCAAGAATGTTTCGCTCGCTGAACGCACCTGTCCATCAAAACTTTAGTAACAACCTCCGACACCCGGGCTTAAAATTTCATTTTTATATTAATGCTTATTTATTTTGCCATTTTTAGATTTCAAAATATATCTTTAAATAACTAGCTGCTTCTGCCATGCCCAATGCTTACAAAAAGATGTTTATATTCTCATGTCACAAAATGTAAGACATTGCAGCATTGTTGACGAACACGCAGATGCTTGCGATGGTTACGTGAATGTTCTGCAATCTCTTTTTTTCTGCTTAAGTTTATCTAGCTAGGCTGTTTTGTTTTGTGCTGTTTCTTGTACAAAACTCTGCAGGACAGATGTACTAAGAAGAGAACTTACGGTAAATATTTGGTAAAACTGTCAGGGGACAAACAATAAATGATGTTGGAGTGAATTTTCTTTTGGCTGTTTTTTTTTTTCGTTTCTTTTTTTCACCTATTTTTCATCTTGTTATTTCATCCCTTTTTCATTTGTTTCTTCGTTCATTCGTTTATTATTTTTACATTTCATCTTTTTTGATAACTTGCTTGTTTTTTATTTTTCTTTCTTTCTTCTTTTTTCTTGATTCATTTTTCTTGTTCCTTTTTTTCTCTATTTATTCTTTCTTCATATTTCTTTTTTACTGTTTCTTCTTCCTATTTCTTTTTCTCTTTTCTCTTTTTCTTTTACTTCTTCACATTCTCTACTTTTTCTCTCTTTCTTCTCTTTTCCAATTTCTTCTTTTTTACTGTTTCTTTTTCTTCTCTACTTTTCTTTTTCTTCTCTTTCCCTACTCATTCACCACCTTCTTCTTTTCCACTTGTCTCTCATTCTTTTTCTCTTTTTCTAGTTCTTTTTTATTGTTTCTTCTTCTCCTCTACTTCTTTTTTTCTCTTTTTGTTTCTATTTTCCTGTTTCTTTTTCTACTTCTTTTCTTTCTTCTTTTTACCTACCCTTATGCTATCTTCTTTTTCTTCTTCTCTACTTTTACTCTTTTTCTTATTTTCTTGTTGTTTCTTCTTCTTTAATTCTTTTTCTCTCTTTATTTTTCTCGTTTCTTCTTCTTCTTCTTCTTCTTCTTCTTCTTCTTCTTCTTCTTCTTCTTCTTCTTCTTCTTCTTCTTTAATTCCCCTTCTCCTTTCATTTCTATAATCTACCACTTCCACTTTTTCCTTTTTGTTCTTTTCTATTTCACTTTATTTTTTTTTTAAATCTTCATCTTTCCTTATCTTTTTCTCTTTTCTTATTTCCTTCTAATTCTTTATCTTCATCTTTCCTTACTTTTTTTTCCTTTTAATTCTCTCTTTCATTGATTTTTGTAATAAATTAATCCTAATAATCCATATTCAATTTCACTTATACTGTATTTCTATCTTCTTTTAATTCTTCTAATTTCTTGTCATTATCCTCTCCTTACCTGTTTCTTGCACCCGCTTTTATCATCATCATAATCATCGTCATCATCATTATTAATCCCTCTGCCAATCTCTACCCCGTCCCATAGCCACGATTACTTATCCTCTGATCTGGACGAAAAAAGACTGACCGCCTTCTGCTTTCTTTTTTAATTTTAGTTTCTCATTTCTTTCTGATCGTTCTCTGCTCCTTTTGAGGTCGAACCGAAGTTTATTCTATGTTCGCCTTTGATCTACATCAAATGAATGACTTCTTACTTGACAAGCGGAGGCGGCACTTCCTCTTCAACCACCCCACTAAGTCCTCATGCCCCGCCCACCCGCGTTTAGCTTGACACAAATAATCTTTTCATCCTCACCATTTTCTTTTCAGATAAACTTATATATATATATATATATATATATATATATATATATATATATATATATCACTGTCTGTTTCTTTTTATTCGTCCTTGTTTTTTCTTATACTCTCTTTTCTTTCGTATTTTCTTTCTTTTCCCCCACTTCTGTTGCTTTTATTACGTTTTTACTTTCTCTTTCATTTTCTTTTCCTCTTTTCTGGCTCTCTCTAATATCTGTTTAGAATTCTATTACTTTTGAAATGCAAAATTTATTTGTACTTGTTACGAACGCGTATTAGCAAAAACTCAGAATATGAAGGTGGAGTAATGGATGGCGTTTCGGATTAAGGAATCGGAGGGCCGAGTTCGAATTCCAGTCGAATCCATTACATTCACTTACGTGCTAATAACCTCGGGAAAGGTATGAATCCTCTTCTTCTCCCTCCAGCTATGGGTAAATAGCAGAACAGATCGGCTTCTATAAACTTGGATGGCAACTGGTCTACCGCAGAAAGAAATGGCAACCTACTGCGAGAAAAAAATCTGCCTCGTCAGTCATATATCGAAAGATACATGATCGCCTAAGCGTGTGTCACGCATGGCACATAACTAACTGAGTAGAAATGCCACGGTTTTGCTATTTGATTTTTCTGATGGCTTATTAAGCTACTGGTCGTTTTCTAAGCGTAGCTTTGATGTGGCACCAGGCCGAAAGTATGGGACACCCTGTGAATATGGAATTCACTATTCAGTCGTAATTGACTTAGCTAGACAAGCTTGTTAACCATTACATCACGTCGAAGTGCCCAATATAGTTCTTAAGCTACGAATTGAATAATTTCCTTGCGAGTTCCACGACGATAAAATACCCGTGAAAATGTCTCACGAAATATTTAAGCCACACAATTTTAATAAAATATTACAATAACAATCATAAGTATGAATGAACGCCATTATTTAAGTATCTATCAGGAAGATGACATCTTGACGTTATCGGCCTGAGGTGGGGAGGTGATCCCAGCGTGCAGCACATTGGGAAAATGTTTGAAAACCGTACCAAGTGTTGACCTTGTGAATGAAATTGGATAGACGGAACTATTTGGAAGCCGTTGATGGTTGTGCTAGCAAGAAGTCACAAGTCATTGTGACCGAGAGTTTGAACGTACTGGCCTTGTTCAGACTGTTGATCACGTCAGATAATGCGCTCTTTCCCGGAAACTGTAACTAAGGTCCGCTCAGAATAGTTGCAGTATAAACCACAAGTGGCCTCTGTGGGTGTTGAACAAACACAAAATATGCCTGATCAGACGTCTGCAACTTGGATTGGCTAGCTGTCCTAATACTCGGATACGAGCGGCCAGCCACTACTATTTGAAGAAGAGGTTACAAATGAAAAGATAATGAATTGGCAAGTTTTATTTCCATTTCACTAAAGCAGACGTTAAACATATGAGAGCATAATCGCTTCCCAACTTTTTTTTCACAGAAATCAAACAGCGTTTCTGATATGTCTTTTCCATCTTTCCTCGCGATTAAAACGGAATGGTCCATTATTTATGAGGTATTAGCAGAGAGTAACGTACGCGCCAACTAACAAATCAACTGAGAAACAGAATTATAATATAATTATAAAATCTATTTAAGATAAATCTTTGCATTCAAACTCATACATTATTTAGTCCTGGGTATGACGATAAACTACATCCGCGGCGTCCTGGGTAAGACTATAAACTACATCCAACAACAAGGCCTCCGATCAAGAGGTTTTGAGGAGCTTGGATCCACCTCTTAATTGCTGGTGTTCCCGGGTTCACCCTGACCCGGTGGTAGCACCTGTTAGGGTCCTAGCTATGGGCAAATAGTTAACCCCTAAACTGGGGTCAAAATATCATGAAAGTGTAAAAATAGGTTTTAATACCAGAAATGCTTTTTTCTAAAAAAAAAAATATTACCGGCAATACATTATTACTAGCAATATATTTTTGGAAACAAAAAAAGACATTACCAGCAATAGATTTTTGAATGAAAAAATATTACCAGCAATAAAAAATTTTGTTGGCATTAAATAACCCATTGAGGTTGATATGCCGTAAAACCAACCAAATCAAACCAAGCCCAACTATACATTATTTTTATTGTTACTTTATTTATTCCTGCATCACGCATTCGAAGTAAGTTCCAGTAGTCTTGCTGCGAGAGCGCATGTGCTTTCCTTATACACGAGACCGAACATAAACATTATTATCTTGTATGAATCATTCATCTGGACAGAAGAAGCGATTTATTTGAGGCTCCAGAAACACGACGCCAACACTGTAAAGTGTGGTCAACAAATTCACTGGAAGGTCACGGTTACAGTGCATAGATCAAAGGGATGCAATCCCGAGAGCACATAGGGGAAGACTCCGGAAGTAACCTTTATGAAAGGGCAAACACATGCTCCACATCTGAGAGTGGGTATTGCTATTCTAGAACATAACAGAAACAGAATAAATTATGCAGAGACCAAAAAATGGCGCGTATTCTTTTATGTACCATCTCTTTTCGGGACGTTTTCATGGCTCACCACAAATACCTATCCTAAGCAACTTTTGACCCCATTTTGTTTTTAATCAGTTCATCCCAACTGACTACTATGAAAGAAAATGAGAAAACTTTAAAAGGAACCGGAAATCCAATCCTAAACATAAAAAAGGATAAACCTCCTGTTCAAAAGACCCTTGGCTTCAACCACCGACTCCAGACGGCTTCAGAATCTCCTGCAACTCTTCTGGACGATCTCCTTGTTTATAATCCTTGCCATAATCCTTGCCATAATCCTTGCCATAATCCTTGCCTTCAGTTTTCATTTTGGGTGTTACAACGAGTTTTGTTGGTCTCTCGCTCAACTGCGCCCCACACATAATAATCAACAGGGTTGCAGTTTGGGGATTTAGGTGGCCATATGTGAGGGTTGATATGGTCGCAGAAATTGTCTGACAACCATGACCGGGCTCTCCTGCTTGTGTGCCATGGTGCACAGTCCTGTTTCCAGACAGAATCTTCCAGCAGCCAACCTCTTGACCCATGGCAGCACTAGCTCCTCAATAAGATTTTCGTATTACCGTACCTTCGTAATCACCATTAGACTCATTCAACTCTTTCCGAATCTTCTGCACTGACACTCAAACACTCTGAAATGTTCACAGTGGAGCTTCCGGTGCGAATGCCAAGCAGTACAGCATGCCGTTTCTAAATTTTTGTCGGAGTGAATTGCGTAATGGTGCTCTTTTTCTCACAGAGAATGCCCAACGGACCCTACTATACTGTGCAGTCGTCAAAATCAAAAGCAAACAACACGCATGCGCGAAATTAAAAATATAATTTTACGACAATTTACCACCCACACCCTATATATATATATATATATATATATATATATATATATATATATATATATATATATATGTACTGTGTAACGAATTAACGAGGTGAATATTTTCCATTTTGTCCAAAAACTACACGTTAAAATTTAACGAAATTTTCACAGAATGATGGCAACGCGTACTATGTAAAAAGTGTAAAGTTCTGCAAAAATACACAGAAACCTCGGCCATTTACCTAATTTACTCAAACTATTAATGTTCCAAATTAATTGCGAGGTGTAAACAAGAAAATAACGCTTTAATTCCTTCATATACAGATTGTTATGGATACATACAGCAACCGACATAAATAGAAATCAATAAGTACACAGAGTTAAAAAAAAAATTAATAGTGGAGTTGGTTAATAAGGTATATGTGATCCTCTTCTTGAAATGACATCGATAAGGCGCTGGTCCATGGAACATGCTTCAGAAGTGGCGTCCATTCTCGTAAAGCCGTTGCATCAGAATTCCCCACAAGTTTTCGATTGGGTTTAAATCTGGAGAATTGCCCGCCGGTTCATTTTCCGAGGTCCACAGAAACCTAATTATTGCAGGTACTCCGTAGTTTTATGCGCTCCATGTGAGTGAGCATTATCTTGCATAAATACGATGGTTCTTCTGAACGCGATCCTTTGCTTTTTTAACCAAGGTTCAATGTGCTCTCTCAGGAAGGTTATACAAGCATCTGCAGTCATTTTAATACCGTCAGGCACTTTCCACGGACCAACGATGATACCGCCAATAATAACAGCCCAAATCATGATACCCTCTCTTCCTTGTTGGCGTTTCAAGCATTGATGAAGATGTCGTCTGTTTACAACCCAATTTTTGCTCCAACAGTCAGGGCCATCAGTGGTAGCACGGGATTCATCCGTGAAGAAAACCTTGGAGAAGTCGACCATCGTGTTATCTTCTGTCCATTTCAGACGCTTTTGAACGTGTCATTTTGTCAATGGATGCGTTGTCACCGGTTTCAATGATTTCCCGACGTTTCTAGAAGAAAACATCGAATAGTACTGGACAAAATTATTTTTCCAATGTGTCGGAAAAGTTCTCTGTTGGTCAGGCCTGGGTTATTTACAGTCACACATTTAATTCGCATTCGCGAGAGAGAACGTTGGAAAACAAAACTTCGAGTAACCTTTATAGGCCCTCATGCGTACCTTCGTGGGAGCTGCAACAAACCTTTTTTACACTTTGGTGATATCTTCCAATCATTTTGGATATTTCTAATGTTGATTTAACTTTTGTAAGTTCAGATGTTATAACAGACTTCTCAGAGTTGGTTAAGTCACAATTGCGACCCATAAATGAACGATTATGAAGTCACTCGTTAATAATATGTAAAACTGAAGTATCGTGTTATTCATGTAAATGGCTGCGGTTTGTTTACACTTGCACAGAACCTTACAGTTTTTACACAACAGGTATATAACTGTTGCCATCATTTTGTGAAAATTTGGAGACACCTTCATTAAGTACGTTTGCACCTAGTTCCTATAAAAAAGGTGCATCAATATCTAAATGGGGCCTCACCAAGGGGCCATATCGAATTTAAATGGTCCATTTCAAGTAGGTGGGACCAAATACTCTTAATTGTTTCAAATTAGTTCATAATAGCCTCATTAAATCTGAAAATAAACAAATCTGTTTTTGCATCTTTATTTTTTTAGTTTTATCAGTGGCCCAAGACTAGAGGAGTCTTGCCACAGGTCCTGGGTGATGAGGCCCTGAAGGCGGACATATAGGAGAACAATTGTGGTGAGCTTGCTAAAAGCTTCTGCATAGGGAAGGCGTACAAGTTAAACAAGTGGATACCCCACACACTGTCAGAAGCAACAAGTAACAGTCTGTTTCTGCTTGCTTTCGCGGCACCGCAACGTATCCATATTTGACCGAGTGCATACCAGTGATAAAAAGTGGGATCTGTATGACACTCCCAAACGTGCCAGACATTGGTTGTCACTACTGGAACTTATGCTTCACACCATAAGACCCTACATCCACGCAAGATCATGCTGTGTATCTGGTGGACTAGTCGACAAGTGGTGCACTATGAGCTATTACCAATGGGCCAAACCATCATTACGGACTCGTACTTGCAGGAGTTGGAACGTTAAGCGCAAGGGTTTACAGCCCCTGTTTCTACTGAGCCCAAGTACAAATCAAGGAGTTCACAATTAGTATGTTACCAAGTTCACATTTTACTAAAGCGAAAAATAAAGGACTCAGTTTGGAATTCCCTATAGGTCGCCCAGATCGATATATACGTGATGAACACCGGTGGTGAGGTACAACGGCCAAATAAATAAAAAAACAAAGATAAAAACAACAAAGATGAGGACAATAGTCCTAATATAAATAGTGGAAATATGTACATTAATTCATAGGAATTTAATATTTAAAATAGCTATGAGTTTATTTTTCATAATTATAGAATTTCTGAAAACTTTTTTCCCAAAATTAAAACTTAAAATTTGCTTTGGTCTTTGGTAACTTTATAAATTCATTTCTTTGGGGTCATAGAGATTTTACTTTGCATTTAAAATCAAAGGATATTGCCACTCGTGTAAAAATAAGGATTTATCGATGGAGATGTCGAAAGAAGAAAGCTTGAAGGTCGGAAGTAGATATGAGACGCAGAAGTGAAAGGACAGGGGGGAGAATGAAGGGAGAATTAGTAGATGAGGAAATTAAGGGATCTCAAACGAAATAAGAGGAAATAGAGAGAGCGGGTGAAATGAGAAAAGTTCAGTGTATTGAAATGGATATTTGGGGTAAATTCAGAGAAAAAAATTCTCTTTCCGTTTGCTTATCAAAGTAAGAATTCATAAATAAGAAACTGAAAAAGAAACTCGACGCCATGACGATTCTTATCAGGCCGCTCTTTTTTAATGGCTTCAAATAATCGCCTTTATCAGTTCGAGGACGCCATGTTCATAATTTGTGCAAATGGCCGACGTCGTTTATGAGTTGGATTTATTTAATGCTTTCCAAAACGGCATGTGTTCTCTTTTTAAGCAGTTATTTTTTTTTTTAAATCTTGATTGTTTTAGATTCTGAAATCACATCCTCAAAACAATCAGTTGTAAACGGAACGAACGGTATACATCATAAATAGTGGCCTAAACAAAGGTTCGTACCCTTTCTTCAATACCTGATATTTGACCACGTGATTTCGTTCCACACGTGACTGAAATTTACGACATATATACGTATTCTGAAAGGTAACAATGCGTTTTTCTATCCGCGCATTGTGAATTTTAAATGTGTTTACGTTGAAAGCTAAATAGCATGCATTTTCGCCATGTGATGAATTTGTATTTCCGGGAAGAAAGAAAAAACCTGTTGTACAAACAGCAAAAAAAGATATGTGCCGTTTACAGAGATGGTGCCATAGCTGGAACTAAATCGAAATTAAGAATAGGAATTTTAATCTGGAAGACCAAGAGAAAATTTAAATCTCCCAACTTTATAATTACCAATAACTACGCCTATCAAATCTAAACTTAAGCCGACTAATACAATATATATATCAATTTTGCTGCCGAGTACAAGACTGCATCTCTTTTCATGAAGAGATTATCTATATTGGATATACATCAACGATAATCAGTAGAAGGATGGCGAACCACTTAAGTGATCACAAAAAAGCAGAGTGACACTCACAAACAACTCACATTGGGAAAATTCTTGTTGATAAGACCATCATTCTGAAGAAATCTTATTGTCAACAATGTCTTAGAATAATAGATAATTATGTGAATCATTTCAAGACAAGCTTCAACCTTCCTTTATTTGACAATAGCATTTGGCGGTCTTTTAAAAGACATCACAAGATATAATCACTACCACATCTCGCACAGCTTAGAATTTTTACTACTTCTACGCAATAAAACGTAGATTACGCATATTAAAAAATTAACAACGGACCCCTTGACAATTACTAATAAACTAGCTAAAAGGAAAACTGATGTGTATCCACAAAATTAACGTTCGAAATATGCATGCAAACCTACATGTTCTGACTGAATGCAACATGACGAATATTGAAGGCATCCTAATGAAAATCCGGCACAGGTGGACAGAACATCTTTCTCATATGAGCGATTGGAGACTTCTGAAACAACTTCCCTTTGACCAGCTTCTAACAAGCATGTCAGTTGGAAGGCCACTGTTGCGTTACAAAGACAAACAAAGACAATCTGAAGCGATGCTGAATCCCCTTTTCTTCGTGGAAAAACAAAGCTTCATGGCGAATGAGCTGACGATTGTCCTGTTTCTCATTTATACAAAGGTTTGAGCGAGGCCGACTTCAACATCTGGATCAACTGCGTACAAATATTAAAGCAAGTTGGCAGCATGCTGTTCCTCTCAATGATAGGCGTTGTTACCTGTCACTCACTGTAGCTTTGTAGCACGCAGTAAAGCAGGCCTTGCTGTCCACTTGTGGAAACATGTAGCAATTGATCCTCAACCACTCGAGAAAATGGCTCAACCACATGTTCCATCTGTCTAAAAGTTTGAAAACACCTGCAGGATTTGGAAGCCACATGCGTGCCCGTAAAAGTTGGGCACCTCTTCATTTTACTGAGCCCTCATTTGTCGTCCGCGACGAGAGTCCACCATATATATATATATATATATATATATATATATATATATATATATACGCAAGCGCATATAACCACGCAGAAATCTACACGGACAGATACACACAACACAGGCACAGACGCACACTTAATTGTGCGCACACAGATGCACACGCACACACAGAAACGCATATATTCATGCACATACATACATATAAACAAGACGTATACGTACGTACCCACACGTACATATGCACAAACGTGTGCACACAGTTACACAAAGGTGCAGATATAATTAGACACATGAATATGCAGACACACAAACGTATTGACGCACGCCCTCAAATGCAGACATGCGTGCATGTGCACACAGACATTAAAAGACACTCAGAAACATACACATATATTGGCGGATGAAGTAATAGTTTTTTTTAATAGTACATTTTAAATTTTTCTCTCAATGTCGAATGTGTTTACGTTTCTGTTAGTTGAGAATTAGGAGTTTCTTTTTTATTTTGCATCTTTGTGTATTTGAAAAATATACGCATGCACAAAAAAAGAAATGTTGACTAACTTTTAAACGAAAATCAACACCGCTCACCAGATTAAAATATCGCATTTGTAAGTTACTTAAAACGAATTGAAATCAGTCTCAAGTAGATCATTGAAGGCGTTCACTGAATTCTTTCAGATAGGAGCTTCAGCATGATCTAATTTTGAATAAGAAAGTCAAACACCGGAAGCGGAAATTGCGCCCACGTATAAAAATCGTGTTGAATGGCCATCCAGTCTGGATTAAAAAGTGGAGTTATGTAGTAATTCTTTTGTTTTCATTGCAAATAGAAACGTGCCTCACAGTTCCAACCAGAAAATGGAAGAAAAGTCACCGTGATAACAAACTATCGTTTACTTACCCCATTTTCATTAAATGTGTTCTTACTTTAAAGCCTAGAATAATATTTCACCTTCTTTTTGATACTTTAAGTGCGTAACGGTTTTGCTTGCATATCGACCTCATTATTCTTGAACTTGGTCAGGGTAATTTATTTCTGTCGTTTTCCTTTAACAATTGCATCGTTATTCACTGACCTTGAACCAATATTACAACGGTTAGGAGATGGGAAGATGTTTTTCTTTTATATTTTTCCTTTCTTTTCTTTTTATTCGTGTTATTTTTTATTTATTTTTTTTCTCACCTTACTCTCCGATTATTCCAGACCTCATTTCCGCGCGTAGGATAAACTGATCCAACGAAATCGCAACTTTAAAAAAATTAGAACATTGAAAGAAAATATTTTGCTGAGGATTAAAGGTAATCCAATGAAACTATTTATTGACAATTTGGATTCCATGTTTCAGTGTTTAAAACTGACTTTTTACCCCGAAAAATCTACTTGAATCGTATACAGCAATTGTATCAATATGTGTGTATATATTATCATTTGCCGTCCGCGACGAGGGAATTCACCTCCATATATATATATATATATATATATATATATATATATATATATATGTGTGTGTGTGTGTGTGTGTGTGTGTGATATAATATGTATGTCTATATTTATATATATATATATATGTGTGTGTGTGTGTGTGTAATTTCTATATATTATATATGCGCCGTACTTATTGGAAAGCGCTCAATATCGGTGATAGAGCTAACATATTTAGTTGTTTTTATGTGAGTTTGTGACCTTCGGCTTCATGCCCTTGCGATCGTCAGACAAACTTGCATGCACCCACGCAGAAATATGCACGACCAGACACGCGTGTACACACGCACACATATACACACATAAGCACAGCCGCACACTTACTCGTGCGCATACAGATGTACACACAGAGAAACGCATATATACGTGCACAAACATATTTAAATATATATATATATATATATATATATATATATATATATATACTGACCAGACGTGCTCGTATCCACATATACATATATACAAACGTGTGTACACAGTCACACCAAGATACATAAGGCATACACGCACATATTAGAGACTTGAATATACCGATAGACAACCGTATTGACACACGCCCACAAATGCAGACATACACTCGTATCTTGGCAGAAAAAAGTAAGAGTTTTTTTTAAGATTATTGGCAAGCACATTTTTTTCATTTTTCTCTAAACATCAGATGTAATTAGGTTTCTGTTATTTAAGAATTAGAAGTTTGTTTTTTGCATGCTATCGTATGTTAAAACGCACATTTTTTAACCGCAAAATTTGCTGTCGTGCCAGAAAGTTTTTCTCGTGTGAGTTCATCCTTCATATCTATAAATCAATCATACGTCCTTGCATGGAATATTGCTGTCATATACGGTCTGGTGCTACCGCTGTACGCCTCGAGGTCCTTGACAAAATCCAGAGACGAATATGCTAGATGATAGGTCCTGATCTGGCATCTAGTCTACAACCGCTATCCCACAGACATGCTGTGGCCTCCCTCATTCTCATTTAAAAGACGCTAAAAGAACGCATCTAAAGTTATCAGTGCTATAGTCCGGTTGGGTGATATATGCAGCTATAGTGAAATTGATATTGTTGTCTTTGATCATTTTTATGGTGATTAATTCGAGGTTCGTTTTAATAACAATAAATATATATATGTGTGTGTGTGTGTGTGTGTGTGTGTGTGTGTGTGTGTGTGTGTGTGTATTAATTACGAATACTCCACAAATATTTTAAA
This sequence comes from Acanthosepion esculentum, assembly GCA_964036315.1. NCBI lineage: Eukaryota > Metazoa > Mollusca > Cephalopoda > Sepiida > Sepiidae > Acanthosepion > Acanthosepion esculentum. The sequence goes on from OZ038485.1 coordinate 64,369,395, forward strand.
ATGTGTACAATAGACAGTCTTTAAATGTTAGCGCTTGTCATTAGTAGTTTTTCCTTTATCTAGCAACTACTCAAGTCCCGAAATTTCCACTGTATACCCTTAAACGGTGCCCGTCACCCAAGCCATGACACAGCATTCCTTACTCCACATATAAAAATGGTCATTCTCGGATGACCACAACAACAACAATTTTTGTCCTTCACAACCATGAACACTAAATTCTTACTCTATAATTAACAATACACTCATGATGACATTATGCTATGTCGAAAGTACTCGGAAATAAATGGTGTTTTCCGCTCGTCTTTGAATAACCGCACAAAAAGCTTATCCGCGAATATGAAAGGATCCTATCGATAATAAGTAGACAGAACATGTCTAAATTATTTAACGAAACCTGTCTTTATATATATATATATATATATATATATATATATATATCGAAGTATATATATATATATATATATATATATATCGAAGTCGGTTACACACACTTACCTAAACATATCCTCTTCTTGGAACTCGCATCTGGCAAGAGACGACGTGGACTCTCACGTTGTCTATTCATGCTTTAGCTCAAAAACACCTGCCTGAGGACAGAAAACAATCCAGTTACTTGGGAGACGGAGACGGAAACTGCAGAAACAATCAGGTGGAGATGGAGAAGAGCAGTCCACGAAAAAGCAAATTCCTTCAAAAACACCACAAGACAAATAGAAGAGACGAAGAGAACCCAAAGAAAAGTCAATGCTCTCCATCCCCTGAATCCTCCTACCCTACCATGCGGTGACTGCGAACGTCTCTTCCGATCCAACATAGAAATCATTTCACAGAAGGAAATGTCTATGTGCACCTCAGTACTCGGTAACGTGTTCCGTCTACGACTATATATATATATATATTGGGTTTAATCCATTTGCTAAAAAATTGTCTTTGTTTACATTAGGATACGAAACAGAGCCGATATGTATATTTCGAGAATCGGGATAGATATGTGTTCAAAAGAATTATTCGAGCTTTGTTTGATCAGGAGGTCCGAGTTTGCCAAGGCGCGTCAGACCTAATAACGGTTTCTCCTGGGGGATGCAGGTTCAAATCCTACCTATGGGCGTATATTTTTCTCACAAGATTTCTCGGATATTCACGTAGATGTAAATAAATAAATATACTGTTTAATAATAAAAAACAGAGCATCTACTCAAACGAGTATCCATTAAAAATAACGTTTAAACAATGAAATTGAAAATATATATATATATATATATATTTGTAACCGTGCAGAAGCCTATCAAGGCATAAAAAAACAAATTTTTTTATTAAAGGCCATGATAGATTTAAAATAAAAACACCAGTTAACCGGTTTCGTCCCCTCTCATCAGAACTGTTAACGGGGAATAGAAATTATGAAGAAAATATCTGTTATGGATGACATGAATGAATGGTCAGGGAAGAAAGAGATAAATAAAAAGAAAAAAAAAAGGAAAAAGTGTATATAATCAAAGTAATACCACCAAAGGTGCTAGAGACCCAGCACAGCAAGCCCAAGCAAACAGTCCCTTTGCAAAGAGACGGTCGCCTAGACCTGATGTACAAAGTCTCCAACACCCTGAGATGGAATACTGAGTGTGCCCTGGCCAAAACAGAAAACCAGGTCACAGTGAAATCCAACGCACAAGTAGGATTATTTATGAAATGATCCGCAATCGACGACCCATACGTATTCCGAATGGAATCGCCCAACGAAAATTTTTTATTTAATATTTTCGCAGATACGTGTTGTTTAATTCTAGCGTCCAAACGCTGTGTCGTTCTACCTATGTAGTCGCATCCACAAATACATTTGAAATAATAAATAACAGAATTAATATGGGGGGGGTAAAACATCTTTACACACAGATGAAAGGACAGACCTAGTTTGAAAAGCAACACGGACGTTCGCTGCAAAATAACATTCACGTGAACTACATGAAATCTGCTTGGCAAAGGACTCACTAATCCTACCCAACCACGGTAAACGGAGATAGACCGGGCATTTACCAACCATAGCAGGCTTAATTTTATTAAACATGGCAGTCTTATCCCGAATAACCGATTGAACAACGTCTAACGGATAACCATTGTTCACAAAGATACCAGTTAGACAACTAATTTCATCTTTCAAGGTGCTATCCGAGCAGATCATTAACGCCCTATGGGTCAAAGTCTATATATATATATAAATATATATATATGTATACTAGAGTACCTGTGCGGCAATAAGGAATGTATTATAAATAATATGTATTATATTGTAAGAAATTACCATTTAATCCATGTACAGTTTTGTATTTTAAATAGTTCGTTGTTAACGTTAATAATTGAACAGTATACAATTTATAAAAGTCCCAGGAAAGATATCCGTATTTTATCCTCATAAATGCTACATGTTTACAACCAATTTTGTTTTACACCAACAGTTCCCAAAGCAAAATAACGTAAAGCTGTCCATCCTCCTACTCGGGCTTTTGTTAAATGTCAAAACTCTGAGTGTCGAGATTCGATACAATTTAGTTCTTACTATGAACTGTGTCGTCCTAAAGAGTGGTTTTCTTTGTAGTTCACCGCACCCTCCCTCGCCAACTCATGCAAAGAAAGAGGGAAAGAAGGGGGTTCTTTGTAGTCTGTCAGCGCGTTAAACATGTGGACTTGAATAGGGCCTTTTGCACACTGTTCCTCAATTATGTATATATATATATGTGTGTGTGTGTGTGTGTGTGTGTGTGTGTGTGTGTGTGGCGTATTATATTTAAGAATACACACAGATATTCGGGTGATTTATTCATTCTAGAATTTCAAAGGGAATGATTCAACATTAAATTCCTTCCACGCTTTTCATCTGCAGACAATAGATGGTCAAAATTATTTATATGAACAGTCGTGCATAAGACGATCACTATGTCATTGCAGTAATACGTGTTACACTAATCTTTTGAATTGAATAACCATCCTTGAAAATTGATATCTTGCGATTTATGCGCGTCCAATCCCTGCTACTAACAAAGTCTCTACTGTTCTAATCACAAGTGCTCTCCAGAGCTGGTTCATCTCGCTCGTTGTAGCTTAGAAAATGTCGTGAATGAGAAAATTCTGTCGTGAAAAGCAGCTAAAGCTGAAGTGTTGTGAGATAACCGTAGATTCTACATGACTAAACAAATAAAGCCATTGGAACAGTATAAGAATGCATTCATATAAAAAAATAATAACTTTGTTTGATAGCCATGTAACAGCTCAAGTTGATTACGTTCAATATATTTAAATGGTGTAATATGAATAGGCCGCTTAATTTGGTATCCTTTAAATATCCAGCTTCTTTTCTTCGTTTCCTCTACTAAAAACATATTTTAATTTACGTTGAGAGGAAAAGAGATGATGGGAAAATGTCTGTGCCAATTAAATTACCGCCCTTATTTGTCTTCTGTCATCCATATTTGGAGGGCGTCGCTATTTTTCCAGTTGGTCCAAATCTGTGCAACATCTGATGGGCCGTTTGTGGCTGGTATTTTTGGCGTTCTGCAAACAAGGGGAATAATACTTTTTATACATTTTTTTCAAACTATGAATGATTCACTGTCTCATTGGATAACTTGTGGGGCGGTGCACCCCGACGTGGTGTAATGGTTGACAAGCTCGTCTCGCTAGATCAATTACAGCTGAATAGTGAGTTCGATTCACACTGGGTGTCCCATACTTTTTTCGGCTTTGTGTCGCATCTAATCTACGCTTAGAAAATCATTTGGGAATCTCGACGTGGTGTAATGTTTGACGAACTTGTCTCGCTAGATCAATTACGACTCAATAGTGAGGTTGAGCCTCACTGGGTGCCCCATACTTTCCGCTTAGAAAATCATTTGGGCATCACGACTTTGTTTCTTTGATCATTTTACCCCAAGCAAGGCGAAAAGCCACTATGATGCAAGGGTCACAGGGAGTGAAAGAAACTGAAAAGACGTTAAGACATTTAAATACCAGAATTCAAGGTTAAAGCAAAAGAGTTCCCCAACCGAGAAGTGTGAGAGAAGAAACCATTAACATAGAACTTACGGCAACACTTAGCAATTTCAGTTATAAAATGATGAGACCTAGCTGCCAATCTAGTACTGCGCTTAAATTCATGAAGTCGAGCTACCGAAGGATAGATTTAATATTGAATTCATTTGGACTACATATTTAGAATTTAGAAACTAAACATAATGATAATAATTGAAGACAATAACAGAAACGAAAAGGAAACATTTCCAATTAAAACTTGTGGCTTATCCGCTTTCACATTTGAGAAATGCCAATATTTCTACGCTATTTACAGACTATTGTCCTCATCTTTGTTGCTGTTGTCACAACGTTTCGGACGCTGAGCCCGATGATTTTCATCACGTGTATATCGATCAGGTAACCTATAGTGAATTCCAAGCTGAATCCTTTATTTTTCGCTTTAATAAAATGGAAATTTCCTAGCAGTAATTGAGTGTTCAATCTTTGGTGTCGACTTGAACTCAGTGGAAACAGGGTAAGCAGTACTGAAAACAAAAACTAGATGACATAGCCCTAGACATGGACAGGGATCGAGAACAGTCGAACACCGTAGATTAAATACTAAAAAAAGTCTTTTAAAAAGAAGACTTGTATACGACCCTCCCTTGGCTCTCCCATCGTCCGTCATTTTTTGTATTGTCTCGATGTAAGTAAAGAGTGCGTACTTGAGAAATACTCTCCATAATCATATTAACCACTGCTGAAGCAGTGGTGCTAAAATACCTACTATGCCCATTGTTAGTTTTGACAGATGGTAATTATTATTATTATTATTATTATTATTATTATTTTGCTTGGGGTGATATTTTTGATTGTTTATTTGAACTTTTGGGTGGAAACAGATGAAGCTTGTATCGGGTTCAGTCAATAAATAAATGCCGAATGAAATAGCCTTTTGTGTGAAATAAATAAGTCCGAAGCGGTAATGTGTCGTTAAACAGAGGGAAAAGTCAAAGAAAGCAAAATTAGAGAAGAAGACGGAAAAAGGAGGGGCTTGCAAATGCCGCCAAAGAAAACTGATAGACAGACAGATATAGATATATCTTTGCGAAGTTTACCGCTGTTCAGTCTGGTGTAATACAATTTTTTTTATCAGAGCAACTATTGTGGTCCGACATCACAAGCTGGTTAAACACTGGCTTATGGTGTATGTTCTTTAAACCCAACACAAAGCCACAACTGCTTGTGCTTTAAGTTAGAATCAAACTTACTATGAATAGATTGTGAAATAGGCTTGCTAACTACTAAATTGGATAGATATATATCACTATGATATCGTAGATCTTGCAACTTTAGAAATGTGCATACTGCTAAAGAACTAATCTGTTTGTTCAGTGTCAGTTTTCCAAAATGAAGCTTGTCTGAAATCCAATCTCTACTTGGAATAATGATTTGAGGGACTTGCAGTAAATACGTTACTGACTCGTCTTCATATGATATTTAAATAAAGATAAAGTTGTATGCTTCCTTACGTGTGTATGTATGTGAGCACACGCTCCGATAAGGGAGATGATAAAAACGTTAGTATTAATAATTAAGGATAGACTTGTTTTGTCTTACGGCATATCAAAATTTTTCAGGCTATTTAATGCGTCATTCTATCGTTTTCATAAAGAAAATGAGATCGGTAGATTTATGTTCGGTTTGCACGATAGCGACAAAGGTAGACTGGTTTAGTTTGCACGACAGCCAAAAATGTAGTCAGAGATCCAGTTTAATCGACACTCAAAAAAAAAAGTAAACAGAGGTCCGGTATGCACAAGAATCAAATTGACATAGGTACGGTAAACAGTGGACGACTTCTTTGGCGGGGTTTTACTCTTCTATATGAGGTTGTAACGAGCATATTCGTAACCACGTCCGACAGGGCACAAACGATAGTCAAGTTTAAAATTAGTAACATATAATGTTGAACGTCAGTATTTATGAATAGTATGCGGATTTATGTCTTCCTTGCTCTGTTATTGTTTGATGCGTCATATTTTCACCAAGATGGCGAGCGTTGACATGCAGGAAAATCTTGATGTTCTTTGCAATCTGTCACTGAAACAAGGAAACTGCGCCCCGCAATGCTGCCCAATGCATTTGGTCTGGTTTCAGCAATTCATCAGAGAGACTTCCCTTTGAATCTCACCAAGCACAGATAAAAAATTATTTCCCCTCGGAATTTGGGTTGAGATATTAAAAGGTTCACACGTCTGTTTGATACGAGAAACAATGTTTCCTTGCACGGCTGAGACATGATCCAACCACTAATTTGTACTTAATTGTATTTTATCTGGAACGGATATGATCAAAGTAACAGCTGTAATAATATTTACACGTTTTCCTATCAGGGAGTAATTAATTCGACAAACCAACTAAAATGCTTTTCAAATCTATTATTTGGGAGTCACTGTCTTAAATTCTTTCACTTGCCTTCGCTTTTAAAATAAAAGACGCTTTAGACGTTTTCAAATAGGACTCACTGACACAAAAATTTCAGCAATTTTTCTTCGGAACTACGTTTTTCTGTTTCTTGAAGATGATTAAACAATACTTACATAGATAAATTGAGATTGGGAGTATCAAAATCTCACTATGAGAGATAGATAACACTTCATTCATGGCAGGTATTTTAGATACTACAAATGCACAATGGAGACCGTCGCGTTAATCTTTCAGATCAGAAGAGCCTGCTCATCTTAAAAACAATAGTCGGCTTATATATTTTATTGGGATCATGCAGCGATTATTGGCACTAGTGTCAAGCCCTTGGCTATATCAATCATCTACTAAGACAAATTAGATGATTAATGTAAATAAACTTTGGCAGACAATCTGAGAATGGTTTTATAGTTGTAGTAGAAGAGAAAGTTGAGATGCAAGAAAGATTATATTCAAACGACGCTATTCAGATCGTCAAAAGACGATATTCAAAAGAAAATAACACTGCTTATTTATTTTCATGGAAATGACAACAGATAAAGGAAACACAAACAAACGGGGTTTCAACTAGAAAACACTATTTTCTTCATATATGTATAAAGGATGTATATCTGTGTTTTATGGTAACTTGACAAAATCCCAGTGGACAAAATCCCAGCCTCTTATACCAAAGTGGACACAATCCAAATAAAAAGTAATAAATTTAACATTGAAACTTCAAGGAGCTTTTAATTCAAATTTTGATGTTAAATTGAAATAATACTAATAATATCCAACACTTACAGGTACAATATCCAATATATAATCTTACATGTACAATATCCAATATATACACTTCAATGTCAAATTGAGACAATAAACACATTATTCAATATATGCACTTATTTTGTGGTTATAAATTTGTGATCCATTTATGTATACATAATTATAAATGACCACTTGGAACGAACGACAACCAATATATGTTTATATGATCTTAATATAATATGATAACAGGCGAATAGCCTTTAAACACCTAATCTTATTAATTCACCTAATATGTGTCTGAGATTTTGCCTACTTTTTATATAAGAGGTTGAGATTTTGTAAACTAAGTTTTTGTCTACTGGGTTTTTGCCCACTGGATTTTGTTAACTTTTGTCATGGATTCGTGTTTTATAGATGATGCAAAAGCGTTTGATAAAGTACGTCACAAAGAACTGTTGGAACTGCTAGGTAACCTTGACATATTTGGGAAGGCTATTAGAATAATCCAGAACCTATACTGGCAGCAACCTGCCTGCATACGGATGGAAAATCAGTTCATTAAATATAGTAAAATAGATAGTGTAATTCAAGAATGTGTTTTCTCACTAGACTTATTCACCCTATGCAGTGAAGCGATTCTGAGACAATTAGAAATCCTCCCCCCACCCCAGGATTTATTACTGGTGGACACAATCTTAGCAACATAAGATATGCAGATGACACCATGTTGATAGCAGACACAGAAAAGAAGCAAGAAATCCTAAAAAAGATATTGAAAGAATGCGAAAAGAAAGGACAAAACATCAATTGCAAGAAGACGAAATGCATGGTTATTAGCAAAGGATGAGCCGAAAATGCAAATTACAAATTGGCGATACCAAAATAAAACAAGTACAACAATTTTAAATATATGCGAAGTGCGGCACTGAAATCTAGAGGTGTATTGGGATAACGAAAGATGCTTCCAAAAAGCTAAGTGTCAGGAAACAGAAAGACTTCGTTAGAAACAAAGAAAAGTCCTATCCGGCAATGAATTCTGGACAATCTTCTCACAGATGAAGAAGGGATTTGAAGCAACAGAAATGTGGTTTTACAGAAGGATGCTGAGATTACCACGGAACGAACATGTGAGCAACGATGAAGTTTTAGAGAAAAATGGAAACAAAAAGGACATTTAAACTTAACACCAGGAAGAGACAGCAGACATTTCTTGGGCACATAATGAAGAAATAGGGCTTAGAAAATTTTATACCCACATTAGCGGAAAGAGCGACAGAGGAAAACAACGCATAACCTACCTAGCTAACTTGAATAAATAGATGACGCAGTAAGATTTAGGAGCGATAAAAAGAAGTCAAAATTTATTGATAACTACAAAGGACAAAAATTTGTGGAGAGCCATGATCGCCAACGAAGTGACACAACACATAAAAGAAGTCATCATTATTGGCCGTGCATTCACAATTTGGCAGCTGTGCAGGGCTACCCGGAATGTAGCTTATCACATCGCTGTAGCCAGTGCTGGAACATATCACCCACCAATGAACTGTGCTCACATCGACTGATTGGTCCCTGGAAACATTCAACACGAGTCATTGCGTGCAGTTTTAGTCGCATTCTGAAATTTCATGGCACATCGCCGTTTCTTAACTAAGCCTCAGGTTGTTTAGGAGTCAAATCAACAAATATGACAACACCCGTGCACGCTCAGATATACGATTCGATGCGAACATATATATATATATATATATATATATATATATATATATATATATATATATATAGAGAGAGAGAGAGAGAGAGAGAGAGAGAGAGAGAGAGAGAGAGAGATAGATAGATAGATAGATCTCGTTGGATGAATAAGTAGGTAGGCCAAAAATAAAAGTAATAGCAGTAAAAAAAAAAAAAAAAGGATGCAAAAATATTAATATAAACAAAACGACTATTTCACTCGTGCTAAAAAGTCAACATGAATCCAATGTGTGGAATGCTGCATTCGAAAGAGTGAGATGAAAGAAAGGAAGAAAGAAAAAGTCGGGAAGAAGAAGTGTGAATAATATCTACGTAACGATGTTTTCGTAAGGAAAACGAAACCGATTCTTTAAAGTACAAATAATTGACTCGCTACTTTTCGACGTGACGGCACTTACCAAGATGTGTAACTGACACACCCGGGCCAAGTCTGTTAAAAAAACCAAAGATTTATGGGAATGGCTGATTCGAGCCTCTAAACGCTAATTTACGTAATTAAAGTGTAACAAATCTGTTTGTGTAACAATTTCCAAGAAACTAATCGAGGTGTTCTTTTTTTATTATTGCTGTTTTCGTTTCAGTGCAACATTTTTCACAAATATATCTACACACTTTGATCACCTGGTATGAACTTTATGTTTTTTGTTTGCTTTTATTCTTTAGAATTTTTCTTTGAAATACTTATGCTGATGTCCAAAGCAGAACATCATTTTATCAAAGATCTCTCTCTTTCTCCCTCTGTCTCTGTCTCTCTGTCTCTGTCTCTGTCTCTCTCTGTCTCTGTCTCTGTCTCTCTCTGTCTGTCTGTCTGTCTGTCTGTCTCTCTCTCTCTCTCTCTCTCTCTCTCTCTCTCTCAACCGCTCTGGTTATGATGAAAAAAAGATTACCAGCTAGACATTTTTTGAAAAAAAATTACCAGTGAAGGAAAATTCTTACCAGAAATAGATTTTTGAAGGAAAATATATTACCAGAAATAGATTTTTGGAAAAAAAATATTACCAACAATGAAAATTTTGTCGGCATTAAATAACCCATTGAGGCTAATATGCCGTAAAACAAACCAAACCAAACTCTCTCTCTCACTGTGTGTGTGTGTGTGTGTGTGTGTGTGTGTGTGTGTGTGTGTGTGTGTGTGTGTGTGTGTGTGTGTGTGTGTGTGTGTTCTTCGATATTTTCGTTATGAAGTTTCCTCGTAGGCACAGGCCGGGGCTAGCGACGTAATACACACTGTTTAAAATGAAAAAAAAAATGGAACGTCTATTTTAAACGCGGGTATCCCCCAAAAGAAATAACGTTTGAAGTCATAAAAAAAAACATGTCGAAACAAATAAAGCCACTGATTCTTTAGAAAATCCTTTACTTATATTTCGGGTACGTAATTGAGTAAGTTGACTTTCAAGAAGAAGAATCTGAACGAGGAAGTGTGCATTCCTTAAAAGGGAAAATAGAACCTTGCCGCGTCTTCTGTACCCGAGCGGTGGTTTCTCTTACAAACGGAGTGGGGCAGGTTCGGACCCTGGTAGAGAGATTTCTCGAGTGCGCGGACTATAGAAGTAATACACACCTTTTAAAATGTAAAAACACACCTTTTAAAATAAAAATGGGGCGTCTACTTTAAATACGAGTATCCTCTAAAAATAACGTTCGAAGTAATGATATATATATATATAAATATAGGTAACTATACTCGTGTCGAAAAACCTTCGAACTCTTGATTTAACAACAGCCAAATCAATCACGAAGGAAAAAAAGGTTTTAAAAAAAGAAAGAGCCAGGAACATGAAAGTCTGTCGAAAATAATCGCACAGATACAGGTTCAAGGCCCAAAGAAAAAACCCCGATACGAGTAAACAACTAACTAAAGAGCTAAATACAAGCGTAGAGCAAACCTAGTCAAACCTAATGAGCCAGACACACCTACCAAGGTTTCACTTAGGCAGATCGTCAGGGTCGACCCTGACGATCTGCCTAATATATATATATATATATATATATATATATATATATATTGTGGGGCATCCGTCGGTCTCAAGAGATTGTTGATTTGTACCCGAAGAGTTATGCCCTCTCCAAGGCGCAGGCCTGGCCTGGGCATGATTTTTTTAAGAGATCGATAGTTCCCCGAGCTGTACGTTCCTGTTCTCCACGCCACCGATGTTGTACAAGGGAAAGGCATAGGTCAATTACAGCTTGGTACCGGCGTCGTTGCAGGAGTTGCCAGAACGAAAATAAACATGACCGGATGTCTTATGGACTCCGACTCCGGATTTGAATCCAGAGTTGTCCTTCTCCTAGACCGGTTGCCAGCCACAGCTACAAAGCCAAGACTGACCTACTATTTACCCATCGTTGGCGTTCTTGAATTCAGAGCTTTTCCTATATATATATATACACACACACACACACACATATATATATATATATATATATATATATATATATATATATATATATATATATACCTTTGTGCAAATTAATTGAAACAAAATGAATTCCGTTGTTGTTTACTTTCTTTCGTATTTTTCCAATGAAACATGACCCAGTGCACATGTTAGTACTTCGTATGTCCATTCCACGAAGTCGTTCCTTGCAGATTGACCACAGATTCTCGATTGGATTTAAATCAAGAGAGTTTCCGGTTCATTCTATAGAACTTTGATTTGCTCACTGGTAAAGCTTGCCAGTGTGTTCGTGCAGCGTTACAATTTACGTACGCTTCCTTGGAGTAACGTCCATCGCAGACAATGCCCGTAGGACAACTAATCGACAGTCGGGACAATAGCGGCTGGAGGTGACAAAAATTTGATGCAATCACGGATGACGCAATATTTTTTAAGACCAAACAAATTTCATAATACACCCCGAAAACAGATTCATATTACTGTAGACCTCTGCAAATGACCTAATCTGAGGAAAAACTTACACCCTGTCACTCCAGTGGGTCTAAAACTGACCGAATGGTGAAAGAAAGGAAACTACAGCGGTTGTTTCAATCAATTTGCACAAAGGTACACACACACACACACACACACACACACACACACACACATATATATATATATATATATATATATATACTAATTTTCACCCGATACAAGAGTTGAGAAAGAACAGAGTTACTGTTAAAATGATTATGATGCATGAGGTGTGTCATATGAATGAAAGAGGAGGTGGTAGGAACTGAAGATTATGTAGCGACTTGTAAAAAAAAAGTCAAAGAATATTCATGTAATAACAGACACAAATAAAATGTCGGATGTGTGGACAGGGTTTGAGTTATCGGTGTGGAAAGTGGGATCGGCGAACCGGTTTCAAATTCCTGCCTGAACTGCAAGCATTCACTTTCGTGCAAATGGATTTAAGAAGAGCGCGCGTCCGTTTTTTCACCCTCACCTAAAGCTGCGAAGTAAACAACAAGGTAGACTGGGTTACCTAGCCTTGAGTAGAAGCCAGTCTAGAAGAAAGAATACCGTGATTTCAAAATCTTGCAGAAGTTAAAGCGTAACCACTGATGCTATCTTTCTTAAGAAATCATGGCAATTCAGAGATAATAAAGAAAAAGTTATCTGTGGTTGCCTACGTCCTGAAGATATGTCTTGTTTTTTTTTTTAAAGAAGAGCATTATTAGACATAAGATATAGTACTCGATAAGCGTGGTTTAACCTCATTCAGAAGGAAAGCCAACGAGTAAGAAAAGGTTTATTTTATTTATTCTTTAAACCAATAGTCTATTGTTCTGACTGCTGAACCGAAAACAGGAAGATTTATGAACCTATAGAAACTTGACGCGGTTATTTGCCCCAGAAGCTCCTCGCTGGCCGTGTGCCGGCCTGATTTTCCTTTACGATCAGTGCTTTTAATTTCTTCGAGTTGTTGACACATACCCAATCCCTAAAAAATAATTTTAAAAAATTAATTAATTTAAAAAAACAAAAATAAAAGGGACAGACGATTCATGCAAGCACTGATGTCCCTGCATAAATAGAAGGGATGGGCAGATTTTGTTTGTAGCATTCTTTCATTACCATTTCTGTCTTTCATGTACATCAGTTTTGCAAAGATTTGTAAAGGACTATTTATTTTTTTTTTTTTTTTTTTTTCCGAGAAATCGTCTGATCAGTGGAATGATAGATCGCCATGACACCCAACAGCAGATTTGCAGGGAAGTCAAATTAGTAAACCAGAGATGCATAAACCGTTTACAAGTACACACCGGCAGAAATTGAAGAAAATGAAACAATAAAATAATTATTTTCAAAATTAAACACCAACTCGTTTAGGTTTTAATTCCCCAATTTCACCATATTGCAACGCTAAAGATATTTATTCTATTTAAAGTACAGATACTTTCTTTGTCTCTTCTTCGCCTACATATATATATATATATATATATATATATATATATATATATATATATATATATATAAATATATAAAGGGTAATAACTTGGACCTAGTTTAAATGTGAATTAAATTTAAGCGTCTAATAATTTTTTATTTTTCTTTGAGAATTAACAAATTAAGTCTTTCACAATCTCTCAGCCATGGAAAGATTTTTTTTTATTTTACAAATATATAAAATAAACAGGGATAAACATTTTATTTTATATTTAGTACTATTTTATTTACACCAGCACTCGATGTGCGATATCTTATATCACAATCACGATCAACCAGTCCCGTAACCCATTATGCTCGTAGGAGCACCACATGTATTGCAGACGAGACAGAAATGGTGTATCTTGTACATGATAGCCTTTATCAATCTGTACATATCTATCTGCCTGTCTATCTATATATCTGTTTATCTATCCACATGTGTGCATTTTTGTGTGTGCGTTTATGGAGACAAAAATATACATGCATCCAAATATATATGTGCATCAGCTTTTATTTACAGATATAATAAGGATATATACCCCCACCTCTCTCTCTCTCCATATATATATATATATATATATATATATATATATATATATATATACAGTACGGCAAGAATGATTGTATTCTAAGTAATATGTATTATATTATAAGTAATTTTCAGCGCGGTAGCTTTTTGCTTGTGGACGTGAAGAGGGTTGTTATTTTCTATGACTGCCCCTCAATTGTTACACACAAAAAGACGTAAATATATATATATATATATATATATATATATATATATATATATATATATATATATATATATATATATATATATATATATATAAGGTTACTTGTTTCTTGGCGGTTGTATTTCGAATGAAGTAATACATATTTGGCGGTGTAAAAACACTTTTTACTTAGTATAAAAATGACGCTCGTCATTTTCTTTTAATTTACATTTTCGCTTTGTTTCGCTCTTCCCATTTCCTGAGATTCGTAATTGCCTGTTGTGGACAACTTAGACTGGTGTCAGTCAATGACAACCAACGCCGGTCATGTGTGACCTGTTTTGCTCCACTCAATTTTATTGTCAAGCAAGAATCTAACGCCTCACCTCCCATCAACTGGCGGTTTCGTTTCAATGAACCTGCCCGGTGTTAGTGAGAGTTAATCATAAGCCTTTATTACATAGTGACAGTTGCGCATTAACAACTTGGCTCAATGGAATGGCTATATAAAAAAGAGACAGCGTAATAAATCTGTGTCTATTTTACTAAGTTTATTTATATAAATCCCAATATATTTCTTTTTATCTGATTAGTCTATTCATATCTATCTCAGCCGATTTATATCTATCTATCTATCTATCTATCTATCAATATATATATATATATATATATATATATATATATATATATATATATATATATATCGGTCTATCTTATTTATCTAGGTGAAGCGGAAAATACTTTGGTACATATCAAACAGAAATTAAATTGATTTGAATTTTTTTTTTTGAGATCGCTAAAATCAGCCATATTGACAGATCTGTCAATAAAACATAATTATCTTTATTAGAAACTCTTTCAGAAATAACATAATTTTCTTAAAGTGCATATGAGGAAGATTTAAAGTTTAATTAATCTGAATTAAAAACAAATATTACTGTGGGTCTATGAAAGAGGGATTGTTGCTCAAATACACTATATATTTGTATATATGCGATCATCAGACAAACTCGTTTATTTCTTAAAATTGGATCTACTTATACTTGTTTGATTATGATTGGTAATGTGAAGGGGAATTTACTTGTGTGTTTGTTTGGGATGACAGTCTCACAGAAATAGGCATCACATACATACTGGTGTACGCATTTTAGTTCACACACACACACACACATATATATATATATATATATATATATATATATATTAGTAAAAAAAAAATTATCAATATCCAAAAAGTGGCTGACACGAGAGCCTCTTTTAAATTTTTTTAATTTTATGGAACTACACAACATTTCGCTTTTGTTTATCATCAATTGTCATGATAAAGTCAAATGACGAAACGCGTCGGCAAGAACAAAGTAATATTTTACAACTGTCTTTTTTATTCAACTTGACTTCTCTACAGATTTATTCTGAGAACTTTAGCACACACACACACACACACACACACACACACACACATATATATATATATATATATATATATATATATATATATATATATTGGTCATTTTAAATCTTTATTTATAGCATTTGCTTGAAAGCAGACATGCGATTAGTACTTAAATCTTTTCGGTATGTCTTTTTATTATTTCTCACCTGTGGCCAAACCGGGTAATCCCATGTCGTAATAACGTTTTTTATGGTTTTCTTTCTCACTTTTCATTTGTTTCCTCCCTGCTTCCCTCTTCGCATTGCACGTCCACTGAACCATAAAATGAGTCTATCGGACCGCATCGAATGATGTAAGACTAGTTTAGCTTTTCTTTACGTTTTGTTGAAACTTTTATTAAAAGGCTGCCATTTTTATCTTCTGAAAACGAAGCTTTCAACGACTGTCAAAAGGAATTGAAATAATTCATTTGAAATTTCTAACGCACCAAAAGTCGTTGTTTATTCACACGCCCCATTAAAGTCACTGATACTTGAGAAGAAAAAACAATTTCCTTTGTTTAATTTGATATTCAAGAACGTAAACTTATAAATTATTCACATGGCAGGCAACAATTAAATTTTTCGTTTTTATTATAAGTGTTTAAGTCAGACATCAACAAAATCTAAATTTATTTTACTAAAAATCGGCACGGAAAGACGGAATAAGAATATAGTTTGTATGTCCATATATGTGTATATTTCTCTATTACAATGTGTATACGTAAAATGAGTATGTTATAGTCATACGGATCCTTTTGAAAATTAATTAGGTCTCATATTCGGTTTGATTAATCGATTTTCATTATTTTACGGACAAATGGTGCAATAAAACAAGTCATCCTCATGGGCTTCTTTTGTTGCCAAACTCTAAACAAAAATGCAAATGGGAAATAAATTACTGCATTCCTTCAAGGGGGTACGGTGGAGTAATGGTCAGCTGTTCGGAGTTGAGGAATCGGAGCGCCAAGTTCGAATTCCAATCGAGTTAATTACATTCACTTATATGCTAATACTCTTGAGAAAGGTATGAATTTCTTTCTTCATATTCCCCCATCTATGGGTAAATAGTGAGACATATTGGGTCCTTGATTGGCAAACAGTCTAGGAGATGAAAAACTCTGAATTCAAACCAGTCTGCGGATGTTTGGTCTCCGTCAGGCTCTCTTGCCCGAGAAACACCACTGTTGCTATGGCTACAGTAGATGTGATGCTCTTTCGACCCTACGGGGTTACGATATTTTTATTTTTATTATTCCTTCCGAAACTTAAACAAAGTATTAAGAAACATGAAAATTTCGTCATGTAATATCAATTCTCCTGTATGGCAGTCCCTCATTAATGAGTTGGGTCAACAGATATCTGGTTCTGCAGAAGGATGTTGGGCATTCTGTGGACGGAAGATGCGTTCAGTTTTAAGGAAAATGGCAGCAAGAGAATGTCCTTAGAATCAGAAAGGTACAGTTGAAATTTCTATGGCGCATAATGAGAAAAGAAGCCATAAAGTATTTGTCTTGAGGCAACGGATATGTCGTTCTACGGAGGCATACTGAGAATACCATGGCAGGAACATGTAAGCAAGGAGGAGGTTGTAAGTAAAATGGGAGTAAGAGAATGTCCTTAGAATCAGAAAAAAGACAGTTGAAATTACTACGGCGCATAATGAGAAAAGAGGTCATGAAGAATTTGACTTGCGACAACCGATATGTGGTTCTACAGAGGCATGCTAAGAATACCATGGTCGGAACTTGTGAGCAAGAAGGAAGTTTTAAGAAAGAGGAATGAAGATTGTGAGAAATATGTCACTAACAGAGCTATTGAAGGCGGGGTGGACAGAATTAAATATTAAATAACCTCTCTAACGGGCTTGTTATAAATGGATGTCAGAAGAGGCATTAGGATGGATAGCAAAGGAGATTTGAATTGCTTAGAGCTACAAAAGATGCCAAGTTATATAAATGGTAACACTATATAAAACAATGTACCATATATATATATATATATATATATATATATTATTTACATTATTCGGATTATTGTTCTCATTGTCGCCATATTTATTACAACGTTTCGGCCGTTTTACGCTCCGGTCTTCTTCAGGTGTTTGGAATGTCGAACTAAACACTTTATTTCGCTCACTGGGGTAGACTGTTCTAGTTCCACGTGCCATGTTTAATGGATGTCAGTTATCAGTTATCGCCTGTTAATTTTCCCTCTGAAAGTTCTCCACTGCCTTAACCGGGTATTGAACTGACACTCTTTGGGTCCTGTCACTGGATCTAACCAACGCCTTTATCCACTGTGCCATGTGTTGTGCATGAAATTCAGAGTCATGCTACTGGTGAGTAAAAATGTACATTCATTAATATATAATTTATAGTTCTGTTATATTACATCGAGCACTATTTTATTAACATCAGCACTCAATGGGATATATATATATATATATATATATATATATATATATATATATATATATATATATATATATATATATATATATATATATATATATATATATATATATATATATATTAACAATTTGTGACTGGTAGGAATAATTTCAAGGGGGATATTAATCCAGGGAGTGCTCAATGTTAATTACAGATTATAACAATAATAATAATACTTACGAAATAAATTATAATGTAAATGAATCTTTAAGGTTTACTTTTTGATCATATATATATATATATATATATTGTGTGTATTTAGGCAGCATTTTTTCATTAATACATGTTTGATTAAAGCTCAGATCGGATTAAATAAAAAAAAGTATGTATCAATATTGTGATTTTCTTTCATTATTTAATGATAATGTTATTAAGATTATCAGACTATATGAAAAAAACTTGCATAAAATATATAGACAACGCTTATCTATATTATTTAATCAAACATGTATTAATATATATATATATATATATATATATATATATATATATATGTTGTGGTCGTATGAGGGTCAAGCAGCTCGGTTGCTAGGAACCGACAGCCCAGAAACCAGTACATGTGATTTGATTATAGTGGTGAAGGCTTTGTGCAGAACCAACCACACTTTTTGAAGGGCCGAATACAGAGACCTGGTGCACTACGTGCTAAAAAGTCCTCAAACGACCCTCCGTAGATTTTGAATTCAGAGTTGTCCTTCTAGGCTAGTTGCCATCTAAGTCTATAGAACCCAGTCTGTCCTGCTATTTACCCATAACTGGAGAGAGGATTAATACCTTTCCCAAGGGAATTAACACATATCATTGAATGGACTCGACTGGAATTCGAACTCGACTCTCCGATTCCTCAATCCGAGCCACTATCCACTACTGTACGGTAGAGAGAGAGAGAGAGAGAGGAGGGAGAGTAAGAGAGAGAGAGAAAGAGAGAGAGTCATTTATTATTATTATTCTCCTTTGTCACTTATGTAAGTAACTGTAATAGGATATGTGGGTAATGTAATGGTTATCAACTCTGAAATTGGAATCTGTGAGACAAGTTCAAATTCCCAGCAAGTCTGTTACTTTTTACTTTCTCACACATGCATGAGTGGCATGAATTCATATTTCCTATCCCTGCTTCGGTTATAGGTTATATAACAGAGTAGACTAACCTTGGACAGCAACTAATCAATGAGAATGACAACAACTGAATTACAAGCCGTGGAGAAAGCAACGGGAAAGCAATCCACTATATATTAAAAAAAAAGTGAGGCACCTCGGCGTGGTGTAATGGTTAACAAGCTTGTCTCGCTAAAACAGTTACGACTGACTAGTGAGTTCGATCCTAATTTGGTGCCCTATACATTCGGCCATGTATTACATCTAAGCTACGCTTATAAAATCAGTCTGGGTGCCCCCTACTTTCGGCCTTGTGCCAAATCTAAGATACGCTTGGAAAATCACTATATTAAAAAAAGTGATCATGGAAATTTCACAGATAATAAAAGGAGAAAACCTATGGAGAGCTCATTCCTGAATAAACAGAGCATTAAAAGAGGGAAATACGTAATCAACACTTTGTGATATTTGTGTTGATTTTCAGCCACCTAAAAGTCGACGGTACTCTAGTTGTTACCGGTACGACTGTTGCTTTCACCCTCATACAAATGCCTTGTGGATGGCATAAATCAATTCGTTCTTTCGCCAGCCATATTTATTTAATATGGTAGACTGCGCTGTTGAACTTTGACGAGATGCCAATCTAGAATAAGAACAACTCTGAATTCAAAACTGTAATGAAAGCATTGGTAAACCACTCCACTATCTTTCCCAAAAAGTCATGGCAATTCACAAATAATAAATTCTGTGATGAGCCCGTATTACCTACAATACGTGATAAAATTACCTACAATTTTAATGGATATTGCATTAAAAAATGATTATGAATATCTAAGCTGTTATATTTTTATTTTATTTTTATTATGATTGTTGTTGCTGTCGTTATTATTATTATTATTATTAATATTATTATCTTTTTTGCAGGTAAGTGAGAGTTTACTGGATGAAGCATGTAAGGTAACGCTTGCTCATTTTTTATTTGGTTAAAAGAAGCAGAATTTAATATGCGAAGAATATGTCATACATAGTTCTATGTAATTCATATTCTCGACCTAATATATATATATATATATATATATGTGTGTGTGTGTGTGTGTATATACATATATATATATATATATATATATATATATATATATATACTGTGTATTTAAGCAGCAATCCCTCTTTTATACATGTTTCGTTAAAGACGGATGACAAGGTACTGCTATTAAGATTTCTATTTAATTTTTCTTTTGTTCGTACAAGTGTTTTCCTTTCTGGACACAAAGTGAGTAAAAACTGTCCAAATGTTCTGTAACTCCAAGCACTTTCGGCTATTCTTTTAGCCATTATCAATCGTGATTTTATTTTTACTTTTAACTGAATGTATGGGTTGTATTATGTATGTATCGAGAGTTATAGGGATGTTTTAGCTTCCAAATACAATCAACACATTGTGGCATAGTTAATGTTATTGAGTGTTGGATCTTTCTTTTTTATTATTAGGGTTTCCATTATTCTTAGTCTTTTTTTTTACATGTAGATGAATCTATTATACCTGTATTTTCTACAGATATGTTGCAGATTGAGTTTGGTAGGTTTCTGTCTGTGTTTAAATGAGTCCACCTAATTGAGTTATAGCCGGAGAGGTATAACGTGAGTCTCTCTTTCTCTTTCTCTCTCTCTCTCTCTATATATATAGATAGATAGATAGATAGATAGATAGATAGATAGATAGATAGATAGATAGATATTATATGTGGATGGTATTATTATGTTAGTATTTTCTACTAGTATGTTTCGGGTAGAGTCAGGTAGGTTTTTGTGTGCGTTTAAATGAGTTCTAATAGAGCTGTTATCGAATAGGTGTAACTTAAGTCGTCTGGATAGGCATGTAGTAGTGTGACCTTAAGTGGCATTTGAACTCGTAAATAATGTTGGTTCTTTGTAGTTTTGATTCTGCAGGTGTGCTGTTATTTTTTATGATAAGGTGAGCTGTTTTGAATTTTTTGTAATCGATAATTTAATTTTTATGTTCAGATCAACTGGGGGAGTGTATTTCTATAGGATATTTCTAAGTGAAAATTAATCTTGCTAACAGTTGACATCTATTTGGCCTTTGTAGAAGTTGTTAATGTTATTATTTATTCTCTGAGTGTTCCTTTGGAAAGTGTTGAAACTTGACTAATGCATGGAATAATAATGCAACACAAAATGTACTTAGAACAAAATGTATTGAAACAAGAAAGTGTACACAATATTTACATATAGCCTTTTGTATATTCCTGGGAAGACCGTTCCTGGAGAATGTGTTGACTGAGTTGCAGTCGGGCAGAGTCTCTGGTTGAATCTCTTGATTCGTTCCCCTCTCTTCCCGGTACCAACCATATTTATATGGTCGGTACTCCACTATGCAAATTAGGTGGATCAACAGAAAGGAATAGTCTAATCTGGTAGTCGATGAGGTAGTTAGGTAAACCATTGATAACTAGTGTCTGTTTTGAATTGTTGAGTAATTTAAGGAAATGTAGGCAAGGGGATCAATTCTCATGTGGTCTCTATAGGAAATATATATATATATATATATATATATATATATATATATATATATATATATATATAAGAAAGAACAGTAAGATTTTTAATCCAGTGTTCTTAGTTGTTATTTTTAAGGAAAATAGTGCTCGATCCAAAACAATAGAGCAAAATATAATTATTTTCTTTTTAAAAATATGATTCCATCGTGACATAGAAAATGTCCATGTTTCAAAACTGAAACTAAATTCATAAATTTAATTATTAAAATTAAACTTAAAATCCATAGTCTTGTTCCATTGTTAACCGATTATAAGAATAAACTTTCAAAGGAATGTACTTAATTTATAAGCGCAGACAATATGAATTGTTGAGGTTAAGGAAAATCTATTTTAATTTAGGGGTGGCTGGGTTTTAGTTTCCCTAGACAGCTTATGTATCCAATATATGTTACTTACAAAGTCAGGTTAAGTTTAAGTGGGACGGGGGTGTCTGCTAACAAACTTATACTTCCCTTCTTCAGAGAGTCGTCTGGGTTTCCAATAATAAAAAAATATAAATTACTTTAATAATAATTAATTTTGAGAAAAATAAAATAAAATAATATAGAATAGAGATGAAACATACATTTGTATATTTGATATTTTATTAGTAATTAAATTCTAATATATTTATTTGTAAAATTACCGTATAATCTTTAGAAGGCTGAATGGTACTTTAAATGGTCATTAGAAGGCTGAATGGTACTTTAAATCTATGAGAATAAAATTTAATTAATAAAATTTAAGTATTAAGAATATATTTTGCACATATTTAAATGACATTTTTAGAAAGTCGTTGTGTATAAAAATATGAATTAAGCGGATGAAAAAATAAAATCATCCTTGATAATGGCTAAAAGTATAGCCGAAAGCGCTCGGAATTATAGAACATTTGGACAGATTCTACACACTCTGTGTCCAGGAAAGAAAACACTTGTTCGAACACAAGAAAAATTAAATAAGAATCTTAATCGTAGTACCTTGTCTGTCGTTTTTAATGAAGCATGCATAAATGAATGGTTGTTGCCTAAATACACAATATATATATATATATATATATATATATATATATATATATATATATATATATATATATATATATTCAGTTATACGTGTATTAAAACTGTATTCTATAAAGATCCCATGATATGTTTATATACTCACACACCTTCACATATATATCTTATTTGTGTTTGTGTAGTTTGCGTTTATTATAAAATTGTTAAAAAGTTGTAGTCATTCTCCTTTTTTGTGTGCGAACTCTGAGGTACCATGTAAACTAAATACTTCCTTAAAAATCTGAAGATATTGACAATCAGAAATATCACAATTGTATTGGACTGTAGTTTCTCCTTAGCAAAAATAAATAAGACATTTTCGCCTGCATGCTTGTTTTCGCCTGCAATGTCTCTCTTACGTTTCTTCATATACAGACAGACAGTTTTCGTATCAGAGTAGATCTATACATTTACGTTTTCACACGTTTGCCAAGTCTCGGAAATTGTGACTGTCATTTGGTCTGTTGTTTTTGCTTTGTATTGTCAATGCTGTTGTGTAGCTTTGAGACCCGATCGTTAAAAATAAACCTCATGACACTATTTACATTATTCGGACTATTGTCCTCATCTTTGCTGCCATATTTATCACAACGTTTCAGCTGTTGTACGCTATGGTCTTCTTCAGATGGTTGAAATGTCGAACTGAACCCTTTATTTCGCTCGCTGGGGTAGACTGTTCTAGCTCCACGCGCCATGTCTAAAGGGTGTCAGTAATCAGTTATCCCCCGTTAATTCACCTCACCAAGTTCTCCACTGCCTTAACCAGGTATTGAACTCACAACTCTTTGGGTCCTGTCACTGGATCTAACCAACGAAATGAAACTTTCAGGACTTATTCCCAAATTAATTAAATCATTTTAGAATTTTTTTTTTTTTTTCAGAAAATCTTGATAATTCTTTTACATCTGTAAAAACACTTATTTAATTTTATGAAATTTTGAGAAATGAAATTTTCTCCCGCTCAATGTTTATCTTAATTAAAAGCAGAACTACTTCGAGAATTTAAATCATCAATGTCTTTAGTAAAACAGGACAACCAGTTGCTGAAAAGCTGTTCTGAATCGGAAAATAAAAAATGCAATAAAACTAAGACATTATTTTATTTAAAAAGCTTTTAATTAAATGGAAAAGCTCACAACAACTGAACGAACCCTAATATTTTAAGGACGATAGGGTGGGTGGAAGAGGTTGGGTGGAACAAAAAAATGATCTATCAAGTGCAAGTTTCTACTAAAATATTGACTTGAATACTCTTCTTTTATTGTCGTAACTTCTTAATAATTTTTTTTTCTCAGACTCTTTCACTCTAAGTAAACCCTTGTATCTTGGTGATTTTATCGCCTTACTTGGGGGGATATGATTAAAAACATTTTGGAAAAAAAATTGGTGCTTCTTCAGAGTGTGATCTACCTGCCGAACGTGATCTACAATAATGCAGATCTACTAAAGCGTGTGATTTACATGCTGAGAACGTGCACTACATTAATATCTATCAGAAAATAAAAGAATGAATGAAAAGGAAACTAAATCGTCTTATTATCCCTTTCATATTTATCGTAAATCCATCATAAAATTTGTGTACCATCTAATCGCAAATGATTTTCGGTCATATATATCTAATATTATTTTTGTTTATTTCGTTTTCGTTATTATTTTTGAAGTGTAGATCACACATATCAGTAGAATTGCGCATGTAGATCATATTCGTAACACACTGAAAAAGAATCATGTATGGAGATCACACGCTGATACGTAGAATATGGTATTCTGCGTCAAGAAAACTAAGCTTAATGGCGAAAAATGGATGTTATTTTGGAATTCACCAAAACATCCCATGCACCATTTCATAAAATTATTATTTCTGCGTTATTTTATTTTCATGTAGTTTGGCCCAGGGCCGTCAAAAGGGTTGCGTGTCCCTTCCCGCCCCGAATCTACGATATTCCCTCCTACTACATCTCAATTGTCATAAGGTAGTATTCATTTTGTTGTAACCTAGAAAGGGTTACTGAATGAGGAATAACCAAAACGTAGGTTGGAAATGAAATGGTAATCTTTATAACATCAACAAAATACAATACTGACCAGCGGCGTGAAGTAGGTAAACCACTGCTAGCGGTGGACTATTACAGCACATTACCCCCGACTTACAATAGTGTCCAACGTATTTGTGAGGATTGAGACATATCCATTAGTGTTCATAAGTACGGTATATAACATATATAAAATACAAGTTTTATTGTAACCTAATTACGTACAATAATGGATCACATCCAATATAGGCGAACAATTCAACAAAAAAAAAAAAATGAAAATAAATACAATGTATCTAAATAGAAATTAAATTAAATTATGTGCCTAAATAAAAATTAATTATTGATAATTTCATCTTAAATAAATCAACAATGTTTTGCGGTATTTTTTAACATCAACTTGATATTTTTCTTGAAACAAAGTTGAATAATTTTGACACATTCAACATTATGGATAAAAAATAATGAATTTTATATCGTATTTTTATCGAGACAAACAAATTCACGGATTTTAGACAAAAAATAAAAATATATATTTCAAAATATAAAAAAATAAATATAAATTATTTATATTTATTTATAAAATTATTTATAAATACTATTTATTTATTTATAAATAAATATGAATTAAAATATAAAAAACAAAATATTTAAAAAATTTTAATTTATTTAAAATTTTATAAATTTATTTAAATTTATAAAATTTATTTAAATTTATGAAATTTTTAAGTTTATAAATTTATTTCAAATTTTATAAATTTATTTTATTTCAAATTTTATATTTTATTTAAAATATTTATTTAAAATAATAAAAAATATAAAAATAAATATAAATTGATAAATATTATTTATTTACTTATTTATAAAATTATTCATAAATAAATATAAATTATTAATATAAATATAAGTAAATATAAATTAAAATAAATAGAGAGAGACAGAAATAGACCCCAGAATGACTTCAAAATCCGCGAAATTCTTTCGTCCTTTAATAGTCATCTGCGCTTAGATGTAACATATATAAATGTAGGTAGAAAAAAAGTAAATATTGATAAGATAGCGAACGTCACAAAACACTCTCTGGGCCTCCAATCAGGTTCCGCCCCCACCCCACTTCTAGTCGGGGAGTTCTTGGGTAGTACGCATCGGTCTTCCTTTAAACCATAGGATCAGATCTGAGCCTGTTTTTCTCCCTATGAAAGCACCCAGGACGAAACAAGATGGAACAAATTATGTGGCCCACTCGTCTACCACACGGCTAAGAAGACCACTTTACACTTGCAATGAACTATGACCAGCTGGAACGGTCAATTGCTGAAAGGCTCTGACTCGTGTCTCACCGGGGGAAAGAGATTCTAAGCCGCGTTGTTTACAGAGGAATATAATCTGATGTCTAAATCTATGTTTTTGGCACTTGGCATAATAAAGAAGCCGAAGTGTTGGTGGTGGTTGCAGGGAAAACTCAATCCTGGTGAGACCTCGTTGGTTCTGGAAGGGTCAATTCACTTTACACAGGTTGATGGTTGTGCGTGATAGTATTTAGACATTTTGCTGCCGGCGAATAATAAATAATGAGAAAAAAAGTGATTGAAATGGCTTCTTCAACACACGCACAAAACACTCCTATGCTCACATCGACTTGAAACACGCTTACGAAAGTTTATATCTTCTAGAAATAAAACTATATCTATCTATCTATCTATCTATCTATCTATCTATCTATCTATCTATCTATCTATCTATCTTTCTCTCTCTCTCTCTCTCTCTCTCTCTCTCTCTATATATATATATATATATATATATATATATATATATATTATAATTTTATCATATAGACAAAAAGGTTTACTCACTACAAAGATGCAACTTTGTTTCGGTACATTTCAATTGCACCTCAACTGGTTAGAACCAAAAATTCTTTTGAATTAATGCTGTGAACGTCAGAATTTATATATTACTTTCGTTCCCATTGCATCTGATAGATATATATATATATATATATATATATATATATATATATATATATATATATATATATATTGGGGAAAATGTATGACGAGATGGAAAAAGTTTTCTTGCGACGCGTTTCGTCCTTTAGGACTACATCGAACTAAAATTGTTATGTTGGTGCGACTACATATGTGCACGAACGAAGGATGCTGGGAATTTTAAATTTAAATGTCTTTCTTTTTTATCTAGGCAATTTCATTTAGATTCTTTTTCTTTCCATCACTTTTTTTAGTAGATATCCGACAATGTCATAATAGAAGTTCTGCCAGGAATGGCGAAATGAAGTAAGCGTACGGACGCAAATTTGCTGTAAATGATCTTACGGTCACGGCACTCTCCAGGCATTTATATATTGATGTATGTATATATGTATGATTTAGTTGGATGTCGTCCCCAAGAGATGTTAAGTATAGCTCTCAGTATCCGAGTGTAGGAACCAGCAAACTTAGACTCAAGTAGTTTAGTTAATGTCCAAGCAGTGGCACCAAACATTAAAACCGTCTCTACAGTGGCGCGAAAGAAGCTTCGTTTAAGGTTGTCTGCTAGATCAGATTTCCGGATTACATCCATTCTATTCATGGGGGTCCCACACTTTGGTTATGCAAATTTACACATCCTTTATAGTAGAATTTATTTTGCTTCCTAGGTATTTAAAAGATTAGACAGATTTTATTGATTCACCTGAGACAGACTGTATTGAGTCTTTCTGGTTATCCCTGATACTTTTACAATTTTACGTGAACGCAGAGTGGGCTTTGCAGGATAGCAAGATTGTGTGCCCTACTCCCTTGGGCTCTCTCACCCACGCGCGAGCGCGCACACACACACACACACACACACAC
>OZ038485.1:64401963-64466963 GCA_964036315.1 Acanthosepion esculentum
TTTCCAACATCTAAAAAACATAAGTATACATCCTTGCTCGTTATGATGTCATTCTGCGCATAAATAACGCATCATGACCATTTTAACAATAACCCTCTACCTTGTGTAGCTCACGAGCCTTATATTGGGCGAACTTTACTATGAAATAAAGATGATCTTTTACGGCTCAGATAATGCGCAAAATGCAGACCGGCACCCATGAATTAAGGCTATTGATTCAGTAAACAGTTATTGAACTAGACTCGTAAATAGTTACACAAGAGACAGAAACTGAATAAGTAAATGAATTAGAAATCATGGCACGTGTCACCTTAAATGATTGATACGACTTCTTGGGTTTAATTTACGTAGCGACGTTTCACTGTTTATGTAGATTATTTCGTTTTTCTTTGCACTGTTTTTATTCTTGAATATTTTGTGATGACAAAGCGGAGAAAAACCATGACCAAAATTAATGTTGCTCGCAACAGTAGCAATATTGCTGTAAGTTAAGCAAACTATCTATGTCACGTCGTAACAATGTGCTGACGACGCTAAACAAAACAGGTTATATCATTTTTCAACGGAATTGAGAAAATTCAGATTTGACGAGAAAGGTATGTTAGCACGCAGTCAAATATGAGAAATAAAAAATAAAAAGAAACTAAAAATATTAATAGGAAATTAAATATACATTTAAAAAATGAATAATGATGCTTAACTATGCTTTTTTTTTAATCAATTCACCCCAAGCAAGGCAATAATGCCACTAAGACGCAAGAGGGTCACTGGGAGTGAAAGAGAATGAGAAAACTTTAGGAGGATTCGGAAACCCAATCTTACACAGGAAACAAGTAATACACCTCTACTTCTTTTCAAAAGACCAGAGAGGAGTGGGAACTCAACGATAGGCGAACCTATCTACTTCCATTGTGGGAAAAATAAAACTAAATAAATAAATATCAAAAAAATTTTAGAGTTCAAACGAAGACGTTAGAAGTATAGAGCTGAAGTAGACTTTAGAAGGAGCCGGAAACCCGAATGAAATATTAAGTTGTCAGATGAATTCGTTCGTATGTTTTGTTTTGTTTTGTTTCTTGGGGGGGGGGGGTTTCAGTTTATTTGAATCCTATTATTCTTCAAAATGTTAATTAATCAGTCAAAAATGTATACTTCTGCACAGATCCTAACTTGTTTCAATCATGATGGTACAAATTCATTTAACTTCGTTTTCAATTCCACGTCGTTGTTGAACGAAACGCTTCGCAGACTGTTAGAAAGCCACCGACAAAGATGAAAACCTAAAAACACTAAATCAGAATGCGTTAGATGTAGTAGAACTTCCCAACCAAGCTCTTGAAAAGCATTTTTGGTCAAATTAGCGATGTGGTAGTGGTGTCGTGTTGAAGATGTAGGTGTGGAAAATGATCGTTCTTGCCTGCTTGGAACTCCATCGTCATATGTCTGAAAAAGGGGTAAGATTCAATTAAATTTAAAAAGACGATAAACAAATAGTGTAGAAGAAAAGTAAAGCTACAAAAAACAGTACTGTAAAATATTTTGAGTTTTAATTCAAATAACATTGGAAAGAAAAAGGAACGATTTTATCTGACAACCCAATAAATAAAAATAATACTGCTGTTAGTTTAAAGTCCAAGGTAAATATGGAACTATAAAGATTGTTGAATGAAGTGATGGGTTTCAAACGTGGAAGTCTGTTTTTTTATAGGACGTCGGTTTTTCATAGCTCAGTGGCTACAGCAGCGGGCTTTTGTTAGTCTTCTCTTAAGTATGTTTAGAGATAGCTCGTCTTGTTCTAATTTGTTTGCTACTGCTTTAAAGGTTACCTGAATCGACAGACATCTGCAGAAGGCCAGAGACCAGAGCTGCCTAAACATAATAATAATAGCAAAGACGGCGACAAAGTCTGAATATAAATAATGCACTTCTGATCAAAAATTTAAGACCACTTGAAAATTTTTTATAACAGACTGCTTGTCATGGATACATTATAAACTTTTTCTTACTTAAGGTTACTAATTCTATAATCGAAAAGGTCATGTAGACAAAAAATTATAATCCGATCAAATTAGTAACCTTAAGTAAGAAACGTTTAAAATTTTAAAAAAAATTCAGTCAGAGAAGTTGCCATGAAAATATTTGTCGAAAAGACAGACACAAGCCGCGCCGCGTCAGTGAGAAAGTGACTGAAGCCGAGATACCAAATCATGATCTGTTACGTTGCAGTTCCTTCTTTGGATTATTTCAAAAAACTTTCCTGGTACGACACAGTGACTCAACTTTCCTTGCAGTAGATGCAACTATAGACTCGATGTAGTCGCTCCACTTCAAGTCAGTTGAAAACGTGAGGCGAAGAAGGCGCAGTATTTCGGCTCTCAAGGAGTCTAGCGTCAGCCATGCTGATGGCAGGCAGGAAAGTTTCTCTATGGTGGTTTATTCTCGCGATTTGTAGAATATTAATTTATTTAGAAAACAGCAAGAACTTTCATTCCGATCAAACATTAAAACAGATTACATCTATCATAAACATTATCATTATCTTTGCTATCTGGCATAAAGGAAAGTTCTCGCGGATTGTAGAATATTAATTTATTTAGAAAACAGCAAGAACTTTCATTCCGATCAAACATTAAAACAGATTACATCTATCATAAACATTATCATTATCTTTGCTATCTGGCATAAAGGAAAGTTCTCGCGGTTTGTAGAATATTAATTTATTTAGAAAACAGCAAGAACTTTCATTCCGATCAAACATTAAAACAGATTACATCTATCATAAACATTATCATTATCTTTGCTATCTGGCATAAAGGAAAGTTCTCGCGGTTTGTAGAATATTAATTTATTTAGAGAACAGCAAGAACTTTCATTCCGATCAAACATTAAAACAGATTACATCTATCATAAACATTATCATTATCTTTGCTATCTGGAATAAAGGAAAGTTCTCGCGGATTGTAGAATATTAATTTATTTAGAAAACAGCAAGAACTTTCATTCCGATCAAACATTAAAACAGATTACATCTATCATAAACATTATCATTATATTTGCTATCTGGCATAAAGGAAAGTTCTCGCGGTTTGTAGAATATTAATTTATTTAGAGAACAGCATGAACTTTCAATCCGATCAAACATTAAAACTGATTACATCTATCATAAACATTATCATTATCTTTGCTATCTGGAATAAAGGAAAGTTCTCGCGGTTTGTAGAATATTAATTTATTTAAAAAACAGCAAGAACTTTCATTCCGATCAAACATTAAAACAGATTACATCTATCATAAACATTATCATTATCTTTGCTATCTGGAATAAAGGAAAGTTCTCGCGGATTGTACAATATTAATTTATTTAGAAAACAGCAAGAACTTTCATTCCGATCAAACATTAAAACAGATTACATCTATCATAAACATTATCATTATCTTTGCTATCTGGCATAAAGGAAAGTTCTCGCGGTTTGTAGAATATTAATTTATTTAGAAAACAGCAAGAACTTTCATTCCGATCAAACATTAAAACAGATTACATCTATCATAAACATTATCATTATGTTTGCTATCTGGCATAAAGGAAAGTTCTCGCGGTTTGTAGAATATTAATTTATTTAGAAAACAGCAAGAACTTTCATTCCGATCAAACATTAAAACAGATTACATCTATCATAAACATTATCATTATCTTTGCTATCTGGCATAAAGGAAAGTTCTCGTGGTTTGTAGAATATTAATTTATTTAGAGAACAGCAAGAACTTTCATTCCGATCAAACATTAAAACAGATTACATCTATCATAAACATTATCATTATCTTTGCTATCTGGAATAAAGGAAAGTTCTCGCGGTTTGTAGAATATTAATTTATTTAGAAAACAGCAAGAACTTTCATTCCGATCAAACATTAAAACAGATTACATCTATCATAAACATTATCATTATCTTTGCTATCTGGAATAAAGGAAAGTTCTCGCGGATTGTACAATATTAATTTATTTAGAAAACAGCAAGAACTTTCATTCCGATCAAACATTAAAACAGATTACATCTATCATAAACATTATCATTATGTTTGCTATCTGGCATAAAGGAAAGTTCTCGCGGTTTGTAGAATATTAATTTATTTAGAAAACAGCAAGAACTTTCATTCCGATCAAACATTGAAACAGATTACATCTATCATAAACATTATCATTATCTTTGCTATCTGGCATAAAGGAAAGTTCTCGCGGTTTGTAGAATATTAATTTATTTAGAAAACAGCAAGAACTTTCATTCCGATCAAACATTAAAACAGATTACATCTATCATAAACATTATCATTATCTTTGCTATCTGGCATAAAGGAAAGTTCTCGCGGTTTGTAGAATATTAATTTATTTAGAGAACAGCAAGAACTTTCATTCCGATCAAACATTAAAACAGATTACATCTATCATAAACATTATCATTATCTTTGCTATCTGGAATAAAGGAAAGTTCTCGCGGATTGTAGAATATTAATTTATTTAGAAAACAGCAAGAACTTTCATTCCGATCAAACATTAAAACAGATTACATCTATCATAAACATTATCATTATATTTGCTATCTGGCATAAAGGAAAGTTCTCGCGGTTTGTAGAATATTAATTTATTTAGAGAACAGCATGAACTTTCAATCCGATCAAACATTAAAACTGATTACATCTATCATAAACATTATCATTATCTTTGCTATCTGGAATAAAGGAAAGTTCTCGCGGTTTGTAGAATATTAATTTATTTAGAAAACAGCAAGAACTTTCATTCCGATCAAACATTAAAACAGATTACATCTATCATAAACATTATCATTATCTTTGCTATCTGGAATAAAGGAAAGTTCTCGCGGATTGTACAATATTAATTTATTTAGAAAACAGCAAGAACTTTCATTCCGATCAAACATTAAAACAGATTACATCTATCATAAACATTATCATTATCTTTGCTATCTGGCATAAAGGAAAGTTCTCGCGGTTTGTAGAATATTAATTTATTTAGAAAACAGCAAGAACTTTCATTCCGATCAAACATTAAAACAGATTACATCTATCATAAACATTATCATTATGTTTGCTATCTGGCATAAAGGAAAGTTCTCGCGGTTTGTAGAATATTAATTTATTTAGAAAACAGCAAGAACTTTCATTCCGATCAAACATTAAAACAGATTACATCTATCATAAACATTATCATTATCTTTGCTATCTGGCATAAAGGAAAGTTCTCGTGGTTTGTAGAATATTAATTTATTTAGAGAACAGCAAGAACTTTCATTCCGATCAAACATTAAAACAGATTACATCTATCATAAACATTATCATTATGTTTGCTATCTGGCATAAAGGAAAGTTCTCGCGGTTTGTAGAATATTAATTTATTTAGAAAACAGCAAGAACTTTCATTCCGATCAAACATTAAAACAGATTACATCTATCATAAACATTATCATTATCTTTGCTATCTGGCATAAAGGAAAGTTCTCGCGGTTTGTAGAATATTAATTTATTTAGAAAACAGCAAGAACTTTCATTCCGATCAAACATTAAAACAGATTACATCTATCATAAACATTATCATTATCTTTGCTATCTGGCATAAAGGAAAGTTCTCGCGATTTGTAGAATATTAATTTATTTAGAAAACAGCAAGAACTTTCATTCCGATCAAACATTAAAACAGATTACATCTATCATAAACATTATCATTATGTTTGCTATCTGGCATAAAGGAAAGTTCTCGCGGATTGTAGAATATTAATTTATTTAGAAAACAGCAAGAACGTTCATTCCGATCAAACATTAAAACAGATTACATCTATCATAAACATTATCATTATCTTTGCTATCTGGCATAAAGGAAAGGTCTCGCGGTTTGTAGAATATTAATTTATTTAGAAAAAACGCTAAAACTTTCCATCCGACCAGACATTAATCCCGTGGAACATACGTTTCCGTCCTCAAAAGCTGTTTTTAATAAGCAAACATTTTCTGAATAAACATGACATGAAACACCGTGGAGGCGATTTCTGTGCGTGAGGAGGTTCATGCTCAAACGACTTGAATATAAATCATATTTGGACACGTGGACTTAATGAGCCGTGTTCAGTGACTTTCTTTTGAAGATATTTTGCTTGCAGGCAAACTAATACCAATTGATATTCTGATATTCGCTGTATACTCACGTTCACATAGGTAGCTATAGGTTTACGCATCAACAGATATTTTTATATTCAGCAAAGGCTGTTGAAAAGTTCTAGGCCCGGCACACTTCCTGAAATCTGACCAAACGAGGAAACATGCTTTTTAAAGTTATATGCATATATACAGTGGAATTATATTCCATTCTCATTTTACCTGGAAAACGTTATTTTTAGTAGATATCCATGTCTGATTAGATGATCCGTTTATTTATGAAACAGTATATTTTATTTATTTTCGCCTGAATACTCGAGAAATTTTATAAAAGAAAAATATGCTCTCTCTGGTAGGATACTAACAACGTTAGATCCGACGTGCTTATACCGACTTAGACAACGGCGTGTGTCGCCGATCAAGCGAAGATGAATAGTGCCTTATAAACTCAAATTTTTCTCCGCCTCTCGAAATATTAATATCTACTCAGTTTCGTATCCTAATGTAAACAAATCCATTTCTAAAGTAATGTATTTTTATTTATTAATCCGACAGATTGTATTACTTAAACGTTATATATATATATATATATATATATATATATATATATATATATATATATATGTGTGTATGTATGTGTGTGTGTGTGTGTGTGTGTGTGTAGTACTTGGAACGTTATTATAGTGGGCACGTTGTATTTGAAATAGACGGCCTATTTTTATTTATTAAACAGTCTGTTGTAGCAAAAAACATTGTTCTTCAGCAGAGATCAAACATATTTTCTTTACTAAGATTTCTCGAATGCTCAAGCAAATATACGGTTTGGATTGTTTTACGGCATATCAACCTCAGTGGGTTATTTAATGCCGACAAGATTTTTTAATGCTGGTAATTTTTTTTTTAATGTATTGCTGGTAATAATCTTTTCTTCAAAACTTCATTGCTGGTAATAATTTTTTACAAAAATGTATTGCTGGTACCTATTCTTGCACTTTCATAGTGTCGTGAGCCCAGTTTAGGAGTTAACTATTTGCCCACAGCTGGGACCCTAACAGGTGCTACCACCCTGAGTCAGGGTGGACCTGGGAACATCAACAATTAAGAGGTGGTTCCACGCTCCTCAAAACCTTCTGATTAGAGGCCTTCCTGTTGGACGTAGTTTATCGTCTTACCCAGGACGCGGACGTAGTTTATTGTCATACCCAGGACGGGCCAATATACATAATACAGGCAGTTTAATAAATTAAAATGTGGCGTATATTTCAAGTACGAAGTGTCCACTGAAGTAACGTTTGAAGTAATAATATGTCAAAAAATAAGATAACCAACCCCAAAAGGAAAATAAATAAAAACTAACTTAACCAATGAGGATTGAACTCGCTATTTTATCGTAATTGATCTAACGAGACAAGCTTGCTAGCCATTATACCATGACAAAGTGACGAAAATGATTTTCTAAGCATAGCTTAGATGTGGCTGAAGGCGCACCCAGTGAAGATCAAACTCACTACTCAGTTGTAATTGATCTAACGAGACATGCTTGTTAACCATTACACCACGTCGAAGTACCCCTGGCGACATGGTATAATGATTTACTAAGCGTAGCTTAGATGTGACACAAGCACACAATGAGGATTGAACTCACTACTCAGTCGTAATTGATTTAACGAGACAAGCTTGCTAACCATTACACCACATCGAGGTGTCCCTCTTGTAATCGAGTATGACAATCGAACAACATTAATCAAGACGTTTTTAATAGTTATGTCTTTTTTGCTCAGCCAATGAATCCCTTCGTTTGCGGCAAATCCTGCGTGCATGGCTTGCATTTGCATCATCACTTCTGTTTTAGCTCCAACACAACGGCGGAACTAAAAGAAAGTATCCGTAGAGAGATCGCAACCATTCCAGTTGATTTGTTAAGCAGCACTGTGTCTGAAATGAGAGAGCGAGCTCGTGCATGTTCTCTTCGTAGTGGTGACAATCTCAGGGATGTAATATTCAAATCTTAGATAATAAGTTGAATTCTTGTATATCAATTATGTAATAAATATAATTGGTACTCTGTGCCTTTTTTATAATCCAAGATACTTACATTTAAAATGTGTCCCATCATTATGGGATTCCCTATATATCATATGATTTAAGATTCCTGTTATAAACCGAAACCCGAATGCTTGCTCTAGTTTCTTCTATTTATCACGTCCGTTCATGACATGTCTTTCCAAAATTGCCTATTTCTTGTGGTCCTTAATAATTTTTCTCCCTTTGCTAAGGCTCCTGCCTACGTTCCGCCATCAATTCACACAAGCTTGTCAGACGGCTCGCTGCTTTCTCCTAATTCTCTTGCCCTCGATGTTTTCCAAGCTCTCCTACCTCGTTATATGCTTAAGAAATTTCATCAGCCCCTTTCTTATTTTGGGTATAAGCGTTCTTTTTGTTGCCATTTTCTTTAAGACTTCCTGATTGTTTAATCGCATCGTCCATGGGATTCTCAGTATCCTTCTGTAAAACCACATCTCCGTTGTCTCTATTTTTTCCTCATGTTTAGAAGACTATTATTTTTGTGGGGAAGTGTATCGCTTTTCCGACTTCTTGAGGTTGATCTTTGAGGTCAGAAGGAAGACAAAACAAGGAAGTCGATTTTAATTGCCTGAACGAATGTGGGAATTGTAAAGATATAGAAATATTTTTTTCAATGATTTGTTTCTTAAAAGTCAGGCAATGTAGACGTGTTTCCTCTTTGTATCTGGAAACTGCTTTCTAGTGGAGGGAGAGCAACCCCACTGGTTAGTTAGAGATGAATCCATCGACGTTAATAAAATAGTTAAGTTTAAAATTACTTTTCGCCGGGAGAAGACGAAGGAGAAAACATCTTTATTGTGGAATTGAAGCTCTCGCCCCAAGATCACCCCAGAAAGAGGCTCTAAAATACTCATCCGTAGGGAGATTGCCCAGTATTCACTGCCATGTAAGAAGATAGATATCACATAGCAGTCCAACACTCTTTTCTTCGTATCTAACGAAAGTTCAAACTAAACGATCACAGGGTCTTTTCCAATGACTTGTAGGAAAGAAGTGCCGTTCTCCTGATGGAATGTGTTCACTATAACGGTAGGAAAATTTGATAAAATCTTCGACATTGTTATACTGGCTCACAGTAATTTACTTTACTTACAGTTTGATAGATTTTCTTTGCAGCAGCAACCAACACGTCAGTGCAAAATGCCTGAATTGCAACAGTATCACCTTTCAAACAATCTGATATAACACACATGTTAATGGATTCTGGTTCTAAACGGGTGGAATCCCCGAAATACATCCCCAAGATAAATGATGTTCTAGTGTCTGGTGGAGGCACGGTTGAGTAATGGATAGCGGCTCGGATTGAGGAATCGGAGAGCCGAGTTCAAATTCCAGTCGAATCCATTACATTCACTTACGTGCTAATACCTTTGGGAAAGGTATGAATCCTTTTCTTTTCTCTCCACCCAACTATGCGTAAATAGCAGGACAGACCGGGTTCTATAGCCTTGGATGGCAACTTGTCTACCTCAGAAAGACATGGCTACCTACTGCGGGAAAAAAACGACCTCGTCAATCATGTATCTTTCGATACATGATGGCCTAAGCGTGTATCACGTATGGCACATAACTGACAGATTCTCTGGTAGTTTTCTGAATGATGTTCCTGGAAAGCATTTTACATAATTTTTAAATGATTTTCAAAATCCGAAATCATTTCTCATTACTATAACGTCTTTTTTACTTGATACACGTGTTTTTGTTGACATCCCTATTATTTTGAATGGTGAAATTAATGTCAAACGGCCTAGAAAGTCTGACTGGAATGAAACGTCTATGCTTTTCTCCGCCAAGGAAACAGCACCTAATCTGAACGTGTGCTCTACCTATTAGGCCACGGAAAACTCAAAGCTCAATTCCGTAATTTAATGAATCATGAATTAACGAATCTCTTGCTGGAACCCCGCTAAACTTTATTTTCGAACACGAAACGTAAAGAAACTTTCAAATGGATTTTTTTAATGGGACATTATTTCTCATTAAGAAGTTAATTTTTTTTTTTTTTTTGCAAGTAAGGACTTTTCAATTTTTAGGCCGGTTGATATTAATTTCAGTGGGCGGTGGTAAGGACATTAGCATGTTGACCATGAAACCATGTTTAGAATCTCACTAATGTCGATTTAGCAAGGAAATGACTTTTTGAATATATCGACCTAAAGAGACGATCCCTTTTTTTAGGCACCGCTCGGAAGTGCCAGAAAACAATATTACGGCCCAACGCGGGCATTGTAAGTGAAATTGGATAGAATAGACTGTTCGGAAGCTGTCAGTGGTTATGCTAGCCTGAATTCACAAGTCATCGTGATCGAGAGCATGAGCTTACTGGTCTTTTTCAAAACTTGTGATTACTCTAGAAGATACGGTCTAACTAACATGTGATATATAGCTATACCTTGATGTATTATATGTCTGATTGTGTTCTTCATTCCTTATTTAATAAAACAAATTACATTAGTTTTTGACACAACCTCGTACACATATATATATATATATATATATATATATATATATATATATATATATATATATATATATATATATATATATACACGAGGCGAGATGGGTAAATTGTTGCAATTTTTTAATTTATTTTTGCGCATGCGCGTTTTGTTTTTGATTTTGTCGACTGCACAGTATAGTAGGGCCAATTGGGCACTGTTTGTGAGGAAAAGAGCAATGTGACACAATTCACTCCGCCAGAAATTTGGAAATGCTATGCCTGGAAGCTACAATAAAAACATTTCAGAGTGTTTGCGTGTCGATTTGTGGACTGCAGAGGATTCGGAAAGAGCTGAATGAGTGATTACGAAGG
Source organism: Acanthosepion esculentum (assembly GCA_964036315.1). Classification (NCBI taxonomy): domain Eukaryota; kingdom Metazoa; phylum Mollusca; class Cephalopoda; order Sepiida; family Sepiidae; genus Acanthosepion; species Acanthosepion esculentum. The sequence goes on from OZ038485.1 coordinate 64,413,023, forward strand.
TACGGCAGCTTAGAAAACTCATTCTGATCGTTCTGCTAAGAAAAGAACTCCCAAATTTGTTGGTGAGTGCCTCAGGCTCAACACAGAGGCCTACATCAAGTGCCTTGGGGAGGTAGCGCTGCTCTGGATCATTAGGGTGGCTGCTGGAAAACTCTATGTATTGCAACAGGATACTGCACCATGTCAGACAAGCACGAGAACTCAGTCATGTCTGTCAGACATTTTCTGCAACTAAATCACCCCTTACATCTGGCAACCTAACTCCACAGACTGTAACTCTTTTGATCATGATATGTGGGGCACAGTTGAGCGAGAGATCAACAAAACTCCTTGTAACACTAATGATGAACTGAAGACAAGGATTAAGGCAGCATTCACCAACTTAATCAAGTAGACCGCCCAGAAGATTTACAGAAGGTTTCGAAGCCGTTTGGAGGCCGTGGTTGAAACCAATGGCGATTTTATGGAATAAATTTATTCTTTAATATTTCAAGATAATTTTGTGTAATTTGAATAAATATATCTGTTAAAATGAGGTGTCAGTGTTATTTTCAATTTTGCGTAATTTTGATGACAATTTATCCATCGCACCTTGTATATATGTGTGTGTGTGTGTGTGTGTGTGTGTGTGTGTGTGTGTGTGTGTGTGTGTGTGTGTGTGTGTAAAAACTGCTATTACCAGTGAATATATATTATTTTATTTTCATGTACACATTTTTTGTCGATATATTATTAAATATTCTCACTCTCTCAAGTCCTCCCTGGAGAGCATACTGAACAATCTGAACACAATAGGGGTCGCTGATGTGGTTTCCATAGCAAATACGAAAAGCCCAGTCTTCCCTACTATTTACTCATAGCTGAGGGGAGCTTAGATGGATTCATATTTTTCCAAAGGGTACTTGTGCGAAAGGGAATGTAAGGAACTCGATTCTCGTTCTGAGCCGCTATTAGACCCACCTGCGCGTCCAGCGTTAAACAGACATCCATACATTTACAGTCATTATAAATTTGTCTAGCTATAAGTCTCTATTACATATGAATAACGCGTTTATCTCGCAAGCTAAAATGTTTACATCTTATCAGATACTCTATAAAATAATGCTTCTCCATAGCACAAGAGTGCCTGATGTCACCTGTTGTTCGTCCTTTACAGAAGACTATACATTAAAAGATTTCAATGAAAAACGATGTTTGGTCTGAACAGAAGAGGGATTCTGTTTATATTGCGAGAGATTGAAATGTGTCCTTCAGCACGCCAGTTATCGCATAGAAAATATCATCTAAATATTTGTTTTATGCAGTAAACTTATGTTTTAACAGAGTAGCTTTAGAGAATATTTTTGTAAACATCGCGATGAGAAAACTGGAAAGCAGGAGACAATCATGGTGTGTCCATTGATGAAAATGATTGATTTCCCAAACAAACGATAACATCACTTTGATGAAAAACTGTTCACGCTTTCTGATCTATTACACACTCACACAGACACACACAGACACACATACACACACACACACACACACACATATATATATATATATATATATATATATATATATATATATATATATATATATATATATATGCGTGTGTGTGTGTGTGTGTTTTTGGGGGTTTTTTTAAGCTTATCACCCCAAGCAAGGCTGGAGGCCACTAGCACGCAAGGGGTTACAGAAGGTTTGGAGGAAGAGCAGATAGTAGTGGTAAAGGAGAGGATGTGGAGAAAGATAGTGGATCGATCAAGGCAAGGGGGTTACAGAAGATTTGGAGCGAGAGCAGATAGGAATGAAAGGTGAAAGGATGTGGAGAAAGGAAGTGGATAGATCAAGGCAACTGGAGATGTCGATTGACGTTACACTTAAATAGTTGGAGATTGTATTTCTTAGGGAAACGGGAATAAGGAAGGGAGTTCCACAGGCGAGATGTGCGAGACATGAAGCTATTGGAGTAGAGGAGACGTCTACATCTAACAGTTTCAACGGTGAAGGGGTGGGAACGGGATTCCAGCCTCGTAGGACGTTTAAATTCATGAGGCCTAGGAACCAGCGAAAGCAGCTCCTCGGAGCAATTACCGTGAACGTATTTGTAAAAAAGACAGAGCGAGGCAACGTCTCGTCTGTGAGAGAGCGACTGCAGACGAGATGACAGATCAGGGCCAATTACGTTGCATAATTATTTTTTAAAATATTTTTAAAAATTTCACACTACCATTGTCTCTCATTCTTGCGCTTGCGCATGTGCAGTCATAACAACATCAACAAACTCAGTCTGATGAAGTCTGAACGGATAAACATATCAGAAGTAAACTTCCATTTTGTATTATAATTTTCTTATTATTGTTTTTGATATATAAAAATATATATCGTTATACAGGGTGACCCCAAAAAACGGGAACTTTTTAACAATCCAATAAAACCAAGAGTGATGGAAGAAAAATATTTAATTCATAGTAATTGCAACCTTAAAACATGCCATTTAAGAACCAATGATGGAATTTTCATTTTTTAAAAATTACGTCCTGTAGTTGGCGTCCTCCTGTACGAACGCATTCTTGAAATCTGCTGTTGAGATTCCTCATTGACTGCTGCAACATCTCAGCTGGGATACTGTGAATTCCTTTCTCGTTAGTAAAATGGCGAAATGTTTACTTGCTCAAGGTCACTGTCTCGCAGTGTTGCCACTTGCTCATGTCTGGCAATACGCACTTCAAAAATTCCCGTTTTTTGGGTCACCCTACATATATACATATATATATATATATATATATATATATATATATATATATATATATATGCGTGTGTGTGTGTATCTATATATAAAACATTTGAAACTACCAGTGTCTCTCATTCTTGCGCTTGCGCATGTGTAGTCATAACAACATCAACAAACTCAGTCTGATGTAGTCTGAACGGATAAAACATATCACAAGTAAACTTCCATTTTGTATTACAATTTTCTCATTATTGTTCTTGATATATAAAAATAAATATCGTTATATATATATATATATATATATATATATATATATATATATATATATATATATATATATACACACACACTAGCAGTATAACCCGTCTTCGACCGGGTCTTTCATTACTGGGAATTTTTGCCGTTCAATTGGAGCAGTTTAAGTTTAAAGTCAGCCCACCCGAAAATCAGTATTAGTAACAACAATTGGGTGCAACTGAGGCACATCCCCAAATGGAGGCGGGGTAACAATTTGAATGGAGGGAGGTGCCCATGAAAAGGGCCGTTTTTGTGTTTTGTTTCAGCCTTACGCACAGGAACATTTGAAGAGGCGTTTCTCTTCAGCCGTTGAGTTCTTTGATAATCATTTTCAGCGTCGTGCGCAGAAGCGTTCGGATAAAAACTTTGGAAATGCATAAACAACCTCCGATCACACACACACATACATACATACTTACACACATTTTGAGAATAATAGATATAGATAATATTATTGTAATAATTTAAACTATTTATTTTTATTAAAGTTTTTATGAAAGATATATATCCAAGAACAGATGGTAAATAGTAAAACGTTGCTGAAAGTTTTTAATTTAGTGGTGAGCCATTGCCGCCAACAATTTGGACTCAAAACCGGCACTGAAGAATTATCTATCAAACAAAAAAAAATTCATCGAAATCGGATGAAAACTGTGGAAACGCATAAACAACATCCGATCACACATACACACATATACATCCACACACATATTTTGAGAATTATATATATATATATATAAACGTTCAATCTTTCATGAGTTTCCGAGTTTCATTTAATTAATGATGAACATGTCATTTTCGTTTAAGAACGATTTCATCATGATTCTTTTGTTAAGCTTTGAGATTAATTATACATTATTATTACTCAAAGTAGAGTCCAATAATGTCATGAAAACATCGGAGAATTCCAGTAAGATATCTTTAATATCTTTAATAATTTCTAAGATATAACGGTTCAAAGCTTAATCTAACGATTTGGACAATTTTACTGTTACAACCGGTATATATATATATATATATATATATATATATATATATATATATATATATATATATAGTGTATTTGAGCAGCAATCCCTCTTTTATACAAGTTTCATTAAAGACAACTGACAAGGTACGTTTTAAGGTACGTTAAGTTTTTTTTAATTTAATTTAATTTTTTATTTTTTTTATTTAATTTGTCTTGGGTTCTTACAACATTTTAAATGCCTTGTTTTCTACATAGGACATATTGCAAAACAAGTTTTTTCTAATTTTCCTTGCTGGTTGCCGGGTCATGTAATTTAATAACTGTGTATTTTGGCAGCAAACTTTTAATGAAACTTGTATAAAAGATGGATTGCTATAAGAAACGGATAAAAGAATAGAATTACTGGCAAATGTTAAAAAAAAAAGGTTTGAATAATAAATGATTGATAATTGCTTTGCCGAATAATAATATTTATACAGCCTTCCCTCGTTTGTGAGAGGGAGAATCAAAACGAAAATAAATATATATTCATTTCCCTGTTAATGAACTTCTTATTTATTATGAAGGCTAATCAACGCCTGCTTCCTGAGAACACACGGTACGACATAGAAACAAGATAGGTTCTTCATCAGTGTTGCATGTTTTCTTTTTTTATGGCTTGTAATGACATTCATTCGTTCATTTTTCTTTTGTTTTTTTTATTACTCCCCAAAGTTGTATTCATATGCTAGCAATATTTTGATAAGAGCCGACGTTTTCTACTCTCTTTGATGTGAAGAGAAAATATTTATGCATATGAATACGAAAGATTTAACGAAGTCGGGTGAATTTGGTTCTAAGACGAGAACTTCACTGCGCACCAAATGATATGTTATATAACAGAAAAAAATTAAACGTCTTCTACCTTTAGTTTTTTTCTGATGTTCGCCCAATACAAGGCCCAAGAACTACTCAAGGTAGAGGCTTACTGTGGTGTTGTATGAACGTAAGAAAAGACAAGCATTATGAGTATAGAGCTGAATTAGACTTTAGAAGGAACTGGAAAACTCGATCTTAAACAGGAAACAAAGGATAAAACCTCTACTCCTGTTAAAAAACCGGGGTGGAGTGTGGACCGGAACATAGGCGAGCCTATCTTTTCCTATTGGTGGAGGAGAGAAAAATATATTTTTTTAAATAATTAGTCAAGAAAAATTCCGAGTTCAGGCGTAGACGTTAGGAGTACAGAGCGGAAGCAGGGTTTAGAAGAAACCGGAAACCCAATCGCAAGCAGGAAGCAAGGGACAAACATCCACTCCTGTTTCAAACAATATTTTTAATATTTTTCTTCTTTTCTATATATCATGTCACTTTAGTGGTCATGGCTCTCTACGTCTTCCTGTCCATTTTAGCTCTTATCTACGTCTTTCTTTTTTACTATCCCTCCCAATTTTCATTCTGCCATCTATTTGCACAAGCTCTTTAGCAATCATCTACGCATTGACGAATGGGTAGACTTATAGATATGTAAGATTGACTCTGGAGAGAACAACCATCTTGTACAACACAGTGAACGAACCTTCCTGGTAGCTAATAGATTCAATATAGTTTTCCACTCTATGTTAGCTGAGAATATTAATCTGAGAAGATGCAGCGAGTCACCTTCCTGGAGGTTAGCATCAGCCATGCTGAAGAAAATCAGGGAACGATCTCTCAGATGTTTGATAGAGAGCAGTTTAATTTTGGAGTCGTTAAAATTAACAATCCCTCCTTTGTCCCAGTTAGCAACAGACTGAATATCGTCTTGGATAAAAGCTGCCAATTTGACCTTATAGGACTGATCAGGCCTATTATTTAGACAGGGGTAAATGGTTGTGTCATCAGCGTAGATACCAAGTTGAGAGCTGATGCCATCAGGAAGGTCATTAATGAAAATCAAAAACAAAATAGGACCAAGGATGGAGCCCTGGGTTAAATCTGCATTAGTTAGAATCGGATCATGAATGAATGATAACCATATCGCTGAAAAAAGTTTGGGAAAACATCAATTGATGATTCTAGACGTATAAGGATTAAAACAAAAAGATGTGCAGACGTTACTCTTTGAGAAGTAGAAATAGCAGACGGTCATCGTCTGTGACGTGGGCAGAAAGGAGCCGGCGCAGCCTGCAACATAATGCCTCAATAAATACATTGAATCAATTGCTTCATCTACCGCAAGGAAAGTTGGTTCCCTACGTCGCGCCATAAAGTTTTTCTCGCCGGAGTCTATCCTTCAAATCTATAAATCAACCATTCATGCTTGCATGGAATACTGCTGCCATATATGGTCTGATGCCCCCGCAGTTCGTCTTAAGGTCCTCGACAAAATCCAGAGATGGATATGCAATGTGATTGGCCCTGATCTGCCATCTCGTCTACATTCTCTCTCTCACAGATGTGCCGTCGCTTCCCTCTGTCTTTTCTACAAATACTTTCACGGTAACTGCCCCGACGAACTACTTTCGCTAGTTCCCAGACTGCATGGATTTAAACGTGCTACTAAGGCTGGCATCACGATCCCACCCTTTCACTGTCGAAACAGTTAAATGTGGCCGTCTCTTCTACTCCAATAGCTTCATGTCTCGCACCTCCTGTCTGTAGAATTCCCTTCCTATTACTTGTTTCACTGATATCTATAATCTCCAACTATTCAAAAGTAATGTCAATCGACATCTCCAGATGCCTTGATCTATTCCCTGTCCTTCTCTTTATCCTTTCCTCTACCACGCCTCCAATAATTTACACTCTCTGTAATCCCTAGCGTGCTAGTGGCATCCCGCCTTGCTTGGGGTGAAATGCTTAAAAAAATTGAATTTGAAAGCTATCCAAATGCTTATATTCAGCGGGTCAGTGTAAAGAAAAATATCACTGCTTGATCCCAGCTCAGATCCAATATTTTGAAGGATGGCTTTATTTTCACGACAATAACTGCGACATTTTGACGCTAGAATTTTGCTACCAGACTATCTTGCTTAACTTGTTCGGTTTAGACTAAGGGCTACGTAAGTAGGTACGAATGAACACTTTCTTATCGAAGATTATATATGATTTTAGCAGCATGTACATACACATGGTGAACGCCAACTCTTTCGCAAAAATAAATTAAAATGTGATTAAAATTTTTGCTTGAAAGAATTTAATTCAATTTTCATTTTTGAATCCCCGAAATTCCAGTTATAAATTGTCCCCAAGGTATTAAAAAGTTTGCTCTGCAAATAAAAAGCTTTCAACGGTTACTTTTAACATTAGTTCTTTTTGATAATCAGCATGTGATAATATTGATACCCATGCCGGCCGCTTGGGAATACCAAGTGCTGTAAGTTTGGATGTGCGCGTGGTGCAATGGATAATGGCTCGGAATTGTTAATCGGAGAGCGGAGTTCCAATTTCATTTGTGTTCGTTATATTCACTTAAAAAATGTATGAAATTACCTCTTCTTCTCCCAGCTATACATTATTTAGTAGAACTTGTAACAGTAAATCATTATTATCTCAAAATTAATTTTATAATCTAAAAATATTTTCTGGCTTTAAATAACAAAAGGTTGATAAGCCGTGAAAAATGAATCATTCAATCAATGGTACTAATGCCAGTTGAAACTTGAATAAGCTCGTAACACGTCTCTTCATCTTGCGTTTAATCTTGCTAAATTAAGATGATGAATTATGCAGCCTAAGTTGATTTTTCCGATGCCATACTTAGACCTGGTTTGTTCGCGTAATATTTCAAAGAACTCGAAAATTATTGAAAATAAATGTTCCATGAAGCTTTCATTTGAACATATTCCCATATATATATATATATATATATATATATATATATGTGTGTGTGTGTGTGTGTGTGTGTGTGTGTGTGTGTGTGTGTGTGTGTGTGTGTGTGTGTGTGTGTGTGTAATCAATTCACTCCAAGCAAGGCGATTATGCAACTAAGACGCCGGGGGCTACTGTAAGTGAAAGAGAAGGAAAAGATTTCAGAATCAGTCGAACACCCAATCCTAAACAGAAAGCAAGGGATAAACCTTTGTGTTCAAAAGACGGGGCAGGAGAGTGAACCGGACGACAAGCGAACCTATTTCCTCCTATTGAAGAGAGAAAAAATAATAAATAAAATTACAGAGTTTAAGAGGAGACGTTAAATTATAGACTTTAGAAGGAACTGGAAACCCAATCTCAAACAGGAAACAAGGGATAAACATCTATTCCTGTTCAAAAGACCGGGGTGAATTGTGAACCGAACTATAAATAAACCTATCCACTTCTATTGAGGAAAAAAGTAAATAAACAGTAAATAAAATTTAAGAGTTTAGGCGGAGACATTAGAAATATAGAGTTGAATCAGACTTTAGAAGGAAACAGAAAACAAGGGACAAACTTCTACTCCTGTTCAAAAGACCGGAGAGGAGTGTGAACCGGACGACAGACGAACCTATCTACTCCCATTAAGAAGAGTAAAAAATAAATAATAAAATTTTATAGTTTAGGTGGAGACGTTAGAAGTATAGATTTGATGTTAACTTTAGAAGGAACCGGAAACCCAATTCTAAACAGGAAGCAAGGGATAAACCTCCAATCCTGTTCAAAGTACGCGGAAGAAGTATGAACCTATCTACTTCAATTGAGGAAAAAAGGAATAAATAATAAATATTTTTTTTTAAATCTCTATCTCATTTAAAATATTTTTCCATTGCTAACATTCCAATTTTATTAAATTCGATAATGTTAAATCACCCAAATTTTCTAAAATCAACATATTTTGAATGATATTCTCTTTATAAAATTATTGTCATTGTCCAAAATTTCTTCACGACACTCTACTCTGATATCGCCATTGGTCACATTTTCTGTCTCTGAGCCGAGTTACCACCCAGCCTACATAATTGGATACAAATTCATGAACAATTTCTTATAAGAATGAATTTATATAGAACACTAGTTGTGTGTACATATGCGCACCATCATAAACTAGTGCATATACTGTATTTGTGTTGATGAGTTTGGCCTGCTTCATTTTTGTGTATCCAAGTTGGCAACATACGAAACGATTTATCGGGGTTAGCGGATCTGTTTCATAATTTATCAGCGGATACCCATCGTCGTTTTAAGTACCTCCACTGATTCTCACAATTTATTCATGAAATAAAGGTAGGCCGACTCTCGTAAACACTCTCAGCCACACGTGTGAGGACGGACGCCAAACGTAGATGTGTTTAATTGGATATCACTCACAAATAGACATTTATAAATGCAACACAACGCAAAATTATAACTGTACGTTTGAAATAGTTTGGCGTGACGTCATAAGCAGCCCACATTCGATAAAATATAATTCCCCACAGGAGAAGCTATCTTGAAGTGCATATGATATAATTAATATGCACACATATTTTATCAGTATAATAATAATAATAATAATAATAATAATAATAATAATAATAATAATAAAAAAATAAATAAATATTTAAATAAATAAATCGCATTCTTTTTGTGCGGCCTTGTTCCCAATAGCCATTACGCATGACGTCACGCTAGACCACAACGATTCTTGATAATAACATGCGAAATTCGAAAGTACTTTAACAAAATAGCAAAATATGAATTTCAGACAGTTTATCCACAAATTCATGCACAATACAGAACACCTTATCGGAAAACTGGAAAATACAATAAAAATGAAACAGGCAGGCCTTGGTTCTTTTTAATCAAACTTGTTTGCATATATATATATATATATATATATATATATAGATAGATAGATAGATAGATAGATAGATAGATAGATAGATAGATAGATGAAAGAAAACACCTTGCGATATTCAGCTAGAAAAAGAAAAGGTTAAAATCGTTTTGTGTTAAACACACTGTCTTCGTAAAAATGGGCAATGGTGAGAGGAAAACATATTCAGAACTTCAATAATGGTGCCAACATTCACATTCTGGCTTCCATCTTCAAAGTCCATTCAAGAACCATCAAGAGAACGGTAGATAAGTTTTTAAAAAGTGGGAACATTAGAGAGGAAAACTGAATCAGGAGGTCACAACAGGAAGAGAGATCATCATTTCAACTTAGAGCTAAAGACATCAATTACAAAAGATCCAACTCAATTCATAAGACGTTTGGCACGTAAGAGAGGAGTTTAGATTATAACAGTTCAAAGAGCAGTGAAAAATGAATTGAAAATGAAATCGTACATGAAACCTGTGACGCACATTGTTACTCCAGGACAAAGATTTAGAAGGTTAGAGAGGGCGAAGATCATCTTGAATAAGTTGAAAAATGATACTGGAATAATATGTATACATATATATTTGAACTTTATTTCAATCCTTATCTATGGTTAATTAATAATGATTTTCGTTTATGATCGATTGCATCACGATACTTCTGGTAACTTTGCAGAGTAATCATATATTCTTATTGCTCAAAGTAGAGTCCAATAGAAAATTGCAGTAAGATACCTTTAGTCATTTCTAAGAAACAACGTTTCAAAGCTTAATCCAACAAATGGACATTTTTTTTACACGATTTGGAAAATTTGCTGTTACGCCTGGTATATATATATATATATATATATATATATATATATATATATATATATATTAGAATTTCCTATTTATAGAGCTATCTATATATGTGTGTCTGGCATCTGTCGGTCTGGAGAGACCTTGGATCTGCACCCAAAGAGTTATGCCTCAGTTACTGATGGCAGTGCAGCATCTGTTATGCCTCCATGTCTATCACCCTCATATCCCTCTTGCAGACGTCCTTGAAGTGAAGATAAGGTCGCACTCTTGCCCCCTTGCTCTTGTGGCCAGTTTCACGTACAATATATATATATATATATATATATATATATATATACCCTCCAAAAGTATTGGAATGGCAAGGCCAATTCCTTTGTTCTTGAAGATTTGAAGACATTTGGATTTAAAATGAAAAAGATCATTATAAGAGAAGAGTTCAGAATGTCAGCTTTTAGATGTGTTAATTATCTTAGGACATACAACATTTTGTATCAGATCACCCCATTTTTTAGATGAGCAAAGGTAAATAACATATAATATTTGATTGCATAACCCGTGCTTGCAAAAACTGCATGAAGCCTGCGACCCATTTACATTACTAAACTGTTACATGCTTCATTTGTGACGCTTTTCCAGACTTTTAAGGCAACCTTTTTCGGTTCTTTTTTTTTTCCTGGTTGTTTCTTCCTTCAGTCCCCTCTTCAGGAGTGAAATTCATTCACTGTTGTGTTATGGTCCGGTGATTGACTTGACCAGTCTAAAATTGTCCACTTTCCCCACTTTGTTGTGTTGGCAGTATGCTCTGGGTCATTGTTCTGCTGCATGATAAACATCCTCCCGTTTAGTCTGGATGCATTTCTCTGTAAATTGTCAGACAAAATGTTTCTGTAGACTTTTGAATTCATTCTGATGCTAGCATCATAACTTGCATCAACAATAAATATGAATGAGTCTGTTCCAGAAGCAGCCATTAAAGCCCAAGCTAAGACACTGCTTCCGCCATGCTTCACAGATGATCTTTTATGTTTGGGATCCTTTCTTTCTCCACGCTTTGGCCATTATATAACTTCGATGGAGATTAATCTTGGTCCCATCATTTCATAAAAAAACTTTCTTCCATAACATTTGTCACACATCTCTGTACTTCCTTACAAATTCCAATCTGGCCTTCCGATTCTTACTGATGATGAGTGGTTTCACTCTTGTGGTATGGCCTCTATATTTCTGCTCTCAAAGTCTTCTTCGAACGGTTGATTGTGAAACCTTTACCCCATGCACCCTGGAGGTTGTTGGTGATGTCACTGGCAGTTGTTTGGGGGTTATTCCTCACAGCTCTTACAATGTTTCTGTCATCAGCTGCTGTTGTTTTCCTTGGCCGACCTGTTCTATGTCCGTTTCTCAGTACACCAGTATTTTCTTTCTATTTCAGGACATTCCAAACTATTGTATAGGCTATGCCCAATGTTTGACCAATGGCTCTGATCGATTTTCCTTCTTTTCTCAGCTCCAAAATGGATTGCTTTTATCCCATAGACAGTTCTCCTGTCTTTATGGATTATTTTCTTTAACAAGAAGTGCAGTTTTTACAGGTGAAACCCAATGCTAGAACCAAGAGTAGTCATTCAGAGCCATTTAATGATTAAAAAATCAATCTAAAAGGAGACACCTGGGCAACAAGAAACCCCTGTCAGTCACGTGTTCCACTAGATTTTTCTCATTTGAAAAATGTGTGGTTTCAAACAAAAGGTGGTATGTCCTAAGTTGTTTAACACATCTAAATGTAAATACCAAAAATTAAAAGCTGAAATTCTGAACTCCTTTCTCATATAAATCTTTTAATATTAAATCAAAATATCTTCAGTGAGCAACAAAAACAAAGCAATTGGCCATGTCATTGCAATACTTTTGGAGGGGACTGTATATATTAGAATCTCCCATCCATCTATCTATATATATATATGTCAACACCCCGTGGCGACATTCTCATTCGTGCATAAACGTAATCTTTACTCGCTGTCAACTTTATATTTACATACGCTCTATCTCTGATATAGAGCACTTTAACCCATAAATATAGCATATCTTAAAACTATATTTTTATCATTCACACACACACGCGCGCGCACACACACACACACACATATATATATATATATATATATATATATATATATATATATTACTTCAGACATTATTATAGTGGACACTTCTTATTTGAAATAGACGCCCTATTTTTAATTATTAAACAGTGCGTATTATATATATCGGCATTCAAGAAATCTTAGTAAAGAAAATGTGTCCTCCAACGAAAAATTAATTAATGTATAAATAAATGAGGTTTCTATTTCAAACAAGAAGTGTCCAGTTATATAATAAAGTTTGAAGTAATAAAAATATCGGATTAAATCTAAATCCATTAATTCTCATCGCACACTTTCTAAATTTATACTGAAGTTAAAGGATCAAGGAATTAATCCCCCCGTGACAAACTAGAATATTTTGAAGTGCTGTGTTTTTAAATGTATGCCGCATCTGCTGCAGTTATTCAACTAAGAGTTTCGTTCACAAAATAGCCATCTTAACAAAAAGTGAATATTGCTATAGGTATCAACATATCAATAAGTACTTCTTATGTCATTTGCCTTCTGATTGACGATTAGTCAATTAAGTTTCTGCATTTGCATAAACTATCTATATTTGGTCGAAACGTAAGAGTGAGAATAGTAGGCTTTAATTAACACCTAAATAACTGCTCTGGCGAGATTTTTCCCTAGTTCCCCGACTACATGAATTTAATTGGCATCTAGGTCCTACCCTTTTACTGTTGAAGTAGCTAATAGCTACTTCTACTTTCTCGCACTTCCCGCCTGCGGAAATCCCTTCCATTTACTTGCTTCTTTGATAAGTACAATCAAGGAGATCGCTCAGAAGAGTTGCAGGAGATTCTAAAGTCGTCTGGAGGCCGTGGTTGAAGCTCATTTACTCTAGTATTTCAAGGTATTTTTGTGTAATTCTGGTAAATATATCTGTTAAAATGAGATGTCAGTGCTATTTTCCTCTTTGCGTAATTTAGACAATTTATCCTTTGCATCCCCCCCCACACACACATATATATATATATATATATATATATATATATATATATATATATATATATATATATAATGTTCTGTTTATAATCAACAGTATTAACTACATCTACCGGTCTGAATGTCCGGGAAATTTGTATCTCTAAAAATACATTTTAAACAGAATATATATATATATATATATATATATATATATATATATATATATATATATATTTTATAGATACAAATTTCCCGGACATTCAGACCGGTAGATGTAGTTAATACTGTTGATTATAAACAGAACATTTACTTAAATATTTGTATCTATAAAAATAACGTATAAACAGAAAATATATTAAAATAATTATCGGGGTGTTTTATATGTATATTTCTTCTTTGGGTATTGCAAATTCGTAGTGCTCTTAAACAGAATCCTATAATTATTCCAGATTTGATCTTGTTACAGTGGTGGGAATAAAACTTGACAAGTTCATTCTTGTTGGTCGATTTTTGTAAATCTCAAACTCAAGTTCGTTATTATTTCTATGCAACACTCACCCAAAGAAATACACATAGAAAACGCTTTCAAAATCCTTTAACGTCCAACATGACTTCTTCCGTTTTGACCGTCCCAGATTTGAACGGTATCAGTGTGGCAAAGAAGATTTTACTGGTTGTATTGCGCATAAAAGTATTTAATATGCGTACAAATTACGTATAAATATTTGATAATACTTTACAGCTGTGATTTCGCTCTGTGCAACCTTTTCTTTGGATACCACCAGAGTTTGTTGGTTCTTCGGCACATTGTAGGAGTGTCAGGTGCAAGCGAATGCAGTCTCAGCTTCAGTCTCCTTTGATATCAACCGGAGATCAGTTAGATATATCCAGATTGAATTGGAAATGGCACTTCGTTATCTAACTACATGATAAGCATTAGTCATAATGCCAATAATTCTACTCGCCCCCGGATTCTGCCCTATTTGTGCACAGTAAGATTATACTTAATTATACCTGTAGATAGATTATTTGAATTGATAGCCAGTGAGATTAATAGGCTAAGATTAATAAACTGGGGCCAAGAGGTAAATGGTAATAAAAACAGGCAAACAGATAGTTTACCACAAAATGGAAAAGCGATTTGGTTTAGAACACGATTATTTACTTATTCGAAAACACGTTCCAGATTTAATCCCTAAAAGTCGATTGACGCCATTTTCAGTAACACGTGACCGTTCACTACCAAACAGATAACCAAAAGCTAGCAGTCCATGAATACGTCAAGTGTGGGTAAAAGATTATTTGTGAGTTTTAATTCTAAGCAAATACTGTGGCATTTGAGAATTAATACCAGGCATCTAACTGGAATTAATAGCTTACGAGCAATTCATAATTCAGACGTCAAAGTCCGTATCAAGAATGCTCACACATATACACCTACTCGAATACGAACGCTCACTCTCTCTCACACACACACATAAACACACACACACACACACATATATATATATATATATAGAGAGAGAGAGAGAGAGAGAATTCTAAGCAATTAATGGACATTTTAAGCCGGTAATATTTCTTATTATGGTGAGCGTTATATTTAGTGGGGACACATGTTTGAGTAGACATCTTTGTTTCTTTCTTTTTCTTTGTGTATTTGTTTTTAAAGTGAAATTTATATGTAACGACCCGATCTTTATATATATATATATATATATATATATAATTTTATAGCACTTAATGTATATTTTTAATCCGACAATATTTCTTATTGGAATAAATTTTATATTTCGTGGGTACACGTGTCTGTATTTCTTTCTTTATATTTGTATTTTTTTTAGAGGAAAATTAATGTCTAACGTCCACTCAATATTTAATCCGGTAGAGATTAAATTCAGCAAGTATGTCTACTGAAACACGTGGACCCGCTAATATAATATATAATATATCTATGTAAAGAAATCCGTGGTTAAGTAATCCAAGTAGCTCCTATCAATATAAAATATTAAAACTGATCAACAAAAGAGTGCTCAATATAATTTTTATTATAGAGCATATAAGTGAATTACAACCAATGAAACCCAAACAAGTTGCCCTATACAGATGACCATTTTGTCCGTGAGGAAAAAAATTTCCCTGGACTTGTCAAGCGATTTGGTTCAGAATACGATTATATTCGACAACACGTTCCATGTATTTGCATTGACAAGTTTACGTAATTTTTTTCCCTAGAACGAAATGGTCATCTGTATAGGGTAATTTGTTTTGTTTTGTTTTCATTGATTGTAATTCACTATATATATATATATATATATATAGAGAGAGAGAGAGAGAGAGTGTCCCTAAAGTCTGGGCACATGATTTTTTCAAGATAAATTTTCAACAACATTTTATTGAATTGGAATATTAACAAATAACATCTTCAATATGATTTCCATCATTTGTGATGCAAAGGTTAATGCACTTTGCAAGATTCACTTGAACCTCGATGCAATAACTCCACACTGCCGACAATTTTAGCACATTCATTCTTTATGCATTCAAAAAAGTGGGTTGCATCTGTGATTTTCATTGAATACACCTTCTCTTGTATCATACTCCAGAAAAAGAAGTTCTTTCTTCATTCGACAAAACCATGTTTAATCTATGGCAGTAAAAAAAAAATACTTCATGAGATTTCCTATGTGTCCAGACTTTAGGGGCATCCTGTATATCTATATAAGAAATGCCAATGCCACTTTGTCACACATTTTCAACTTTACTCCTAAAAGCCGTAGACCAATATATCATACCATTTTGGAATTAGGCCGACTCCGTGAGAAAATTAAAATCATTCCGGGACAGATCCGGTTCCTGCAATCCTGAAATGTTTAATTCACAAGTTTTTATTACTGCGATTGTTTTCGGCGATTTGTACGTGATTTTTTTGCGACGAATTCATTTGTACGATAACAGTTTTTATAACTTGGAAATAAATTTGGGATTAATCGAAATTAATTGCGAAATCCAGCGAAAGTCACCCATGAAATGAAAATAATTGTTTGTACGGAAAGTAAGGACCTACGTACATCAAATTGAGAGTGCTTTTAGAAACGATGTAACGTTGTTGCGGAGAGGTTCAATTCCAGCGCGCGATGACGAATAGAGGGGTCTGGATTTTCGGCCACATTCTCGTGCACTGCAGCAATGTTTTCAGCTGAACGGCGTAAACGAGCATGCAATGGTGTTTTCACATCTGCCACCGACCCAGTTTGTTTGAATTTACGAACAATTTTTCCAATTGCACTCTTGAGACTTTAACACGTTGTTTGATTGTTAATCATTCCATGGTTGAAATTGCCGAAGTTGTTAAATCTGAAAGAAAAAGAAAAAATCATTAGACGCTTAAACTTAATTCACATTTAAAATCAAGTTATTGGAACACTTTTTAGTTTATAGGAGAGCTCACATCATCAGATGTGATCACCAGTTTTGAACAAGGCCAGTACCTTCAGTCACAGTAACTTCTGACTTCGTGCTAGTACAACACTTGACGGCTTTCGAATAGTTTTGCCTATCCAATTTCAGTCATAAGTCTTGGGTTAATCCATTGTGTGTGTTTTACTGGCATCGTTCTCCATAGGCTGATGTTATCAAATCACTTCCATGTCAAATCGACCATGGTGAGATTCGAACAAGGGTCTCATGGCAGAGCGCTTACGCTCTAAGTACTCAGCCAAATGCCTCTACTTGGGTTTATAGGTACATTTACATAATGGTTCCCTATGTCCTGCCAGACAATTTTTATCCCCAAAATTTAACTTGCACATTTTTACATTTCGCCCATATATTGTAACATGGCTGTCATATCTAATCTGGTGTTCCTGCTATATATCTCGAGATTCTCAACAAAATACAAAGAATTCCTGTAATATTATCGGTCTTGACCTGGTATCTCGTCGTCACTCACTTTCCCTCCGCCATGATGTGGTTACTATCTGTCTTTTCTATAAATATTTTCATGGTAGTTGCTCCAATTAGCTCTCCTCCTTGGTACCCCGACTGCATGAATTTAAGTGTACTACTAGATTGGCAATTAGGTCTCATCATTTTACTGTTGTAATAACGAGATGTGACCATAAGTTCTATTCTCGCGAGTGGATATCTCTTCCGATTTCTTGCTTCTCTGTCATCTACGATCTTCAAAATTTCAAATGCAACGCCAATCACCATCTTCTGTCTTCTTTAAATCTGTTCTTTCATTGTCCTTTCCTCTCACTAACGTCTTATTATCTTTTACTCTCAATAACTTTTTGCGTCTTAGGGGCATTGTCGTCTTGTTTGGGGGGAAATGATTAAAAAACAATATGTATATACTAGGTTGGTCAGAAAGTCCTAACTCACCTGGGAAGCGGAAATCTTGATGTCTGTCTGGTGGAATTTCCAATGAGCCCTGGATATCGAACTTGTTCCATACGATCGCGCCATCAACGCTAAACTGTATTGGCAGCAGCTAGACAGCGTGTACGACAAACTAAAGGCGTATTCTGCTTTGGTCAATCGAAGTCGGGTTTTGTTTCAGCCACACACTGCCAGGATGTCTAAGGAGAAGTTCAAACAGATGGACGGTGTTTCAATTTTTCCAAATCCACCATTCAGTCCCGATGCTACTCTGAGTGACTATGGCCTATTCCCACTCAATGGCACACTACCTCCGCGACCAGTGATTCAACACTTTTTATGAAGTGAAGTAACTTGTTTACAGGTTTTTATTCAAAGCCAGCGGACTGGTATCTAGGACAGATTCGGATGCTGGCTGATCGCTGGCAGAAGATCGTCGAGAATGATGGACTTTATTTTATTATTTTGTTGTTCCATAAAATTTGGTTGTTTCCTTTTCGTTTCTTTCTGGCTAATCTAATATAAAAAGCTACTTAAAAGTTCTCTGTCGTAGTCATTTCCTCCAAACATTATTTTACTGAGCAAACATGAAAATAAAGATTTAGCGAAATGGTTTGGTCGATAACTTTTCAGCGACCTCTCGTAGATTTCAGGCATCGACTTTAGAATTTGCACCATCGACTGCTCGTACAACCATCAAATTGCATGTTAAGCATGGACTGTTTTAAAGAGAGAAAGATTTACCAATTTTCTGCTTCACATAGCCAGTATTTATTTATAGCGATTAAAAAGAATAGGTTTCGCTTATTTAACTCTCCACCCACTTATTTCTTACACCATCGAGCACTTCAAGACTTAGCGGTATTAGCCACAAGTATGTGGCACTCGGTGAAACTTAAAGCATTTCCGATAGTAATGTTTTGCAAAACAAGCTTGTTAACCAGTAGAGCACGACTTAGCGAATCAAGCATATAAATTTCTCGTGCAGAATAGTTTTCTAAGGCACAGACTTATAGAACCGTATTTGACTATACGTACGCACACACTCGTATATATATATATATATATATATATATATATATATATATATATGTGTGTGTGTGTGTGTGTGTGTGTGTGTGTGTGTGTAAGTGTGTGTGTGTCTGTGACATAAGGATATATAATTTTATATATCAAGAAACAGTATTGAGAAAATTGTATGACGTTTTTCCAATTTGTCACTCTATTTTCTCAATACACACACACACACACACACACACACACACACACACACACACACACACACACATACATATATATATATATATATATATATATATATATATATATATATATATATAGTTAGTTAGTTAGTTATGTGCCATGCGTGATACACACTTAGGCGATCATGTATCTTTCGATACCTGACTGACAAGACAGATTTTTACCGCAGTAGGTTGCCATTTTGTCATGCGGTAGACCAGTGGCCATCCAAGGCGATAGGACCCAGTCTGTCCTGCTATTTACCCATAGCTGGAGGGAGAAGAAGAGTCCGCCCAAAAATGTCTACATATTTCAGGAAAAGAAAAACTTGTATAGATATTGTAATACGAGATTTATTCAGACATCACGAGATTAATACACGTTACATTTTGACTTTATAATTAGATGCTCAAATTAGTGGCCTTTAGCATCCAGACATTTATTAGTACGGCGGACTACTGCTTGGGCAACTTTGACCTAAGTGTCCAGTGGGATTGCTGCATGTACCTTTTCAATTTCTTGTCTAATGCCCCCAATGTAGTCGGTTTTCTGCGATATACAACATCCTTTAGGGTTCCCCATAGGTAAAAGCCTGTATGTATTGAATCAGGAGAATGTGGGGAGAGCACGACTGTCATAGCCAGTGTTCTTGCAAATTCTCATTCCACTAAACTCCCCCACTTGGCGCTAGTGGGCCAGTGGGCCGTCTTGTTGAAAGAAAAAAATCATTTACATAAAGTTCGTGTATGGCAGTTTTTTCTTTTCTAAAAAGTGTATGCATTTTTTATAGACTCTGTATATATATATATATATATATATATATATATATATAATACCAATTAATAATTGGTAGGGATTATTACAAAGAGAACTTTAGTCCAATGAGAGCTCAATGTAAGTTACAGAGTAATTTATAATGATAAATTAAGAAAACACCTTAAAAATCCATATCGTTTATAATTTAATATAAGGAGCAATATACGATTCGGCAGAAATACCTTCCAAATATACTTCCCAAAAATAACTTACACATAATTGTAAGGTTAACTGCAGGGTGCGACAGAAATACCTCCCACATATTAACTCATTACCTGCTATGAGCCCCATTTGGAGATCTGTTAAAATTAAACTCACTACATGTTATTCCTTGTATTTACATTGAATTGCTTACATGCATTGCATTTGCATTTTACAACAATTAGCCTTTAAAGTTTTTATTATTAGCCGTAAAAAGACACTTTCTGTCGTAATTTTACATTTCACGAGTAGAAAAATAATGACTATTTTGAAAAGTATTTTTTATTATTTCTAATCAATATTATTTTTTGATGTTTTATACACATATATATTTGATGTTCTAGTTTCTATAAAAACGACAATGGTCACTACTGAAATTAAACATAAGGAATAAATAAACCCCTAAGACACCTGGGCCAAAAAGTGGTAGTTAATGGGTTAAAATGTCGGCTGTATCGTGCTAACAAACTTAGGAAAGTGAAAATGGTGTTTTCATCTAGCTAATTTCTTACCATTATGTGGAAGATTTTTCTGAGAAATATCCGTGGGGTGTATTTCTGCCGCATTCTGTAATTTTCGTTTTCTGTGTTTTTAATTCGTTTTTACTGAGATATTAAATCATTTCCCTGTGTTGTAAGAGATTTCTTGTTAGCGAATATTTGGAAAGTGCATGAAAAGTATAAGACGGGTTCACCCAAGCCTAGTGGGTGAAATTGAGTAGACGGAACTATTTAGAAGTCTTTTATAGCTGTTCTAGCTCGAAGTGACAAGTCATCGTGACCGAGGGTATGGACGTACTGGCCCTGTTCTGACTATTGATTACACCAAATAATGCGCTCTTTCCCAGAAACTGTAACTCGGGGTCACTCAGCATAATTGCAGTATAAACCATGGGTGGGTTCTCTGGATTTTGAACAAACACAAATATGCCTGTGCAGGCTTCTGTAACAGGGATTGGCAAGCCGACCAAGTAGATGGGAATACTTTGATGCGAGGAGCCAGCAACCCCCCACCATATATATATATATATATATATATATATATATATATATATATATATATATATATATATATATATATGATGAAAATGTGGAAAAGACAAAGCAAAATCCGAATATGTGAGTTTACTGTTTTTATTTTGTTTTTGTTTTTGTTATTCTGTCGACGTCAGACGTTTCGGTCAAATAGACCTTCTTCGGGACATGGTTAATGGAGACATATTTATATTAGATTTAAGTTTGATGCGTGACAAAAATATTAGATTTAAGATTAATGCGTGACAAACGTACCGATAAGCTATAGTTTTAAATAGTCCCCCTCACCCTCCACTTAGGACACAATCTTCTTCCCTGTGCGCAGGTCTTCGTAGTTGCCGCCCACGCGACGCCAGTATATCCGACTCTAAGAAAGAATACTTGACTTTAGAATTTCAGTTTTTCTGTTTCTGACCAGTCCTGTATATATCGTCTCTCCATCAAACTTAAATCTAATATAAATATGTCTCCATTAACCATGTCCCGAAGAAGGTCTATTTGACCGAAACGTCTGACGTCGACAGAATAACAAAAACAAAAACAAAATAAAAACAGTAAACTCACATATTCGGATTTTGCTTTGTCTTTTCCACATTTTCATCATACCGTCGGATCTACATCCACACATTTGCTTACATATATATATATATATATATATATATACACACCTTTATTATCCGGCATATATTGGTTCCCTATGTCGTGTGAGATATTTTTCTCTCCAGAATCTATCTTACATATTTATAAGTCTACCATTCGTTCATGCTTCGAATATTGCTGCTACATCTGGTCTGGTGCTCCTGGTATATATTTAGAGATTCCTGATAAGATACGAAGAATCTGCAATGTTATTGGTCCTGACCTGACATCACGGCTTCGGTCACTTTCTCACCACGGTAATGAACATAATTTGCTTGCTTGTCAATGCCCTTAATTCAATAATGAATATTATTCACATAGAATGAACGTTATACAGTAAAAAGATCAGATCAAAATTCAGCTGTGAAAAAAAAGTACGCGTTAGGCTACGAATTTATTGATGCTCACTAGTACACAGGGGTTTATAATTACTCTCGAATATTTATATTTGAACAAAGCTTCACATTTGACGTATAAACAATGTATTCTTATAATGGCGCAACACAGGGATTAATGTATTGTTTTAGCTGCACCAGATGTTGGGTTCGCCCAGAATTAATTTGGAAAGGCCATGAAAGGATCTTTATGGAGGGCAATATTAACAGTTGCGCGTGGGCGCAAGGAGCTGGGCAATAATTAGTGTGGTTGATCATTAACAGTGATTTTAACCCAAACTGGGCGGCTCGTACTTGTGATTTTAAACTGATCTTAGCTCAGTAAATCATTATAATATAAATAGCTACTCATTCCATTGTTTCGGTTGTTGTACTCTCCGACCTTCTCCGGTATCGGTCGTGTTTGGTAAGGTACTCGGACTTTTGAACCGAACCATTTATTCAGACCACAAATATAAGTTCTCTGTTCACTTTTCTGTGCTTCTTATCTCGTCAGACGCCATCTTGCACATTTACAAATCTACTATTCTCCGTGCATTAAATATTGTTGCCATATCTGGTCAGGTGCCCCAGCTACTTATCTCTTCAAGTTCTTGAAAAAAATCCAAGAATCTGCAATGTAATCGATCCTGACTTGGCATCTCGACTTCAGACATTTTCTCACCGACGTGACGTGGCTTCCCTCTGTCTTTTCTACAAAAGTTTTCATGGCTTTTGCTCTCACGAGCTTTTTTTCCCTTGGTGCCCGGACTACGTGCGTTTAAGCATGGTACTCGATTGACATCTAGGTCCCACCTTTTTACTGTTGAATTAGTTAAATGTAACTGCCACTTCTACGCCAACGGTTTCTTTTCTCGCTCTTCTTTCCCGTGGAACTCATTTCCTTGCTTCCCTGATAACTACAATCTTCAAAAATTTAAATGCAACGTCAATCGCTATCTTCTATCTTCTTTAATCTCTTTCAGCTTTTATCCTTTCCTCTGTCCCCTCTATACCCAGTCTTTTCTCTTTCCTTCACTCTCTGTAACCCCCTGTGTACTAGTGCTATTCCCGCCTTGCTTGATTAATATATATATATATATATATATATATATATATATATATATATATATATATATATATATATATATATATATTTCTAAAGAATTAATGGGTTTTAATTTTTAACCAAACATATTTTTCTTACTTCAAACATTATTTTTAAAGGATACCCGCATTTGGGTAGACGCTCCGTTTATTTTGAAAAGTGTTTATTTTGCCTATCGGCTTGCACGCTCGAAAAACGTATTAAAGAAAATGTACCCTCCAACAGGATACGAACTTGCGTCTCACTTTGTAAAGTTAAAGAATTTGATGTAACGCGTTTCATCTTTCAAAAGGACTTTTTCCGAGTAAATAATGTTTTTATTGTTGGAATCATATATATTTATGTGGAGGGAACGAAAATCTAAACAAACGTCTATTAAAATGTAGCATCGAGAGAAAACGCTAAAGATACAAGAAGGCTTAAATTTCTCGTGTCTGATGTATCTAGATGTGCATCCTAACCGACCCCACCTGCTTCGTACTACTTGTGTTGTTTTATCGCTGTTTTCGTAGCTATCCTACATTATAATAGGTGAAATGGTCGATGAATCTGGACGTAAACTTGACGCGGAAACCTGAGAAATTAGTTCCCTTTCTATACATTTTAACTTTAAATTATTTTGGTTTTAATAAATTATTTTCTCTTTTAATTAAAGTATTATATATTAAAATTGATATTATGGTCAGACTTATTACGATGAACGAGTAAGGCACTGAGTGTGATGTTTGTAAAAACTCCTTTTTGTGTTCATTTATTCTTTTAGAAATTTCTAGAAGTTTCACTTATATATTTCTTGTGACTTTATTAGTCTAAAAGTGTAAATCCTTGCTTCAGATTTAATATTGTTATTATTTTAAATTTACATAAATTCATTTTGGTTGTAATCAATATTGCGTTGTATCTTCACCCATTTGAAACTCCATTTTGAACTTGTTGGCTTCCTTTATTATTATTATTATTATTATTATTATTATTATTATTATTATTATTATTATTATTTCCTTTGATTTTTGTTTTATACACTTTCCTTTCAGGTTGCAACCATGGACCTAAGGTTAGAAATGGCTTAATGACATTTTCTACTGATTATTTTTGTGAAAAAAACAACACACAAGAAACTATGATCACACACGTTTTACATAGATAAAGCCTTCATAATGTGTGTGATCTACTTGCGAGTACAATTTTTGTATTTCTCTTAGGCATAGGCTACCAGAAATCCCTTTAATGATTTCCAAATAAGATCCTTGTATTTTGATAATTTTTTGACGGTTTTCAAAGATACAGTGCAACCTGCAGGGACTGCTATGTTAATAAGAAAGCACATTCTGTTGTTGTTGTTTTATTATTATTATTATTATTATTATTATTATTATTATTATTATATTTCTGCTATCATCACACTATCTACGAAGTCTGTGGGAAGTCTGGGAAGAGTTTTTCTACCTCCAATAACATCACTAGCGTTACATGGAAAAAGTTCTTCTTAGTGTGTGGGCTGTACTTATTAAGACAATTTTTGTATTTTTCTGAAGCTTGGATTTTCAGAGATTTTTTCAATGTGTTGTTGTGTTCCTTTTTTATCATTCAAAGAGCACCTACTATGACTGGTACTATTCTTGTTTTCAATTTCCACATTTTTTTTCTATGTCAATTCCCAGGTCTTTATACTTCGATCGTTTTTTTTTTTAATTTCTTGGTTACTATGTTACAGCCCACTGGAAAAGCCATATCAATTAGTAAACAAGTTTTTTTTTTCAGTTTTTGACAATTATGCCCGGCCTATTTGCTTCAATAATCCAATCTGTAAAGATGGCGTAATCCCATAGAATTGTGATGTCTTCTTTTTCTGTAACCGGTGCTGGGTGATGTTCATACCAGTGTTTATTAACTTCTTTTCCAAAGTGTTTGCACATTGTCCAGTGTAAATATTGCCCCTTTCTATCGTGACGATTTTTATATACATATATAAAAATATTACTGTTATTATTATTATTATTATTATTATTATTATTATTATTATTATTATTATTTCCTAGTTTTCTTCCAATATCTTCTTCTTTCTTTCTTTCTTTCTTTCTTTCCACCTTTTCACTTTGTCTCCAACTACTTTTTGCCACAATTATTATTATAAGCTAATCCCGTGGAAATTTTACGGTTTCTTATTTGAATTATTCAGTTTAGAGTTGCATAAGCCCATGGTGAGTTCCACGATAATAAAATGTCCGTAAAAATCCCCTATCATACCGTTAATTATTTGAGCTTAACAACTTTAACAAAATATTACTATAAGAATCATAAATATAAATGTTGGTCGTTATTTTAAGAAGTAAGGAGTTACAAATGAAAAGATTTGAAATTGAAAACTTTTCCATTTCACTGAAACAGCTGTTAAACATTTCTATCTTCCGTTCTTTCTTTCATTTTCTCACTGAAACGAAGTAGCGTTTTGATATGTCTTTTGTCTTCTCGCGCGATTGAAACAGAACAGCCCAATATTGATGAGGTGTTAGTAGAAGACATTAAACACTTCTTTCTTTCTTTTTTTTTCACTGAAACCAAGTAGCGTCTCTGATATGACTTTCGTCTTTCCACGCTGGCAAAACCGATTAGTCCATTATTTATGTAATATGGGCAGGGCTTAACGGTCGTGCGAACTAACGAAGAGAGGGACGAGCACAATTATTATTATTATTATTATTACTACTACTACTACTACTACTACTACTACTATTAATTCTGTACTTTTCTACTCATTCTCCTCCTCCGCCATCCTTCCTTCCTTCCTGCCTTCCTTCCTGCCTTTCTTTCTTTCTTTCTTTCTACTTTGTTCTTACCTCCTTTTTCTTACACTTTCCACCGCATTTTTTCTGCAATTACCCCGAATGTACGCAGTTCTGTTATTTTATACCATAACACACCATTTGGGGTTAGTGGCATCAGAAAAAGAAAAAGAAACACTAGACACCATGACCATAACTGCTTTGCCAACAAAAATTTCCATTTTCTCCGATTTCACGTCACTTAGACGCAACAATTCATAAAATATTGCTAAATTGGGGTTTGACAAGAAAAATGGCGAGAAAGAGACAAGGAGAGAAAAAAAACCTTTGAATTCTAATTACACGTTAACTGGACAAGGAATTGGAGAAGACGTTGCATAAAGCTTAAAACTTTTTTGTTTCATTTTCACATAAATTGGGTGTGGTGGGGATGAAAATTAAATTTATGGCGTGACTAACCTTAGGGTAACAGCGAGAATGAAAATGAAGCAAGAAAGAGAAAATTAGGGGGATAAAAACAAATGAACCAATAAGATCACCCCTGCTCGATAAAAGGTCGATCGTACCGTGAAGATTAAAGTAAATATATATAATGGCCGGCTTGCTGACCCCAAGGAAACTGATAAGGTGAAATAAATAGATTAGGTTACTTCCTTAATTTAATGACATATCAAGCAATGTTGTGTCTTTTGATGTCGAAATCTTGAGTCAACAGGTAAATATTGATCTGGTTTATACTTGAGTTAGAAGGTAAACATTGATCCAATTACTGGAGTCTATAAGCATCTACCCATACCACTCTGTAGGGGGCCGCACACGGTTTCGCTAGGCTCCACCGACAGGTGCCATAGAATTAGAATGGAAATTTGAAAGTAGGTGATAATGAATACAAATAAATATAGCTAGTTAGCTCGATATGAACAGAAATAGATAGATAGATAGATAGATAGATAGATAGATAGATAGATAGATAGTGACCATAACACTGAACAGTAACTATGGAACTAACAGTAGTGATTATTATGGCCCCACTATCTATATCAGGAGTAATGGATAGCGGCTCGGATTGAGGAATCAGAGAGCCGAGTTCGAATTCCAGTCGAATCCATTACATTCACTTACGTGCTAATTACCCTTGGGAAAGGTATGAATCCTATTCTCCCACCAGCTATGGGTAAATAGCAGGTAAGACCGGGTTCTATAACATTGTATGGCAACTGGTCTACCACAGAAAGAAATGGCAACCTACTGCGGGAAAAAAATCTGCCCCGTCAGTCATGTATCGAAAGATACATGATCGCCTAAGCGTGTATCACGTATGGCACATAACTGATCTGTATCGGTCATGGCCAAAATGGGGCCCTTTTTATTTTATGAATAGCGCGCCTAATTTCTTGAGGAAAATAACGTTTATTAAAACTTTTCTTTCGTTCTCACTTGTTCATTCATATTTTCTCAATCATAACAACATAGATAAACAATGATTACCTACAATGTTTCTTAAATTTCGTAATTTTTTTCATCATTTTAAACCATTATTGATTTTCAGTAAGGAAGACCATACGCGTAAACAACTTTTGCTTTGCAAACGAAATTTTCATAATAATTTTTTTATGCAGCAAAGAAATATACTTTTATTTATATAAAATATTTTTGTATTTTCAAATTAATAAATTAGAAGCAAAATACAAGCAGCAGAGTCTGTTTATCACATTTTCATCAGTGATAATATTATACCAAAACTTCAACTTCTTAATTATGCATAAATCTTTTTTCCAAAGTAAAAAAAAAAAAAATTAATTTTTCCCCATTTCTAAGACAGATGGTAATGCGTATGGTCTTCTGTAAATAAAATGACTCAAGTCCTTTCAACAAAAATGTATTTTTTAGCAATTTGGCCTCTATTATGATGACTTATATCATTAGCGGTCGTAAAATCTGACCGCTGATCTATATCTACATAAGCTATATTACTGATACTGAGCACTTTTTAATTGATGCTGAACAAATTATATATATATATATATATATATATATATATATATATATATATATATATATATATATATATATATTGTGTATTTAGACAGCAATCCCTCTTTTATGCATGCTTCGTTAAAGACGGCTGACAAAGTACTGTGATTAAGCTTTTTTATTAATTTTTTGTGTTCGTTTTCTTTTCTGGGCAAAACGTGCGTAAAAAGTGTCCAAATGTTCTGCATTTCCGAGTTCGGTTTAGCCATTATCAAGGATGATTTTATTTTTATTTTTTAACTGGAGGTATGAGTTGCTTGTATGTATCTAGAGTTATAGCGATGTTTTATTTTTTAAACACGGTCAGTGGCCGTGTTCGTAGTAAATGTTATTGAATGTTGGCTTTTTCTCTTTTATCATTAGGGCTTCCATTATTTTTAATCTATTTTACATGTGGATGAGGTTATTATGCTTGAATTTTCTACTAGTATATTTCGGATGGAGTCTGGTAAGTTTTTGTGTGTGTTTAAATGGGTTCTAATAGAGCTGTGGTCGGATAGGTGTAACGTAAGTCAACTGGATAGGCATGTAGTAGTGTGACTAATGTAATTAATTACGATTTTGGTTTGATCAGGAACACAGTTCCTTAATAGGCATTTGAAATGTAAATAATGTTGGTTCTTTGTAGTTTTGATTTTTCAGGTGTGTTGTTATTTTTAATTTTTGATGATAGGGTTAGCTGTTTTAAATGTTTTTAATATATAATTAATCTAATTTGTTTTTGTTCGGGTCAACTGGGGTACTATATTTCTTTTATATATATATATATATATATATATATATATATATATATTGTGTATTTAGACAGCAATCCTTCTTTTATACATGCTTCGTTAAAGACGGCTGACAAAGTACTGTGATTAAGCTTTTTTATTAATTTTTTGTGTTCGTTTTCTTTTCCGGACACAAAGACAGCATATTAGACCATAACTTGAGGTATTATAAATGTATGTGTGTGTGTGTGTGTGTGTGTTTGTGTGTGTGTGTGTGTGTGTGTGTGCGCGCGCGTGTGTGTGCGTGTGTGAAAGAAAGTGATATATACATTTTTAGATGCCAGAAAAATGTTAGAATTACACAAGAGAAACTTCAGTCAGTTATGTGCTATGCGTGATACACGCGTAGGCGATCGTGTATCTTTCGATACATGACTGACGAGGCAGATATTTTTCCCGCAGTAGATTGCCATTTCTTTCTGCGGTAGACCAGTTGCCATCCGAGGCTACAGAACTCGGTCTGTCCTGCTATTTACCCATAACTGTGGGGAGAAGAAGAGGATTCATACCTTTCCCAAGGGTATTAGCACGTAAGTGAATGTAATGGATTCGACTGGAATTCGAACTCGGCTCTTCGATTCCCCAATCCATTACACCACAAAGAATTTAAATAAAAGATTATATGAACACAAAAGGGATCTTTTACAAAACAACACATGCAATGCATTTGTTACACACTATAATAAGTCTGACCATAATTAACGATTAAGATAGTTGCGCGGAGTTAAAAAAAAAACTGAAACCTTGCCTACAGGGGTGTGTCTACGGAAACAGGTTTCTATTGCAAATACTGAATTTGCATCTGTGTCTAAACATCTGACACGGTGGCATACAGCATTTAGGTAACTTTACCGTAATATCAATTCAAAAATACAAGTTACGCTTGTTATTCTTTTAATTAACAAATTATGACACGACGTGACATTTATAAATGCACGTTCTCTACTTTTACTGGTTCAAATTGGTCTCTGATGTCCTCAAAGTAAGTTTTTTTTTCAGTTTCGTCTGCCTACACGCAAGAAGGCAAATCTGTCTTGACCCAAGAAGATTCCCAAATGCGAAAGGATTTGTTTTTAGTTGCTGTCACAGCTGGTGATGGAAATTGCAATGGTTACCATTATTTGAAGTGTAATGCGAACATTCGAGAAGACGCTATCATATCAGAGGATGGCTTGTATGACTTTAATAGAATCAGCTCAGTGATGCCACCTTTGGGTAACGCCCAGGGCACGTGCCACACATTAAACACGCCAATATATACAGCATTATAACGCAGAGAATAAAGCTAGAATAAAACGTTCCTTTTTTTATTTTCTCCCTTACCGCAAGAATTTGCTGTAATTTGCGTAATAATTAAAATGAATGAAAAGTTTTAACAATTTGCTTAATGACATCGCGATACCGCCATTGCCGGATTAACCTCGCAGTAAAAGTATCAAATACCACGGACGTCGTATTTTTGAATGGATGTGCGGGTGGTATAATGGATAGCCGCTCCAAATGAGAAATCAAAGAGCTGAGTTCGAATAGCCGTCGGGTTCGTTACGCGCAAATACACTTGGGAATAGTATAAATCTATCTCTTCACGCCAGCTATAGGTTAAATAATAGGACTTGAATCTGGACAAATATTCTTTTAAAAAATTGTTACGGCAATATTTAATCGTAAAAATAAGTACCGTATTTGACGGCATATAAGACGCACGGGTGTATAAGACGCACCCCAATTTCAGCAGGGGAAATCAAGAAAAAAATTAGTAATTAGTAAAGTTATTAGTAAATGGTACAGCCTAGGCTATATTTATGAGGTATTATTTTGTTTAAACCAGCCATGATTACAATTAAACGAAAAATAATAGGGAAAAAAGAACACGAGCCTATAAAAACTTTATTATATCTAAAAGTAAGAAAACAAAATAAAAATCAAGCGATTATTACAAATGAGCAAAACAGCACAGTTACCATTAAAATTTTATTCATCTTCAAATCCATAAAATTCGTCGTCTTCATTATCAAAACTCTGATACTCATTTTTAATACTACTATCATCCTCGTTAAATAATGCGTCATCTCCCGTTCCATTGAGAGCATTGCTAATGCAACACTTTTTAAAAGATTAAAACAATTTCTGGTCTAATATTATTCCAAGCTTGCTTCACCCATTCGCAGACTTGTGCAATGCTGGGTCTTTTTATTCTTCTTGTAATATATATATAAAATGTCTGGTACAGAGCGAAAAGAATTGCTACACTGAATATCATTTCCGGATGTTAAGAGATAGATTTTTCCGGGGTAGTAGCTTCTATCTCCCTAATTTACGTTATGATAACGAGATTCACCTATCTGGTACGATAAGGTTTGGCTGTCAGTCATCCACGTTGCTGTTTGCGTCATCCACACACTAAATGCTGTCTTTCCAAATGTCTGACACGTCCTGTGTCAGTCGTACTACCACCCGTTGATACGTGTCGCCAGATATTAAAAAAAAAGAAGACATGCTCGCAGGCGACAGAATTGTCGGAATAGGTGGGTTATGGTAGTAGTTTCCCTCGACGCGCGGTACACCTGACCTTAGTCTATGGAGCAGATGTTGGTCTGGATCGTTGTTCTTCGTTCTTCATTTGGGTTTGGTGTGTAGAGGTTCGTTTCATGGTGGGGATGGCAAGCGATGTAGAGTCAAGAGAACAGAAAATAGCCAGGCATTAACTTTCTTTTTGTTTTGTTTTTTTTTTTCATTTTTATTTTTGGTGATTTAATTTTTCCCGCTTTATCTCCTTTCCTTTTCTATTTCCCACCCAACCGGCATCATTATTATTATTATTATTATTATTATCATTATTATTATTATTAATCCATCCCTTCATTTTTCCATTACCCTTTCTTACATATTTTCTTCTTCTTCTTCTTCTTCTTATTATTATTATTATTATTATTATTATTATTATTATTATTATTATTATTATTGTTTTTGTTGTTGTTGTTGTTGTTATTATTATTATTATTATTATTATTATTATTAATCCATCCCTTCATTTTTCCATTACCCTTTCTTACATATTTTCTTATTCTTCTTCTTCTTCTTCTTCTTCTTATTATTATTATTATTATTATTATTGTTTTTGTTGTTGTTGTTGTTGTTGTTATTATTATTATTATTATTATTATTAATCCATCCCTTCATTTTTCCATTACCCTTTCTTACATATTTTCTTATTCTTCTTCTTCTTCTTATTATTATTATTATTATTATTATTATTATTATTATTATTATTATTATTGTTTTTGTTGTTGTTGTTGTTGTTGTTGTTGTTATTATTATTATTATTATTATTATTATTGCAAGGTTTAGAAAAGAGCGCTATTTAAGTGAAGAAAAAGAAAATCCATTGTTTAACAATGCTTAATGATATGTCAGCAGTACGGCTGTCTTTTTCAAGTTATCTTTAAAAATTGCATACCAGTATAAAATATATTTTTAAAAATACAAGTCTTTGTGCAAACGTCGCTTGTCTTTAGAAAAATGGTTATACTGGTAATGAACGCGACAACCTGAACGTCTTTCATTTGTTCTACCGCATTGATTACCAGCACAAACCGAGTTTCTCAAGACAAGCAACGTTTGTACTAAGACAAATGTAATTCTTTTATATTTTTGTACACGCATGCTATTTTAAACATTTAAATATTCATTAAATATTTTACACACACAAACACACGCACACACACACACACATATGTGTGTATATATATATATATATATATATATATATATATATATATATATATATATATATATATATATATCCATACATAAATATTAGGGAAATCTATGACAGAGTAGAAAAAGCTTTCATTTGACGCGTTTCGGCCTTTAGGACTTCATCAGACTAAAGTGAAATTTACGTTGACACAATTTCGCATGAACACGAAGGTGTGGAAACGCTGAGAATTTTAAATTTAATTAAGTTTTTTTTAAATATATGTTTTGCATATATGGTATAACCAATTTCGTTCAGTTTCTTTTTTATATTATTATGACTTTTGTTAATTTGTCCCACATATATATATATATATATATATATATATATATATATAAGGGAAAAAATATATATATATACAAAAAAGTATATATATATATACAAAAAACAGTTGTAGAGACAAAAAACAAAATATCTCATATATATATATATATATATATATATATATATATATATATGAGATATTTTGTTTTTTGTCTCTACAAATGTTTTTTGCTTGTTTTTTCACTGCTCTTCATTTCCTAGTTCTTTGCCCATTTCCAAATGGATCACCGTTCTCACCCAGTGATGTTTATTTTTTATAATCATTTTATTACATCCTTTCGCTCTTATAGCGGTCCTTTTTTTTCTTTTAATTCTGGGGCGCCATTAACAGGAATTCAATTTCCCCTTTTGCAACTATGTCTATGTCTCTTGTTTTTACTACTTTTGGCTTCTAATTTTGCAGTTTTCTAATCCACTATTTCACCGTCTGTCAGTTTTTGCTCAACTCTCGACCGTTACTATTCTTATTTACAATGATAAATATTTATTAATTGTGTCTATCATTGTACCTTTTTTATTTTAACAGGTAAGTGAATATATCTTTGAAGACGCAACTAAGATGCGACTAAGGTAAGCCTTTATTTTTATTTTAATCCCTGAACTGGTTTTCGCAGCATTACAACGTGTAAACACCTTTGGATATTTATTGAGCTGAAAGGTACTAAACAGATGAAAATAGAAAAAGAAATAAACCCGCATTTTCACTAAATAAATCAGATTTTGTTTAAATAGCAGAACTATTGTTATTTATTTTTTATGCTAGAGCCACTCAAGGTAGGGGGTTATTCCTAAAGTAATAATGACGATTTCGGTGCGTAATAGGAATGGTTGGAAATAAAAATAAAAATAAGGATAAGGGGGATAGATAACGACTGTCCCTTGACTAAAAGAAGCTTAGATTGTAGTGTTCAGGGAAGCATGAATGTAGCTTCAGTGGAAAATTCCTGTTCTTTTTTTTATCTCTCTCCCTGAGAATGTTTTCTTTTTCTCTCATACTTTTACATTGAGTAATCCCTTGTGTTGTAGCATACCTATGGATGATAATGGCTATGTCTCCATTCACATAAATACAGTAGTAAATACTGTATGTTGGTTTGCAGTCGGAGATTCGTCTCCAGTTGTGCTGGTCAAACTCTCTGCCTCTGGGCAGAGAGGATCCCCAGACGAAGGGCAGAGTCTCATCTCAGGAAAGAGCTACACTACCCCGTTTTATATGGGATCTACAGGGAAATTTTGGCGTAGACTACGGGCTCGGATAACCCACATTAAATTCGGCCTTGTACCACATCTGACCGCGTGGGGCGGTTGGTAGATATCCCGCAATTGAAGCTTCATGGTGGAATTCACTTCTCGCTTCCAGCAGTTGACTACTTCTTCTACGTGCGGCTGGCGAATCTTATATGTGTTGTTCTTGTCCTAAGTATTATCGTTCATTACCAACCTTCGTTTGTTTATTCTATTCAGTAACCTTCCCTAGGTTACAACACCTTGAGTCTTAATGGCTTTATTGCCTTACTTCAGGTGAATTGATTTAAAAAAATAAAGCACCAAAGGCACAAAGGGTTACTGAGTAATTTTAGAAAAATCATTAAGTATAAAGAACAATAAAAGAACAGGATGCAAGTTAAGAGATGACGTTTCACAATGCATTAACATTTTTGAAGATCAAAGTTGACCGGAAAGCGAGACGTTGAAAGAAAATTCCATAAGCTAGAGAAGAAACTGTTAGCATAAAACTTACGGTTACATCTAGCAATTTTCAACTTAAAAATATTGAGACCTAGTCGCCAACCTAGTTAGTCAGTTAAGTTATAACTTCTTGGATGTAATCATGACTGATTAGGGAGAACATTTTTTGCAGTAGATTGACATTTCTTTCAGGCAACGAAGAATATATGATTCAATCTGTCCTGCTATTCAACAGGATAGACTATTCCAGCCCTAGCAGAGGAAGAAGAGATGGATCCATACCTTACACAAGTGTATTTGTGCGTAAGTGAAAGTAACGACTGGAATTCGAACGCGGCTCTACGATTTCTCATTCGGAACTGTTATCGATTACACTTCAATCTAAGTCGATGCATCAAAGAGGAAAGCCCATCAGAACACTCATTTAAAAATCAGTTAAATATGAGGGCCTTGTCAAAGAACCAAAAAGCGTACAATATATCTATCATCATGTTGCTAATATATATATATATATATATATATATATATATATATATGGGCATTAAGAATCCTCTTTCTATTATATATCAATTTTCATAATGTATTATCCATATAAAATACAAATTTTATTGTAAACTAATTATGAACATAATAGATTATATACAATATTTTTTTAAATGCCATGTCCTTTCAGGACGTAGGCAATCTTCCTCTATCCCTTGCAGCTCTCAACAAGTTCCTTCCGTTTGACTTCTCCCCCAGACCACGTTCTGTCATCCACTTGCATAATTCCCCCAGGTATCTCATGCGATGTTTTCCCTTGTCTCTCTTTCTCTCTATTCGACCCGTCAGTATTCGATTCTCCAGGCCCTCCTTCCTCATTAAGTGTCCCAGAAACTTCAGCTGCCTCTTCCTGATGTTAACTATAAGCCTCCTCCTTATTTGCATCCTTTCTAAGACCTCATCGTTGCTCACACGCTCGGTCCATGATATCCTTAGCATCCTTCTGTAGAACCACATCTACGTCGCCTCGAGTCTCTTCTTCATCTTTGAGGAAATCGTCCAACATTCATTGCTATAAAGAAGGACAGATATCGTGTAACAGCTCAGTATTTTTTCTTTGTTACCAAAGAAA
This sequence comes from Acanthosepion esculentum, assembly GCA_964036315.1. Classification (NCBI taxonomy): domain Eukaryota; kingdom Metazoa; phylum Mollusca; class Cephalopoda; order Sepiida; family Sepiidae; genus Acanthosepion; species Acanthosepion esculentum. Next base: position 64,448,888 of record OZ038485.1, read on the forward strand.
TCCTTCTGTCTCGAAATACTCTGCCCAGATTTTGGAATGCGTCCTTGACCATCCCAATACGTATCAGTGTTGCACTTACTGTCTTCTGTCAAAATGCTTCCCAGATATTTAAACTTCTAGTGTTGATTCTAGTGTTCCCGACCTTCAGATCGCATTTTGGGCTCATCCTCTTACTGACGACCATGCTTCCGTCTTCTTGTAGTTTATGCTTAGTCCCTTCTTCTCATTCTCCGTCGCTATCCTTCTGTATAGGTGAACAATTTATCTAGAAAAATTGAAAATAAATACAATGTATCTAAATACAAATTAGAGAGATATTCCATCTTAAATCAACAATATTTTGCGGCAGTTTTTGACATCAACTTGAGCTTTTTCTTGAGAAGAAGTTAAATAATTTAGCACATTCAAAATAGTGAATTTTATATCGTGTTTTTCTAGACTTAGCATGAGCAAAACAAATTCACAGATTTGAACCCAAAAACCCCCCAGAATGACGTCAAATCCGCGATAATGTTTCATCCTATAATAATCATTTGTGCTTAGTTTAATTTATAACGTCTATAAATGTAAGTAGAAGAAAGCAAATGTCGATAAGATAGCGAGGGTCGCAATCATGCTTGGGCACTCCTGGTCGGGTGGTTCGGGAGTAGTACGCACCTGTCCTGAAGTGGAATAAAATAAAATATGATTAAGAGAAACAGAGGAATAAACGGCAATCTATGTATGAAGAAGTACTAATTATTAATTTTAAAAAACTAATTAATCTAATAAATTAATTAATTAATTAAATTATTTCTAGCCGGGATTCAAATTAATTCAAAGTAATGTATTATTATTATTGTTACTATTAATATTTACGCGTATTAAATATTTTATGGACACTTGAAGATATCATCTCCAGTGGTGAAAGATATTTTATTCTATGTTTCTTTTGTAAAATAATTCCCATTAAATTATTGATATTACGTATAAATATTTGATAAGTACTTTTCCGGTGCGATCTGGCTCCAAGTATCCGTTTTTCACACACCCACAAAAAAATTCCAGTAGGTAAATAACTTGTAAATTCTTGCATACCATAATGACAACACCCAGTTTTTGATAATGACTGAAACACATGAAAATGCTTAAATAAAATGTTGAACTTTGCACAGTTTATCCACAGTCTTTATCCCGATGTTTGTTTTGTTTGTTTAACGGCATATCAACTCCTTATGGGTCATCTAATTTCCAAATTTAATTGGTGGGTGGGGAGATTTGAAGTAATAAAAATATGATGTATGTTATTCTGTTTTTTTTTATATAATTGAATACATGATAGTTGATGTTCATCTTTTGTGCATATATACGTTTGTGTGGACATAATTGCTAAAGGTAGTGATATGTGTGTTTTACGTTATATTTTAGAATACAGTTTGATTTCTTTAAGAAATTGTATGATTTTATATAGATTAATGTCAGGAAAGAATTCTTTCATGTGGGTTATTTGGTTGATTTTGTTAGAGGCATATCAACCTCTATGGGTTATTTAATGCCGAAATCTAAATATTTTGAACACAATTTTATGGCTTCAACTAAATGTATTTTGAACACAATTGTATACCTTCAACTACAGTTAAAATGCATTGTTGGTCATTTTGCTATAAAAATGTACCGTTCGTCATTCTGCAATAAATAAGTATTGTTTGTCATTCCACTATAAATTGGTATTGTTGGTAACTTTACTATATCTATTGCTGGTATTTTTATTACAAACATGTATTTTTATACTTTCGCAGTGTTTTGTTTTTATTTGGGAGTTCATTATCTTCCCATAGTTGGGACCCTAACAGGTGCTACCACCCCGGGTCAGGATGGACCTGGGAACAACAGCAATTAAGAGGTGATTCCATGCTCCTCAAAACCGCCAATCTCCCGATTCTAGCTGCTGGATGTAGTTTATCGTCAAGCCCCATCATCCCGACGTCAACATATAACAAAACAAAAAACTACAATAAAAATGAAACAGGCGTACGTCGTCGGTTGAACTTTGGGATGAATTCTTGCTAACAAAATGTAACTTAACGTATATATTCGCGTGTCAGGTGACCTTTAAAGACCTACTTTTGAAGTTAATTTGACCACAGTAAATAGATATATAGTTTGGTCAACGGCATAGCCAGGGCCAGCATAGCCAGTACATACGCTAATTTTATATGTTGTGTATGATGCGACCCCCTTAAAATTAGCTTTGAAATTAGGTCTTCAAAAGTTGCATGATACGCGAGTATATTCGACATATACATCGATATATTTTCTTTTCTTCTCCTTATCTCAGTCACTGGCGAAGCTTTGATAAAAGTGAAACATGTTAGAATAAACGCTTCCTATTTCTTCTTTATCTTATCAACCTGTCGGATTCCAATCCATATTTGATCTAAATTTGATCCTAACTGCGGTTCGTCGTAGTGATTCCGGTAATTACAAAAGGATAGACAAGAAGAAGCCAAAATGGTGGTTAATCTGAAATGCACCTAAAAGGGGAACGAACAAGGGGAAAATAAAAGAATAGTTCTTTTATTTTCCTGTGCTGTACCGTGTTAACAAAATAATTGTCAGACTGATAAGCAATTAGTACTATGGGCTATTTTGAAGAGTACATTATCTGATGGACATGCTATTTGTATTATTATGAGCTGTTTTAAAGTATAGATTTCCTGATCGGTAAGCTAATTTTGAATAACAAAATGATAGGCAAGCTCTTAGTTTTCAGGGTTATTTAAAGAATAAATTGTCAGATGGAAAATGTTTTCGTTATGGAGACTAACATTAAGTACAGAATACGATATGCGGTTAATTTGATGCAATGTTCAAAGAAAAAAATGAAAGCCACTTTTCCGGCAGCAGTTAGCCTCATTGCAGCTCAGTTATACTTTAAAGTTATGAATATCAGCACGTCACGAAATTATATATATATATATATATATATATATATATATATATATATATATATATATAATTATTTATTTGAATATTACAACATAAATATGTTATAAAATCACGACAAAAGTAGCCATTTTGTTTCAACACTTCTTGTGTCTAGTCACAAGAAGTGTTGAAACAAAATGGCTACTTTTGTCGTGATTTTATAACATATTTATGTTGTAATATTCAAATAAATAATTATATCTGCTCTACTCTGTATTGAGCACTCTTTAAAGAATATTGATTGTTGGTTATTGGATTTCATTCCGTATATACCAATCCTAAACTTGGGTATATATATATATATATATATATATATATATATATATAGATAGATAGATAGATAGATAGATATATTATGTCATTCACAGACAGTACTGTTTCGCTGTATCACAGCTCCTCAGTGCGACTAGACTTCCGAATGCCTCAAGCCCGGATTTTTACACAACTAATTTGGTGTCAGCCAGAGCTATCTTCACTCGGTAGAGTTACACAACTAAATCTAGCGTATTGTTTTTACAAATGTAAACAAATGCCAATCAACCAAAGTGCTCCATTCATTTTACTGAAGAGCTTTGCATTAGTGCAGGTGGCTGTTGTTTATAGAATTAGCTTATCACTCAACAGTGCTCAATTGAAGTGTATTTTCAAGAGCTAAATTATGTCATTCACAGACAGTACTGTTTCGCTGTATCACAGTATATATATAAAGGCTTAAACACTAATATTCCATGGTTATAATTTATTACATTGGAATCGTAATTACGATCCAATTCACCAAACCTACAAATTCAAAAAGAAATCAGAAAAAATAACTCCGGGAATAAAAAAAATAAAATTTAGTGAGAGTGTATGTATGAGAGTGGGGGACGAATGTGAGAGGTAAAAGAAACCTCTAGAGAGGAGTAACAGACAAGAGAAGAACAGGAAGGCCTACAAATGAAGGTGGGGATTAAAATTTAATAGAGAGAAGTTTTAAAGAGAAGTTAGATGACGGTTTAAATGAGTGAGATACAGATAAATATGAATTATTTTCCGATGCATAATTCATTACTGAATCGCTGACCTCAATTAAATTAAAAACCGAAACCGGAAATGTGTTTATACATTTGTGGTGACACTACGCACAATAAAAGACGATGTAATCTAAACTTAAAAATCAGAAGATGAGAAAGAGAGAGAAAAGAAAAGAAAAAAGGGGGAAGATGGAGGGGAGCAACTAAAAACGTAGGGCATTTATAAAAGAGCCGCTGTACAATCAAGAAAATTTGACAAAAGTAATATCACCTACAGTACAAATTTAATATAAACATATAAAAAAAATAACGAATATTTAATCTAGCAAGGACCAACTATTTCTATGCCCAAAAACACATACGTATATACACACATACACAACATATTTATATTTACACATACATACATAAATATACTCGAGTACACACACACTCACACACACACACACACACACACACACACACACACATATATATATATATATATATATATATATATATATATATATATATATATATATATACATATATATATATATATATCAATACACATCCACTCCTACGTATATATACATTTACACACATATACATACGGACATACACATACGTACACATAAACGTATATACATAAAACCTTACACACCTCCATACATTTACATACACACACTCATCTAAACAAATATACAACGTATCGAACTATCTATGCATCTAACTATACATATACGCATACAAACAAATATACATACATATACACATACACATATATACACCTATATACTTATACATATGACATACATACTCTGTCCTGGATTCTATCCTCTTGGAATTATATATATATATATATGTATGTGTATGTATGTATGTGTATATATTTATAGATTATATATATATATATATATATATATATATATATATATATACATATATATATATATATATATATATATGTGTGTGTGTGTGTGTGTGTGTATTGACCACTAATATCATATATATATATGTGTGTGTGTGTGTGTGTGTGTAAAGAGAGTAAGAGTGGGAGAGAGTGGAATAGATCGAATGGTTCTGATATATATTTTCTAAAAGTCATCAGTTAAAACCCATACTTCGTTTCGGGCCTCTTTGAAATGTTTGCTCTATGGGCTGCGCCAGCCATGCGAAGTTGCTCCATCCTGGGGACAGCTTGTATAGTCAAAGAGAAACGGGAAAGAAAAAGAAAGAAGAAATTATTGCGAAGTGATAGAAAAGTAAAGGAAATGGTAAACATCCAAGTAAGAAAAGAAAATGCGCAGAATCGGTGTAAGAAATATCCGATTATTTCTTTAAGATGTTTCCTCTGAATTCAAATACACGATGGAGAGCAGAGAACCATATATGCTCGGTACAACTACGCATGTGCATATGCATACTAGTGCGGTATCCATGTGCACGCATGCGCATACACTAATTAAGATATACAGTATAAACACTTCATTTCACTGGTGTTTTCTTTCTCACCGTTCTTCGTTTGCATTTAGCATTTATAAGTATTTAACATATTAGGTTTAACTTTACATTTTCCTTCTGTCTTCACCTCCTCATTTATTTATTCCTTTTTTTTTTCTCTCCTTCTCACGTTTTCAATGGCTCTTCCTTCTTTCTATTTCTCTGTCTTTCCATTCTACACTTTCTTCTCGCATCCATGTTTTCATTTATCAATCGGCCTGCCTTTTAGGGCCAATTATCATCATACTATTCCACCATTTTTAACTGTCTTCTTTGCCTCTTTTTAGTTGGGGCGTGCCTCGGAAATGGTCGTCAAGAAAATCACATGACCGTCAGTACAGTTTACGTCAAGCTAGTATTCAACACGCTAAGTCAACACAAAAACAAAGAATTAAAATTGAAACAACGCCGACAAAATAAATAAGTCGTAAAAGCTGCCTCTTTAAAGATTTCTTTACTAAGTCTCTAATCCTTCCATGTGATATTCATTAGGCAACACCGATATCACGCCTTTGAAAACATGCAGCTTTCTTTGCTGACGTTTGCACATTGTCAGATGTTGAAAAGATGATAATAAAACATGTTTTTAAGTAAACAATGTTTGATAAACAAGAAAGTGCTGTAGAATTGCTGTTTTTGATGATTATACGCGTAATATCCGATGGACGTGAATAATAACATTTGAGATATGAACAAAAACAGACATTTTTCTAATCTAATCTTATTGTACGAGTATGCATGAAGTTTTTTTTATTCTTTGCATTTTAATAATATCTGATGGACAAGCTATAAATACTTCGGTTATTCTGAAGCAGTGTTTCTTAGACTTTTTAAGCAATCTTGGAGCAAAATTATAAAAATTCTTAATTCTCATTTATATGTTATGAAATAAAACCATAGATTAAAAAATACACACCTAAATATAAACTTACTTTATTTCAATGTTTATATTTAACTATTTGTGAAACCTGTGCCTTTTTTTTCGCGATTTATTCAATGTTTGTTAAATGTGCGATTATCAGTCCCTCATTTCTTCTTCAGTAGAGCGTAGTCTTTTTCGCTTTTTTTTCACGTTATTCAGGTTGAGAAATCTGATTCACATAAATAAGAAGTAGAAAATTACAATAAAACTGATAAATCCTTTTTAGCTAATGTGGGATATTCCTTTTGTTTTGAAATCCAAAATGTACCAATGGGTACCGTCGAATGTTTTATTTTAAGCCCTTAAAAAAATAAAAATACATTTTTAAAAAATTAATATTGAAACAAAGTATTTAAAATAACATCATCGAAGAAAAGTGAAAATAATTATTTGAAAAAATGTAATACTTATTTATTTATTTAAACACTAACGATGTACCATTATTACTTCTACTCACACATATAATATTTCTATTTCGTGACAATATTTCGTGGCACATTTAAGGGGATCAAGCGGCCACTAGTTTACCGCGGCATGGCGGTTGAGAATTACTGTTCTAAAGTATATATCCGGAACTATAAATTTTGTATATATATATATATATATATATATATATATATATATATATATATATATATATATATATATATATATATATCTGATGCGATGAGAACGAAAGTAATATATAAATTCTAACGTTCGCAGCGTTAATTCAAAAAAGAGCTCGATATTGTTTCACTTAGATACTCTATGTATATTTTGTAAGTACATTTTTCTTCTCAAAAAATGGAAAAAGGAAGTGACGTTTTACATCCGGGCTTGCCTACAAACAGGATTGTTCATAACCATTTCCAACCCTCACCCGTAGATGTGCAGTTAAAATGCACTGAAACCAAGTTGCATCTTTGTTGTGAGTAAAATGGTTTTGTCTATATGATAAAATTATAATAAATATATATATATATATATATATATATATATAGAGAGAGAGAGAGAGAGAGAGAGAGAGGGGGAGAGAGAGACTATTAGTACCTATGAGCAATATTAAAGTAAAACTATTATGATCCAAAAGCTGTTAATCCTATGCACTATAGTAGGTATTCATTTATCTCGAGAGATAAAAGCGGCGTCCTGTTTGGTCAAAATCCAGTCCTTTCGTAGTGAAACAGGAGTGGCCTCTTCAGGGTGCGGATATGGCCGATGGTATATGGATGCTGTACGCTGCCCAGACTACATGCCTCCGCCTCTCGGTCGTACCGACAAGATTCGAAGGAATATATGGCATTTACATCTGAGCCTGACTTGGCTGCAGAAGTTACCGGAAAGTAATCAATATTGACAGACAACAGCCTTCGGGGCTCCACTCCAGGTTTTCTGTCTGCATTTATTTCCGTATACTTATCCGTGTTTGGATAATGACAGCAAGACAGCGGAGGTTTCAAATCAGGCTTTTCCTCTGCTAGATGGACTTTCTAAGCTGTTAAACTCCATCGACCCAAAGCAGCTGGTTCTGAGGCGCAGTTTTCCGCCATCGCTCATTCTCCAAGTCCAAGTAGTTACCATAATACACTATTTTAAAGTATGTTCAGGCTATTTTAACGTATACAATATCTGATGGACAACCTATTAATTTTATAAGGTCTTTCAAAGCATTACAATCTGGTAGACAGTCTATTTGTATCATATTAAATTTTCTGATCGTTTACCTATAAGTGTATAACACTCTTCTAAATAATATATACTCTAATAGACAAGCTATCTGTGATATTCAAGTGTGCATTGTCTGACAGACAAGCTATTAATATCAAATGCTATTTTAAAGTAAAAAATTCTTATTGACAAGTTGTTCACTATTTTAAAATCATACATTGTCAGGTGGACAAGTTATCAGTACTATAGGCTCTTTTAAATCGTACTATGAACTATTTTCAAGCATATAGTGTCAGGTTGGTAGGATATTAGTGCTATAGACATGTTTAAGGCACATATTGTACTGTCTCCCGATACGAGTCCATCACCCACGGGTGCGTACTTCAGACAGCCAGTTAAAAACTTTACGGCAGTCAAAACTCTGATGACAAAGTCCTCTTCATCGGCAGATTTATTGAAAGCCACAAGGATAGAACCAGAAAAAGAAATTAGTAAAAACTTTAGCTAAGAAAGAGAGTAAAATAAACAACCCACTATTTCATTATTTCAGTTAAAAGTGCTACTAGCAATAACAAGATCTGAAAAACATTAATGCGAAGTTTGCACAAATTGACAAGCAAAAATTGTAATAGAGACTTGGAATGACAGGATGTTTCACCACTGAGGCCATTTTGAATAGTTTAAGCAAAGAATGAATAGGCGAAATAATAAATTTCTAAAAATATATGAAATTAAGGAAAATAATGGGGATTTTGTCAGAAACGCACACAAGAGTACATATGTAGACGGCGAGAAAAATGAAAGTGAAGGATGTTTAGTATTACACAATAATATGAAGAGACAGGTTCTGGCATACTGTCATAGTTCATAGTTGAATGACAAAATTGTTTTACTTCAGCTGAAAGGAAAGCCTTTTAACATATCACTTATGGTTGCGTACGCATCGATAACAAAACACAGTGGAAAGACATTGATAATTTTACAGCAAACTGGATAATGCCAAGACACAACGTGGGAAGTCTTTTTAACAGACGATTATGTGAATATTATTCGTAAAGAATCGTTCGAAAACAGTTACTGAAAAAATATTTATTCGAATGGTAGATTGTTTGAATGAAAAATAATCGAAAGGACAATTATACTAAATTAGAAATATTACTTGTTTTCGTTCTGTTTACATTTATATTATAAATGATATTGGTTACTTATGTTTATTTTTTACGTTTGAGTTGAATTTTTTGTGCGAATTTTGTGTGAATTAAAAATCCCTGATGAAGTATTATAAACTAACAGTATGAATTTTATTTAGCATTGCCGAAAGATTTTGACAGAGAAGTATTAATTTTTCCTTAAACCAGTTATTTAAAAATATATACTATGATATTTACCACGAGAACTACGATGAAAATAAAATGAGAAAGATATGGTATATAATTTTGTTTTTGCTCAGGGATTCCTTGAGAAATGTAGTTTATTTTAAGGGTTACGCAAGGGTAAAAAGGTTGAGAAACGCTGCATTAGAGTAAGGTGGATATATCTACTACTAGTAAAGTGATTAGATATTTGGCTGATTTGATTTTAACAGTCCTTCTTTTTAAGGAGATTATGGCGGCGAATCTCATCGACTCGGCACTTGCTGGTAGACTATAGTTCTATTACTTTCTCGCTTCATTCCTCTGTTATGCACCCGATTAATTCTTATAAGGATTTTATTTACTCTCGAGAAAAACATCAACACAGAATGCCGCCAGAAGAAATATCTAACAAGCGGGAAAATAGGGGCCAAATAAATACAGGCAAATAATAATGTTTCTTTGTTGCAATAAAAACAAATATAGCGTGTATATAATTACCACACTGCAGGGGTTAGGTATGGGATAGGCCTTGCATAGCAAACCGTGCAAATTGCTTATCAAATAGGTATAAGTAAATAAAGAGACAGCATGAAAGAGGAAAAGAAATAGACAAACGAAGAAAGGAATTATAAATGGAAAAAGATATGAAGAATTGGAACCGAGAAATGAAAAAGAAAGGAGAAGCGAGAAAGAAAGGAGATGTGAGAAAGAAAGAAAGAAAGAAAACTGGATGAATGAAAGAAGAAGAATGAATGAATGAAAGAAGAAAAAGAATCAATGAATGAATAAAAGAAAGAAGAAAAAGAATCAATGAATGAATAAAAGAAAGAAGAAAAAGAATCAATGAATGAATAAAAGAAAAAAGAAAAAGAATCAATGAATGAATAAAAGAAAGAAGAAAAAGAATCAATGAATGAATAAAAGAAAGAAGAAAAAGAATCAATGAATGAATAAATGAAAAAAGAAAAAGAATCAATGAATGAATAAATGAAAGAAGAAAAAGAATTAATGAATGAATAAAAGAAATAAGAAAAAGAATCAATGAATGAATAAAAGAAAGAAGAAAAAGAATCAATGAATGAATAAATGAAAGAAGAAAAAGAATTAATGAATGAATAAAAGAAAGAAGAAAAAGAATCAATGAATGAATGAATGAAAGAAGAAAAAGAATCAATGAATGAATGAATGAAAGAAGAAAAAGAATCAATGAATGAATGAATGAAAGAAGAAAAAGAATCAATGAATGAATAAAAGAAAGAAGAAAAAGAATCAATAAATGAATGAATGAAAGAAGAAAAAGAATCAATGAATGAATAAAAGAAAAAAGAAAAAGAATCAATGAATGAATAAAAGAAAGAAGAAAAAGAATCAATGAATGAATAAAAGAAAGAAGAAAAAGAATCAATGAATGAAAGAAGGAAACAAAGAAACAAAGAAAAAAGCAAGAAGAAAAGAAAGATTGAGGAATTGTTTTTTATGGCCTATCAACTTTCTGCAGGTTGTTTGACGATAGAAAATATTTTTTCGATGGTAAGAATTTACTGATACAAGTTCAACTAATTAATACATGACTGGGTGGGTGTAGATTCATACCTTTCCCAAAGATATTTGCGCGTATGTGAATATAACAAACCTGACTGGAATTGGAACTCGGCACTTCGATTACCCAGTCCGGGCCGTTATATATTACGCTACGCCTACAACCAAGATTACAACGGTATTCCCAAGCGATCATTTATGTAGTTACTGACGAATATCGACAGTGCTTAAATTCATTGACTGTATGAGAAACGGTGCTTGAACGTGATAAGGCCGTAAGCACTGAAAGAAAGTTTGTCAACGAAGACCAGTCTGGCAGACCAACATTAGAATTACCTATTTAAGGAAAGCACATTTCTCGTTAAATTAGTTATATTTTTGATAATATTTAAAATTAAAATGATATTATTATAGAATGGCATATTTTAAATTTGTTATATTTTTTTATATTTTTATATTTATTATTACAGAATGTCATTTTAAATTTGTTATATTTTTCAATAATATTTAAACTTAAAGTGATATTATTATAGAATGTCATATTGAATAAAAACAACTTTTCTTGTTGAAAATTATTTCTTATTGATTTATTTTCTCCTTGATTTAAAATTCATTTTGGAAAATTCATGAATTTATCGTAATTTTTCAACATTAATCTTGTTTCCTTTTGTAAGGGCAAACATTACAAATGTACAATATTTAGTTGATAGGCCAGAATTTAAATATACATTTGTAAAAGCATTGGAGACGCTACTTTCTACTTCATTATATATAATTAAAGAACGTTTTTTTATAGTAAAGCAAGAGTTTTTAGCTGTCGAGGTGGGACATGGCGTAAAATAGTTAGGAAGCACTGGTATAAAAAGGAAATAAGCAATATGGATATTTTATAGTATATTTTGAAAATCCCCCAAATGTTATAAATTATAATAAAATACTGTATAGGTAGTTGCCGACTTACGACCTGATTGAAATCGTTTTATCTTTAGGCATTATTGTATTTTTTTTTAATTTTTAGTTTCTACATGTTTTAAACCATTTGTATCACCTCTCTACACATTGTTTTTTTTCTTCTTATTTTTACGTTTCTCAGGTTTAAAACAAACACTACTTAGTAAAGTACAGTTGTTAAACATAAAAAAAAATACAGATAAAAGAAAACAGAAAATTTTCTAGTTGTAAAACATACGAACATGCATACAAATAGAAAGCGTCTTATCCGCTCTGCTTGGTAGCAGATCGTCGATGTCATCAGCTAGAGCAGGGCTCGAGGTAAGCGGTGGAGTTGTTTTTTGTGGGGATTTTTCACAAACCTGGTGAGCTTTGTCTGAATTGTTTGCTTCCTTTTCATCTTTCAAATAAATTCAATAAATTTCACGATATGAACGAAATCCCGAGAGCAGGGCTGAAATTGTCGTACACGAAATTGGGAAAAACACTCAAGCCGCCAGACTCGGAGTAATCGTCGCTAGTCGGTCAGACATATCAATTCGCGGTCGTAATCGTGAAGTCGAACTGTCGCAAATCGCATAGGTCATAAGTCAACGACGACGACCTGCATATAAAAAAGGACTGCCAAGTGAGTTTCTGGTACGATGACTATCTTCATATTTGGTAGAATGTGGTTTCAACGCTGTAACTTTTCTTTATTTAATCAACCAAGTCTTGAGAGCCACTCAAGTTTTAGAGTTACAGTCGAAATGGTAATGTTGAAAAAGGAGTGATATGAGTGAAAGAGGTGGTGGTATAAAGTCGGGATTATGAAGATAGATAATGATTGACCCTTGAATTGAAAAGGCCGAGATTAAAGAGTTCGGTGAAGCACTCACACGGGAGTAAAAATAAAGAATAGACTTGATGTCATAAAACAAGGAATCTTGGCATAAATTTATAAGTTAATTAGAACCTGGAGTCAATTTGTTTTGCAGGTTATTTAAAGCCAGGAAATATTATAGATTGTATATTTTGTGGGGATAATAATGGTTTAGTGATACTAGCCTTACCAATTAACCTATAGCTGGGGAAAAGAGGTGGATTCATACCCTTCCCACGGGTATTTGCGCGTAAGTGAATATAATAAAACCAACTGGAATTGGAACTCGACTTGGAGCCTTTCCAAGTCATTATCCATTACACCACCCGCTTATCCAAGCAAAATGGGAACAAGACGGATACTTATATTTAGAATCAGAAAGAGAGTTGACATTTCTGGGTCGTAATGAGAAAAATGGCTTGGAAAATTTGACACTCACAGGACATATTGAAGGAAAGAGGGGCAGCTGGAAACAGCGAGTAACCTACCTAACGAGCTTATGTAAATGGCTAACAGAAAAGGAATTAGGAGGGATCATAAGTGGACAAACGTTACCGAGAGCCAAAAAGAATAGGATGTTGTGGAATGCCATGATCGCCAATGTCCTGAATGGACACGGCACGTAAAAAAATGTACCTCCCGACTGGAATCCTGACCGTATTCCATTTATAATCTGAGAAACTGCTTTTTAATCAGTTTTGCTGTAATGACTTTTCGTAGCTTAATGGTAAAGCTCGACACGTAAGTTGGAATTTAGCAGAGCAAAAAAGTGCAAAATTTTGTTGATAGGCAAGAATTTAATCGTACATTTAATGTTACTTTCTGTCACATTATTTATAATTAAAGAATAACGTTTTTTAACGTAGGGTATAGAGGACATTAATTTTTTGAAAATGCTGAGTTGGGACATGATGTAAAAGAAAAGAGGGACAAGGAAAAACTAGTCTTATAATTAACCGTGTTCCGCCACTGACACTTGCATTTTCGTACAAAAGATTTGTGGAATTTCGTCTTTCTCCCTCTCTCTCTCTCTCTCTATTTGAGCATCGTAAAAGCTTTCTTTTTCTCAACACCTCGTTTGCTTCCTCTTTTTTCCTCCTCCTCTTTCTCTTACTTTTCCTCCTCCAATTCATCATCATCATCATCTTCTTCATCATCATCATTCCTCGCTCTTATATTTTTATCACTTCCGCTGGAAAAATCTTTTGAATGAAAATTCTTTTTACTGATATAATAAGGTGGCTCAAAGTAGAAAGCAAGTGAACGTAAGTGGAGAAAGTGGGAAGTGAAAATTACGAGGATACGGCAGATCGATAACGATTGTCCTTAGACTTGAAGAGGTTAAAATTGTAACATTAGAGGAAGCTTCCACACGGTACTCTATTCCACAAAGTAAACCAGAGACTCGATAATAATTATAAAAGTGTATATGTGTGTGTGTGTGCGTGCGAGAGAGAGAGAGATAGTGGGTGAGTGTTTCCTTTCTGTAAAAAAAGATATTGTGGAAGCTGTTTGCTGTGATCACTTTGGAACAGTTTCCTTTTTGACAACAATAACTAGTTGATAACATTAAGCAAAGAATGTAGAAATAAAAACAATTTATATGATTTGACATTATTTCTGTAAACTTTATATTTAGTGGGTAAATGTGATTCTGTTGAAACACAGTGAAATTAACGTCCACAGGTCTAGAGTTCGAAATAAAGAAAAGGCATCTCTTTGCAGCCCAGCGTGCTTTACCATTAAGTTACTAGAAGCCATTACAGCAAAGTCGATTAAAAACCAGTTCTTCAGATTAGAAAAGAAATACAGATACGAATCCTGTCGGGAGGCACATTTTCTTTATAAAGACGTTCGAGATGGAGAGGAAGTTTAAGGTAACAGAGATGTAGTTCTATATAAACAAAATACTAAGAACACAGAAGATGGAGCTTGTAAGCAACGAGGAAGTTTTAAGGAAAATCGATACAAAAAGGGCACTTTGCTTAACATTAGAAAGAGACAGGTGGCATTTCTGAGACATATTGAAGGTAAGAATAGCAGCGGGAAACAGCACGGAACAGGCGGAATGGGCTTGTGTAAATGGATGAACAGTGAGAGATAGTTGGTGCAACGAGCTAGAGGAAGTTGTAGAGAGCCGTTTTTTCCCACGTCCAGAAGGGTCACGGTACATAAAAAAGAGCCTTAAGTAACTATTTAATGACCTTATCACGATATTACAATACAAAACACCCATCTGACAGAAGTAACTCTTTTGTAAATTTCCAATCGTTATTTCATAGCAAATGAGATTCAGTAATTATTTGAGACTTGTACACTCAGTATGCTTCGATAATTGTAATCATTTCACCCCAAGCAAGACAATGAAGCCACAAAGACATAGAGGGATGCTGATCGAGAGAGAATATAAGAAAAAGGAGAGAGAACAATAACAGGACAGGAATTAACAAGACAGAAGATAACGGTTGACATTGCATTTTTGAAGCCCAATGTTAAACGAAAAGCAAAGATAAAAGTTGACCTGAAAGTATAAAGTCGGAAGAGAATTCCACAAGCGAGAAGTGCGATAGAAGAAACTATTAGCATAGAACTTACGGTTACATCTAGCCATTTCAAGTGTAAAATGATAAGACTTTGCCGCCATTCAAGTAATACAAATCCATAATATCTAGTTACCAAGGAGAAAAGTTCATCAGAACAATTACCATGAAAGTATTTATAGGAAAGTCACAGGGAAGCTACGTTACAGCTGTAGGAGAGTGACTGAAGCCAAGACGCCAGGTTATGACCAATAACATTGCAGATTCTTTGGATTTTATCAAGAATACATAGCAGAAGCAGCAGACCAGATGTGGTAGCAATATTTAATGTAAGAAAGAGTTCTAGACTTATAAATGTGCAAGATAGATATTTATAACGTTAAACCTAGTCTACTAAAGAATCAAAATATTCGGGCACACGATGAAGAGCAAATTTATAAGTAATATCTGCTGTTACTCTAGGACAAGAGCTTACTAATTTGTCTATTTTTATTTATTCTTATCATTTACGTAAGATATTGTAGGTATTTTATTGGCGTGAATCAAATCTTTATTGATCTATAAAAGAATCTTATAACATCTGTTCAGTGAAAATGTCAGGTCTCTGGTTTGGACCCGGAAGGAAATGTGGTGATTTTTCTAAGCATAGTTTAGACGTGGCACAAGGCCTACCCGGAAGGAAATGTGTATTACAATAAAATCAAAGGAAATAATATAAATCCCTACAGATTGTAATGTATCTTTGAAGATCTTCGAAAAACTATCAAAATACAAGGATCTTGAAGTGGAAATCTCAAAAATATGACACATGAGGGCATCAACAATTCCAGTTATAGTTGGAGTCCTCGAATTGATTGGAAAAGTGTTCGATAGACTGATTGAAGGGATTCCTGGTATCCTATACCTGAAAGAAATACAAAAAAATTGTACTCACAAGTACTGCTCTCACATTACGAAGAGCTTTATTTATTTAAAATGTGTACGATCTTTGTCTTTTTTTATTTTTTAAAATAATCAGTGGAAAATGTTATGAAAACATTTCTGACCTTAAGTCTCTGGTTGGGACCCGTAAAGAAATGTGTATACAATAGAAATCAAAGGAAATAATAATAATAATAATAATAATAATAATAATAATAATAATAATAAGAAGAAGAAGAAGAAGAAGAAGAAGAAGAAGAAGAAGAAGAAGAAGAAACAAAATGATTATTCTAACGCCGCCAATATTTTGCAGCAGTTAGAGAAGAGAGTGATTTACAAAAAGGAAAAGGAAAGACAGTGTTTAACAATGTTCAACAATGTCTAACAATATTTCTACACTACGTCTGTCTTGAAGTTATGTTTAAAAATTGCATACAAGTCTATAACAAAACTACAACACTTTATACAAACGTTGCATGTCTTGAGACAAACGGCTGTACTGGTAATCAACACGGCAGAGCGAATGAAACACAGTCAGCGTAAATGGATATTCTTTAAAAACAAAACTTTTTTGAGAGACAAATACTCATTGGGAGATCTGTAAATGTTATTTTGCGTCAAATTTCAGAAATACAAGAATTGCACTTTCGAATGTAGCTTCTTGTTTTACGACTTACAAGTTTTGAGTTCTTAGATAATGTTTCCAATGAAAGAAATATAAAATTTCGTTACCCTTTAAGTAATGACACTTATTCTGGGCAAATAGATATTTCCTTTTCCCAAATGACCAGAAATACATAAATAAAAATAGAAAATCGCTGATTTTCACAGGATGTCAAAACTGGCCATTATTTGCTATATTTATGCTGAGATTTTTTAAATGGTTAGATACTTTCTTAATTATTATAAATCATTTGCTCAAATTAATTTTGGGGCATTTTAGGTATTGGAAGTCAAAACGTGAAAGTTGCAAATAAAATTATATGAAATATATAACCGAAAAATATAATTTTTTATGGTGATGTCTTTTATTGGTAATGGAAATTGTAAAATTAGCTGTTTCTTTATAAAGGAATATTCAACAATCATTGACTGAATAGTTAGCATTACTGTCGGTTGAAATTCACAAAAACTTTTTCTTAAAACAATTTTTAAAGAAACTCAACTTCTCAAATCCACTATTATAGTTCTTCCTAATATTAATAATAGTTTCCTTCTGAACCTTTTGCTTAAAACAGTGTAAAATGTCAATATCTTGATTATACATATATATATATATATATATACATACCTGTCTCTCTCTCTCTATATATATATATATATATATTATATGCATATATACATATATATATATAACAATTGATCTCATAGTCTCTAAAAACCCTACAACCACACAACTAAATCCTCTACAAAAAAACAATAAACCTATATATATATATATATATATATATATATATATATATATATATATTATATGCATATATATATATATATATATAACAATTGATCTCATAGTCTCTAAAAACCCTACAACCACACAACTAAATCCTCTACAAAAAAACAATAAACCTATATATATATATATATATATATATATATATATATATATATATATATATATTATATGCATATATATATATATATATATATATATATATATATATATAACAATTGATCTCAGTCTCTAAAAACCCTACAACCACACAACTAAATCCTCTACAAAAAAACAATAAACCTATATATATATATATATATATATATATATATATATAACAATTGATCTCAAAGTCTCTAAAAACCTACAACCACACAACTAAATCCTCTACAAAAAAGCAATAAACCTATATATATATATATATATATATATATATATA
>OZ038485.1:64469463-64471963 GCA_964036315.1 Acanthosepion esculentum
TATGTATATGCATATATAATTGCATATGTATGTGTATATTCACCACTAATATTGTCTATATATATATATATATATATATATATATATATATATATATATATATATATATATATATATATCTTCTACATATATATATATATATATATTCTACATATATATATATGTATATATATATATATGAAACAACAAATACATGCTTACAAACATATATATAACAACAAATACATGCTTACACACACACATATATATATATAGCGAGAGAGAGAGAAGTTTCTGCATTTACAGTGTTTAATATATATATATATATATATATTCTACACATATATATATAACCTTCTATCAATAGAAAGAGAGAGAAAGCGACAGATATAAAAAGATGTACGTGTATGTGTGCTTGTACACTTTAGATTGAGAAAACAGCCTTTAAGATAGATGTACTTTAAACAGACACCTGAGACATCACGGCAATGTAAGATTTTATCGCCCTATTCAAAACTTATTTTAAAATACACGTCTCTCATTGGGACCTTTCGCAATCTATATCTTTTAACTTTATTTTTGCACCCGAATCATAAGTAAGGTAATTTCTAATGAGTTAATGGAGTCTAGAAAATACCGATAATATATATGTGTGTGTGTGTGTATGTCTAAGCATGCATTTGTTGTTATATATATATATATATATATATATATATATATATATATATATAACAACAAATACCTGCTTACAAACATATATATCACAACAAATACATGCTTACACACACACACATATATATATATATATATATAGCGAGAGAGAGAGAAGTTTCTGCATTTACGGTGTTTAATATATATATATATATATATATATATATATATATATATATATATATATATATATATATATATATACATATATCAACCTACTTCATTTTCATGTAATAATTATATGCATGTATATAGGTAAGTATATAGGTAGGTAAGTCTAGTTGTTATGGACCCCCTCCCTGGTGATTAAATTATTCTAATAACGTTAAAGGATGTTTATAAGGCAAAAAAAGAGCTGGAGGAAGTAGCATCACTGAAGAAAATGGCGTCCGCTGAGAAGACAAAAAAAAGCCTAGAAAACTAAAAACAAGTAATATAAAAAGTAGCAAAATAAAGGAATGAATCTAAGTGGATTTCACTGTTCATTCCAGATGTGATTCATATCAACGCATATGTCGTGTTGTCATCTCCCATTTAGACATCATAACCAATTCGAGACTTGGGTGGCCATCGTTAGATAATAAGCCGTTTACATGCTCTGTGAGGAACTTTACTGACTGAATGGAATATATGAAAGACCACATGAAGAAATCGTTAAATCTCAACAAAATGGATATTACATATTAGAACCTGCACTTAAATTGAATTTCCAGCATGACAATAATATTAAATAGTATTTTTGCATGAACTTTTTCACTTTTATTATAGAAATAAGTAAATAGGTATTTATTTAATCGTTACATTTATGCATCCAGATTTTAATAATCAAAACTGAAAGTTTTTTATTATTATTAGACCGAATAGAACGGGACTCCTAAAACACGAATATGTTTCTACTATTTTCATGAAAATTTTCTTTGATATTAGTCGGTCACTGGTTAAAGACATTTCCAGTTGTAATGTTGAAATAACATCTATAAGAAAAAATACTTTTATCACGAGATTTTATAAACTTGCTTTATTTTTATTTTTTCATTCAAGCTAAGTATTAATTTCAGTTAAAACAATGTAATCTGAGTAAATTCATATGATAAATATCTCCATTTACTATCGACTGACAAAAATATAAAAAATTTTACATGTCTGAATGGTCCGAAAGTCGTGTCACCCCCTACATAATATAATTCTCTCTTTCAGATGGCTGACACGTGCTCGTATAGTTTGGAAGAGAGGTAATGGGTGACAAGACTTTTAGACCGCCCTGTAGTGTTGCGTTGTCATAAATAATTTCCGTTTTTGTTTATCAAACTTCCTCGTCTAAAAATAAAGTACAATTACATTTTTTTTTCATTTACACAATTATTTTTGATGATGTGTTGCTACATATCAATATTATTTGATAATATAGATTCGATAATATTTGTGTATAATTCCGCAGGTTTTAGTGAGGAAGCGTTTTTCCTCTCAAAGGGAACGAAAAAGATAATCAGTTAGTGCAAGGAGAGGTGAATATGACGTATGGGTTAGAACAGACGAATCAAGTCCCAATTTTTTTCCCTATGTTATTCTTGCTGTAGGCGGGCTTGCGTTGAGAAGAATATTTTCCCTTAATCCACTGTGTACGCCGCCATTGCCATGTAAACTCTGTGGTATGTTAGAGTCCTCCAAATTTATTTTTAATTGTCAGTTATGTTTAATTGTTAGGATGACACATTCGTCATTACAATTGGTTCCAGTAAGCACAAATTACTTATGACTGATCCAAAACATTACAAAATCAACATTCATATTTCCAATTGTACTCATATGT
>OZ038485.1:64484463-64509463 GCA_964036315.1 Acanthosepion esculentum
GATATTGCAATGTGTCTATAGATTTCGGTGTCACACATTTGCTCTGCATACAAGAGTCTTAATAAGGAAAATGTGCCTTCTTCTTCTTCTTCTTCTTCTTCTTCTTCTTCTTCTTCTTCTATGTTCCGTATCCCTTCAGGACGTGGGCGATCATGTCTCTCCATAGCTTCCACTCCTTTGTTGCTCTTGATAAACTTTTTCATTTTGTTATCTCTCCTAAACCCTTTTCTGCCATCCATTTACACTAGTTAACTTATGCGTTGTTTTCCTCAGTCCCTCACGCCTTTAATCTGTCATGTGAGCATCAAATTTTACAAGTCCTCTTTCCTCATTATGCTTCAAGTCTCTATTTAATCTGTGAGGAGATTGTCCCCATATTCACTGCTATATACGAGGATTGACATTATATAACAGTTCAGTAGTCTATTCTTTGTTTCTCACGACATTTTGTTTCTTAATCCCCTTGGAAAGCATCTCTGCTATCCCAATGCGCCTTATCAACAACAAATATTAGCTCTAAAGTAAATATAGATTCCCTCAAAGTCTATACACAGTATATTCGAAAGGTCACGGTTGTGTACTAAACAAAAAAGTAACGATTCGTATCCGACTCCAGGGAAACCTGGGTTTTCAATTTCATAATAAATAGAGGCCCTATAGCAATGTTAATATTTAAGCAGTGGGTACTTTTCTATTCTTGTAAATTCTATGTGTCAAACATAGATTTACCGTTTGTACAAATAAACTTTCACGTTAGTAAAGTTCCCCTTAATCGAAATGCCTTCTATGAAAACATGTGTTCAAGCAAAGAAACGAAGAAGCACTGGGTGAGTTTGGGTCATTTGGAGAACTTGTTATTTCATTTCTTATTTGCTTTTCGTCCGCAAAAATATGGTTCCACCTTTAAGCTAAACAAGATACGACAATGCTTAAACTTTCGACAAAAAACAAAGAGCCTTAACTGGTAAATACATTGATCAATTCATGACGAAAGCGATTTGCTCTCGTTCTACGAAAAATCCTAATGATTAAATTATCAGACAACGATACCAGTAAAAACAGACCCAACCTGGTCTGTGTTTCCCTTAAATCAGCTTTCCCAACCTTTTCTCAACCAGCGCCTCCTTTCGGCACAAACTTTTTTGTCAACGCCCCCCTGTCAAATTAAATTTTGAATATTATACTGACAGGAAGATAACACTTAGGTATTAGTGCAAAAATAATGTTAATACTGTCTTCATCTCTATTAGAAATACCAACGATTAAAATTCTAAAAATAACTAAATAAATAAACCTTTAATTTGATAGCTTATCTCAATGTTTTCAATGTGATCCTTGACTTTGATGCTTACTGGCTAAGGCTCTTACTCTAGGTTCCATGCTTCTTGTAAATCACCTTGTTTTGTAATTTTCAGGCAGTTTCTTTGATTAGTAAGAAGCTATGTAACTGCGTTGAAATCACATTCAGCCATATATGAAGTTGAAAAAGCAGTGAAGAAAAGTTTGATAGCTTTCCACAGCACTTTCAGAAATTTCCTTTTGTAGCCAATATTGAATAATTTTTGAAAATCTGAAAAAAAATGGATACACGCCCACCTGAGTATGTTCATCACCTCCCAAATGAAATTAAAAAAAAACTCCGAATGCCCCCCTTTCAACATAACAGAGCCCAAAAGGGACCGCTATCGCCCACATCGCCTTAAATAAACACAAATATGGTGGATACTTTCCGTATTGCTAGCAAGCAAGTCCCATAGTGTAGCAAATTCGATACTCATTGGATACCCTACCTTAGTAGACTTGTGCCACAGATTAAAAAAATATCTCTCTTTAGGGCGTAGGCAATTCTGGCTCTCCATAGATTTCTTTTCTCTTTTTTTCTGTGAATTATCAGGCATTCTTGGATGTACGGTGGAGTAACGAATAACGACTCGGATTGAGAAATGGGAAGGCTAAGTTCGATTTTCAGTCAAGATCATTACATTCCCATACATGCAAATTTCCTTGGGAAAGGTATGAATCAGTCTCTTCAAAGCAAGCTATGGGTAAATAACAGAACAGGCTGGGTCCTATAGCCTTAGGTGTCAACCGGTTTAGAAGGATAACTCTGAATTCAAGACCTCCAACTATGGGTTAAATAACCTCACCAAGCCATAGTTATCCAAGCGTGGTTAGTACGGCTACAACCCTGAAAACATGGACAATCAACGAGGGGTTTCCCTAACAGGATTAAGTAGACTCTTGACTTGGATCTGGATTTGGATCTTGGGAAAAACTAGTTTCCCGTTGCTTTTTCCACGGTTTGGAATTCAGAGTTTTACCTTAACACTTAACCCCTAACTGCGTATTAGTATGCAACAAACTAGACAGGAATTTGAACTGAGCTCGCGGGTTTCACTTTTTCCGTTGATATCCGTTACCCTACCTGCACAGACAGTTAACCTAGAAGTCCCAAAATATGTCAATAATGAAGCATAAATGTCGGTACCAAAACGTGTTTTTAAGTGATCAATTGTAAAGATGTGCTAGTGGCTTAGTGATTGCAACAGTTTCTAGTCACTCGGCTCTTACTAAAATTCCAGGCATTCTGAACTCAAATCAGTTTGGTTCTCTTTGATATCGAGGGATGACAAAAGAAAAGAAGTGATCCTTTTTTCAGTTTTGTTTCTCTTCGAAAAAAAAAATAGATTCTAGAATTTGTTTCTTCAAACGTAAATTTTAACTTGAGCACAAGAACATTGTCTTGAAGATAAATTAAAGCAGCCATAATTTATCATTAAAATTGGTTAACTTCGTTCATTTGAAACCAAATCAGAAGTGTTAATTAGATAGCTTTCTGTGGTAGTGTTTATATATATATATATATATATATATATATAGTGCTGTTCGATAAAAGTGACTCACCTGATTTTTTTTTACTAAATGTTCTCTTCGATGAAACGAAAGTTGAGCTAAATTCAAAGGATAAGCGATCTAAAATCTGAAGAATCTTTGAAAGCTCTTTGAATTTAGCAGTAAGTACTGTCAAGCATCCGTTCAGTATAATGTTCTGGGGATGCTTTTCTTTTCATGGAACTGGTTTCTTAAAACCTATTGAAACGACCCCCAGGAGCGAGCAGTACAAGAGAATTTTAGAGTCTTTTCTGCTCCCTTCTGCTGAAAGGGTGCAAATCGACCCCACCAAGCTCATTTTTATGCAGGATAATGCTCCCTGTCACAAATCAAAATTGATGAAGGAATACTTTGATGAGAAGCAGGTGAGTGTTATGACATGGCTGTCCCAATCTCCTGACCTCAACCCCATAGAAAACTGGAGCATTATAAAGTACAGGCTCTCGAGAAAGCAGTCGAGCAACAAAGAGGATTTGATTGTGAATTTAATATCCGAATGGAATTCAATGCTTGGAGATGAGATTTGCCAGAACCTGATCAAGTCAATGCCAAAAAGGGTTGAAAAGGTTATTCAAAATAAAGGAGGACCCATAGATTATTAAATATTTCGAACTATATTACCTATTATAAATAAATTATACCTCTATTATTCTTTATTTAAAGCTGTTCGGTTATGTTTCTATTGATTACTAGTTGCAGGAAATAAGTGAGTTTTTCCCTAAATCTCGTTTATATCCAAAATTATAATTATCAATAGAATACCTGGGGGTGAGTAAACTTTTTTGCTAGGTGGTCGGGAAGGGGCCTTTATATTAGTAAGATTAAAAATTAGTTTGACCCCAAAAACAATAGGCGAAAAATTTTTTAAGTAAAAAAAATCAGGTGAGTCATTTTTATCGGACAAACAAAATTTGCCGTATAATTATTTATATTTTAAGTCTTTTACGTATTTACGGTTTAAAATATTTCCTTTCTTATATGTTTATAGGTATGCAGAATATCTTAAGCATGCAAACATATATAGAGGGTGCGATGGTCAAATTATCATCATTTTATATTTTTAGTTTCGCGCATGCGCGTTGTTTGGTTTTTGTTTTGTCGAACGCACAGTATAGTACTGGGCACCGTCTGTGAGAAAAAGAGCACCATGACGCTATTCACGCCACCACAAATTTGGAAACGGCATGCTGTACTGAATGGCGTTCGCTCCGGAAGCTCCAATACGAACATGTCTGTGTGTCAATCTGAGACCAGTGCATAGGATTCGGAAAGAGTTGGATGAGTTTAATGGTGATTACGAAGATGTTTGGAGTGATCACTACTGATGGCGACGTTATTCCTCCATTGATCTTCCCACAGGGCCCCAAACTCAACACGGAGTCCTACATCAAGTGCCTTGAGGAGGTAGTGCTGCGCTGGATCAAGAGAGTGCCCGCTGGAAGACCCGATGTCTGATAACAAGACTCTGCACCATGCCACCCAAGCAGGAGAACCAAGTCATAGCTGTCAGACAATTTCTACGATCACATAACCCCTTACATCTGTCCACCTAACCCCCCAGACTGCAACCACTTTGATTATTATGTGTGGGGCCCAGTTGCGCGAGAGACCAACAAAACTCCTTGTTAAAGCAAAGATCACCTGAAGGCAAGGATTATGGCAGCATTCACCAACTTAAGCAAAGAGACAATCGAGAAGAGTTGCAGGAAATTCCGAAGTCGTCTGAAGGCCGTGGTGAAAGCCAATGGCAATTTTATGGAATAACTTTATTCCTTATTATTTCAACATATTTTTGTATAATTTTGGTAAATATATCTGTTAAAATGAGATATCAGTGTTATTTTAATATTTGAGTAATTTAGGCGACAATTTATCCATCGCACACTGAATATATTTTTTGTGTGTGTGTATGTGTCTGGCAGTAAAGAAACATCTAAACCGTTTACAAGCTCAAACGTGGCTGACAAACTATCCCAAAATTACACGTGCGACAAAAATAAATTCCGCGCCAGAAAATCCAACTTCATGTGTGTGTGGTAATAAAATATATATATGGTGATAATA
Source organism: Acanthosepion esculentum (assembly GCA_964036315.1). NCBI lineage: Eukaryota > Metazoa > Mollusca > Cephalopoda > Sepiida > Sepiidae > Acanthosepion > Acanthosepion esculentum. Next base: position 64,489,420 of record OZ038485.1, read on the forward strand.
TATGTGTGTGTGTGTGTGTGTGTGTGTGGTGATAAAATACGCACATCCCTTCTCCCCTCTCGCTTGTAATCATCCATCACAATAAAATAAACCGCTTTCAGTACTAAAACAGAATGAGTCAAGTAAAACTCCATAATCTTCCACTTAGAGTTGTTACTATATTACAATGTGTGTATGTGTGCTTCGAGAAAAACGAAGAAAGTGATATATAATATACACGCGTATTATCACACAGTCCGAAACTCGACTCAGTTCAGAGGCCATTTTGAAACGTAGTCATCTTGTTCTAAATACATTATATCAATTGCTTTCCGCCTCCTGGACTCATTCAGCTACTTATAAAGTTGTTTATTAAAAAAAAATGCAGAATTGTAAAAACCGTTTTATATATCTCTTTCGTTAAGTCAAAAGTACAGTGTCTGCTCATTTCCAACTGAAACAAAATCCAAAATGGATTTCATATGTGTCGTAATGATAGAAAAAGAAGGCAATTTCAAATGACAATCAAGTTACACCGTTTCAAAAATTAATTTCAAAATTAAATTTCCAAACATGCACACACACACACACACATATATATATATATATATATATATATATATATATATATATAAACACTACCACAGAAAGCTATCTAATTAACACTTCTGATTTGGTTTCAAATGAACGAAGTTAACCAATTTTAATGATAAATTATGGCTGCTTTAATTTATCTTCAAGACAATGTTCTTGTGCTCAAGTTAAAATTTACGTTTGAAGAAATCTATGAGGAGGCACAGAAGATTAGTGGATAGCGGCTCGGAGAGCTGAGTTCGAATCCAGTGCGTTCACTTACGTATGAATCCGCTTCTCCCCCCACCCAGCTATGGGTAAATAGCAGGATAAACCGGGTTCTATAGCCTTAGATGGCAACTAGTCTAGAAGAAGGAGAATTCTGAATTCAAAACCTGCGGAGAGTCGTTTGGGACTTTGTGGCACGTAGTGCACCAGGTCTCTGTATTCGGCCCTTCCAAGCCGTTACCACTATAATTACTATAAGCACTATATGTGCTGTTGTCTAAGCTGTCGGTTCCTAGGGACTGAGCTGCTTGACCCTCCTACGTCTAATACGACGGGAGAGTTCACCACCATATATATATATATATATATATATATATATATATATATATATATATATATATATATATATATATATATATATATATATATATATAAAAGTGGACATGGAAGTCAGCACTTAGAGGCGACAGTCTGTTTCATGCTAGTGCAATCGTCAGGCGACTAGTGCTGTTATTTTTCTCGGCTATTTATATAAGGGTCAGTGGTGCATTATGGGTAGTCTATTTTGGCGGTTACTTTTACCGGAAGTGGCTTATTTGTTTATTTATTTATGTCAAATTGTTTTGCTTGTTTTTTATTTGTTTTTTTATTTTTATTTTTATTTTTTATCTTATATATTTATTTATTTATTCTTTTATTTTGATCGGTGTTTTTGGTTAACGTAGTAAAAATTTGTTTATATAGCTTATTGTTGGTAGTCTATAATGGCCGTCATTACCGGAAATCGCTTGTTCGCTTATTTATTTAGGTCAAATTGTTTTGCTTGTTTTTATTTATTTTAATTTTTATTTTTTATCTTATATATTTGTTTATTTGTCATTGATTAAATCTGTTTGTTGAATTTGTGGTTTTTTCTGACTATTATTTAGGTGGGAACAGTTTTTAATTTATCTATTTAGGTTGGTTATCTTTATTTGTTTTTGTTTTGTTTTGTTTTTTAAACGGCTAGTTTATCGTAATCGGTTGTTAGTTTATTTATATATTTGGATGTATTTAGATAGATTTAATTATACTTGTTGAAACAAAGAAATTATGTACACAAAATGTCTTTCACAAATAGTAAATATGCGAACAGCACAATGCTTTCTAAGTATATCTGGGAAATAAAAAACAAAACACACACCACACCAAAAATATCTTGGAAAATAAATAAAAAATCATCAGCCTACAACAACCTATCAAAAACCTGCAAACTTTGCTTGGAGGAAAAAATAGCTATCATTACCTTCCCAGATGAAAATAAATTATTAAATAAAAGATCCGAGCTAATCTCAAAATGTAGACATGAAAACAAATTTTTACTACGTAACTTAAAATAGAAAAATAAATAAATATATAAACAAACAACAATAAAATAAGCAAAATAAATTACTCCAAACAAATCATAAAACCACACCTGTTAATATACGAAACAAAATCAAAACAAAAGAACGGACGAAAGTTATAACTGTTATACAAATAAAAATAATAATAATAAAAAAATAAAAAAAAACATTAATAAAAGATAATATACTACGTTACTTAAAAACCGAAAGCCAAAAAGATATAGTGTAACAAATAAATAACAACAAGTATAATTAAATCTATCTAAATACATCCAAATATATAAATAAACTAACAACCGATTACGATAAACTAGCCGTTTAAAAAACAAAACAAAACAAAAACAAATAAAGATAACCAACCTAAATAGATAAATTAAAAACTGTTCCCACCTAAATAATAGTCAGAAAAAACCACAAATTCAACAAACAGATTTAATCAATGACAAATAAACAAATATATAAGATAAAAAATAAAAATTAAAATAAATAAAAACAAGCAAAACAATTTGACCTAAATAAATAAGCGAACAAGCGATTTCCGGTAATGACGGCCATTATAGACTACCAACAATAAGCTATATAAACAAATTTTTACTACGTTAACCAAAAACACCGATCAAAATAAAAGAATAAATAAATAAATATATAAGATAAAAAATAAAAATAAAAATAAAAAAACAAATAAAAAACAAGCAAAACAATTTGACATAAATAAATAAACAAATAAGCCACTTCCGGTAAAAGTAACCGCCAAAATAGACTACCCATAATGCACCACTGACCCTTATATAAATAGCCGAGAAAAATAACAGCACTAGTCGCCTGACGATTGCACTAGCATGAAACAGACTGTCGCCTCTAAGTGCTGACTTCCATGTCCACTTTTATATTTACACACGCTCTATCTCTGATATTGAGCACTTTACCCCATAAATATAGCACACTTTAAGACTATATTTCTGCATATATATATATATATATATATATATATATATATATATATATATATATATATATATATATATATATGAGTGATGCTAATATTTACCTGTAGGCTACCAGGTTATACTTTGCTCAACTATACTTACCTGGCATCTAGGGTACCTCGAGCTGGTGTAATGGTTTGCAAGCTTGTCTCGGTAGAGCAATTACGACTGAGTAGCGAGTTCAATCCTCACTGGGTGCCCCATACTTTCGGCCTTGTGCCACATCTGAGCTACGCTTGGAAAATCACTATACTTACCTGCCATCTGTCGAGTAAATGACAAGAGAAGACGTTTTGTGCCCGATCCCGTGCAAGCGGAGCTGGGTAAAATTTGACCAACATTTTGACCAGTGACCAGAGTTGTACGCGACATTAAACAACTGACCTTGTGTCAACCTCTGGGGAGGCTTGGGTAAATACTTATACGTTGCTTAACTTCATAATGCTCTAATATGTAATGTAAATGCGTTCATTTTATGCGCTTTAAAATACGCTAAATAGCGTTTTTCTAAGCCTATCTCAGCTGTTACACAAGGCTAAAAGTGTGGAGCGACTAGTATGGATCGACCTCAATACTAAGCCGTAAGTTTGCTAGCCATTACACCACCGCGAATTGCCCGGAGGACGGTAACTATGTACATTTGCGCGTATTACATAAATACAAATATACGAGTTGCTGAAAAGTTCTCAACCCAAACAGCAAGAGATTTTCCCATATTCAGTTGCCTATTAATTTGGGGAGGTGCTCATAACTTAACGGGGAGGTCATGTAAACAGAATCTGAATATGATCTCTAGTAAGCTGCAAACGTGTTTTAAAATGGCGAGGCTGCTCTCTGAAATCTTTGAAATGGTAACGACAGTTACATGCATAAAAGACAAATATGAATTGCAAATATGAATAATCATTTTTTCTGTATCAAAGGCTTCTATGCTTGCGCCTACGTTGCTCCTAATTTTCATCAACGACCATCGTGGTGTCATCATTTTTTCTGTATCAAAGGGCTCTCTGGGCCTATGTTATTCCTAATTTTCATCAACGATTATCAGGGTGTCATCATTTTTTCTGTATCAAAGTGCTCTATCCTTGGGACTACGTTGTTCCTAATTTTCATCAACGACCATGGTGTCATCATTTCGCAACTACGTATCTATGCTGATGACACAACTATTTACACCTGTCATAATAGTAATTCTGTTCAGTTCGAAAAGGTCGGATTGGCAGCAGATCTCAAAAATGACCTACAGTCTGTTGTTAACTGGGGCAAGGAATGGCTTATTAATTTTAGACCTCCAAAGAAAAACTGCCCTCTTTTAATCGCCTGAAAGTATCCCTTTTGCTTTCCACCAGTAGGGCTGATGCTAACCTTGAGGAGTGTGATTCATTGCGCCTTCTAGGACTAACGTTTTCTGCTGACACGAAGTGAAAAATATATTGAATCAATTGCTAGGTCTGCTGCTAGGAAAGCAGATTCCCTCTATCGTACTAGACAATTTTTCTCAACAGGATCAATCTATTTATTTTAACCATTCTTCTATGCTTTGAATATTGTCGACACATCTGGTCTGCTGCTCCTGCTATATATTTAAAGATTCTTGATAAAATACAAAGAAGAATCTGCACTATTATTTGTCCTGACCTGGCATCTTGGGTTCAGTCACTTTTCCTCTGCAGTAACGTAGCTTCTCTGTGCCTTTTCTATAAATACTTTCATAGTAATTGTTTTGAAGAATGTTCCTCTGTGGTACCTACACTTCATGAATTTAAGCGCAGTACTAGATTGGCGACAAGATCTCATCATTTTACAGTTGAATTGGCCAGATGTAACCGTAAGTTCTATGCTAACAGTTTCTTCTATCGCACTTCTCGCTTGCGGAACTCTCTTCTGGTCTCTTGCTTCCTTGTCAACTTTGATCTCCAAGTCTGAATGCAATGTCAGTAGTTAACTTCTGTCTTATTAATTCGTGTTCTTTTATTGTCATCGCTCCATAATAATGATTTTTTCTCATAATCTTTAATACTCGGTACCCCCCCCCTTACGCCTTAGTGGCTTTATTGCCTTGCTTGGGGTGAAATTATTTTTTATCATTTCATCCCAAACAAGGCAACAGTTTTTTCGAAAATGTAATCTTGTAGAAGCTGTATATAAGGAGGTGACTTTTTGATATCAGACTGGGGAGGAAGAAATCCCATGGTCTGGCACCTTCGGGGAGTACGTGAAAACCATACCACAGGTTGTGTGCAACTAGGTAGATGGATCTATTGGGGAGCCAGTACGATGTCATTGTGACCGAAGGTTTGAGGGTACTTGCCTTGTTCAAAACAGTTGATCACGCGAGATTATGCATTCTCTCCCAGAAACTGTAAGTAAGGTTCGTTCACCATAGTTGTGGTATAAACCATAGGTTGACTCTGTGTGTTTTTACACAAAACGTGCCTGAGCAATAAAGATTAGCTAACCACTCGTGCAGACAGTGTTACTCGGAAACGAGCAGCCAGCAATTATGTATGTATGTATGTATGTATGTATATGTTTGTAAGTATGCAGTGTAAACAACAGCTGTACCATCAAAAGCCTTCTCTGAATGATGAACCTGGAGTCAGACATAATTCCAGAGACGAAGCCTCATTATGAAGGTGCAGCGTCTATTGTACATCCATTTTTTTCTATAGAATTGTCAAATTATGCAACTTAATTTAATCTTAAAGTGCCCCATAAAAACATTTTAATTTCAAGTATATGTAAAATTGAATCGTTTCTTCTGCGATTCCTGGAAGGCGCAAACGCAAAATTAAAATTCCCGAAAGTGAATTTTATGAACTGGATAAAAGTAGGCGTGCCTACATCCTTCTATTAACCCTCCTTAAACAGCGGGGAAAATGTCATACGAATGTGCACCGCAAACGGATAAAAAAAAGTGAAAATTATTTTTTTAACTGGTAGTTTAATGCTTATATACAAAAAACTATAAAGATATTCTGTTTTTGATTATAAACCAAAAAAGTGAAATAAAACAAATATTAGGTTCCTAAATTGAATATTTTTAACAGTATGATACTGTTGAAATTATTCTATGTACAACAGCATTCTTTACTCCAAGTTGTCACCTTTCATCGCCTTTTTTTCTCCTCGAAAATATGCATGTAGATATAGCAATGTCTTTAGCATGTAACCATAGCATTGTTTTTATATCTTTATGATTATAAAAATAAAAAGAGAAATAAAACAAATATTAGGTTCCTAAATTGAATATTTTAAGAGTATAATATTCCTTGTAGTATCTCATGCACAATAGCATTCTTTGCTCCAAGTTGTCACTATTCATCGCCTTTTTTTCTCCTCAAAAAGTATGCACGTAGATATAGCAATGTCTTTGGTATATAGCCATAGCATTGTCTTTAAATTAAACAAATATTATGTATATGAATTCAGTTTCATACGTTGGGTTTTATTAAAATTCTAATCACCGCCTTTTAAAACAACAAACATTGCCAAGAGAGTTAAGGTAGGTAAAATTGGCAATTATCCATGTTTTAAAACTTAATGCACTGTAAAGGGTGTTCCAATAACTTGGACCGATTTTAAATGTGAATTAAATTTAAACGTCTAATGATTTTTTTTCTTTTTCTTTCAGATTTAACGACTTAAGTCTAAAGTAATTTCAACCATGGAAAGATTAACAATCAAACAATGGGTTAAAGTTATCGAAGCCTATTACGAAAATGGACTTTCAAACAGAAATGCATTTCGCGCAAGGGCGATTTTTTTGGTCAACATAATCGACCAACCGAGAGTGCAATTGAAAACTATGTAACCTTGTCGAGGAGAGTTTAAATTCCTATGCGTGATGACGATTAGAGGTGTCTGGGTTTTTGGCCACATTCTCGTGCACTGCAGCAATATTTTCTGCTGAACGGCGTAAACCGGCACGCACTGGTGTTTTCACATCTGCCACCGACCCAGTTTGTTTGAATTTAGGAACAATTTTTTCCAATTGCACTCTTGAAACTTTAACAGATTGTTTGATTGTTAATCTTTCCATGGTTGAAATTGCCAAAGACTTAAGTTGTTAAACCTAAAAGAAAAAGAAAAAAATCATTAGACGCTTAAACTTAATTTGCATTTGAAATCTGTCCAAGTTATTGGAAGACCCTTAGATGGTTTACATGGTTTTGCATATTTTAATAATAATTATAATCTTGTAAAAAAAAAATACGTTGCCGTGGGAGTAAACGTAGTTAACGGTGTCAATGGGAAAACTGTCCTTTTAAAATACCTTTTTTTTTTTTTTTTTTTCGGATACGAAGGTCCATGTTTGCCGAAACATCAATTGATGATCCCCGTCGTTTAAGAGTTAATAAATGTGTCCACACTCGATGTGCTCTCTTTCATGTCACCAATTCAAATAAAATTTGTTTTTGTTTTTCTCGGGCTGATTGAAAATGCGAAAACACGCTTGGGGGATGTCTGTCGCCGGTTTCGTAAATTTAAGTCCAGAGTGGTCGACAGCGAGATTCCTCTTTATTTACCCGACCACACACATTGTTATTCCTGGTTTAAAAAAAAAAATCTCTTTAAAATATTTTTACAGTGTTCCCTACCCGTTTTTCCCCTTTCCTATCTCGGCCCCTGTATTCTCCGCTTCAGGGATCTAGTACCATCAACAGGGCTGCTGTGTTCGTGTAAAAAACTACATATGTTTTTATGTTCTTACACTTACGTACATACTGATTTGAATTTCGACTTGCAAATATGGTTCAATCCATTGTTTGAATTAAAATTTTAATGTCATTTGTATGATCTGGCTGATTTTTTTTTTTTTTTTTTTTTTTTGGCGCAGCCTCCATTTTTTAATTTTTATCTCAGTCTGATCATATCTATCTCTCTGTCTATCTAATACTTTAATATCTATTTCAATGTTTTATATCTATCTAGCTCTTTTCATATCTATTTCAGGCTCTGATATCTATGTATGTAGGTATTTTCTTATATATATATATATATATATATATATATATATATATATATATGTCAGTATTTTATATTTATATCTATGTAAAAATATATTCTTTCAAAAATTTAGAATCTAACTAGCGTCTCTCGTTTCGTGCGCGTGTGTTGACGCGACAAATCAAGAAAGCCTTGTCCGATGAAATCCTAACAGATGAGACGCGTCACAAAAACTTTTTTCCAATTTGTCGTACTATTTTTATAAATATATACAGACAGACAGACAGACAGACAGATAGATAGATAGATAGATAGATAGATAGATAGATAGAGTTATAGTTATTATTTTTATACCGTGTATTTTTATTTTACATTGAGAACTATATGTTAACTTTCTTGATGCACATTTTGTATTGATCATATATATATATATATATATATATATATTTAAAGACATTTTTATGATATGTTTAACGTTCTTTTTATAGATACAAGTATTTAAGCAAATCCTCTGTTTTATAATAAACAGTATTAAATAACATTTACCGGCCTGAATGTCCGAGAAATTTTTTCATAGAAAATTTTCGTCTTTAAATAAATTGTCGGACTATGGCCAATTCAAATATATATATATATATATATATATATATATATATATATATATATATATATATATATATATATATATATATATAATGTTATATGAAAAAATTACTTAAAAATATCAATGTTATCCCGACATCGATGTTTCTTGGTAAAATTTCCAGTCTTCAGGGGTTGTGGTTTTAAACGGTATTTTCAGTTTTTCACTTTGTTCTGCGTCTTTTTCAATTTGTTTTTTTACTCCATTTTGTACACGTGCGTATTCATGAATTTAACGTTCTTTTACACGCGCACATTCGTGAAATTTTGCTTTTGTTTACGTCTTTCATTTTTTTTTTTCATCTGTAGATTTTCTCTTCCAGTTGTAAATTTACAACTAGGTTTGTTATCACTTTTCGATCTAAGCCGGTTGTTATTAATTACACAATTTAGGAAAATAAAAAAAAACGGGGATAGCAATTCAAATATGGGTTTCTACTAAAATAACTTTTATAGCACTAATAATAATTATTATATGTGTATGTGAGTACGCCTGTTTGTGTGTGTGAGTGTATGCTTTCGTACTTCTGTGTTTATGTGCGCACGAGCGTGTGTGCGTCTGTGTATAGATATGTAAAGAAATTGCCAATAAGAAACTAGAGCAGCAATAGTCAACGGACGAAGAAAAGTTAAAAGGACTAATCTTGAGACCGACTTCGTGTACTATTGCGTGCGCGAAAATTAATGTCCGTCGCAGGATAAGTCCCTTGGACTTTTCACACACACACACACACACACACACATATATATATATATATATATATATATATATATATATATATATATATGTATAAGATTTAAGAATGTAAGAGTTAAAAAATAAAGCAAATAAAGTGCTGGTGTTATTGATACAGTACTCGATGTTATATAACAGAGCTCTTCAGATGCTGAGTGTGTGTGTATATATATATATATATATATATATATATATATATATATATATATATATATATATATATATATATATATATATTGCGTCTCACATTATTAACTACTTGTTACTATTCCTTTTAGGAAAATAATACCCATGGAAATATTTTGGGGATATTTCAAGTAATATGCAGACATTACTATTATTATTTTACCGGATTTTACAAGTTTGACATTTTTAGTCAGGTTACAAAAACATTTATTTTTTTTATTTTGAAATTAATTTTTCTAGCACTTAATATTTATATTAGTTGTAAGGACAAGTCTTTTGAGAATTTAACAACCTAACGGGAGGAAATTCTACATAAGCATGTTATAAAAGAAAAACACATTGAACTCTCTTGTGGCTTCTTGTTTTCCTGTCAAGTAAGAAGATCTTCAAAAAAGTAAATGCAACGTTAATCTTCATCTTCCATCTTTTTATTTAATTTATTCTTCTTTCTCCTCAATAGAGTTCTCTCAGTTTCCTTCTCTCTCAATAGCTCAACGTCTTAGTAGCTTCATGGAAAGGATTCAAAAATGAAATTATTTAAAACAATAGTTATTATAATGACGATACCCCATCCTGCGGTCTTGGCATCTCAGGTGGCTTTGGCACATTGCGCGAATGGATAACTCGAAAATTCCCAAACAGATACTATATGAGGAACTGTCTGAGGGCACGCGTAACGTTGGACGACCGAAGCTTCGCTTCAAGGACCAGTGTAAAACATCCATGATGGTATTTTCTATCAATGTTGCGAACTGGCATGCAGTTGCCCAGAATCGAGTTGGGTTGTGAACTACTGTTTTTGTGGGAGCAAAGAGATTTGAAGAGCACCGCAGAAGCTACACAATGACGCAAATGTCTCACGTTGGATGGCCCCACTGTATTATACTACTGCCGTCGTTGTCAAAAACCTTGCGATGAGCGGTGCTGTATTTTACGATAACATATTTTCCGCTCCCGACCGTCACCGACGACGAAAAAGGCCATATGTATTGCCGATGAAATTATATTGGCGAGAGTATGAAAAGTATGTTCTGAAACTAATTTTAAAATTTAGTTTGTATTTCCTCATATGAAACAGACTGTATATCATTTTCCCGGGTAAATTTCCGTTCGCCAATTTCAACTTTCCTCTACAAAATGTTCCACCAGTTTTCAGTCGGATTCCAGTCAGACAATAATGACGGACACTTCATCAGATTAATGTCGGAAACACATTTTATTCAAATATTCATCAGTTTTATTCACTTAATGTATTAGAGCATTGTCGTGCATAAATTCATCTCCCTGAAATCTCTTCTTGAAATCTATTCTCCACGTGTGCCTTCACAAAGTGAACAGTCATCCTAACACTATCTGACACAAACTAGGCGACCATCAATTCACCACCTTACTCTAGATCAATTCATCTTACCCTAAAACATTACACCTCCACCTTCTTTACGTCTCAATCCGTGAGGGCGGCTGCGACCAGCGGCCAGCAACCAGCCAGTTTTTGCTGCATACATCTTGCACAACGAAAGTGCCTTGGCATTTGTCGGTGAAAAGAACGGAGTTGTCCAGGATCTTCAATTAACTTCTACACAGTGGCTCATGCTGATCATTTTTACAATTTTCAACGTTGTTATATGTACCCTTTGCAAACATTTATTAAATAATTCCTATTACCGGGCTTTACGACACATTTAAAAATTTCAAACTCGCAGCATGACTTTTAATTTGAAACTAATTCAGGACATTTCATACATATGGCTGCCATTTCTTAACATCTGCGCAAAACAAGTTGTCTTTCTTACTAACTGCGCAGATAGATTTTATCATCATTCAGAAAATACATCTTAGATTTCAATATGCATCTAATTTAAAAAGTATCTCAACAGATTCGCTAAAAAAAAGGGCATACATGATGAAAAATACTTAATAAAAACAGTTTTATCGTCAATATATTTATGGTATTATTAAGAAGCAAGACAATTTTTTATTATTATTAAACTATATTCTTTTATCCTTTTTAGAAAGTTCAAAATTTAGGCTAAAAATGTTTTTCTAGCGTCACCGTGTGACCATAAAGTAGTAGAAGAAATCTGGGCGTCTTTTTGCTGTGAAAAACACATTTATTAGGAAATTTTTACAAAAGTCAGATAATGGGCAATTTTTAATCAAACTTTCAGTCCTGACAGTTTGATTAAAAATTGCCAATTATTTGACTTTTGCAAAACTTCCTAATAAATGACCGAACTTGAGTGAACTGTTATCCTTTAACATGAACTGTACATGAACTGTACATGAACTGCTGTCTTTGACAATTACATTGTATATTCTGCTTCTCCGTTTTTCTTTATATATCCTTCCCAAATTTCTCATCTGTTACAATTTACAAAAATATCTTTTCTCTGTCACTAAATTACGATGAATTCTTCATGACTATCAATAATATCTATAATATTACCCTTATTGACATTATTTTTCCTTAAATCATTTTTTTTTTTCTTGACGGGATTCCTCGGTATGTAAAAGATCTTCGCTTTTTTGTTGACTCTGATACACCGACGTGCGAATCCGACGATGATTCATCGTCTGAAAGTGACCGGATAATTGCGATTCCGATGTTTCCACAGTTACAGAAACTTTGCTCTGATTCGTAAAATAAAAAATGCAATAAAACTATGACATTATTTAATTTAAAAAGTTTTTATTTGCTTTTATGGATAAGATATATTATGGACAATATTGATTTAAGAAAAAGATCTCGATCAATAATGTATTTTTACCAAAATTGTTTTCATTTTTTTCAAATTTTAAGTAGAATTATTTATAAATTTTTAAGTCTTTTAACATTCTGTATTAATAAAGTACCTAAAATTCAATAAAATATTAGATTACTTAGAATATTTTCCTAATTATTTATGATTACTGGGTAGTTAAAAATTATATAAAGAAAATTTTCACATAGTATTCGCCAAGTCACTTTTACTGTTATGAGTCTTTTACTTAAAAATGCCAAACATTAAGCTATCGATAAATCTGTCACCATCTCATACAAATAACCACCTCCGTGTTACATATGTTTTCTTGTGATATTTTAACTAATATTTTAAGTAATATTGGTTTTAATTCAGCTTAATTAAATTTTAAACAAATTAATCTTCCTCAAGTAAAGTTTCAGAAAAATATATTTTATTTTTGAAAGATTTTTTAATAAAGGGAATATTGTGTTGACAGATTTCTCAATAGGGCCGATGTTAGCGATTTAAAAAAACAAATTCCAATTAATTTAAATTTGGTTTGAAATACATCACAGTATCTTACTTATTGAAATTAAAACTAAAATAAATGTTTCAGGGAAGATCTTTCTATTTGAAAATGCATTTTAAGCTTTGGCTATCGCTTTTGTTTTGGAGATACCTAATATCGATAAACATGAAGTAGCTAATAATGTAAAACTCACTGTATCTACAATGGGAATAATGGTATTGTATGGACTCCACGAAAACCAGCATTATATGCCTACAATACTAAATCTCATGTAGGTTTCCATTTTTCAGTAGGAAATATAAGCAAAAAATGTCCTGGTCGATTTGGTTCTTTTCTCCGACGAATGCCAAGCTAACCACGTTGAGCGAGATGGATGGCGCAAAGGCTGGGTGGTTGCTCGCAGAAAACTCCCTCATGGGCTGAGACGTCAACACGGCGGAGGTAGTATGATATTTGGAGTGGGAATTATAAGTGGGAAAAAGGTGGGCGCATGGCGAGTTCCAGATGGTGATAAGATGACAGCTCAGACATACGACAAGGTGTTGAAATGTTATTGAAATGTTATCGGTCCAATAACCCAGTTTACCAAATGACCAAACATCAAGATTTTAGCTCTGGTTGGGTTGTGCTTCATCTGTATATATATATATATATATATATATATATATATATATATATATATTTGTCATCCACAGATGTTTCGCTGTTTCATAGCTCATCAGTGTGGCTAGACGTCCGGTTGCCTCTAGGATCGAAACCTGACTGAATTTGCGTCAGTTGGCTCTTCTTCCACTAAGCCGTCGGCGCACGGCAGGGATGAAGGTGAATTTTATAGTGTTTATTTTTAGATTTAGATAAACACACAGTGACTGACAGTGACTCAATCATATATATATATATATATATATATATATATATATATATATATATATAGGCATGATAAAAAAAAATATACATATACGCACATATACTAACACGCGCATATCTATTTCGTTTTCAGGTGTAATAAATACAGCGCTCAATGATTTATAAGAAAACTATTAAGTATATATTGGTGAATACACATAATGTACAACGTCAATAGCACGACTTGGAGTTTCATGAAAACTTGCAATCTTCATGTTCTGAGTACTGTTTGTATCCAGCACCTGAAGATTGCAATATATATATATATATATATATATATATATATATATATATATATATATATATATTACGAAATTGTGACTGGTAGGGATAATTCCAAGGATAATATTAATCCAGAGAGAGCTCAATGTAAACTACAGAGTATTATAACAATAGGAAATCAAGAAGAAAACATTAAAGATCTATTTCGGTTATAATTTATTTCGTGAATATTTCTATATCTTCATCTCTTCAGACCGAAACATTTTAATAAAAAAATTATTTTCTTCCTCTTCTTGATTATATATATATATATATATATATATATATATATATATATATATATATATATATATATATATATTGTAAGAGGTCTTGGATTGCAAAGGAATTTTTTGTCGCAGATTACTTCCACAACGAAGAGAACAAGTCGCAAACTTGAATATCAAGAGGACAAAAAGAAATGTCGAAATCTCGTAGGTACTATGTCACAAATCACAATGCACGTAACCAGTCAGAAAAATGACTCACTCACCTACAAACGCGGTAGCGAAATACACGACTGTTATCTTTGTTCTCCGATTAAAAAAAAACAACTACCTTTATCGACCGAGCATTTTTTTATTCTTCAACAACTGGGACAGGACGCACAATATTAGCATATCCAGAATGATTTTATGGCGACTCCTGCGACTAACTTGTTTCTAATTTGAATATTTCGTTTTTAGCATATCATGCACAATACGTGCCTTGTTTTCGGCAAGTAACTTTCTTTTTCGCCACGTTTTCCGTCGTAGGATACACGCTGTCGCTTGGGTTGATGAGGTAATTCGCCGTTTTCTTCGCTATACGCCCCAACCCCCGATCTCATTATTACAAATCGAACAGCCTGGAGCGGCTCTCTCTACTCTGGTGTTTCGTTGTAATGGAACTATCTCCCTTACGTGTGTTGGAGAGTTGTCCCCTGATGAGTCATCAGGCGTATCTCGAGTTTCCGGAATCATCGGAAACATCGGATTCGCAGATCTCAATTGTCCGGTCACTTTCAGACGATGAATCATCGTCGGATTCGCACGTCGATGTGTCAGAGTCAACGAAAAAGCGAAGATATTTTATATGCCGAGGCATCCCCTTCAACTATTATTGTTTCTGGACTTACAATGTCCGTCGCGCGATCTACTTGATACTTGGAGGTACACCGGCCATGGGGAGCTTTCACCCACACTCTGTTCCCACCTTTGTCTATATCGTGATTCTTAAAATGGTCAGGTAGTAATGTTGTAGTAATTCCCTTCAATTTCAGTTGGTAACGGTGAATCATATTCGCAGGTGCATTAGTGGACGATATGTCATCCTTTGGTGTGTTATTATGCCAGTACACTGCCTCCATTAGCGAACACTGCTTTCTTGCTGCAATTCTCTTTATGCTCCGGTTTTATCTTTCCACTATACCGTATTACTGCAGGAACATATGCGCAAAGAAAATGAAGTTGGACTCCCAAGACATCCAAGAAATCTTTAAAGGACTTACTGCGAAATGTAGTGTCATTGTCGGTTAGGATTTCTGATGGGTGGGCCTCGTTCAAAAGATACTTTCAAACTGTTGGATGACGCTTCTTGAGTCTTGATGAAGCAGGCGTCGCCATATCGCAAATCGACTTGGGCCGCAATCAATCAATCTAAGGTAGTGTTTCCCACCGTAATGCGTAATATCCATTCCCAAGCGGGTCCAGATTCCAGTCACACTTAGGTTGCCACAGGGCCAACGACTTGAGGATGGGTCAATTGACTAGCATTCTTTACATTTTCTGACCACTGCCTTGACGGTCGCCCTGGATGTCGTAAACTCGTCTCACATAATACAGCGTTCGCCTGACGCCAGGATATCCACTCTGGCAATGTATGGCACTTATCTGATCCGGAGCAGTTTCGTTTGCAATAGAAGCGCATATAAGGCGTGCTGGTTCGACCTCCTTCTTGATCACATCATACCATCTTTGCGGTACTCTTGTGAGCTTATCTTCTCAATTCTCACTCGGCGTTACTAAACTTATCGTGATCAATAAGTAATATTCTTGGGTTAGCTTTTCAAGAGCACCCAAACGCCACCGATCAGCATCTCACTTGCCGCCTTAGTTCGTATTCTGGCTTTGCCAGTGAGCATGTTTGATACCCACCGGTGCACACATGCGGAGTCTGTGAAGAGGTGTAGCTCCGTTGCGCCCCATTGTAGTGCTGAATTGACGCCCCCCAGAATAGCATCCAATTCTGATAAATTGACATGCGTCCTCTACGACGATTTCGTCAACCTCCAACGAAACCCCTGTGGCGAGAGAACTTGCATCGACCCACACCTCATAAGTGTTTCCGCTTCTGCACCATTTACCGTATTCAGAATAATTCTGGCGTATTGTTTCCGCTATGTCCTCAATCATATTAAGGGAAGCATCTGACACTTCCTCATCCCGGCCAGACGTGATCGATGCTGTTCTGCATGATGCAGCAACACGAAAGCCAACGAAGCCAACTACACACAGGAACGTGACCTACCAGTTTTCCACACCACGAGAAGACGTTACATCGCGTCAGGACCTCAGGAACTGATCGAATGTCATTTGCACGTTTCCACGTAAGCCTGTTGTTATCCTGCTCGACATGCAAACCCAGCACACATGTGCCGTCCCGTAACAGCTCCGGATCTTTGCAGGTCAAAACAAACGCAGCCAAGGGCTCTTACACACAAGCTGCTGAAATCATGCTCTCGTCAACATAAATATCATATGATGACGTTGTCCGTCGAACTAACTCGTATTTCGATAACGCGGCGTACACAATGGCTTTCATTATGGCTGGTGCAACAATTAAACCCGAAACCCATTCGTGTCAAGCAATATCTTCGCACCTTAAAGATTACAGTTTGAAAGGACTTATGGATATGCACTTGTAGATAGCTCTTCCGTAGGTCAAGGATAGCTACATCAGGTCCTATTTTTACTTCACTCCCTCAGTTTCTGTGCGCACACGTCAGTATTGGCTGTGTGTGCGTCTAGACACTCATTCAGCTCTCGATAGTCTAATACTGGCCGCACTTTACTTTTGTTCTTCCGCACCACCGCCATCAACGGAATTAAACCTTTTGGGGGACAAAGTTCCTTTTCAGGATAAGGCTGCAACCAACCGTTATCAAGTCACGTCTGCAGCTCACGGTCGTATTCCTCCTTAACCCCTGTTGGTATTGGGTAATCGGGCATCCTGTTTCGCAAACTCTCCGCTGATTTGACCACTTCCATGATGCAACCAATCTCTTCTTGGTTGGGCTGAATTAGGCGCAGAAATCGGGTTCTTCTATTTTAATGGCGGCGCAATAATCGAGTTAGTAGTTTAGACATTTCTGAACATGTTGGATGCCATCTATGAGAATCTATATCTGACGAAGCTATTTAAACACATGACTCGAGAATTCAGGTTAATATTATGGCTTTGTAGCATTTTGCAGTCTTCGACAAACGTAACCCTCACGTAACCTACCGTGTTCAATTTCCTTATTTCCTCTAATAAATTTGTTATAACTGATTCATACACCATTAGCATTACGATATCAATCTGGAAATAACTAACGAGGTTTCTAATTGAGTTTTAATGTGTAAAGTTGAAGATTGTAAAGTTAGCACATTTATCATCGTTATTTTACTTTCTAGACTTCAAACAGTTTCTTATAAAGTGTGTATTTATTCGTGGAATCAAATGACTTCAAACTAAATCTAAATTTACATGTGACATCTGAATGAGCCTTGTTGAGCTTATATATATATAAATATATATATATATATATATATATATATATATATATATATATATATATATATATATATATATATATATATATATATATATATATGTATGTATGTATATATTATTTTTAAATATAATTCCATCGCGACATAGAAATTACTGTGTTTCGAAACTGACTCAAATTACAAAAGTTAATTTTAATATTAAACGTAAAATTTGGAGCACAGTTTCTTTCTCAAGCGATGTTTAGAATAATTAACTGCTCTACTTCTGTATCGAGTACTGTTTTTTACAAATAAAAACATAAATACTAAAGAACTTTGTATCATTAATCTGTTCTTTCCTATTACATCAACACACACACACACACACACACAAACACACACACATATATATATATATATATATATATATATATATATATATATATATATATATATATATATATATGAGATAACGATATACAGGGTGTCCATAAATTTCGTGTGCACTTTAAAAAATTTATAACTTTATTTGTATTTGCGATAGAAATAATTTGTAAAAAGGATTAGAAAGAAGTAAATCTATATTTTTAAGTTTTGATTGAAATTTTATTTAATTTTCCACATGTCCTCCATCATTAGCAAGACAAAGGGTAATACGATTTTGCCAACTGATTTACAGTAATGCCTGAAATCACATTAGTTATTTTAGCTATACTTAAAACTAGGTACATTAAACTTTATAACATTTTTTTACAGATTATTTCTATCGCAAATACAAATAAAGTTATAAATTTTTTAAAGTGCACACGAACTTTATGGAGACCCTGGATATTTTTATACATCAAGAAAAATATTGGGGGGAAAATGTATGACAATTTTTTCTTGTAACGCATTTCGTCCTTGAGGATTTTATCGAACTAAATTTGTCATAACAAATTTAGTCCAAGGTAGACCTAAAGAACGAAACGCGTCACAAGAAAACGTTTTTCCACTTTCTCATATATATATATATATATATATATATATATATACAGAAATATTGCTTAAGTGTAAATATCAATTTTTGATGTTGTTTCCCCGACTTCGAAGTTCCTTGAAATTATCCATACTTCAAGGGGTCTGTTGTTATTATAAATGCTCTATTTTTAATATTAATATTATTTTAATATTGAGCACTGTGTGTGTGTGTGTGTGTGTGTGTGTGTGTGTGTGTGTGTGTGTGTGTGTGTGTGTGTGTGTGTGTGTGTGTGTGTGTGTGTGAATACAGACAAAATTATAACTTATCTTAGCTGGAACATTTCATCCTCTGAAGGAAGTTATTAAGGCAAATTTTCGGATTTTATTTTGCAACAAGTATTTATAAACAAAAGTAAAAATGTTGTTAGTTGAAAAAAAATCAAATCAATTTTAGAAACGCTCATAAATATTAATCAGGCTAACTGAAAAGATAAGGTAAATTTCGGGGAATGTTAAGTGACGTAATTTAATGTCTAATAAAGAAATGTGAGTAAATCATGATGACTTTTTATAATATATTTAATGTTTATATTATTTTAGTTTGGGATTCATTTATGTGTTATATATCTTAAAGAATAGAAGGTTATGAATTTAACTGTTTTATTCTATTTTATTTTTTTTTATTTTTTTTTTTTTACATTTTTATAACCATGGAGATTTTTTTTTAAATCCGGAACGCAGATTTATATTTTGATAAGATTCGATAGTAGCAGTCTCGAGAATTTTCCATCTAAGTACGTTTAATTAAGTCACAGTAGTATAATACTCCTATAAGAATCTATGAAACTTTTATGAATATTATATTACTTTCTACCACCTGAGAATTGTGTGACAATAACAATACCACCTTTACATTCATATGTAACTTTTAGTCGCGAACCGCAGTGACATTTAGGTACTATTATTCATATATATTACGTTTGGTCTGGGTTTTTTTATATATATTTTTATACCTTACATTAGCACTGTATTTGTAATGTCTACAAATTCTGCTTCATTCATATATATATATATATATATATATATATATATATATATATATATATATATATATATATATATATATATATATATATATATATATGCAATTTAGAATGTTTGTATTTAGGCAGCAATCCTTCCTTCTTTCTTGCACATTTCATTGAATACGACGGACAAGGAGATTTTATTTAGTTTTTTATACAATTTCTTATGCGATCTAATAATTTT
>OZ038485.1:64511963-64515161 GCA_964036315.1 Acanthosepion esculentum
GTTTTATTTGTTACTAGCATAAAAGCCGCACTTGATGCGAATTTTTCAGCTAACTCCTGCGGAGGATTAATTAGGCCCAAAACTAAAGGGATCTCTGGTCCAGCTTAGAAAACAGCAATGATAATTTTGAAGAAATAACTGAATTTCTCAATTCACTTCATGGCACTACAAAACCTTACTCTGATTTGGGTTATAAGTCCAATTACGACAAAAAGATCGATTTGGGCCGAAAGTCAGATTTGGGCCGATATTCTCATTCGGTTCGAAAACTGATGTCTTCAAATCACAAACTTCGTGGAACTTCAATTGAGTTGAGTTCTTCAAATTACAAACTCTACGGAACTTCAAAACCTCACGTGACGAGACCTCTCACTTTAACTGTGACTACTTGTTATTTCGAAGATATAAAATTGATTTCCTCAGTTCAAAGTTTTGGAGATATTTTAAACTGAATTTAAAACAATATTTTTAAATTTAAATTTTTTGTGTGACTTTAAACTCAATAGAAATTTAAAAAATTAAAAAATCACTATTTTTTTTTTTTTTTTCAGTTATTTAAAAATTTGAATGTTTAACTGTTCCCTCCACATCCGGACACAAATCCTTATGTTGGAAGTTCAAGCATCAGATGAAGTGCAGATTTTCAATTCTGGGATCATCCTCATTCTAAAAGGGCATATATCTATATAGAGCAAGTGTGGCCCGAATTAGAGAGGTTTTAGACACCCGGATGGACAGACAGAATTTGCCGTTTATTTATTTAGATTTTTTGTTATTCATTTGCTGATTCATCTTATGTACGCTTGTCAATGGCGATACGGTAAACATTTCGTTAATAAGGATTTTTTCTTATGTAAGTTTTCTGTCATTTGTTGGTTTTTGTATATCTTAATTTCTGTAATTATTCTTCTTCTTCTTCTTCTTCTTCTTCTTCTTCTTCTTCTTCTTCTTCTTAATGTTCATCTAATTCAAGACCCAAAAGCTACCCAAGATAGAGGGTTAGTTTGTGATGTTGTATGAGCGTAAGAAAAGCTAAGAAGTTCAGTTCATGAGGCAACGAAGAAGAGGTCAAGATTGTAGTAAGTTCTTCTTCTTCATCATCATCTTTTTCATTACTCTTTACTCTTAGTCTTCTTCTTCTTTTTCTTTACTCTTTACTCTTAGTCTTCTTTACTCTTTTTCTTCTTTTTCTTCTTTACTCTTAGTCTTCTTCTTCTTCTTCTTTACTCTTTTATTTAGTTAAAAAAAAAGGAGGAACAGAAAACGAAGAAATATTTACAGATTTTCAGGATTCCATTCGAGATCTGCCCTGTTCTTTGCAAATGTTTATACTTCAAATGAAACATCGATTGTTTTCTAACATAACAATGTATAAATTACCAGAGCTATTTAATAAGTAAAACTTCAGAAGTATGCGTACTATTTACATTACTAAGTAACAGAGTTTATTACGAAGAAAGTAACTAGTCAGCCTTATTTCAAGACCAGACCAAAAAATTCAAGACCAAAAAATTTCTATATTTGTCATGATTTTGATTATCACTGCCCTGGCGCGAGACATCAATATCTGCGGTAATATCAGCGAGTATATAGGGTTTAATTTCTTATTTCGGAGGTAATTTACGCTCACCGCTAAATTTACATATTAGAAATACATTCTTAAAATTTCCTGCATTTCCTTATTCTATATTGTATAAGCAACGTTATTTATCAAAATATCATTGCATTTTCGATACAGATGATTGCACGCATGTATCGAACAAGTTAGTCCATGCAGATAAATGTAATCATGAGTTCACTCACTGACTCGGGTTGTGCAGGCATAGACTCCGTGGAAACAGGCCAAGCAATAACTGAACAGTACCAAATAGAAATATGAAGAGATAACACGAGACATAGACTACGTAACAAGAACAATCTACTTTCTACGGCTTATCAACCCTTTGCAGGTTATTTAAAATCATGAAAAACTTTTAGATTGTAAAAATTTCTTTTTTAAAGATAATAATATTTTAGTGACACAAGTCTAACTAATTAACCCATAGAAGGGGGAGAAGAGGTGAATTCATACCTTTTCCGTAAATGAATATAACGAACTCGACGGGAATTGAAATTCAGCTCTCCGATTAACAATTCCGAGCCATTATCCATTACACCACCCGTACCAAGCGGTCACCCATCGTGGTACTGACCAGGCTCGACGTTGCTTAACTTAGGTGATGGAACGCACAATAAGAAAGGAAATATATGAATATTAGGGCCGGTGCCCCCTATAAGTTGAATGTTGATAATTATGTTATTCTTGCTGAATAGGTGTTCCACTATTTAATACAGGGATTGATTCTCATGGTCAGTAGATGACAGTAATCAACTCCTATATTCACTATGCCACTGTCGCATAAGACATCAGTGATATATTTTTTAAACCTTTGTAATTCAATGTCAGATGATTTTGACATTTGATTATCATGACGAGTTTGTAATAATGTCATATCAGTCAAACAATGGACACCTGATAATGGCCAGAGTGCACTTGGCTGCAACATCTACATACAATCTGGATGAAAACAATACGACTTCGAAATAATTAAAATATACAAACGTTTTATATTACACTAACACAATATAACGCAAAAGATAAACCTTTTAACTCATCTCTCTAGCCTCCAATCCAAAACTCCTGGAAAAGAACCGACTAGGAAGGGATAATTAGAACATGAGTCGCTCGAAGCAGTTTTTTTTTTTTTACATTGACATGTTGCTTTATAAAATGGTTGGGAAAGAGGCTGGTTATTTCTGTCTCATGGCAGATGTGACGCCGACTATTTCGAAGGTGAAAAGTTGTAATTGCGAAATGGTATGTGCCAAGGTGTCATTATCTCAAACATTTAAGCTACAATTGCGTCAATCAGCGTGACAATTGAGGTTTCGTACAGCTGTATGGTTTGGCTCCAGAACGCCATCCGCCTTTGTTAGTATCAAGAGATCCGTGAAATTTTAAAGACAGTTGCTACGAACCGCCCACGTTGCTTAACCGAAAAGTGGGAACAGATGATATGTGCGAAAGTGAGAAGGGAGGGAATAGTAACCGAGAAAAAAAGAAAGATATCGAAACATGGAAAACTAAAAGATGATGAGAACCACGTTGTGTAAGTACAACAAAAAAGAAAGAAAGAGAAATGATAGTAAAGATGAAGA
>OZ038485.1:64515361-64552861 GCA_964036315.1 Acanthosepion esculentum
GGTCTATGTCCTATAACAAAAGCGACTGGCTTGGGTTTATAGAAAACAGCTCATTTGTGATTTCACCTAAGTTCTCGCACATCTAATAAATACGTGTCAGTTATAACACAATTCTGCTATATTAGCGACGAACATAAAAATAGTTTATATTATGTACGGATTGATTTTTATGACAGTGAGACCAGTTTTCAGTTGCTTGACAATAGAAAAATCAAATTCCTTACTGGAAATGGACAAAGTCGGATCGTCCTGTGTTCAGGGATCAGTATAAGGGTTTCTTATCTTACATGCACATCACAAAACAAGACGTCTTTAAATAAATGAAACTTGTATGTTCTCGATGTCTATCTGCATTTTCTTGTCTATTGTTTTGATCACTATGATTTCACGAGTGAATTCTTGTTTATGTTAGGTTCGATTGAAACCATGTAACCCATTACTACCTGCTGCATTTTTGGTTCCTCAGAGATGAAACAGGTTCCCCCACCTGGTTTTTCTGGTAATGAGAGTGGCTTAGGCAACCAGTGGGATTAAAAACAAGACCTTTCAAAGAGCGGATGAACGTCTTGTATCAACGGCCATTTAGCGCAATTGGATCGACTTGGCTCCATAGCTATGAAAGCAGCATGTGCGGTGATAACAAGGTATAGCTGGGTGGAGGACTCCCTAGGCAAGCAGCGCGGAGAGTTACCCGCGTTGGAATGAACGACCATGGATCCGTGACCAAGGCGGGCCTTGAAGTTTGACAACGCCGGACTGTGGTTTGACCTGCAGAAGGATGGGCTCGGCCAGGTCAACTTGCCCAAGACACGCTACGCATGAATGGATATCTCTCTGGCTTTCAATCAAGATATGTGACGGGAAAGGTCAGGTACTACCGGGCCATGGCATGGGACTGATGATGATGATGATGATGATGATGATGATGATGATGATGATGATGATGATGATTGACAAACATAGAAATAAATTATATTGATAAAAGGTTGATTTTTTTTATGGCTGTGGGACCAGTTTGCAAATGGGATGAGCACAAGGGTTTGTTATTTTTCGTGCTAATCAGAAAACAAGACAGTTTGCAATAAATGGAACTCGTATACTTCTAATATTTATCTGTCATTTTTTTTTTCTTACCTGTTGTTTTCATCACTGTGATTCCACTAGCCGTCCTGAATGTATAGCACATTCAGTAATCTTTTAACAATGCCCCTTACTTCGTCCACATGTTTTCATTCTTAATTTTCTTTCTTTGGCTAAATTTCGCCATAATCCAATTAGAAACAAGCGACAAAGATTTATCCAGCATTTATTTCCCATATACACATTTCCACTTATTTATATTCAACGTGCAACTGACTTTCCAATGATAATTAACATAAATAATCAAGAAAAATGTGTCTTTGAATTGCAGGGATAGCGTTCTTCCTATTTGATTAATATATATATATATATATATATATATATACAGTGTAACCCGGATATAAGAGAAACCCGGATATAAGAGAAATCCGGATATAAGAGGGATGGTCCCAAATTAGAGCCATACTTACCTAAACAAAATAGACCAAACCCGGATATAAGATAAACCCGGGTATAAGATACTTATTCTCCGGTCCCGACAACTCTCTTATATCCGGGTTACACTGTATATATATATATCATAATTAAGTAATTCATCGAGTCTAGAAGAAACCTCAACAGATTGCACAATATTTGGGACTCATCAGTAGTTCGCATCCACTACCGGACCCGGACCGTTACGATACGACGCAAGTGTCATAGAAGCTGTACCAACGGGCCTCGGTGACGAAGAGGTAACAAATTAGACGAGATACTAATGTTTATTGACTTAAAAGAAGATTAACGGTTTAAATTAAATATTAAATGAAATTAAACGCATTGGATCTGAAAAAAGAAAAAAATCAAGAAATTACATGAAATTAAAAAGGGATTCCGTTTGGTGGGGAGACCCTATATATATATATATATATATATATATATATATATATATATATATATATATATAAACAAATGCTTAACTAGGAATTTATTCATTTTAATTTTGTTAGTCTCTAAGGCCCTTTCAACCAACATCTCATCAGGAGGCAATCGTTGGATAATTGACAAATTAACGAAAAAAAAAACAGTGACGAAAATGAAGAGCAAAAAAAAGGGGGAAACACGCTAAAATAACATATAAGTGTATATACTTATAACAAGGGAAGGGGAAATAACGTGTAAATAATTAGCGAGGGACAGTTAAAATAAAATATCCCCCAACAGATTAAGGGACTTCACAAATTATTTCTGCCAGCAGAGAGAAGGTTTCCTTAATCCTATACAGACTGGTTCCGAAATCTTCAAATGATTGTTGGAACCAGTCGTATGAATGATTTTAAACCACTCTTGTGTATATGACTTGGCACAGGCTATATTCTCAACCAAGTGTTGATCAATAGCCGATTCCATATTTATGGGGAGAAGATAACACATTTTATCTATCTTACCAAGTTGTATTTTGGAAGGTACATGCTGGTTAATTCTAGTTTCCAAATGCAAGGTTGTACGCCCCACATAACCAGCAGCACATTGGCAATTAAATTCATATGCTAAATTACTCAATTTGATGTAGGGCAGTTCATCCTTGCGAAACGACGGAAACGCAGACCTAGTTCGAAAAATGCAACGTAAAGCAACAGAAGGAAAACAGCCAGAATCCGACTTGCTAACTTGCTTAAATAAGTTTAGACCCTTATCCCCAATCCAAGGAATCTTCAAATAAACCGGACATTTAGAAGGCCCTTGGACTTTAGGGGAATGAAATCCCTTAGTCTTCTTACTAATAATATAATCGATAAGGCCCTCCGGATAGCCATTAATGAGGAAAATCTCCCTAATTGTCTCAAATTCACGGTCCAATCTAGTAGGAGAACGAATTTTGAGCGCCCTGTACACCAAGGTTTTAACACTGTTTTCTTTTCGTTAATTTGTCAATTATCCAACGTTTGTCTCCTAATGAGTTTTTAAAACTGTATATAAATTATGTACTTCTAAGCATTTGTTTATATATATATATATATATATATATATATATATATATATATATATATATATATATATATATAGGGTTTCCCCCCAAAAAACGGAATCCCTTTTTAATTTCATGTAATTTCTTGATTGTTTTCTTTTTTCAGATCCAATGCGTTTAATTTCATTTAATATTTAATTTAAACCGTTAATCTTCTTTTAAGTCAATAAACATTAGTATTTATTAATTTAAACCATTGATATTGTTTGTAAGTCATTAAACACTGTGTATATATATATATATATATATATATATATATATATATATATATATATATATATATATATATATATACATACACACACACTTGTGGACAGAATTATTCGCCTCAACTGAATATTTGCATATTTTCTAGTGAAATGCAAATATTTGCAAGTACTTACTGAATGTACCATAAATAGTTGAGTCCGTATTTATTTTTAATAATTCGTGAAATTTTTAGAAGTTTAGATCTATTATATTCAAAGTTATAGATTTTTCTAAAAAAATTGGTGCAGTCCAAAATTATTCGTCTCACTTATAGAAATTATGAAAAAATATGGCTCTATGGCAATTGTAATGTTGTTGTTTTTTTAATTTGACATTTAAAACAAACAGCCTTTGAAAATGAAATAGTATTGAACTGGTTCTATAATATTCTCAAAGGTAATGAAGAAGTCAATATGTGAGTGCCACGCACTGCGATAACTCATTCGTTCTGCAAGCATGGCGAAAGCGACTGAACTTAACAAGAAGCTCCGAACGAAGATAGTTTATTCGTACAAACAATGTGATGGATATACAACACTTTCTAAGCGTTTAAATATTCCTAGATCGACATTTCGTAGTACTATCAAGAAGTACAACGAGACCCATTGTGTTGAGAATAAGTTCAGGACTGGCAGAAAACGGTTAATTTCTGAGAGAATGGAAAGGAAAATTGTTAGTTTCGATGAATCCTCACTTAATGACAAACGACATTGTCCAGGATATAAAGACATATGAACCAGGAGAACTCGTGAGAGTACAGAGTATCATAGATAAAGTGCAGTATTTGGCTATTTTTTTTTTAATAATATAAAACAAAGTGCGCGAAAGTTGTCTTTGGGGCATCACTGGACGTTCTCACATGACAATGGCCCGAAATACATGTGGCTCGAATTGTTATAAAATACTTAAATGACAGCAAAACTAAGGTATTGGTGGATCCCACACAAAGTCCTGACCTAAGCCTCACTGAAAACTTAGGGGCATATTTGAAGAAAAATATAAGAGAAAGAAGTCCTTTGAATTTAGAGGAACTAGAAGCTATTGCCAAGGAAGTATGGAGGAAAACACCTGTCAGTGTGTGTAGCGATCTTATAAGGAACTATCAAAAACGATTAAAGACAATAATCAGGATTATTGAGAGAAGAGGGCTAATAATTTTGTCCTACGTTATTTTTTTATTTTTTTTTTTTTCTCCACTTTAAAATAAAAATCTTGTTGTGGGCATCACTGTACATTCTTTCAAATCCATTATTTCATCATTTGTGAAAATATGGACATGAAGATTGCATGAAAATTTGAGGTATTACAGCTTTATTTGTAATTATGGAAAAGGGGGTGAATAATTCTGTCCACAACTATAAAAACAAAAAATGAACATTATAAAGTATACCATTTGTATGAAACAACTTAATTGGAAAAACTTAATGAAAAAATTGGACCGACAGACTTTGTCGCTACTGTTCTACAAAACTTGTTTAAAAGGATTCGTTTCTGCCTAAATTGACCTATATATATATATATATATATATATATATATATATATATATATATATTTGTGTATTTAGGCAGCAATCCTTCTTTCAAGCACATTTCATTAAAAACGACTGACAAGGTGCTTTTATTTAGTTTTTTATATAATTTCTCGTGCGATCTAATAAAGTTTTTCTTTTCAGAGGATAAATTATATAAAAATTGTCCAAATGTTCTTTTTTTTATCCGAGCGCTTTCGGCTATACATTTAGCCATTATCAAGGATTATATTTCAACTGTTAGAATTAGAAATAGTTTGTTATGTGTATGTTTTATAAGGTGATTCATTTTTTGTTTCAAAACACGGTCAAGATATTATGTCCATGTTCAATATATATATAGATAGGGCACATCGACGTGGTGTAATGTTTACCATACTTGTGTCGCTTGATCAATTACGACTGAAAAGTGAGTTTGATTCTCACTGGGTGCCTTATATTTTAGGTTTGTGCCACATCTAAGCTACGCTTAGAAAACATCTCTCTCTCTCTCTCTCTACATATATATATATATATATATATATATATAGAGAGAGAGAGAGAGAGAGAGAGAGGGGGGCATAGATATGTGTGTTTTTGTGAGAATGTGAGGTTTTTTTTCTTCAATTGGCATCATATTAATCAACCGAGTGACAGAACGGGACGGATGTTGAGTTTCGAGGTGAAATTGTTAGTGACCTGTCAGTACGCTCACTATGAGGCCTGTCAAGCATTTTCCCCCTTTCTGCTCTTATTCTTATTACATCAGAGCTCTTAGGTGAGAGAATCGAAAATCTTGTCAACAATGCAAATCTAACGTAAAAATAATTGACAATTTGAGTAATGGATGACTACCAAAGAGGGTCCTAGGCATGACGAAATTTTTTTTACTGGAGTTTAAAAACAAAATATATATAAACATACCGACACTTAATATCAAGTGGCTTTTGTCAGTGCTGGTATGCACGTGTGTACTCTGAAGGGGGCAGTGGTTTCTGGAAAAGAGGTGCGGTAGATTTTTAAGAAAAGCTTATGTCAAGATGTCTAGTTTGCATGTACCCAAGTCAGATAAGCAGGCGGTCAATGTAATTACTTCCTATAGGCGTCAAGTTGTCGGAGAGTTTTTTGTTCTTCATAATCGCTTTAGGGTGGCCAGCACAGGCCCTTGGGTAAGTAAAAGGACAACTGGACCCATATTATATTAAAACTGGTTATTTGAAATTTAAGAAACCCGTTATTCACAATAAAAAAAATCTGCATACGCGTTTATGCGCGAGTAGTGTAATGATTAGCGACTTGAAAAGAGAAATCGGTGACCCGTGTTCGAATACCGATCGAGTTCCTTAAGTTCACTTTGGCATATTTTTTTTAGGGGGGGGTAAAGGCAAGAAACCGGCACTCCTTCCCTGGTAAGAGTTAAGTAGCAGGGCTCTCTAGCCTATCTAGGAGAATTAAAACTATGTTCAAAACTAGTCTAAAGAGGGATTGGCTCCATCAGGTTATCTTGCCATAAACACACCTCTGCTGTAATGGCTGCCGTATATGTACTGTAAAATATATATGTATGTCTATGCGTGTATATTTCTACGTGCGTACCTATGTTGGTCGCTCCTTGGAGGGACTTTCATAGTCTAATGACACTGAGAGCGACACTGTCGCGAGTTCTAAACTCCTGGTAGGACTACACTTAGCGGCAAAATGGAAGACGCGGACCCAGACTATGCGCGACCAACCCCAAAGACCCCAACGGTGGAACAAGCGGATGATGATTACAACAGATCTCAACAATTGAATCAGCGGATGAAGAAGACTACGCATGACGGAAATGCTACAGAAGACGCCACTCGAAATTATAACACAATCAGCAGCAGTCCGTTGCAGTTTCATTCCGTAGGTGCTGCTGAGAAAGATCATGAAATCAAGTATGTTGGTCATTTCCTGGCGAGTTGAGGTCCATTTTAAACAAATTCTCAACATCGGCACTGTCTTCTTTCACCTCAACCAAATCTTGCAAAGCCAAACGGCGATAGGGAATGGATGATGGGAGCAGGTTTTGGTGAAGATGGAAGCTTCTAGTCGTCAACCTGCACGTTGGCGGTGAATTTAGTCAACCCTATTATCAAGCAATCAGCGAAGAAATTAAATTCTTGGATACGAAATAAAGCCGACGACGTCATGTGGTATCTCAACGGTACTAAGGGGTGACAGGACTTGTGACGTGACGATTAATATATTTAAAATTAATCAATTGGAGAAGATAAAGTATGAAATAAAGTCGTCACAAAGATTATTACAGATTATTTTCAAATGTGGCCTTATTTTTCGAAAAGGAAATGAAAGAAAATTTTATCAACCGTAAGTCTGAATATAGAAAACTTTTTTTTTTTATTTCTTGAGCATATAAAATGTCGGATGTATATTATTACATATAATATTTTTAAAATGGGCATCGACCTTACCACGATGGTTAGTAAGCTAGTCTTGTAGTCCAATTTATTGAGTCTTTTATTCACACGTCTCTACAATCGTTGTCTTTTGTCTGACTATGCTGCTCTCGAGGTAGTTTTGCTCAACACCGCAAATTGCTACAAACCCAAAGCATTAATCTAAAAAGTCAAGTCATGGGCTTAAATAGCCTCGTTAGATTGAGACTTTCATATGGATGTCATGTATGGCGCCAAACTCGTTCAGAAATATCTGTCAGCTCTAAACAACCGCTATCCATGGTTAAAATGTCTCCGAGAGAATGAATCTTTGCGTAGACTTTTCTTCGGCCAAGTAGATTGGCTCTATACAATCACAAATTACTGTACCAAATAAGAGAAACCACATCACGTGACGATTTTCAACAGTGGAAACAACTAAAATGGATAGCGCTCGAAGAAAAAATAATATCATAAGATATTGAATTCCACACGACTTCAAAAAAAATAAAGGTTAGGAAAGAAACTCCCATCGATACTGGAAAGCACGAAAACAGTTATGGATTTGAGAAACCCATTCTCCTGAAAAATTGTTTTAATAGAAAAATTTTCAGCCAAAGGAAGCAGTGGTTTCCTTGTCCATGAATGCCGAATGTTTCCTTTAATATTATCATTACTATTAAGATGCGCTTAATCAATGATTGATCACCATTGCGTAATGATTACTTGCTTGTTCTACATACCATTTAGTAAGGTAATTAGTGAGTACACTGTTACGGTGTGCTTGTGGCAGACTTAGTTAAACTTAGTAAATAGTAATAATAATCAATACTTATTTCACTTAACAAAGGACAAACTTAGCTTAGACAAGCTACTAACTTTTCATCGTAGCTTAGTAAGGCAAAAGTATGAGTCTCTCAGTGAAGATGGAACTCACTACTCAGTCGTACTTGTTCTAGCGAGACAAGCTTAGTAACCATTACACCACTTCGAGATGCCCCCACTCACAATCAGTGGTCACACCCTCAAACATCTACCCAATCATCATGTTCTTTCTCTCAGTCAGGTCCATGAAGGTAGTCTTCTGAAGCTCACTAGATCAACGCAGGCACCCCCAAGGTTCTCTCCTCGGTCCTTCCCTGTTTCTGCTTTTTATTTTAGCAGTATGATTTTTTTTTGCATTTCCAATAAATTTTACAAAAAATGGTGTCATTTTTTTTCCTTAAATCAGTTACCCCAAAAATATATTATGTCTTCCACGTGAACTATATTAAAAATATAAAATATATTATTATATACCATTATAAATAATGGTATATAATAATTTTTATGCAAGGTTTCCCCGTAACATGACAACTATTTCAAGGGTCCATAAGGGTAAAAACGTTTAGAAAGACTGGTTTCTTAAGTCTACTAATGCTTATAGAAGCATACATTACTTTATTCATATCTGAAAAGTAATATTTTAGGTCATTAGATCATATCCAGAGTGTGGGCCGGGGATATTACCCTATCTGAAATGAGGCCCAAATAATAATTGAGACATGGCATGAGAACACTTAAAGGAAGCGGGTGTGTAGGTCAGGCCTGTTTGGATTCCAGCGCGGTTTAGTTTTCTTTGAAAAAAACATGAATTACAGAATAACCCTGAAATATAAATAAAAAAATTATCCTTTTTGCACAGGTTGCTGAGAATGGTATCACTTGTGTGGCTTGGGTTACTGGAAATGAACCGAGCCGGTCAGTAATTTGACATCATTTTCCTATTCTCTATAAACTTCTGTACCAAAAATATAAAAATAAAAATAAAATATAACTGCTCTCTGTCTCCCTCTCTTTCCTAACAGAATATACAGCCAAACGAAGGCTATAGAATGGAACGTCTGAAATGTGACAATTTAAGCAGTATAAAGAAATGGGTATAAAAAATGCGAAAAGTTCTGAGAAGGAACAAGCAGGCGAAATGTCGTATATTCAAGATTCTGTTTTACGATCTGGTTCACTCGGGGCTGGGCGAGGCGTTTCCACTAAATAAAAATCGACAAAAAACATTTATTTCAGGTCCCTATTGCCAGTACCTATTATTGAAGATTTTTCACATATTTGTATAATGTAATGTTATTTTATTTTTCTCTCACAAGAGAATACCAAATACTTTCCTGTCTTCGAACAGAAAAAGAGCCGCAAAATGTATCTCTTTTAACTAAAATGAACCCGTCCAAGAGAGAGCGGTAGATAATTATTCAAAACTCTACCGTTTTTCATTCTACTCAATTAATTATTCTAAATAATAATTAGCTTATAATAATTCATAATCTAATTAGAATAATTATTGATTATCTAATTAATGATAAGTTCAAAATTTTCTTACTTAATACATTCATATGTCGGTGCGTATCTTGTAATGGAATAGATTCAAGGCTTCATAAAGAAATAAAAACGCAATTTCATGATTGCAGTCAGATTCGAAATCGAGAAAATGTCTCTGAAACCTAAATTCTTCAAGGCTAGTTGCGAGTTTATGCGCAATTGCACCGTATCACAGCTCCTCAATGTGGCTAGACGCCCTATCGCTTCAAGCAGGGACCGAAACCCGACCGATTTGGCACACGCGCGCGCGTGTGTGTGTGTGTGTACGAATTAAAGAATTATATTAAACGAATTAAAACATAATAAAACAATATCGCTTACTGGTGATTGGAGCGTGGGGGTAAGCTTCAAAACAAGTTATAAAAGTACTCAATATACAATGTCTGCACTTGCGGTATTCTTCTGCTGCTTGTAGGTTTGGCCTTGACCTTGAGTCGAGTAAATGAAGCCGTTCATTGAATGCATACTTGAATCGTACTGTTAATCTAGGCAAATACTCTCCAGATCAGGAATATCTAATAATTTACTTCCTTTCCTCCGGAACTGATCTCTGATAGGATCAGAAACGGATCTACATCTAATCGTAGCTGATTATCTAATCTAGGTCACGAAAGAATATATAATGAAACCGCCACGTCTCGTCTCCTATCTAGCGAATTTCCGAAATTGTAACTATCATTTTTTTATTTAAATGCCCGACTAACCTCGCCATTGAGAAAGACTATCTTTTTACTTTATCTAAGCCAATGATTGAACTCACGATTTTCAAATACTAGATACTAGATAATAGGGCTAGTTCAAGGACTTAAGAAATACGAAGGATTTATTAGTAAGCTAATAAACTTACGTACGTTTTTTATACTATTGTTCACCCAATACATGGCCCAAGAGCCACTCAAGATAGAGGCTAGTGTATGGGCGTGAAGAGATTAAATAAGAAGTGCATATTATGAGATTATGTTGGATAAAGCTTGACACGAGACTTGAAGAAGTTAAATTCGTAGTCATAGTAGAAGCATCCTCTCAGGAGTCTTTTCCAGAAAGTATTAGTTCTGAGAAATAAATTGATTGAATGGAACTTCCTGCTTACAAATGGAATACGAAGGGAATATTAATGTGTCGACCCGTGTACGTTGCATAGCTTGGTCCTAACTGTGAATGTCTGGAATTATACAACTAAGGAATATAGGTCGTTTGTACATATTTGAAAATAGGGGGTCGCACTATACGCAGGTCATTTTTTGAAAAGGTTAAAAATCAGGCATGAACCTAAACAAAAGTACGATGTCTAAATCTTCGTATTAGATATTTTACGGTAAGTAGTTTTTCTCGCCATTTTGGAATAGCTTTGTAGACAAAAAAAAAAGAATGAAGACAATTTGCTATAAAATATGTCCAGGATGATGCCCAGTTCTGTAATATTTGACTACGGTAGGCCGATTAGTATTGCTCGAGTCGCATTATAGACGAGCTATATGAAAAAATCAGGTTTTCCACAAAAGTATTCAGGGGACGCACAATATATGAAGTCTGCTTATACACGAGTATATATATATGGTATATCTTTATTTTTTCCTTAGCTACTTGTACTACTCATTTTAGTTGTTTACCGCCAATTTATAAGATCTATGGAAGGATTGACATTAAGACCTTGCGGATTCATTCGCTTGAAGCCGTTTTAAAACTTTGCTCGGAGAAAATGGCTGATAGTTTGAACGTCATGACATCCATATGAGAGTTTAAATTTAACGAGGCATTTTAAGTATATGATACAAATTCTTGCTTTAATATTTTGGATTGTACACTCTACATTATGTTCAACTTCTTTACCTCTTATACTAAATTTTTATCCCATCAGAATGGCTGATGCTAACCGCCAAAAGAGCAACACTGCACTTTCTTGGACTCACGTTTCCCACTGACATGAAGTGAAATTATTATATTGTTTTCTACTCTCCGTTCGGTTCACTATGTCATGCTAGGCAATTTTTCTCTCAGGAATCTATTTTACACATTTAATAAGTCTACCATTCGTCCGTGACTCGAATATTGCGGCTACGTGTAGTTTGGTGCTTCTGCTACATATATATATATATTGACAAAATCGAAAGAATAATCTGCAAAGTTATTGGACTTGAACTGGCATCTCGGCTTCATTCACTTTCCCACCGCCATAACATAGCTTCCCTTTGCCTCTTCTATAAATAATTTCATGGTAACTGTTCAGATGAACTTTCCTCTTTTTTCACTTATTTACCTGGCACATGCTGGGTAAGGTTTTATCATCTCTCAGTTGCGTCTCTGTCTTCGGGCAGAGTGCGACTCAGTTGCGGCTCCGTCGGAGATCAGAGACGCAACTAAGGAAAATCACACTGTGAGGTGCCCAGTCCTGGGGAACTGATGCCCGAGGCTGCACCCTTTCATTGCGCTAGAGAGTGGGATCGGTTGCGGGGGGTCGAGGAATTTTTGTCCTTGGCCCGAGTCTACGCACTCGGTTTCCCTACATTAAACCCGAAGTTGTGGTGCACCCCGTCTCAGTGGGGAGACCAGGTTAAATATCTACTTTCCTCGTTGATACCACGACTTCACGAATTTAATCGCAGTGCTAGATTGGCTGCATGGTATCATAAATTCACTGTTTATACAGGTAGTTGTAACCGTAAGTTCTATGCTAATAGTTTCTTCTCTCACACTTCTCGCGCGTGAAACTCTCTTCCGGTTTCCTGCTTTCTTCTTCTTGTCGTAAACTAGAAAGTATTACTGAATGAGGAATAACGAAAACGGAGGTCGAAAATGAAATGGTAATCTCTATAATATCAACAAGATACAATACTCGCCAGTGACGTAAAGTAGGTAAGTGGTGGACTACTTAGCATATTACCCCCACTTACAACAGTGTCCAACGTATTTACGAGGATTGGGGCATAACCATTAGTGTTCATAGGGACGGTATATAACATTTGTCAACTACGATTTTTCAAAAATTTAAATACAACGTCAGTTGTCATATTCTGTTTCCTTCAAACCTGTTAGTTTATTGTCCTCTCTGTTTCTTTCACTCTCAGTACCCCCTTGAATCCTAGTGCTTTTTATTGCCTTGCTTGGGGTGAAATGATTTTTTTAACTGATCCATACACCGTGGTATTTAAAGTTTATAAATTTCATATTCTGAAAGTTTTATGATGGACTCAGGGCATGGATTATCACTGCTTTCATTTCAATTCCAGATCACATAGTGTCAGTTTTAGAAAGTTTACCTCTAGTTCTACGTCTTGCGACACTTGGTAAAGAGTGCCTAGATAGACCTAATAAACCTAAGTATATGTACATTACAGGTGCAAGTTTGTACAAGTATATGTACAATTACGCACGTATACATGTGTGTGTGTGTGTGTGTGTGTGTGTGTGTGTGTGTGTGTGTGTGTGTGTGTGTGTGTGAAGAGGGAGAGAGAGAGAAAAATAAAATATTAAAAAAATCATAATAGGTATGACTGTTCGCAGTACATGAGAATTTATTCAACACCCACAGACTAATTATCGTTTATACATCAACTATCCTGAGCTGACCTGAAATGAAGTTTCCGAGAGAGAGAGAGAGAGAGAGAGAGAGAGAGACCGTGCATAATCTGTCATGGTCAGAGGTTTGAAAAATATGATTTTCAGACACTTTCCAAAGGTTTTGTACGATGGGATCGCCTCCCCAGACCCATAACATCAAGAAGACAGCTTCCTTACAAATCGGGTGACATTCCGACCCGGGTCGCAAGGGCGGAAAGCGAACTTTCTAATTACTTGGTCACAGATAAGGAACAAACTGAGATAGATAGATAGATAGATAGATAGATAGATAGATAGATAGATAGATAGATAGATAGACTGAAATAGATAGATAGATAGATAGATAGATAGATAGATAGATAGATAGATAGATAGATAATCAAGACACTGAAATAGATAGATAGATAGATAGATAGATAGATAGATAGATAGATAGATAGATAGATAATGAAGAGACTGAAATAGATAGATAATGAAGACACTGAAATAGATAGATAGATAGATAGATAGATAGATAATGAAGACACTGAAATAGATAGATAGATAATAAAGAGACTGAAATAGATAGATAGATAGATAGATAGATAGATAGATAGATAGATAGATAGATAGATAATGAAGAGACTGAAATAGATAGATAGATAATGAAGAGACTGAAATAGATAGATAGATAGATAGCTAGATAGATTTGATAGAGAGAGAGATAATGAAGAGACTGAAATAGATAGAGAGAGAGAGAGAGATAATGAAGAGACTGAGATAGATAGATAGATAGATAGATAGATAGATTGAGTGAGTGAGTGAGTGAGTGAGTGAGTGAGTGAGTGAGTGAGTGAGTTGAAATACGAAACAATCCATAAAGAAATTTACCGCTAATTATGCAGGTGTCTGTTCTGGGTGCGAAGAAAAGAGGCAAATGTTATTAAATCCTCATATTAGAGTTTTGTTCTTGCACGCACCCTTTCACCCAGTGTGTATATGTCAATGAAAAGACACTCTAAATGTCAAAGATGACATTAGAGCGTCTTAACGCCCGTGAATAAATCTATGTATCTGGACCATATCGCGAAATCTGATCTGAGCTTATTAATCATATAAATCTGATCTCTGTGTACGGAATAATGATCATTACACCACTCGACCTTTACAAACCTATTCTAGGTACCTAGCTACAGTCAACGAAGCATTCTGATCCAAGTCCAAGATAGCAGGACTTATTGCTTGCCACTAAACG
The DNA here is from genome assembly GCA_964036315.1 of Acanthosepion esculentum. NCBI lineage: Eukaryota > Metazoa > Mollusca > Cephalopoda > Sepiida > Sepiidae > Acanthosepion > Acanthosepion esculentum. The sequence continues at coordinate 64,529,792 of OZ038485.1, forward strand.
GGAAGTTAACGTTGTGACATCTGACTTCACCTCGCACAATGCGAAATCGCTAGAGCAGAGTTGTCATTCCTTTATTTATTTATTAATAACTGTCTCCTGTCGGCCAACTTCTTTTCGTTATTTTTTCTGACTTTTATTTATCGTGCATTTTAAAGGGCGTTCGAACGCTAAAATAAGAGGAGCAGAAATAAAGTAGTGCGCTTATATATGAAAGGTGGGAGTTTTAATAGGTGATTTAAGATTACCTGTGTGAATATGGATATACAGATAAAGGTGAACATTTTTGACAGATCTACACCTACGAATTTAATGAAACATTTAGCCTCGGGTGCTCACACATTTACCTCTGTATGCTGCTGGCTGAATAAACAGTATGCTTTTCTAGTTACTTCAGAAAACACACTCCACCTCATCATCGATCTTTCAATGTCGAATTTTACGGGAGAGCTGCTAGACTTCAAGAGATTAATTACACCATATTCCCCCACCTAAAAAAAGAGTCACGTTCCAAAATAAGAAGAAATCATTGAAAAATTTATTCTAGTTGTTTCCATTAAAATCTACTGTTTGATTATAATGTGTAATGTGGTGAAATAGATAGAGGCTCAGAAATTCGGAGTACCGGGTTCGAATTATATTCAGGTTTGTTACATTCACTTATACGTTACATTCACTTACCTTTAAAAAAAAACTATGAATCCATCTCTCCTCCAAGCTATGGGTTAAATAGTAGGACAGCCTGAACTCTCTAGTTGTTGTTTAGCAGTCAGTCAGTCTAAGGGAAGGACAACTTTGAATTCAAAATCGTATATGGCTCTGGGACCAAATCACGAGTTGCCCTTTGACAAAGTACAGCCCTCGGAAGCCACCTCTGCTAGGGTTATGCTGAAGACATCGGCAGCAGGATGCTGGATGTCAACAGTAGAATATAACAGACCAGACCTTGAACTGCAATGGTGTCATGTAAAAGATTCATCATCCATTGTTCAGAATGGATGAGACTCAATTATTCTAAGTCTGGTGGAAACTTACGACAACACACAGAGTGACACTTTGTGTCTCTTAATAGATGCACAACCAAAACCCCTATGATAACATATAGGAGCGTAATTAGTTGATTATGAATATATGTCTGAGGTTGCACTCTTTAACTTTGTTAGAAGTTTATCTTTCCCATAGACTGTCCTGGATAGTGGATATTACGGAGTTATTAGGTAGTATTATCTATCTACCTGTCTATCTATCTATCTATCTATCTATCTATCTATCTATCTAATTCTGTTCATTATCTATCTATCTATCTGTCTAATTCTGTTCATTATCTATCTATCTATCTAATTCTGTTCATTATCTATCTATATCTATCTATCTATCTAATTCTGTTCATTATCTATCTATCTATCTATCTATCTAATTCTGTTCATTATCTATCTATCTATCTAATTCTGTTCATTATCTATCTATCTATCTATCTATCTATCTATCTAATTCTGTTCATTATCTATCTATCTATCTATCTAATTCTGTTCATTATCTATCTATCTATTTATCTAATTATGTTCATTATCTATCTATCTATCTATCTATCTATCTATCTATCCCAATTTGTATCTATCTATCTATCTATCTATCTATCTATCTATCTATCTATCTATCTATCCAAAAGTGGAATTTCCACGATCGACAATGGGACAAGAAATGATTGCAGCCACACATTTTCAGAAGGAATTAATTAGTGTTTATTCCGCTAATAAAATCTACTTTTGTTTCAAGCGCCTAAGCTAACGAATTTAGTTATTTAGATGATAACTTCTTTCATAGGATTTGGCTCTTCTAGATGTTCAAATGGCATCAAACTGGGCTATAATCATCCAATTTCAAATGATTTGGAATAGAATCAAAGGCAACAGAAAACAAAACACACTATAACAAAGATTCTTGTTATTTTATTATCTAGAATTGTAACGTAGCAACGGAAAACTAGACGTTTATTAAGCTATCTGAGGATTTATACACACGAATGACTTGAAATTATATGAAGGATGATTTTTAAGTCAAGCTCTGGCAACCTCACACTATCGCTTCACAGATAGATAGATAGATAGATAGATAGATAGATAGATAGATAGATAGATAGATAGATAGATAATGAACAGAATTAGATAGATAGATAGATAGATAGATAGATAGATAGATAGATAGATAGATAGATAGATAATGAACAGAATAAGATAGATAGATAAATAGATAGATAGATAGATCGATAGATAGATAATGAACAGAATAAGATAGATAGATAGATAGATAGATAGATAGATAGATCGATAGATAGATAATAAACAGAATAAGATAGATAGATAGATCGATAGATAGATAATAAACAGAATAAGATAGATAGATAGATAGATCGATAGATAGATAATGAACAGAATAAGATAGATAGATAGATAGATAGATAATGAACAGAATAAGATAGATAGATAGATAGATAGATAGATAGATAATGAACAGAATACGATAGATAGATAGATAGATAGATAGATAGATAGATAATGAACAGAATACGATAGATAGATAGATAGATAGATAGATAGATAGATAGATAGATAGATAGATAGATAGATAGATAGATAGATAGATAATACTACCTAATAACTCCGTAACATCCACAAAATAATTACAATCCCATCCAAAACTATTACGAATATGATCAGAACCAAAAATACACATAATAATAATTCTGAAGCGGGTATATAACTAAATTGCCAGAAATGCTCCTGGCAATAGATTGGGGAAACTTGTAGAAATTTTAAAAAAAAAGTATCTATGAACACAAAAGGGATCTTATACGCAACAATTTTTCAATTGCATTTGTTATACATAGAAATAAATTAAACCGCAAAGACGGAAAATTCTCGAGCGTGTTGCTATCGAATCTTATCAAAATATGAATCTACGCCCCGAATTTTTTCAAATATCTCCATTCTGGAAATAATTACTTCTTTCACAACACAATGACTATAAAAATGCCAAAAATATAAAAGAAAACGGTAAAATTCATAACCTCATATTATTTAAAATATATAACACATGAATTAATCCCAAACTAAATAATAATTTAAATATTAATTGGCATAAAAGAATTTCAAGAACATCGTTTACTCAAATTATTAGATATTAAATTGTCACTTAGCGTCCTCCATAACTTACCTAGACTTTTCAGCTACCCTGATGAATATTTATGAGCATTTATTAAATTTTAAAAGTTTTAAAAACTGACAGCATTTTGCTCCTGTCTATAAATACTCATTACAAAATAAAAATCCTTGCATTGCCTTCAATAAGATATTGTTAGGTTTTCAAAACTTTTAAATTTAAGAACCCTCAAAAATTTTCTTATAGGTAACAGTGAAATTAAAGGTAAAAGGTGTAACAAGTTTTCCTTTTCTCTTTATTCAGAATCTTTTTACAGATACATTTTATTTATATCTGGAATTTTGCATATATGAATTTCTATATATCAGAATAATGTCAAGAAATTGAATGATAAAGTGGAAAAAATTCTATGTAACGAGTTTCGTCCTCATCAGGCTAAAGTAATGTTCTAATTATAACATTATATATATATATATATATATATATATATATATATATATATATATATATATATATATATATATACATTTTTGATTTGGACATAGTCCGACAATTTATTAAAGACATTTTTTTATATGTTTAACGTTCTTTTTATAGATACAAGTATTTAAGTAAATGCTCTGTTTATAATAAAATGTTATTTAATACTGTTTATTATAAACAGAGCATTTACTTAAATACTTGTATCTATAAAAAGAACGTTAAACATATCAAAAATGTCTTTAATATATATATATATATATATATATATATATATATATATATATATATATATATATATATGCAAGTTTCATTAAAAACGACAGACAAGGTACTACGGTTAAGTTTTTTATTTAATTTTTCTTGTGTACGAACAAGAGCTTTCTTTGCTGGACAAAGGGTGTGTAAGAACTGTCCAAATGTTTTATTTTTCCCTTTGTCCAGCAAAGAAAACTCTTGTTCGTACACAAGAAAAATTAAATAAAAAACTTAACCGTAGTACCTTGTCTGTCGTTTTTAATGAAATTTGCATAAAAGAAGGATTGCTGCCTAAATATACAACTATATATATATATATATATATATATATATATATATATATATATATGGGGGGGGGGTGACAGGAGGAATTATAAACGTAAACCTTGGTTATAATTATGTACTGAGGGGAAACGATGTCAGAACGCTAAATTTTATTAATTTAAATGCTATTAATCTAAATATCAGATAGATAGATAGATAGATAGATAGATAGATAGATAGATAGATAGATAATGAAGACACTAAGTACAGTATAAAACCCAATGTAAAAGGATGATTGTATTGCGCCAACCATACAAATAAAGAGTGCCTTCCTACGTTGAAAATTTCAAAATCTCACTTTTATTTAGGCACGAACATAGAGTAATTGCAGATTACAGTTATAAATATTCGTTTGTCTACGGATTTTTAAACACCTTCCTCATTATGTTGACTTCTTTCTGTGATCTTCGCTCTTTAACCTCGTTACAAGTACACTATCTGGCGTAATACCCGAACCCTTAGCCTTTCTCTCTATCTATTCTACCCAGTTGCCCGTAGCAGAATATAGTAAAAGATTAAGATGTCTCTACGACAAAATGACATATGAAGCACAGAGCAAGGCTGGGAGCAAATATCTCTTGCCATGTATTTAAAAAAAAAGTGACATTATCTTTTACTTAATCCTGTTTTATAAGACTCTTATATTCTGACAAGTGAATGGATTCTGGCTTTTGCCTTGGGTGAGATGTCAGATATGATAGATATGGTTTTGTAGATTGGGGTCGGTCGCCTGTTTTCCACTGAAAGTATCGCCCACATTTCACATGACATACATTGCTCATTGAATATTATTCTCTGAATTTAATATATATATATATATATATATATATATATATATATATATATATATATATATATATATATGTGGAAAAGACAAAGCAAAATCCGAATATGTGAGTTTACTGTTTTGTTTTTTTTGTTATTGTTATTTTGTCGACGTCAGACGTTTCGGTCAAATAGACCTTCTTCAGGACATGGTTAATGGAGACATATTTATATTAGATTTAAGTTAGATGAAGAAACGATATATACAGGACTAGTCAGAAACAGAAAAACTGAAATTCTAAAGTCAGAGTATTCTTTTTTGGAGTCGGATATTGTTGTGGTAGGATCCACCTAATCTGCATAGGTGACTACCAACTATATAAATAATGGTTGGTACCGGAAGACGAGAGGAGGGAATCACGAGATCCAACTAGAGACTCTGACCGACTGCTACTTAGTCAACACATTCTCCAGGAACGTCTTCCCAGAAATATACAGAGATACTATATGTAAATATTGTGTACACTTTCTTGTTATAATACATTCTTGTTCTAAGTACATTTTGTGTTGCATTATTATTCCATGCATTAGTCGAGATTCAACAATGAGTCAAGACTCAACATATATATATATTAAATAATATTAAATATTATTATATTGTTCATTTTGTGATTCATGAAGGAAAGACAATCTGATGATATTTGCAGTTAATTCGTTAATTATGCATAGAATTTCACACCAGTCTAAGGAAGCCAGGCATTAGCATAATATTTGGTTTCTTTTTCCATAAAACTTTCTCGTTGCTTTCATAATCAGGCCTTGGTATTCTAAACATCCTTCTGTAGAACCACATTCTTGCTTTCTCAAGTCTCTTCTTCATCTATGAGAATTGTCCAGCATTCATTGCCATAAAGGAGTAATATTACATAGCATTTCACTAATTCTTTCACAAATTTATAAATGTTATTGACTTACATTCTTTCACGAAATTACCTTTCATTAAATGTGCTCTTTTCTGATATGTTTACGACTAATGCTGTCCTGGGTATGCCGTCCTGGGTATGCCGTCCTGGGTGTGCCGATAAACTACATCCGGGAGCAAGGCCTCTGATCGGGAGATTGTGAATAGCGTGGAACCACCTCTTAATTGTTCATGTTCCCAAGCCAACCCTGAACTGGAGTGGTAGCACCTGTTAGGATCCCAGCTATGGGTAAATAGTTAACCACCCAAACTGGGGGCGAAACACTATGAAAGTATTAAAAAAATATATAGTAAAATACTGTTACAAGTACACTATGAAAGTATTTAAAAAATATATAGTAAAATACTGTTACAAGTACACTATCTGGCGTAATACCCGAACCCTTAGCCTTTCTCTCTATCTATTCTACCCAGTTGCCCGTAGCAGAGTATAGTAAAAGATCAAGATGTCTCTACGACAAAATGAATATGACATATGAAGCACTGAGCAAGGCTGGGAGCAAATACATGGCAATACATTTTCATAGTAAAAAAACAATTACCAGCAATACATTTCTGTAAGGAAAGAAAAATATTATCTGCAACACATTTTTTTTTGTAAAATAAATTACTAATGCTCCCAAGAAAATTAAATTTCGTCATTAAATGACCCATAAGGACTTGATATGCCTCTAAACAAACAAACGGCTAATATGTTAATTACCTCCAAATCGACAACGATCTGGCAAGGTGCAACATAAGAAATACATCAAATGTTTAATAAAATAAGTATATGAAAGTCACTAATATAAGAGCGGGTTTTATTAACATTTTTTTAATCAGTTCATCTCAAGCAAAGCGATAATGCCTCTAAGACAGGGGGCACTGGGAGTGGAAGAGAATTAAAAGACTTTAGAATGAACCGGAAACCCAATCCTAAACAGGAAACAAAAAGGATGAGCCTTTACTTTTAGAAAAAGAAAACGGTGAGGTGTACGAACCGAACGATATGCGGACCTATCTGCTCCGATTGAAAACATTGTTCTGATCTTTTTTATATAACGCTTCCCTTCACGAATTCGGCACTCATAACACTTCATAATATCCGGTCTTTGATTACTCTAAGTAACTTTTGGATTGTTCCGATATGTAAGTAAAAATAAACAATATAATTTACTTCGCATTATGAATAAATGCTTTATGTGACAAATTCAATATAAACTACATTCACCACTTTGTAATTAGTCTGACTTCAAAAGGATATTTTATTATTGCATTTTACTAGTTAGGTATGACAGTTTAACTCATGTAATTGCCCGGTGAATGTAAAGTTTGTTTCCCTTCGGTTACTGTCAGCTACATACAAAGCTATTTGTAAAGCTATGCATTTCGTGAAACGGTTGTGGCATTAATGGAATCAAGTGTTGCTTGATGTTAGGAAAGGTGGCAAAGCTTTGTCCTATCCGGGCAGTTTTCAATTTTGGAAATAGATTTCTGTAATAGATTTATTGGCCAGAAACTCGTGAACTCGGAAGGTGTCAAGCACAGACGCGCTATCATGGTGGAGAAAATGGAGAAACCACCCGTAAACGCCAGAGTTCGGAGTTTTGCCTTCGAATCTCGTAACCCTTTCATCACTTCTAAATAAACATTTGCATCTTTTGTTTTTGGCTGCTCACTTCTTGTGTCATATCCTCTTGCCCTTCATTGAACTGCCTCTAAAAGGAAAACACGGTTTCTTCATAGCATGCTCATTATAAACCATTTTAATAGGGCTAACATTTCCTTAGCACTTTTATCAATCTTCAAGTTAATGTTAATCTGTTTCTCCAGGTTTCCTTCATTCATTTTCCGCCAACAGTATAACATGAACACGTATAGATTCCTCTATTAATCATAAAACGAGTGACTCATCTGGTCTGCGTCTCAATAAAGCGACAGTTGGAACACGTACGGACATGCACGGGTATAAAGATGTGTCTGATTTATTATCCCAGCGACACGCTGCAGTTATTCTGGGAATTAAATAGCCACGCCACCCAAGTGGAATATTTGGAATTAAATTTATTGCACACGTGTAATTGATTTAGTGACTCTTGTCCTCTCATATACTGTAAAATACTTGCATAGGTTTCACTACGAGAGTTTACGAGAGTTTGCTCAAACAATCACACAATGGTAAATATGAACGAAGTGCCATACCTACTTGAAAAGTTAAATAGTAAAAGTTAATAAAGTTTGGGGTCCAACAGGAGAGTAAATTATTCCTGAGCCGAAGGTAAGAATTGACAATGCCGCACTTGTAGAACTATAGGGCCAGATGTCATGACTAAATTTTACAAAAAACTTTTCAAGAAACAAATATTGCAGCTGTATCTTTCTTGCATATAGACCACACTTTAATGTCCCAAGAAAAAATGGACACTGAAAAGTCAGCCTCTTTCCCACAGGCAACACCTCGTAAACCTATTCCTTCATTCTTTAGTTCCATCAGTTCAGACCTGTACTTGCCAAGCTACGTCCACAAAGTTAAATCATCCTCATTTCCTCCGTATTCCAAATGTAAGAAAAAAAGTTTCTCCCCAACAGCTTTTAAACCCCAAAACTACCAACTTACTAAACTCCCACGTAAGTGTTTCCCTGAACACTATAATCCTAACCTCTTTAAGTGGACAGATATTATCTAGCCTCCATATCCTCATAATCTTCTCTTCTTACTAACTCCTTTTGCTTTCATATCAGAGACCTCATTTAATAAATATCAACCTTGAGTTACTCTCGAGCATTGTATTGGTAAACTTTAGTAAAAAAAAAAAAGAGAGAGAGAATGCAAATCAGCATTGATAATTGCTATCAATGCTGATTTGCATTCTCTCTCTCTTTTTTTTTGTTTTTACTAAAGTTTACCAATACAATGCTCGAGAGTCACTCAAGGTTGATATTTATTAAATCCCAAGTTACTAAACTTAGAACAGAATTAAACTGTTTTGATTTATTGATTAATACTAAGATCAAATCGGTAAATATTTTTCTGGATACACAGTTTTACTTTTAAATCTCTATGTTATTTTGGTGACGTCTTTGGCATACCATATGCTGCAAGCGTCGACCTGCAGGTGGTGTAATACCGGTTGGGATTGTAATGTTCACTTACGCGTAAATACCTACGGGAAAATTATGAATCCAACTTTTCTCCCCTTAGCTATGGGTTAATTAGCAGGATTTGTATCACTAAATCATTATTATCTCAAAAAAATTCTAAAAATATTTTCTGGCTTTAAATAAAATAAAGGGTTGATAATACGTAAAAACCGATTCACACAATTTATGTTATTTTAAAGTCAGCAATATTTTTAAGTGCCGAATTCTGCAAAAGAATGAAGAAGATAAGATATTTTTTTTAAGTATAAATAATCAATTATTTATTAATTTTCGTACAACGTAGCCTAATCAGAATCACAGACAAATTTCACTCAGGCACAAATGCCACTCCTTCTATTTACAGAAGGAATGCTGTAAAGACTTAAAGCATATCGCTTCCAATTCTTCCAAATAAATTCGAATTTGAACGACTCGGAACAGAGAACATGTCTTTATCATATGACACAGAACATCTCATACCTGACAGATGCAAAATACTGACAGATATTTAAACACCAATTACAGGAAGACATGGTTGTCAGATAAAGGAACAGCCCAACATGCCAACATGTAAATTAAAATTGGAGATCTGTCTATATTTCTGAGATGAGGTATTATAACTATTTACACTGTTCGGACTGCTGCCCTCATCTTTACTGCCACATTCACGAGGTTTCGACCATTGTATGCTCCGGCCTTCTTCAGGTAATATTTGTTGGAATTTCGACACGAACCCTTTATTTAGTCTACGGGGATAGATTGTTCTAATTCCACGTAGCATGCCTTTGGATATCTCAGTTTTAGTTAGTTCGCCTTGATAACACTCTAAGTTTTTGTTCTCTCCGCTGAGTCCAGGAATTGAACTCATGACTCTTTCATTCAAGTCACTTTTTAGATCAACCAACCAATGCTTTTATAATAATGGATAAAGAAGAAACTTCGTGGATGTGACAGTAAAGATAAATACTCATACATAGAATGAAGATCTTTGAGTATATCAACTACTCAAGTCATAATCCAATATGGCTACTTGCCATGTATATAAGAAGGAGCCGTCCATTGTTCGGAGTAGGGAAGAGAAGTACGCTAAGTTCTACTCTACAACATGTTTTAATACATGACGGGTCGAACATGCAAGCAACGATGAAGTTTTACAGAAAATGGAAACAAAAGGGACACATACTTAACATCAGGAAGAGACGATTAAAATTTCTAGAGCACATAATGAGAAAAGACCACTTGGAAAATATGTTACTCACAGAACAGATTTAAGGGCATGTGGGACAGAGGGAAACAACTTATAAACTACCAAGCGACCTTCAGTAAAATGGATGGCAGACAAAGAACTTGAGATTATTGGAAAATATACACTTTAAGTCATTACAGTTTCTTTCTGTAACCAGAAGTGGCTTTTGGGTTTAATGAAATTTGTCCTTGAAGACAAAATTTATTAAGAGCTACAAAGGACAGTAAATTATGGAGAGCCATCACCAACGTCCTGAAAGGATATGGCACATAGAAGAAGACAACCCGTGTTAACTTATTCTCTTTTCCAACCTCTGACTAGTTCTACTTATATAGTCAGGTCATCTCGACGTGGTGTAATGGTCAGCAAGCTTGTATTGCGAGATAAATTACAACTGAGTAGTGGGTTCGATCATCACTGGCTGTTCCATTTTTTCGGCCCTGTGCGACATCTAAGCTATGCTTAGAAAATTGGATCGCAACCCCCATTGCACTAAAGATCGATAATCATACCGATGCCAGCGAAACCGGCGGTCGCGGGGGCTGGGTAATTTTTATCCTTGTCCCGGGTGTATGCGGTGAGGTTCCTCAGCTTAAACCCGACCTTGTGTCACATCCCGTCTCTAAACGTGGGTAAATACCTACTTATATAGTCAGCGACATACTGACATTTAAAACGGTAAATAATTGAACTAACGATGAGAAGACTGAACGTTTTTATTTTTCAACATCGGTTGGGCAGCAAATGCAACACGGGGATTAACAGCGAGATAACAATTTTTCACACAAGCGGAGTTTTTGATTAAGAAACCTCGTGCTAACATTAAGAAGACAGCAAATTGATATTGGGCAAAAAGAAAAGAGAAAATTAAGTAAAATAAAATACCGGGTTTAAGAAAAGGCATGCAATATTAATTTCCCCCTGAACGATTACATTCCCTTCTAACCACCCAGAGTCAAAACTTCCAGTTTCCTGTTGGAATAAATCAAAACGCTATCTGTTGATTTGTAATAGGTGACAAAAGACAAGTGATTATTTCGATATGGTTAAAGGGGCGCCATTCCTCTCGCGTCTAGAATTGCAGTTCTCCGTTGGGTTCTTGGGAGCTGAGTCGTTGCTCGAAGGAATGATAGGAGTTCGCATTTCTGAAACTTGGATATCTAAAAATAAATGAAACGAAAACTTCAATATTTGATTAACCTTTAAACGGGCATGCCAACTTCTTCTTCTTCTTCTTCTTCTTCTTCTTCTTCTTCTTCTTCTTCTTCTTCTTCTTCTTCTTCTTCTTCTTCTTCTTCTTCTTCTTCTTCTTCTTCTTCTTCTTCTTCTTCTTCTTCTTCTTCTTCTTCTTCTTCTTCTTCTTCTTCTTCTTCTTCTTCTTCTTCTTCTTCTTCTTCTTCTTCTTCTTCTTCTTCTTCTTCTTCTTCTTCTTCTTCTTCTTCTTCTTCTTCTTCTTCTTCTTCTTCTTCTTCTTCTTCTTCTTCTTCTTCTTCTTCTTCTTCTTCTTCTTCTTCTTCTTCTTCTTCTTCTTCTTCTTCTTCTTCTTCTTCTTCTTCTTTCTTCTTCTTCTTCTTCTTCTTCTTCTTCTTCTTCTTCTTCTTCTTCTTCTTCTTCTTCTTCTTCTTCTTCTTCTTCTTCTTCTTCTTCTTCTTCTTCTTCTTCTTCTTCTTCTTCTTCTTCTTCTTCTTCTTCTTCTTCTTCTTCTTCTTCTTCTTCTTCTTCTTCTTCTTCTTCTTCTTCTTCTTCTTCTTCTTCTTCTTCTTCTTCTTCTTCTTCTTCTTCTTCTTCTTCTTCTTCTTCTTCTTCTTCTTCTTCTTCTTCTTCTTCTTCTTCTTCTTCTTCTTCTTCTTCTTCTTCTTCTTCTTCTTCTTCTTCTTCTTCTTCTTCTTCTTCTTCTTCTTCTTCTTCTTCTTCTTCTTCTTCTTCTTCTTCTTCTTCTTCTTCTTCTTCTTCTTCTTCTTCTTCTTCTTCTTCTTCTTCTTCTTCTTCTTCTTCTTCTTCTTCTTCTTCTTCTTCTTCTTCTTCTTCTTCTTCTTCTTCTTCTTCTTCTTCTTCTTCTTCTTCTTCTTCTTCTTCTTCTTCTTCTTCTTCTTCTTCTTCCAAAATTTTCCCGTCCTTTGTAGCTCTTAATAAATTTTGTCTTTTTCTTATCTCTATCAAGCCTTGTCTCGGCTAATAATATCAGGAAATTAAAAGGTTTTCTTTTCCTTTAACAAATACGTAATAAATCTTGTGGATACTAGTAATATTATTTTCATGTTTTATTTTTTTTATGATATTGTCAGCCATTATTGTCAGCCATTTTCTTTTTTCGCAAGAGATTCTTTCAATTTCAGTTACTCTTCATCGCAAACACTCGGAGATTTGGGCGGGACTGAAAGTAACATACTTTGATCCTTTCTTATTAAATGACATTTGCGCCTCTGCTTCTCCATCCTCTTTTCTGCCAAAGACAATTGCTGTCTAGAATAGTCATGCCGGTGGGAAATTTTCATCTCATAAAATAAGCGTGCCGATTCAAATAAACGCTCCACTTTGAAATCTTATATGAGGTTAATAAACATGGAATAAAGAAATCGTGTCGCAGAGAAAATTATTCCGTACCAAATAAGCACCATGGCGGTAGGAAAAATTGAAGGAAATGATCATACCGGCATTTGTATTTGGTACACACAAGTACTTGTTTGATGACCAAGAAACTACTACTACTACTACTGATACTTCTACCACCACTACTACTGCTACTAATTCTTCTTCTTCTTCTTCTTTTTCTTCTTCTGTGCTATGTCCCTTCAGGATGTTGGCGATCATAGCTCCCCATATTTTTCCTGTCTGTTGCATCTCATAATATTTTTTCTTTTTTTTTATCTCCCCTAAAACATGTGCCACCATCCATTTACTCAAGTTCGTGTTGCTTTCCTCTGTCCAACCTACCCTCGAAACTATCCTGTAAGTATCAAAATTTCCAATCCCTCTTTCCTCATTATGTGCCCTAGAAATTTCAACAGTCTCTTCCTGATGTCAAGTATAAGTATCCTCATTGTTTCCATTTTCTCTAAAACTTCGTAGTAGTTCACATGTTCAGCCTATGATATTCTCAGCATCCTACTGTAGAACCACATTTCTGTTGGTTCAAGTCTCTTTTCCATCTGTCCAGCTTTTTTGAGGACTGATATTACATAACAGTTCAGTATTCTGTTCTTTGTTTCTAACGATTATTTTCTGTTGACAAAGCATTGTCTTTATATCATTTACATTATAAAAGTAAAGAATAAAAAAGAAATAAAAAATATTAGGTTCCTAAATTGAAAATTCTTTAACAGTATGATACTCTTTCAAGTATCCCATGTATACTAGCACTCTTTGCACCAAGCTGTCACAATTCATTGCCTTTCTTCTCCTCGAAAAGTATGCATGCAGATATCGCAATGTGTTTGGTATATAGTCATAGCATTGTCTTTATATCTTTATCATTATAAAAATAAAAAAGGGAAATAAAACAAATATTAGGTTCCTAAATTGAATATTTTAAGAGTATAATATTCTTTGTAGTATCTCATGCACAATAGCATTCTTTGCTTCAAGTTGTCACTATTCATCGCCTTTTTTCTCCTCAAAACGTATGCATGTAGATATAGCAATATATTTGGTATATAGCCATAGCATTGTCGTTACCATTATAAAAATAAAAAGGGTAATAAACAAATATTAGGTTCCTAAATTGAACATTTTTTAATAGTATGATACTATTTCAATTATTCCATGTACAATAGTCTTTGCACCAAATTGTCAATATTTTCCGTCTCTTTTCTCGTTGACAGTTATACACACAGAGAGCATTGTCTTGGTTTTGTTTTTCCAGCTTTATTTGCAGACAAAAACTCCAGGAAATAACGTAAACTCATGAATCTTAGTAAATACTAACCTCATGCCAATTAATCATTTAGATTGTTCCATGCCTCTTCCACACATCTCAGTTTAATTTGTTTAACTAGTTTCCATTATCTACACGGCCCAGTGGATAAAACCGTTACTTGAAGTACTCCAGTGACTTGACCCAAGGAGTTGTGAGTTCAATACCTGACTACAGCAGAGGTGAACAAAACTTGGAGATTCAAGTTAAAGGAAAATAACTGAAATTGAGATAACCGGAAGCATGGCACGTGGAACTAGAACAATCTAAATGATTAATTGACAAGTCTAAGATTCATGAGGTTACTATTTGCTAGAACAATCTACCCCGGTGGACGAAATAATGGGTTCGATTCGAAATTCCAATCACCTGAAGAAAGCCGGAGCCTACAACGACCGAAAAATCGGGAATATGACAACAAAGATATGGACAATAGTCCGAACAATGTAAATAGTGTAAATAATTACAATATCTCATCCCAGAAATATAGACAGATAACTAGATCATTTAGACTCGAATCGTGAATGAATTGTCCACGTGTCGCTGGAAATAAAACTGTAAATTATCAAGTGATGATATCCATTGATTTTTAGTAAATATCAATTGATAATACCAGAGTTTTAAGGGTTAAAAAACTTTAATAATCCACTAAAGAGAGCTGTTTTTATTTTTAAAAGTATTCATTGGTCAAAAAGAAAGTCCGTTCGAAATTATGGAGCAAAATATTTGTAAGATATAGTATTGTGAATTCTTCACATACATAAATTATCTGGCAAATGGCGACCGGTAGGCTTTGTTAGATGAGACATATCTTCATGGCCTCCTCCATAAAACGTTGTTTATGTCAAGTGAAACAAATGTTTGTACACTTTATCATTCGCTAATATCGTAAAAGGAATGTTGATCATCTTTGTTTGCGCTTTACACGGAGAATTATAAAGAAAGGGAGTGGATGAGAACGAGGAACGGATCTTTTAAGATAAGTCTGACATGATTCGGCATTGGTAAGACCAATAGAAAGCTAAGAGATCACATCTAATGATTACCCAGAAAAAATTCACTATCACGAGTCGGAAATCAGGAAGTTAACATAAGAGATTTTTGTACGTTTGTGCCTACATATGTGAGTTTATATATATATATATATATATATATATATATATATATATATATATATATATATATATATATATATATATGTATGTATGTATATATATATATATATATATATATATATATATATATATATATATATATATATATGTATGTGTATATATATATATATAAACTCACATATGTAGGCACAAACGTACAAAAATCTCTTATGTTAACTTCCTGATTTCCGACTCGTGATAGTGAATTTTTTCTGGGTAATCATTAGATGTGATCTCTTAGCTTTCTATTGGTCTTACCAATGCCGAACAAAGAATTATTTTTATTTCATGGGTGATTTTAGCTGGATTTTGCAATTAATTTCTATTAATCCCAATTTTATTTCCAAGTTATAAAAATTGTTATCGTACAAAAAATTTCGTCGAAAAAATCACGTAAAAATCGCCGAAAACAATCGCAGTAATGAAAACTTGGCAATCCGGCCCGTAATGTTTTTAATTTGCTCACAGAGCCGTCCTGATTCCAAAATGATATATGTTGGGCTGCGGCCTTTAAGAGTAAAATTGAAAAAGTGTGACACAGTGACACACTGACATTCGCATTTGTTATGTGAAAAGTTAGGCGAGGGAAATATCAGTTTAGCCAGGACAAATGTAAACAATATTGATAGCAAAAGAGAATATCTGTTCATGGTTTTTATTTATACGCACAGAAATGAGAACATCCGACATTTGATTACAAGTCACCAGCTTTTTAAATCGGAAAATGAGAAAGCAATCTTAAGATTTATAAGAATTTCGAATATTTAACTGCTTCTCTTATTTCAGGGAAATGATTTATGGTTTCGCAGTATTGATTTGAATTCTAATAGTTAGTTAGTTAGTTAGTTAGATAGATAGATAGATAGATAGATAGATAGATAGATAGATAGATAGATAGATAATGAAAAGACAGTCATAGATAGATAGATAGATAGATAGATAGATAGATAGATAGATAGATAGATAGATAGATAGATAGATAAGTGTGAGACTTTCCATAAGAACATAAATAATCAGTTTTCTTGAGTTGTAAGGAATGTGTGCTGCAGGTCACATACCAAACTTACATGTAAGATAAATTGATAAATTTTATAAGTATAAGACTGAGGCCACGAAAGAGAAATGTAAAATATCGTTTGAAAACAGGCGAGGGACAGTCATATTGTTGTTTATATGAGGTATCTGCACCTGCACCTCATAAATAATGAAAATGAAAGACTTTTTTTTAACTCTTACATCACCAAACATTTCTTTAAGAAACGCTATTGTTTTTAAACGTGTCATTGTCCCCAGTGCTGTTAATATTGGGTTTTTTTTCTGGTAGAATTATTTTTATTTTTATTCTGTAGAATTGTACGGGCATTGTTTTGTTTTTTTAAAATGAAGTCTTTTGTCTTTAAAAAAAAAATTCTAGCCACCGATTACAACATAACAATAAATAAATTACTGTGTAACTTGCCTAAAAACATAAATAATCCCTCGCCCGATTCATACTCCTTCCTCGTGTTTTGAACAGGAGTAAAGGTTTATCCGTTGTTTCGTTTAAGACCGCGTTTCCGGTTCCTTCTCCCAAAGTCTTCTCATTTTTTTTCACCCCCGGTATCCACTTGCGACTTAATATCTTAGTGAAATGTTTATTTTTTTTTAAAAGAATCTGGTAGAGTTCGTGTTACATGTTTTTACTTGATTTGTACCAGAGTGACTCGAATGAATCGCTCTGTTTTAAAGGTAAAGCTGAAATTATCAAATAACTTATGATCTTTTGAAGCCATATCGCCCTGGTGTTAGTTTAAACTGACGCCATCTTTTTTTTTTCCATACATCTAATCTATAATTATAAACTATAAATTTAAAAGTAAACATTTTACTTACAGTTGTTAGAAAATTTCCGAATTTTAAACGTAAATAAAGAAAACACTAACTTTAATCAATGTCCTCTTAGGCGCCAGTTTAAAAGCATGTCTTCTTTCTTCCCCCTATATATAAACAATGAATATAAACTACAATTTTTTAAAATAAAAAATTTCACTGAAATATTTTCTGTCTGAATTTATGGGACGAGAAGTTATTATTCTTTACATTATTTACACGCGGAATTATTGTCCTTCATCTTTGTTATTTTTATGCACGGAAATATATCGGAAATTTTACAAGTTTCCATCTGAAATCAAGAAAATAGAGAGACAGTTGAAATTTCATAATGAGGAAAGAGGGCTTAGAGAATTTGACACTCGCAGTATATATTGAAGGGAAGAGGAGCGAAGGAAAACAGCACGTCCATACCTAATAAGATTGTGCAAATGGATGTCAGAACATGAACAGGGGGATAAACATTGCCTAGAGCAACAAAGGATAGGTGGAGAGCCATGATCATTCACATCCTGAATGGACACGTCATATAAAAGAATAAATAAATATATGTAGAGAGAGAGTTGGTTGAAAGAAAATAACTATTTAAAATTGGTAATAACTTTAATTATTGGTCGATTATCAAAAAATAGACACTATTAGCATTTTACCTTATGCACATTTTCTTCCAATCTGGAGAATCACTTCTGCGGCTATCTACCTCAGATCCCGTGCTCATCAGCTCGGAATGACGCTTTCTGATGGTTTTGGTATGAGGTCCATGAACACTGTGCCACCGTCTGCGCACTTATACCGCGGACTGCGACACCTCGTAACGAGATGGTAGCTGAGCACACTCATGCAATGCCAGGACTTGTGCCATTCTCTGCTTCAACTGTCACTCTGAAATCTAAAAAAAAAGAAATTAGAAATGAAATTCTACCACTGTAGGGGTCACAATATATTGTTTCATGCAAATGTGGTATAAAGTAGTTTTCAATAGTGAGTTTCTTTCCACCCACCCTAAAAGATTTTTAAAAAATGGAAGCCTTAATAATAAAAAAAAGAAAATGTCAACACTCAGTAATATTAACTACGAACACGGTCACAATGTGCTGACTATGTTCGGAAAATAAAACACCCATAATTCTAGATACATACACACAACCCACATAACCAGTTAAAAAGTAAAAATAAAATCATCCTCGATGATGTCTAAAAGTATAGCCGAAGACGCTCGGAAATACAGAACATTGTGAAAGTTTCTTCACACTCTGTGTTCAGAAAAGAAAACACTAATTCGAACACAAAAATTAAATAAAAATCGTAATCGCAGTGCCTTGTTTGTCGCCTTTAGTGAAACATGCATAAATGAAGAATTGTTGCCTAAATACACAATTATATATATATATATATATATATATATATATATATATATATATATAACTTTATTTTTACTCTATCTATTCTTTCTCTCAATTGTGTATATATATATATATATGTGTGTGTGTGTGTATGTATATATATATATATATATATATATATATATATATATATATAAAAGTGAACATAGAAGTCAACACTTAGAGGCGACAGTCTGTTTCATGCTAGATGCAATCATCGTCTTTAATGAAACATGCATAAATGAAGAATTGTTGCCTAAATACACAATTATATATATATATATATATAACTGTATTTTTACTCTATCTATTCTTTCTCTCAATTGTGTATATATATATATATATGTGTGTGTGTGTATGTATATATATATATATATATTTATATATATATATATATATAAAAGTGAACATAGAAGTCAACACTTAGAGGCGACAGTCTGTTTCATGCTAGATGCAATCATCATGGCCCGATGATTGCATCTAGCATGAAACAGACTGTCGCCTCTAAGTGTTGACTTCTATGTTCACTTTTATATTTACACACGCTCTATCTCTGATATTGAGCACTTTATCCCATAAATATAACACACTTTAAGACTATATTTCTTTATATATATATATATATATATATATATATATATATATATATATATATATATATATATAATTAAAAGTATTTATCGGAGAGCCGGTTAAAAGCACGTCGGATCTAATAACGGTTTCTCTTACAAAGAGAACGATGGTTTTAATCCTACTGGCGCGCGCATTTTTCTTTAATAAATAAGTCAGTTGAGGAAAATAAAATACTGCTTAAAAATTAAACGGTGCGTCTACTCAAATATAGTTATCTACCAAAAAATACGTCTAAAATGATAAATGATATGTCGAAATAATCAAAATACATTGCTTCTTTATATATATATATATATATATATATATATATATATATATATATATATATATATATATATATATATATATATATTCCAAAACATGGGCAGACTGATGGAAGTGTTGAAAAGAAGGCCATGAAGAGATATTATCGGATAAAAAGTGTAAGACAGTGGGTGTAAGGGTGAATATAACCAGGTATACAGAACATTTATTTACCTAAGTCTAGACACACTTTTACATATAAGCAATAAAAATAAATCAGTATAAATTCGTTTGAATGTCTCGTAAGCTAAGTTCATCGAGTACAATGGTGAGTTTTATGTTAAAAGCAAATATTGGCGTAAAAACAAGAGGCTCGCTTTGAAACTCGTCACTCGGGATATACTTTAAAAATACGTATCTGTTTTTTCATGTGCATTTAAATATGTATCTGTGTTTGCGTGTGTGTGTTTGTTTGTGTTTTAGTTGCGTGTGCGTGTGCATTTGTGCGCTGAAAAATAATGTTAATATATGTGATAATACATATGCGGAAATAATAATATTTATTTCTAATTGCAGCTGAAATTTGTTCAAACTCATTAACTTATTTTTCCTTTACATTACAACCAAATGCCTTTTAAAGTGTCTAAAAAATCGCTTTATTTTTCTTTCTTTTTTTCAACTCTTCGTTATTTTGCTAAGTTGGCTTTTAAATATTAAAGAGTCAAAGTTCAGGCCACAAAAGGAAGCTCCCACACACGTGCGTCTACAGTCACAAACATACATACAACTACACGTCATATATATATATATATATATATATATATATATATATATATTAGAAAGCATGTGTGTGCTCCTGAAATCACTGAAGCATATTTAAACCAAAGCAATAATTCTCCGGGAATTTCAGAGAATTTGCCCATGAAAGAAAATTGCATACGCTAACACCTTTAGGTAATCCCTTTGAGTATTGTGCAGCTACAAGTTTAGCGGTAAATATCCACATCCGGTTTGCAAGCGCTATTCAAATTCCTAGAATATTTGGATAGTAAACCTCACCCCACTCTCTCTTTCTCAAGCACACACACACACACACACACGCGCACACACCTAACACACACGCACATACACGCACACATGCACGCACACACACACACACACACACACACACACACACACACACACACACACACACACGAGTGCGGCCAGTATTAATAATAATGGTAATTTTAATTTTTACTATTTCCTTATAAGGAAACATTCAGAATTCATTGACCGAGCAGTCAGTAATACTACCCGTTTAAATCAGTGGTTCCCAAACCTTTTCGGTTGCCGTCCCCTTGCATACCAAGCCAAAGCACTAACGCCGCCCCCCCCCCCGCCTCCTCAAATGTATATTCAAACTGATTGGATTTTTTTTGCATATGAAATGGCTATCTTAGTATTACCCATCATAATCTATATATAAAATTCTGTAACTTCCGTTAGTCCGTCCGTTCATCTGTCCATTCGTCCGTCTCACCCTCTAAGATAACCATACATTGACCGATCGAAAGCAAATTATGGGGAGAAAGTGCAAAGTAAAGGTGGTTTACTAGGGTGCGTAAAAACCGCGTAGTGGGGTTTTTGTCACAATATTTTTCCAAACAAATCAGCTTTTTTTCAAATTTCATTGATTGGTTTTTGAAATTGAACGAAAGGTAAAGTTTGTAAATAAGGACAAAAAGTGTTAGCGATGACTTCAACAATATTGTGATTTCAAAGCGTGTCAGCGTGTTACAGAAAGAATTCTACTTGTGATATCAATGGTACACACTGTAAAATGAAGGCAATATACACTTCAGGTACAATGTGTGCGTGTTTGCTGTATATTATGGTTTAGATGTGCCACTGCCACCCTCTGGCTGCCCACTTTTTCCTCAACCCCTGGATCTTTCAATCGCCCCCCCCCCTGGGCTGTACCACCAAATTAGGGAATCACTGGTTTAAATTTATCAAATTTTTCACTTAAAATAATTTTTCAGGAAAATAGGTTTCCCAAATCCAGTAACTATTATAGCTCTTTCCAGTCTAAGAAAAGAAGATATATCTTTCATTTGGAAATTAAGAATATATCTACTTTTCAGTAAGATTTAGACAGTAGCATGGTTATTTATTGCCGGAAAATATTTTTTCAGATTGGGATAATAATTATTTAGTGATGCAAGTCTTACTAATTAACCCATAGTTGGGGGAGAAGAGGCGGATTCATACCTTTGCGCGGAAGTGAATATAACGAGCCCGATAGGAATTGGAACTCGGCTCACCGATTAACAATTCCGAGCCATTATCAATTACACCTCCCGCTCATCCATGCTTACAGCAACTCATATTCTCAAGCGGTACTGACCAGGCTCGCTATCGCTTAACTTTGGTGATCATAAGGGAACTGGTGTTTCTACGTGATGCCACCGCAAGACTTACAGTATCACATACGCACCATCTATTATAGTATTAGAAGTAAGATCTTTTAAATTGGCAAACAGATTAGCCGAAAGCGCTTTGAATTAACAAACATATAATTTATATATACATTTAGTCGAGAAAAGAAAACGCTTGTACGTATACAAGAAAAATATAATCAAAACTTAATAAAAGTACATAGATATGTCAGAGCCGGTGCAAGGGTCTCGTACCCACCCACCCCCAAAAATATCTATAATATAGCCCCCAGGGGGCACTCTACTATATCTTAATTTTCATAAATTAGTATTCATATAAAATACAGAGTGTATTGCAATGTAATTATATACTTTTGTGATGTCAACCAACACTCGTTGTCACTTTCGTAATGCTCGCTGTAGTAGAGACTTTGTAATCGCCGATACAACTATAGTAACGCCTTTGAACAATACTGGTGCCAGACGCCTTCGAATAACACTCGCACTAATAGTACTTGCTCGAAAAGTAACCACCGAATAGTGATCTGAATAGTAATCAAGGTATTTACTTGAACCCCCACTGAGTCAGGTTGTGACACAAGGTTGGTTTTTAACGAGGGGAGGGAGGGGGAGACCCGAGTGTTTCCACCCGGGCCGCTGGACTTTGCTTGTCTTAGCTGGTCATAGCTAGTCTTAGCTTGTCAGAGCTAGTCTTGGCTTGTCATAGCTGGTCTAGGCCGGAGCCGGTCCAAGCTAGTCGTAGCCATGATACCACCAGCGCAGGGACGAATCCCTACACCAGGCAAGTATCGAGTGAAGCTCTCAGCCAGGAGGCCGACCAAGCGAGCGATCTGCGAACAGATACTACACTGTGATCCAGGCCTCCAGGCCGTGGATTTACTTGACCTCCCACACGGTCAGGTTGTGACACAAGGTCGGTGTTTAACGTGGGAAGGGAGGGGGGTTGACCCGAGTGTTTCCACTCAGGTCGCTGGTCTTTGCTGGTCATAGCTTGTCCAAGCTGGTCTTAGCTGGTCATAGCTAGTCTTAGCTGGTCATAGCTTGTCCTAGCTGGTCAGAGCTGGTCAAAGCTAGACGTAGCCGCGATACTACCAACGCAGGGAC
>OZ038485.1:64557861-64567861 GCA_964036315.1 Acanthosepion esculentum
CGAATGTTAGCAGCTAACACACACACACACACACACACACACACACACACACACACACACACACACACACACACACACACATATATATATATATATATTTATATATATATATATATTCGGATGACCACAACCATTTTTGTCATTCACAGCTATGAATACTAAATACTTACACTATAATTAACAATAGCCTGATGATGACATTATGCTATGTCGAAAGTACTCGGAATTAAATACAATAAGAGTCAACATGGTGTTTTCTTTTCGTCTTTTAATAAACGCACAAAAAATGCTTATCCGCAAATATGAAAGGATCTTATCGAGAATAAGTAGACAGAACATGTCTAAATTATTTAACGAAACTGTCTTTATATATATATATACATATATATATATATATTATATATATATATATATATTAATCATTTCACTCTCAGCAACGCGGTTACTGAAAGAGAATTAGAAGTCATTAGTAAGGAGAATGGGCAATAAGAAAACAGAAGATAGCGATCGGCGTTATATTTAAATTTTTGAAGATTGTAGGTGATAGGGAAACTGGAAGAGACTTTTACAGACGAGAAGTTTAATAAAAGAAACTATTATAATAAAACTTACGGTTACATTTAACTATTTCAACATTGAAACCATGAAACCTATTTTTCAATCTGGTATTTTGCTTAAATTTATGCGCGGTCGAGATATCAAGTTGGAAAACTTATCAGAACAATTGCCATGGAAATATTTATAGACGTCACAGTGATAGGAAGTAACTGAAGCCGAGATGCCAAGTCAGGACCTATTGCATTACAGAACCTTCTTTAAATTTTGCCGAGAATCTCGTGATATATAACAAGGGCACCAGACGAGATATGGCATCAATATTCACGAACGAATAGCAAATTTATAAATGAGCAGGAGGGACCATGAAAAGTTACACTTCAGGAAGTGAGATGCATGTTTGTGAGAGTGGAGAAGAGGTCGGAAAAGAGGGACGTTTATTTTGGCTTTGACTTTTTATGTACCCTGGTAACGGGACTGGGCTAACTCTTGGAGTCACTGCAA
The DNA here is from genome assembly GCA_964036315.1 of Acanthosepion esculentum. NCBI lineage: Eukaryota > Metazoa > Mollusca > Cephalopoda > Sepiida > Sepiidae > Acanthosepion > Acanthosepion esculentum. The sequence continues at coordinate 64,558,921 of OZ038485.1, forward strand.
TGCCATGCCAATCCGTGTCAAAGGTGGAGCAAGCCCCTAACTCTTCGCCATGTTTCAAATCAGTTTGATATTCGGGGATATTCAGATATTAAACTGATAAGAACAGATACTACACTTTGGTCTTAGCCAAAAGGCCGTGAAGCTATATAGTATTTACTACATAGCCCTCACTGAGTTAGGATGCGACACAAGGTAGGTTATTTAACGTGGGGAAACCGAGCGCGAACACTCGGGCCAGTAATCAAAATTTACCCAGCGCCTGCCTACGCGGAATCGGACACAAAGCTTGTCTTAGCTGGTCATAGCCGCTCGAGACCGCGATACAGAAACCTCAGTATGCCCATAGCTTCTGAACCGAGCCGAGAAGCGATGTTTTGGCTAGACAAAAATAAGACCCATTCCACTCGCGCAGGGCATCGAACGACGATAACCGAGCAAGGCAGTGGCCTAAAATCAAATTAAGAAACTCCACTCCAGTTAAAACCCTGACAGCAATTTACCTCACAAAAGGGCGTCAGTCTTTATCGAGACGTTCCTAGAAAGAAAGAAAGAAAGCCAATTCCCGACTATCACACCGAGCCATTCAGAAAATTTGGCGAAAATGTCAAGCCGGGTGTCTTTCGCCGCAGAAAGCCAGGAGCCCTTCGCAGTTCCTCAATTCCCTTTGTGTTCTGTCCCTGCTTGCTGATAATGGCCAATCTCACTTCCCAGAGAGCGAGCGGCTACTTACTTTCATGGTGAAAGTTGCCGGAATCCTCATGCAAGTCTTTCGTCATGAGTGAAGAAACTTTCCTAGCTGTTGAATTCAAGTCCTATTGTCAGTGGTTTCTTGATTTTGCGTTATCTTGTTCAAATTACGAACGAAATAAAATTAAATGGATTACTTCCTTCATTTCTTTTTTAACTTTTATTTTCATTTTATTTCTTCCATTTTGTTACTTTCTGAAAATTGTTATAAATTCCTGAAGCGATGCGTCATTCAGTAAAATGTGTCTTATTATTAAATTGATTTTATATTTCACTTTTATGTTTTTCCTGCAGAATTTAAGTTGTAATTTTTGTGCAAAAAGTGACTCCAGATACAAGGAAATTTTAATTGTCATATTTTCATTTTTTGACCAATGAGATTCCTAAAAAAAGACGTTACATTTTATGAAATGTGCAGACAATCTATAGAAACAGTGAAGATCAAATCACTTCAAATCATAATCTTTTCCCTCTTAAATTATTAAATAAAAAATAAACTAAATATAACTTTTTAGCAATTGTTATTTGAAGTAATTCATAAGTTTTAGGCACATTTTTGAGACGATTGTTTTTTGTTTTTTTATAAATTTTTATAACTTATCTTAGTTATCGGTAAAAAAAAAAAAGAAATATTCGTATGCTTCGCAAATTACCGATTATTCATTTTTCAATTTTGTTGAATTCTTTGTTGTATTTATACAATGCTTATAAATATTTTTTTAAATTTTTATTATCAACATTCTTTTAAAATAACCACAAAACTGTTTCTGTATTGTGGCTGATACTACTGCGGAGATAGACACATATACACCTTCAACGGAAATATAACCACACGGATGAAATGTTCATATATCCAGGGAAACTCTTTCAACACAGTATATACGTACCGTGTTCTTTCCGGAAGTTGGTGTTCATGGTCTCCCACAACCTTCTATCTCGTTCAGTAGTAATATTTTTAACATCCTACCTCGTCTCGTTCTGCCATTCATTCCCATAAGCTCACCATCGCTAAATGTCCGTATCCGTTTTCCCTTCATGTGTCCAGTGTGTCTCAGATTTTCCAAGCTGCCCTTCCTCAGTATGTTTCCATTTTATTTAAGACTTCCTCGTTGCTTACACGCTCCGTCCAAAGTACAGTGTAACCCGGATATAAGAGAGTTGTCGGGACGGAGAAGTCGTCTCTTATATCCGGAGTTTCTCTTATATCCGGAGTTTCTCTTATATCCGGGTTACACTGTATTGTCAGGCAACACACAGATACAACAAACAAACAAAAATAACATAAAACAAAAAGTCTTATTGATACGCGTGTATTTTCTTCTTGAGTTTGATTTCTAGTCAGTGTGCATAATATTTTAATTTCCTCGATCGAGTTCTGACGATTGAGAACCAAAATGGGTTGTCTCATTCTATAGGATTTAGGGGGGGGGGGGGTATATTTTCCTTCTTTCACCTTTTTTTCTATTTCCAACTAATGTAGTTGCTGTTGTATTTTTTTTGCCTCTTTTTATTATGTCTTTTTTATTACCCCCAAAAATCTACTTGACATTTGGATCGTCAAAGTACAGACGATATTGTGATTTATGGATTCATTTGTTTTCTACGCTTTAGCAACTCTTTGTCGGTTATTTAAAGCCAGAAAATACTTTCAAATTGTAAGAGTTTTTTTCTTTTTTGAAAATAATATTGATTTAGTGATACACGTCTTACTAATTAACCCATAACTGGGGGAAGAAGAGGGTGATTCATACTTTTCCCAAGGGTATTTGCGCGTAAGTGAATACAACGAATCTAAATGGAATTGAAACTCAGCTCTCCGATTAACAATTCCGAGCCATTATTCATTACACCACCTGTACATCCAATCTTATAGCGCCTGTTTTCCCCATGCGTTCGCTTATCTAGGTACAGACCAGGGTCGACGTTGATAACTTCGGTGATCGTACAGGAAGCGGTGTTTCAAAGTCGTATGACCGCAAGCCCCGTATCTTATTTTGATGTTTCTAATTATACTACACTGTGTACATTATTAAACTTTATTGGTAAAAAACAAAAGAAAAGGAGGTAGGCTGACAAAGGCAAAAGAAAGGGAGGTGCGCTTGCAAAGGCAAAAGAAAGGGGGGTAGGCTTGTTAAATTTGTAGAAGTGTTTCATCTTTCGTTGTTCCTCGGTTTGTATTCCACGTTGCCTTATAAAACAAGAGAAACTTGTTATATTTCTCATTAAACGCTTTTCATTCATTTACTTTAACCGTAGACAAACAACTCACTTCCCTTAAAAGGCTGCTGACTAAAAACATCCTTTATGAATATCAGACCAACTATAAAGCAAATAAACATATCGGGGTTGAATTCTTTTATGAATGTTGGTTAATTGGGAGATTGTAACATATTTTGCTCTTTTGTTGATACTTCAAATTTGTTTGTTTTTTATTATTAGTTTCATATTGTCTCTTACGTAAACAATGGCGACTTCCGTTTCTCTCTCTCGTTCTCTTTACTTCACTCTATCAAACTTTTCAATCTATTCTCACCACGTGACTTTTGCTTGTTTCTGTTCTGGTTTCGTCTTATAATTTCTTTTCTTGGCCATTTTCTTCTCTTCTGCTTCTATCTCTATCCTTTGTCTTTACCGACCCCTTCATCTTTCTCTTTTGTTAACAACAGCTCAGTGTTCCTTCGTTCGTTTTTACCAGTTTATTGTCCTTCTCTTTGTCTTTACCAGTCCGTTGTCCTTTCTTTTGTTTTTACCAGCCTATCGTATTTTGCTTTTACCAGCCTATCGATTTTCTATTGCCTTTACCAACCTATTGCCCTTTCTTTCTATTTACTCGCCTATTGTCTTTTCGTTTGTCTTTGCCAGCATGTTGTCCTTGTCTTTACAAGTCCTTCTTCATTCTTTCCTCATTACCGACAAGTTTCTTTTGCCTTTACCAGCCTACCCCCCTTTCTTTAGTTTTTACCAATCTACCTCCCTTTCTTTTGTTTTTACCAGCCTTCCTCCCTTTTATTTACCTTTACCAGCCTACCTCCCTTTCTTTTGTTTTTACCAGCCTTCCTCCCTTTTATTTGCCTTTACCAGCCTACCTCCCTTTCTTTTGTTTTTACCAGCCTTCCTCCCTTTTATTTGCCTTTACCAGTCTACCTCCCTTTCTTTTGTTTTTACCAGCCTTCCTCCCTTTTATTTGCCTTTACCAGTCTACCTCCCTTTCTTTTGTTTTTACCAGCCTTCCTCCCTTTTATTTGCCTTTACCAGTCTACCTCCCTTTCTTTTGTTTTTACCAGCCTTCCTCCCTTTCTGAGCGATATTTATTCTGCTATGTACAGAAAGGTGGCACAAGGCTAAAATGAGGAATGGGGAAAAGGACGGTCTTCTTCTGTCTTAAAGTTAAACTTAGCTAGCCACAAACACTGACTCAAACATACAACAATATTCCTTACACCAAAACACCCTATTCTTACTTAGCTTTCTTACTACATACACCATAATACCTCATTGTCTCTATGAAAATCCAAACTAGTCCCCATATTAACAATTCATTGCCTGTGGAGGAGGGGAATAAAACAACAATTTTAAAACTAGCCCCAATGAGTATTGAAGCCTTATTGAGCTCCAACATGCCGCCGTGTAGTCTTTTATATCTTTAATTATAGAAGAGTTACAATAGAGAGAGTAGGTAGCTCGGACAAATTTTATCACCAGAGCAAGTATGACCATTCGCTGGTCTAGTATTCCATTACTGTAGGCTTTTGTTTGAATGAGCTTTATGAATATCAATAAAATTTTACGCACGAATTATTTCAAAATGGGTCTTGTATAATAGAAAGTTTTCTCTGTCTAAGCTCAAATATAGAAACGAACTTTTTTTTAATTATACACAGTAAATATTTAGTTGTAACACTTAGTAGGTAACTGTCTTAATTCTATCGAAGTGCCAGTGTTAACCAGTTTACTTTCTTTTAATTTTCAAATCTTCGCAAATCTCTCAATATCACGTAATGTCTCTTTAGGTCACGTCCATTCTTAACTTCTACAGTTAAGGTTTTAGATACCGCCTAATCCTGGTGTACAAATAAATAAATAAAATAAAATAAAACAGGGAATTGGGTTGATTCGTGAGACGCCATCTGACTCCCTGAAATGCGCAAAAGAAAAACGGAAAATTAAAAAAGAAAATGTTGATAAGGACGGTGAACGCTTCTTTTTCTAGCTGAGTGGAGAGGTTAGATTAGATAAATTTGATTTCTATACTTTGATGTCATTGTACAAATGCATAACATTACCTCAGCTCCAACAAATGTGTAGCTTTATAAATCGAAAGAGGAGAACGGTATAGCTCATTAGATCTTTTAACAATTTACATTAGTAAACTTATTTACTAAACATTTTATAGTGTGGCTCAAGGTCATGGGATGTGTAAAATACCTCTTATTCCTAAGTGGTCACCCATCTAATTGTAATGAAATAGTTTGTGCCATTACTAATTATAAAAGAAGACTTGAATCTCCATTGCTTAACATTTTATTCACGAAGCGTTTTCAACGAACTCTTGAACCTGGTTTTTGTCAAAGTATTTTACAACGATCGAAAAAGGTAATAATCGCTTTGTGCAAGGGCAGGTGGAATAGAACAGACCAACCGAGTTCCAAAATTGTTTTCTGTGTTATTCTTTCTGCCTTGTGTTGTCATGGAGGAAAACAACATTTTTTTTCTTTAATCCACTGTGTACACTGCCACTGCTCTGCAGGGATTCAGTTATGTTAGTGCACACTAAATTTATTTTTAACTGCCAAGTATGGTTAGTAATTAGAATGATACATTCATCATTGCAATTGGTTCCGCAAGACGAAAATTGCCGTATTTTCCGGCTTACAAGACGCACTTTTTCCTAAAAAAATATCCTGAAAAATACGTGTACGTCTTCCAAGACGAAAGTAAGGCAACGCCCAGGCTCAAGTAAGCTTGGACAGTCACCTAATTGACGACTGATAGGGACGTGGATTTGTATGTTGAGTCATTATACTATAATATTAGCTATCTATTTAATTCAGCCTTTTAAATGATGTACCCTCACTACTTAGCTGTTACAAGTATTTCCAAGACTATAAACCTTCCTGGAGCCGAGCCACAAGCTTAAATATGCTCTGTTTACTGGTAGCAGCGGGAGCCTTTCTTCACTTGCCTAGTATGTCATTACCATAAAAACAAAATAGGACGAGTGATTAATGTAAACAATACGTGGCGCCAGTATGTGAGGGACGCATGGTGAATGTGTTGTATGAGAATGACTTTTTCCTTAGAAATTTCTTTCCAATATTAAGGTTATTCTTCCAAGCCGCAGCGTCTTGTAAGCCAGAAAATACGATACTTATGAGTCAACCTAATATTTTTAAAACGTATTTCACGCACAAATGTGGTTTCACAACAACCTTTGAATGAACTTATTAAATATTTACTTGGTGAAAAGTATAGACAAGCCACATAATAATAATTGAATTGTTTTTAAGTTTCAAACTCCCTAAAATCTTCCTCCAACAAGTAACATTAATTCTGGTTACTTTTATAAGATATCAAAATGAACAGTCCTCTTTGTTGTCATCTGACATTGCCGTTGATATTAAGATTTGTCGCTTTATTCGGATGTAAAATGGAAAGAAAATCAGAGTCCGAAATAAAAAGACAAGATTTCTTCTTCATTCAAAGAACCCAATTTGTTTGACTACCTACGAATGCAGGAAAGTTTTAACACCCGCGATTTCTGTCTCTGACTGCCTTACAAACTGACCACTCTGAATAGCTAGTAGCTTTATATATTTTTTCTTGATCAAAACTTTGTGTACTTAAGTCACGTGACAAGAATACGTACTATGCTTTCATTCGACTACGTATAACACTGATGTGTGTTCTTTTGAACCCACCATCCATGTCCCGTTGTTAAGCTATGCAAGAGAATCTGAAATAATTCCAACAGCCTACTTCATGATAATAGCCTGAAAAATACGTGTGCGTCTTCCAAGACGAAAGTTAGGCAACGCCCAGGCTCAAGTAAGCTTGGACGGTCACCTAATATTACTACACTAGTATGCCGCGCGATCATCTTAAGTGTGCTGCGAAATATTGTCACGGCATACATATACATATATATATATATATATATGTGTGTGTGGAATTAGTAATAGCACAATGTTAGTATTTGAATAAATGAATAAGTATTAAACTTTTTCAAATAATTCTTTTCACTATTCTTCGATTATGTTATTTTAAGTTTTAAATAGTTTGTTTTAATATTCATTAAGATGAGATGAGCGTCTGCTTATCACACATTCGGCCAAACAGTGAAAAAATCGCGAAAAAACATCAGGCACACGTTTCATACTAAATAAACTGAACAAATAATTGAATAGAAACATTGAAATAAAATTCCTATTTGTGTGTGTATTTTTTAAATCTATTTTTTTATTTCATAACACATAAAAATGTATGCTATTTAAATATTTTGCTAAGTGTAGCGTGATATTTTCATTTGCTCCTAGGTGTTCCCTTGCTTAAAAAGGTTAATAAACACTGGTCTAAGTTGTCTTCTTACTGGATAAACATGAAAAGAAATTTGTTTAATCCAATGAATTAATGTCTGTTTTTTTAATCAAATCTCTTCATTGAGTTCTAACAGATTTGCAGCGACAAAATATCTACGTGACTTTCACTAATTAACTTATCTCTATATCAGAATTTTACTTTGATTTAATTTAATTGATTAGCGCATTAGTTTTTTAATTGAGCTTAACACTTATTTGAACACGGAATCACAAACAGCGTCACATCAAATTGATTCTATTCACACAGGTTACCTGTAACCATCATCGCTACTGACAATATAGATGGTAGAATGATAATAAAAAACAAAATAGTAATAAGCTTTAACTTAAATGACGAATTTAATCTATCACCTGTAATGATTGCCACTAAGAATAAATATCGAGAAATTTAAATAAAAGATTATATGAGCACAAAAAGGATCATTTATAAAACAACACACTCAATGAATTACTCGCTCACCGTAATGCGTCTTTGATTTAAAAAAAAAAAACGCCGCTTTAATTAAAAGAATAAAAGCAATTTACTAAGGCGAACGGGATTTGCTCGCTAGATCATCCAAGGGAAATTTAAATCTAGGTTCTTATAACATTTCTTGGTAGAACTTCTATTATCACAATGTGGGGTACTTAATAATAAAAGTGATAAAAACAGAAGGAAACTGAATGAAATCGCCTAGACTACATAAACAGACACGTCTGAAAATAAAGTTTAAATTTAAATTTCAACGTTCCACACCTTCAAAGTGTTGATAAATCGTAAGAATCAAATCACTCACACAATAAATCACCACACATGCACATTCCTACTGATGCAAAATTATAACCGATGCTTGCTTTTTTTATACCTTTTCTCTATATTTACTACACGTACATAATTCCACCAAGAAAAACTAATTTAGTTCGATGAAGTCCTTCAAGAGGACTAAATGCGTTACACAGATTTTTTCCACTTTGAGTATTGTGCTCTAAGTTCTGAATAAACTGTCCGAAGTTCATATTTTCTTATTTTTGTTCAAGTAATTTCGACTTTCGCAGTCATTATCAAGAACCGATGTGATATCGGTAGAAGCTATTATTATACAAAATAAACAGGCCGCGTTAAATAAAATACCATCCTGTGTCTATAAAAAAAAAGATATATTTTAGATGATGCTTTTTTGATGCTAAACATGAAAAAATTCAAGTAAATTTTTAATAAATACATATATAATAAATACATATGTAAATATATATAATATATATATAATAAATACATACATATATATATATATATAATAAATACATACATATATATATATATATATAATATATATATAATAAATATATATATACATATATATATATATAATAAATATATACATACATGCATATATATATATATAATAAATACATATATAATATAACATGATCTAACAGAGAAATAAATAAATTTTCACCAATAATAAATCAATGTTATTGGTGAACATTTATTTATTTCTCTATTGGATCATGTTATTTAAGCCATGGCAATTATCTGTGGAAAATAATATCGAAAAAGAATGTCCTCCAAATCTGAAAAAAAAAGTGAAAAAATCATTAGACGCTTAAACTTAATCCAC
>OZ038485.1:64570361-64575361 GCA_964036315.1 Acanthosepion esculentum
TGATAGGCATCAGCAAATAGTCAACAGGCCTCCTTTATTGAACCCTCTTTTTATGACCCCCTCCCAAACAAGCATTTTTAAAACTTTCTATTGCTTACTTCCCTGGTGACACCTTCCATTGGCGGTCTTCCTCAATTTAAATCCACAGTATATACCAAAATACTACTCCTTCTCTTTCTTTCTTTCTCTCTCTCTCTCTCTCTCTCTCTCTCTCTCTCTCTCTCTCTCTCTCTCTCCACATATATATATATATAAATATGCATATAAGTATGTATGTGTGTGTACGCGTATGTGTCTGTATTCCTGGTTGAGGATTGCACTGAGTCGTGAAACAGCCAGTCACCATGCAAATTTAATTCCTCTGGTAATATTTGCCGTTTCTTTTTAAGGACACATTCACTATTCATTAACCGAAAATCCAGTGCTACTGTTGGTTGAAATTTATAAAATCTTTCTATTAAAGCAATTTTTCAGGAAAATAGGTTTCGCAAGTCCAGTCACGGGAGGCACGGTGAAGTCATGTATGGAGGCTCGGATTGAGGAATCGAAAGCTGAGTTCGAATTTCCAGTCGAATCCATTACATTCACTTACGTGTTAATACCCTTGGGAAAGGTATCAATCCTCTTCTTCTCTGTCCCAGCTATGGGTAAATAGCAGGAGAGACCGAGTTCTATAGCCTTCGATGACAACAGGTCTACCAGAGAAAGAAATGGCAACCTACTACAGGAAAAATCTGCCTCGTCAGTCATGTATCGAAAGATACATGATCGCCTAAGCGTGTATCACGCATGGTATATAACTGATTGAACTACAGTTACTGTTATTGATCTTTCCAGTACTGATGAGTGTTTCCTTCCTAACTTTTTGTTTGTAGTAGTGTGGAATGTCAACATCTTGATTATGTCATTATTTTCTCTTCTCTTTTTTTTGCCATCCTCGGCCATGTATACAGACACATACGCGCGTACACACACATACATACTTTGATATATAGGAAAGTGGAAAGAGTTTTCGTGTGTCCTAAGAGACGAAACATCACACAAAACCTTTTTCCACTTTGTCATGCATCTGTCCTCCAAATCTGTTCATGATATATAAACATTTACATATCGTTATCCTATACATATATTGCCCTGGGCAAGACGTTAAACTACGTCCAGCAGCAAGACCTCTGATCAAGAGGTTTTGAGGAGCGTGGAACCACCTCTTAATTGCTGGTGTTCCCAGGTCCACCCTGACCCGGGGCGGTAGCACCTGTTAGGGTCCCAGGTATGGGCAAATAGTTAACTATTACCAGCAATACTTTTTTGAAAAAGTTATTATCAGCAATACAATTTTGGAGGAAAAATATTACCAGAAACAGATTTTTGACAAAACAAAATATTATCAGCAATAAAAGATTTTGTCGGCATTAAATAACTCATTGAGGTTGATATGCCGTAAAACAAAGTACACCAAACCAAACCCCATATATATATGTGTGTGTGTGCATATATATATATATATATATATATATATATATATATATATATATATATATATATATATATATATATATATATATATATATATATATATATATATATATATATATATATATATATATATATATATATATATATATATATATGCACATATATACACATACATACAAACAAACACATCTATCTATATATATGTATATATATACCAAGGAATCTTTTGTTATATCAATCTTTCAAGTGAAGGAAAAAATTCGAAATCTACAACTTCGACCTCTATCACCTCTTTTCCCAACATGGCTAACGGCCATGTCATGTTGAAAGACCAGTCTCCGTACCATCACTGAAGTTAAGCAACGTCGATACTGTTCAGTACCGAGATGGGTGACCGCTTGGGAATAACTGCTGCTGTTAATTTTGATGAACGAGTGATGTAATGGATAATTTTTCGGAGTTGTTTATTGAAGAGCTGAGTTCCAATTTCCGTTGGTTACGTTATATACACATGCGCAAAAGAAAGGCATGAATCCATCTTTTCTCCCCACAGCTATTGGTTAATTAACAAGACTTGTATCACTAAACCATAATTATCTAAAAAAAAAAATTTATACTCTAAAAATACTTGATGACTCCCTTTGAGCTTGGGGAAAAGGAAAAAATCACACGGAGCCAGGTGGGTGAGTAGGGAGTACTCCAGTACGGCGATGTTCACCAAGAGGACCCGGGTTTTCCGTACGCGGGAGCCATCAAGAGGGCCGTGAGGACGGAGCTGTGGAGAATCCTGCGAGAATCCTTCCAGGTGTGCATAGAGGCATGGCGGAGAACGATGGGAACGTGCGTTAGACACGAGGAGGGTAATTTCGAAGGGGAAAACTTGTTTGTATTTTGTGACTTCAGTCCTATTTCTTTTCTGGCACACCTCGTAAATGTTTTCTACTCGAGGCCTAGTATGAACTTGATGCCTAATAAATGTTCACGTGACATGCAGAGGTTTGGTGATTCCCCGGGGCCAACTTCTTGATTGCATGCCTCTAAGACTCAAGTAGGGGGCCTACAGAGCCTAGTACTGAAAAATGGGAGAATGGAAGACATTTTAAATATATAAAAACAGATGAAACATTAAATAAACACATGATTTAAATTAAATTTTAACTAAAATTTTATTTCACTTTTTAATTGGATCTCCTCCCGATATAGATTCCCGGGTCCGCCGCACTCTCTGCTCCCACCACCACTTCGGTACGCTACTGGGCCGCATTGAGAGGAAAACCGTCCATTGTGACTGGATCAGGATCTGAACGATAGTTATCAGACGATAGTAGCATGTCGTTTTTTAGGTATTAAAAGTAACCAGTCAGTTATTTCCCCATTGAGTGGTTAGAGCTAAATTGGAGAATAAATCGATTACAAGGCTCCAATCATATTGGGTTTTTTTAAGAGCCTACATAAATAATGGTATCATCTGCATTGATGTTGCAAGTGAATTGAGAAAAGTTCCTCGGAAGACAACTGTCATTCGTAATGGAATTCAAACAAGCAACCTCTTGGTTAAAAGTCCGCCGCGCTATCAATTGCGCTACAGGGACAAAAATGAAGTGACTCAGTATTGTTACTAGTGAATATATTTATCCTGCAGCAGGTAACATCGGTCTTAGTCATGATAATGTAATTTCTTCTATCGTGTCAAAAGGTGGGAGTTACATTGATTAAAACGTAGATCTACCATTGCCTGTCGCCTTTAGCTTTTCTTGTTAACTCCTGCCCTTGTTAGCCGACAACTACCGTCTGTACGTTTTTGGTTTACCCTCTCTTCTCACAAAAGAATCATGAAAAAAATCAACCACATGACACTGTTTATGAATGTCAGGAAAATAATAGGTTTTCTTTTCCTTTAACAGATACTTGGTAAATCTTGTGGATACTAGTAATATTATCTTCACGTTTGAAATTTTTATGAGATGAAGCATTGTCAGCCATTTTTTTTTCGCTAGAATTTCTTTCATTTTAATTTTAGTTTGCTTTTCATTGCAACTAAGAACTTTTAGCGGGACTCAAAGTAACAAACTTTAATTCTTTCGAATTAAATGGCATTTGTTTTCTGTTTCTCCGTACTCTTTTCTGTCAGTGGGAAGTTTTCATAGTACAAAATAGGCGTGACCAAACTTACTTAATGTAAGAGCCACATACGATAAACTTCAGATGTTTGACAGCCGTAAGTTATGAACAAAATTTAGACATACGTTTTTATTACATACACGTTTTGTTACAAATTTTTATATAAATATTAAGAAATACATCTATGCAATAATATTTATTCACGTAAACAGTTTTTCAAATCGTTAATTTGTATTGGTTTCAGTAATCACAAAGTACACATATATGCTTCCCACCATTCATTCCCTCGGCACGAAAGAACTCACTCAGTTCCTCACTCAGACCTCGCATTTTTTTAAGCTTATCACCCCAAGCAAGGCTGGAAGCCACTAGCACGCAAGGGGTTACAGAAGGTTTGGAGGAAGAGCAGATAGGAGTGGTAAAGGAGAGGATGTGGAGAAAGATGGATCGATCAAGGCAAGGCGGTTACAGAAGATTTGGAGCGAGAGCAGATAGGAATGAAAGGTGAAAGGATGTGGAGAAGGGAAGTGGATAGATCAAGGCAACTGGAGATGTCGATTGACGTTACACTTAAATAGTTGGAGATTGTATTTGTCAGGGAAATAGGAATAAGGAAGGGAGTTCCACAGGCGAGATGTGCGAGACATGAAGCTATTGGAGTAGAAGAGACGTCTACATCTAACAGTTTCAACGTAGGTTTTAAATTATTAAATGTTTTTACTGTGAACATTAAACTTTTGTTTTAATCCAATGGGTTCTCAAATTTTCACCCAGTAAATAAGTATAAAGTCTGATTTTTTTCTTATTTACCTTTTATATTAAACGGGAAGAAAAAAGGAGCTCAGCCAATATATTTCCACGAGCCGCAGATTAAAGATAAAAGAACAGCATGTAGCTTGCGAGCAGCGGTTTGGCCAACCCTTGTATAAAATAAGCGTGCCAGTTAAAATAAACATTCCGCCGAGAATTCTTATATAAATTTAATAAACACGCAGTTCAAAAGTACAAGTAATGACAAGCAAATTATGTTACTGCAACAAAATGTTTCATTTTATTATATTTTATTTAAAGAGAATTTACATTTTGTCACTAATTTTTTATCCTTTTTAGATTTTTCGAAATTTGAGTTTAAAATGTGATTATGAAAGTAATAGAATCCCTAAAAGATTTGTTTTAATAAGTTATTACATTAGTAATGCGATTAAACAAGTGGGGGTAAAGAATTAAGGACGGTGCCGGTTAGGCATAAAACTGCACCTTCCTTGCTTTCTCTGATGCAAATTTGTCAATTACAACCTTTCAACATCGAGGTCAACAAAAAAAAAAAAAAATTGTCGCTGGCATCATTTGAAAACGTCAGTCTGGTGCCAGTGTTCATCGTCGTTTTGGCGCCCGATACCAAA
>OZ038485.1:64580361-64600361 GCA_964036315.1 Acanthosepion esculentum
TCCATCTACGAAATTAAAAGGAGACACGTTTTATTAACGAAGAAGGGGCTTTTGTGGGTTTTTTTTAAAAATGAACATTTCTTGTGTCAAATAAATGTATGTCCAGTTCGAGTCTGAAAAGAGACATAAAGGTCCATGAGGGTGACGTTACTCTATTTGATCCAATAGACTCTGTCAAGGTGACATCCTTTGAATGTCACATGTATTTCAAGTTGTGTAAATACTTACAAGTTGTCAACTAATTCAACGATGTACAATTAATGAGACGACAATCACTCGTAAATTCTGCAATCGTACACACACACAAGCACACACACACAAGCACACACACACAAGCACACACACACAAGCACACACACACAAGCACACACACACAAGCACACACACATATCTTTGTGTGTGTGTGATAAAATATAATTTTAAGATATGCTATATCTGTGGGGTAAACTGCTCAATATCAGGGATAGAGTGAATGTAAATATAAAAGTGGATACTGAAGTCAACACTCAGAGATGACAATCTGTTTCATGCTAAAGGCAATCGTCGGGCAATGACGATTACGTTTAACATCAAACAGACTGTCGCCTTTGGGTTCTGACTCTCTTTGCTTTTACTGGTTTTCTTCTTTTTCTTCTTTTTCTTCTTTTTCTTCTTCTTCTTCTTCTTCTTCTTCTTCTTCTTCTTATTATTATTATTATTATTATTATTATTATTTTCTTTTTATTTTATGGAAAACCTTTTATGTGTCCCCTTTTCCTCTTATGGTGTTTCTCCTGATGGTTTTCCCCAAAAACAAATTGAATAATGAGAAAAAATGATGTTCCATAGGCGGAATTTTGAAATAGAATCGTTCATAACCATCTTTGTTCCTCACTTGCTGAGATGCTTCTGCAGAGAAACAAAAATGCATCTTTCCCGTGAATAATTGTTTTGTCCGTATGTAACAATTCATAATATATATATATATATATATATATATATATATATATATATGTATGCAGGTGTGCAGTGAAATAGGAAAGAACACGTTAGGTAGATAATCCGGTGTTCCTTAATATTTAGCTTTATTTTCAAAAGGACAGTGCTCCATACAGAAGTAGAGCTTATATTATAATAATATTTTTAGTTTTTAAAAATATGATTCCTCCGCTACATAAGAGTTCTCATGTTTCAAAAGCGAGAGCCGAGACCCCTAACATAATTTTTTAAGTTATGAAGAGTTAAGGCGTCTGGACCCGCTTCCTTGTCAAGCGAGAGTTTGGGAATAAGCTATATTTTGGTTAGCTGGACCAAAATATAGCTTATTCCCAAACTCTCGCTTGACAAGGAAGCGGGTCCAGACGCCTTAACTCTTCATAACTTAAAAAATTATGTTAGGGGTCTCGGCTCTCGCTTTTGAAACATGAGAACTCTTATGTAGCGGAGGAATCATATTTTTAAAAACTAAAAATATTATTATAATATATTATATATATATATATATATATGTGTGTGTGTGTGTGTATGTATGTATGTATTTAATCATTTAATTCCATGCAAGGCGATGCAGCCACTAAGACGTAGGGGGTTACCGAGTGTGAAGTAAATGCTATTAATAGAGAGGACAATGCAAAAACGGCTTTGAACGAGACAGACGATGAGTATTTACGTTGCATTTTAACTATGTGAAGGTCCGGGTTGACAGAAAGACCATTCCACGCGTGCAAGATTAGAATAGAACTTACAGTTACATCTGGTACTTTAAAGGGTAAAATGATGAAACCTAGTTTACCGGCCCAGCCCAAAAGGATATCCACATAAAAATCCTAATATTTTATCATTTGGTCAGACTTTGGAAAGATGCTCAGGCCGAGAACTTTTCAGCACTACATCGTATATGCACACACATATATTCCCAGCATCATTTAGCAAAAAAAAAAAAAATCATTTTAGCACACTTATCTACAGAAACATTTGTATGCGTGCGGCCCAGGCAGAAAAATAAATGTTTATCTTGTAGTGAACAACTGTTTCAGAATATAGCAATTTTTATTTATTTATTATTTAAGCAAGGCTGGACAAAGTACGGCCCGCGGGTTTGACGTTATGATTTTCAGTGGTCCGGAAGAACGCAAAAACTTTTTCTTTTTTAAAAAAAACGAAAAGAAAAAAGTCCATTAAAAAAAAAATTGGTTATTTTTTAAGTTGGATATTTCACAAAATAGTAATCTATTCCAAATAAGAAAAAAATCAGAACCACATACAGTGTAACCCGGATATAAGAGAGTTGTCGAGACCGGAGAAGTCTCTTATATCCGGGTTTATCTTATATCCGGGTTTGGTCTATTATATATACATTAACACAGGCTCTAATTTGGAACCAGAGAAAATCTCTCTTATATCCGAGTTTCTCTTATATCCGAGTTCTCTTATATCAGGGTCTCTTATATCCGGGTTACACAGTACTTTAATACTGCTCCTGGTCTCTTCAAGTCTACGGTTAGCCGTTATTTTTCTTGTATAACTCCATAAACTTCGGGCACCTCGGCGAGGTGGAATGGTTAGCAAGCTTGTTTCTCTAAAACAGTCACGACTGAATAGTGAGTTCCATCCTAACTGGGTACTCCACACTTTCGGCCGCGTGCCACATCTAAGCTACGCTTAGAAAATCACTTGGGCACCTCGAGACGGTGCAATGATTAACAAGTTTGTCTTGCTAGAACAATTGCGACTGATTAATGAGTTCGATCCTCACCGAGTGCCCCATACGTTCGACATTGTGCCACGTCTAAGCTACGCCTGGTAAATAACTTCATAAACTTCAGTTCTTGCTTTTTCTTATGCTCCTGCAACACGACACAGTAACCGTCTGCCTAGAGTTGAGAACAGGAGCATAAAAAAAGATTTCCCAGAAATGCATGGCGATTCAGAGATTATAAATAATCCTTCTGTGGCTACCCTACCGCTATTTCTATGGAGAATATTGAAACTAGCTAAATTCTTTAGTTCCCCCAACTCTCATCCTACCACGAAAGACTCCTACTCAACGAACCTCCTTTTCTTTTCGTATTCTTTTTGTAAGTGGTAAGTTCGGATAGCTTCTTCAAAAGAAGAAGTTGCTTTGTGGAACAGAATCCCAGGAGGATGCTTTCCCGACCACTACAGTCTTAACGTCTTCAAGTCTATAGCATTTCAAGTTCAAGTTGGATTAATCAAATTCAGTGAAGTAACGGATAGCGGCTCAGATTGAAGAATCGGAGAGCCGAGTTCAAATTCCAGTCGAATCCATTACATTCCCCTGGAAAAGGTATGAATTTTCTTCTCCCCCCAGCTATGGGTAAATAGCAGGACGGACCGGGTTCTATAACTTTGGATGGCAACTGGTCTACCGCAGAAAGATATGGCAACCTACTGCGGGAAAAAATATCTGGCTCGTCAGTCATGTATCAAAAGATACATGATCGACTAAGAGTGTATCACGCATTGCACATAACTGGCTGACTAAACAATTTCAAGTTGGACTAATCAATTTCAAATTGATACTAAACAAGTTCGACTAACCAATTTTCAAATTCAGACTAAACAATTTCAATTTTTTTAGGATCGTGGTTTCCGGTTCTTTCTAAAGTATTTATCATTCTCTTTGCATCTTAGTGGCATTATCACCTTGCTTGGGGTAAACTGATTAAAACGTAAGTATTGTAGTTTCGAAAACATTTAGGAACTTCATTTTTTTTTTTTTTTTTTTTTTTTTGCAAAATATACTTTATTTCAAAATACCGTAATTCACACCACCGGGAATATTTTAGCAGAAAAATGTATTTTCTTTTCATTCGTTCTTCTGCTCTTAAAACAAATACAGAAAAAAATTTTTTTTTTTTAAATGAACGTGCACGGTGACTCATTTAGTTTTCCGTTATTTATTCAAAAATCCTGGCGAAAATCTTACAGACACTGGATAGCAAAACCGTCTCGAGAAACAAAGCAAGCAAAAAAGTCAACGAGTGATTTGATGCAAGCTGTTGGTGGTCTTGCTTCTCAGATTTCATCATTATTTTCGCTTGGTATCATTATGTAATCATTTATAGGTGTACAGGTTTCATTCTGAGGTCGCCTAGGAGATTATTCTGAAATGCAAAGGTGTGTGGGAGGCTGTCCCTTCAACTTGTACACCGACTCAAAACAATTTCTTTACTGTATAATGCGCAGGATCTTCTTTAAGCAAAATTGTGCATCGGCTAAGTGCGCATTATATAGAGGAAGATTCTTCCTCTTTGTATCAAGTGCCTTCATGATTAGGGTTATCATAGCCCTCTACGACTTCCTATCTTTTTGAAGCTTTAAACAACTCTGATGCTTCTTCTCCCATGTACCACATCTCTTCCTGGCGTAGACGATGATGGCTCTCCACAATTTCCTAACTATAGTAGTTTTAAGCAATGTTTGTCCTCTTACACTCCTGTGCGCCGTGTCCTTCCAGGACGTGGGTGATCATAATTCTCCCCAACTTGCTATATTTTGAAGTTTTAAGTAATGATTGTCCTCTATACTAATTCTTCCATATACCATATCCCTTCAGGACGTGGGCGATTATGACTCTCCACAACTACCTATGTGTCTAAGCAATGTTTGTCCTCTTACTCTTCTAAATGTTCTATCCCTTTAGGACGTGGGCATCATGGCTTTCCACTAATTGCTGTCTTTATCTCCTTACTTTCCTTTCCACTCTCTGTTCTTCCATCCTTTTACATATACTCTGAGATAGGTTATTCGATATTCCCTCTGCAATTCTTGCCTTCAATATATCCCGTGAGTGTCAAATTCTCTAAGTCCTCTTTCCTTTTTACTAGAATTTCCTCTGTCTCTTCCTGCGATGTCCTTTTTGTTCTCATTTTCTTTATTGCTCGCATGTTCCGTAGCATAGAATAATCATTCTACTTCTATTAAAAGCCAGCTAAATAGAGGTGGTGTCTCAATAAAATCACTGTTTCGAATGCAAAGAGAATCCACTCCTCTATCAATTCCAAGATAAATCATAGCTGTATAAAAAAAAATACAAATATAAGAGATAACAATGTGAAAAGGGTCAAGTCCTTTGGGTCGGACTTCTTGTCCAGTAGGAAAGGACATGCGCGACAGGTGTCACCTGACCGTCATTTGCAACAGACTGAAATATAAGGGAATTATGTCAATGTGGGATACTGAGAAATATCAAGCATGAAATTAACGTTTTAAGCATTAATGTATGTTAAACTTGAAGGAAAAATAATGGGGACTTCATAAGTGACGGATTTGTAGTAGACCAGCACATAAATAAACTGAAAGAGAAATGTTCAATAGATGCATTACGGTAGTATATGCACCAACGGCTCAAAGCACGGATCAAAAAATTGATAATTTTTATAGCACGTCAATGCAGATCGCAGGAAACTGCTATCATCGTGGGAGACCTTAATGCGAAAGTCGGAAAGGGGAAAGAATGAAATAGTCGGTAAGGGCATCCTGTAACGGATAACCCAACGACTGAAAGAACGAAGGTGAGGATATTAGTCCGAAAATAAATAGTTTAAATAGTACAAGCTGTCATCTCCCGGGACTACCTCGAGTTAATTCTCTCTTCATCTTCGTTAAAACTTCGTATCATTCCGGTCGACGAACCCACACGTACATCCACGCGTATAAAGCTCTGTTGATGAGCAGTTATTTGTTCACCTTCCACCCTCATCCCGGTTTTCTGATATGTGCCTCGTAGATTCTTTGATAAAATCATCGTTTACAAGATAAGTCGACAAGGAGCGGAAAGAAACGACCTAATCTCTCATCCAGACATTATCCATATATTCAAAATTGTCCTGACCTACTTCCAGCAAGACATATCTGTGGCTTTCATCAGCGCCAAATTCGAAACACATGAATGAATGGTATGTTGCTCTTCCAAGAGTGAAAGAGAAATAGACTGTTAAACAGTGCTGCTGCAGTTCATTCAATATTCGGTTGGTTTATTTGGAATCTTTTTTTTTTTCATCAATTCACCCCAAGCAACGCGATAATGCCACTAAGATAAAAGGGCTACTAGGAGTGAGAGAGAGCGAGAAAACGTTAGAAGGAACCGGAATAAAAAAATTCTGAACAAGAAACAAGTGATAAATCTCTAGTCCTGTTCAAAAGACCGGGAAGGAGTGTGAACCGGACGATAGGCGAACTTATTTACTCCGACTGAGGAAAAAATAGTAAATAAAATTTCAGAGCTTGGGTGGAGACGTTATAAGTATATAGTTGAAGTAGACTTTTAAAGGAACTGGAAATCCAATACTAAAGAGGAAACCAGGGATTAGCTTCAACTCCTGACCGGGAGACTGGGGACGAGTGTGGCCCAGATGATAGGCGAACCTATCTACTCCTATTAAAACTTAAACTTTCGAATCTACTATAACCAGTTAGTATAACATTTCCAGTTATAAAAGAGAAATTACAAAAATGTATCTTCTTGACATGCGCAAACGTTATCGACAATCAAAGCAAAATGAATTAACTACGAGAAATAAATATGTAGTTTGAGTATTTATTGAACTTTAGCCGTCTTATCGGGGGATGAAATAAAAAGAAATAACCGCATAATTCATTAAATTTTTGACTTTACCTGTGAGAATATTTAGTTTCGTAGTTAAATAGTGGCTTTCAAAAGAGGGTTCACAAATATTAATGGTTAAACAACTCTGTCTATCAATCTGTCTATCTGTCTGCTGTCTGTCTATCTATCTCTTATAATCTGTTTATATCTGTATATATATTTACCTCTCAATTATCAATACTTAATATTTTAAACAAGAACTTTTAAAACACAAATATTAATGGTTAAACTAGTCTACTATCTATCTATCTATCTATCTATCTGTCTGCCCGTCTGTATATTTGGCACAATCTGTCCATATATCTACCTCTCAATTATCAGTATTTAATATTTAAACAATATTTCATCTCATCATTAAATGTGTGTTTTTCAAAAGGAAATACACAAACATTAATGGTTAAACTAGTCTGCCCTAACTCTATCTATCTATCTATCTATCTATCTGTCTGTCTGTCTGTCTAGCACACTTTTTTCATATCTGTCTATATATCTATGTACCTCTCAATTATCAATATTTTTATAATTTAAATTATTCAAAAGGAGTTCCACAAGTAGTAATGATTAAACGATTTTGTCTTAATTCTATCTATTAATCTATTTCTTTGTTTCTCTATCTGTCTGTCACAATCTATCTATCTATCTATTTATCTATCTATCTATCTATCTATCTATCTATCTATTATAATCCCTTAATATCCTCAATCTGTTCATTATCTATCTATCTATCTATCTATCTATCTAATAAATGTGAATGTCAGTGTACCACTTTGTCACACATTTTCAACTTTACTCCTAGAGGCCGTAGCCCAACATCACATACCATTTTGAAATCAGGCAGACTCAATGAGCAAATTAAAAACATTCCGTGCCGGATTAGGACCCGAATCCTGAACTTTTGGATTCCCAAATTTTCATTACTGCGATTGTTTTCGGATTCCGCCATCTTGACTTTTACTGATAAAAACAGTAAAAGGGACACAATTCTCTAACTTTCAACGGCTCATGTTCAAATGAAAAAAAAATACTGTTCTCAAATTACAATATTTCAAAATAAAGTTTACTCCCAATATACCATATCATTTTGGAGTCAGGCCGACTTCTTGAGCAAATTAAAAAACATTCCGGGCTAAATCCGGACCCGCAATCCTGAAATTTTGGATTCCCAAAGTTTCATTATTGCGATTGTTTTCGGCGATTTTTAACGTTATTTTTGCGACGAATCTTTTGTACGATAATAATTTTTATAACATGGAAATAAATATGGGAATAATAGAAATTGATTGAGAAATCCAGCGAAAATCTCCCATGAAATAAAAGCAATTGTTTGTACGGACGGTAAGGACATATGTACATCAAATTGTCTTTAAATTAAAATGGCGGCAGAAGAATTATCCTTGAATTTTTAAAAGGTAAGCTTAAATATTAATGCAATACTTAAATGCAGCGATCAATTTTAAGTTCTTCTGTAGTTTATTGTTGCCTATCTCATCTACTCCTTTCTACCTATTGTGATGAAGGCCCAATCAAGAGCCCTCCACAGGAGCTAGCTTAAATGCCGTCTGCTAAAAGCATTTAAAGATATTCAAAATAAGGTCCACAAATATTAATGGTTAAACGATTCTAATCTATCAGCCTGTCTGTCTATTAAAATTTATCTGTTTGTCACAATCTGTTCATATCTATTTATCTGTTTATTACCAATATGTATACTATAATTAGTCTCATAGTTTAATTAGGGTCTTCAAAGAGAAGTCCAAAATCATTACTGTCTAAGAAATAAATAGCTATATCTATCTCTCTCTGTCTGTCACACTTTATTTATAACTGGTGAAATTCTGAAATTATTGCGTGGTTCATGCTATAACTATGAATCATCTTCAGTTGTTTTTTTATTTAATTGTCTTTTTTTTCTTCTTTTTAGCAGGGGTCAAGGAAGATTACTGTAAAGGTTTCATCGATGCCCACGGCCAGTGGAATAATGGCTTCTACTGTCCGAGGTGGTCATCTGACCCTAACCAAGTCTACTGTTGTGGAACCAAGCATGATCGTTATTGTTGTAAGCCGCCTGGGCAGGAGTCGATCACGGGTTTTTCTACAAACAGTTTTCTGCACGAAAACGGCCCCAGCAGCATAGCGTAAGTATAATTAGGCTTTACGCTTGTAAAATTCATCAAGCGATAAAATACCTGTCGTATTTTCACCATCGGTGAAATGTATCATTCCGAGATCTGAGATAAATCAGAATTCTGAGATAGTTCCGTATTTAGCGCCGGTCGCAAATATAGTTCCGAGATTTGAGAAAGATCTGAGTTTTAAGATGGCTCCGTCTTTACCATCGATGAAAGGAGTCAGTGTTCGTGCATATGAATAAGCCAGGAATGCAAATGCTGCTTACTAAGGCAAGCCGATATACCTGCCAGATCTTCTCTACTTGAAAGACTGGCGTAATCTTCGCGGCTTCATATATGCTGTTGTCGTAAACTGTTGAAATATCAAGATATATGTAGATAATACCCTATGACTACAGTACAATCATGTGCTTATAAAATTTCCGGTGCAAATATGTAAAAATCAACTTTCAATTGAATATTATCGATAGTATATTTATAAATTCTACTAAGTCGGTGATACTCGTTATCACAAGTTAAGGAAAAGCAAGACTGGTCTACCGCAGAAAGAAATGGCAACTTACTGTGAGAAAAAATCTGCCTCGTCAGTCATATATCGAAAGATACATGATCGTCTAAGCATGTATCACGCATGGCACATAAGTGACTGAAATACAGTTACTGTTATTGCTCTTTCCATTATTGATAAGTGTTTTCTTCCTAACTTTTAGTTTGATGTAGTGTGGAATGTCAACATCTTGATTATGTCATTATTTTGTCTTCATGTCACTTTTTTTTTTTACTAATACTCACTCAATACAAGACCCAAGAGCCACTCAAGGTAGAGGGTTACTACGTGGTGTTGTATGAGCGTAAGGAAGAGCAAGAAAGGGACTATGCAGGCTGATTTCCAAATTTGTATTTTACAGTATTTATATTAAATACATTATTAAATATGGCCATATCTTTGGTTTGTTCAGTGTAAGCATCTGCATAAAAAAGAAGAAAAATTGATTTTTTTTTCCTTTTTACTTTGTAGAAAAGCCTTTTTTCTATAATTAAAAAAATAAAGTCCTGGTATAATATTATCAGTAATGATATTATTATTACTACTGTGTATGTTCAGTCTCTAAATTATTTATTAACATTTTTCAAAATACTTTAAAAGAAAAACATATATTTCTTCTCCAGAGAAAAAAAAAAAGATTTATGAAAGTTTATTGTTTCTAAAGCAAAAGATATTAATCCTTATGATCTTCATTATAGAAAAAATCGTCAATGGGTCAAAACGCTAAAAACGTTACATTCAACAAAAGATTAGGAAATTCAGTAAACATTGTGTACGTTTTTATGTATGAGAGAGTGTGTGCGTGAACAATGAGAACAGAACAAAATTTTAATAAACTTTATTTTTCTCATGAAATTGGCATGCCGCTCAGAAAACTAAATGTTCCGCCTGCAGCTCGCGGGTCTCAGTTTACCAATGACTGTCCTATACTTTTCATCCTAAAGCCCATCTGCACCGGGGTTGATGTAAGTTGTTTACGATAATAAAAGAGATCCGCTAGTCTCAATTATAAAAGTAAATCCTTAAAAAATAAAAAGTTTCCAACGTATCTGTTTCTTTAATGTCTTGAATATTTATTTATTTATTTTGGGCAGAACTCCAAATAAAGCCGCGACCAATTCTTCCTCTGTCGCACCCCAATGTTATTTGGATTGCAACATCACGACTATTGCGGCCTTGACCATCAGTATCAGCGTCCTTCTCACCCTTGTGATGTTGATCCTGTGTTGGGTGTGGCCACGATATATGATGTACCGTAATCGGAAAAGGACTGTGCAAAGTAGGTATAAATTTACATACTATAATAAAATTAATATCAGAAATGAGTAAAAAAAAATATATATGAATGCGTGCATGGCTCAGTCGTTACAACGTTAGCGTTCCGATCATGAGTCTGAGGTTTTAATCTCACCGTGTTTAATTTCACGAGTTGATAATGGGGAGCTAATCTTAATGCGCGGCGCAGTTGGGAAGTGATTAAAAATCATATTACGTATTGACTTGTGAGTGTAATTGGGTAAACGAAATTGCTTCGAAGCTGCCGGTGTTTATGCAAGCACGAAGTCAGAAGCCATCGTGACTGAAGGTTCGAGATACTGGTCTTGTCCAACTACTGATTTCTCTAGATTATACACTCACTCCCAGAAACTGTAACTGAGGTCCGCTCACCATAGGTGTGGTATTCACTACAGTTAGGATCCATATGGGTTGAACAAACGCAGACCTCTGCAGCGGGAGAGGTCTGCAGACAGGCATACACTGATACGTGTGGCAAAACATACTACCACTACTACTACTACTACACACGCACACACACGCACACACACACACATACATATATATATATATATATATATATATATATATATATATATATATATATATATATATATATATATATATATATATAAGATAAAGAACAAATAGGAAATGTTTATCAATCCAACACGTTTCACTTTTATTCAAGCTGCGGATTTCGATCCACATTTGATTCAAACATATATATATATATATATATATATATATATATATATATATATATATATATATATATATATATATATTTAAACACTTTATACATATATAAACACCGTATACACATATACATATTTATACATATATAAACACCTTAAACACATATAAACACATAAGTCAACTTGCATGCTTTTCAGATTCACAGCTAAGTATTACGAATGCCACACAGGCTTAACTTTGAACGAAGAAAATTCATTCTGAAATGCTACTGGGAGTTCTAGTTGCTTGAATTATTGAGTAAGCTTAAAAAGGTGTATACATTTCTTGACTCACCCTGTATATCCATCCATCCATCTATCTATCTATCTATCTATCTATCTATATATATATATATATATATATATATATATATATATATATATATATATATATATATTAGAATTGGACATAGTCCGACAATTTATTTAAAGACATTTATATATATTTTGTTTAACGTTCTTTTTTATAGATACAAGTATTTAAGCAAATGCTCTGTTTATAATAAACAGTATTAAATATTAAGTATTCAGGCCGGTAAATGTTATTTAATACTGTTTATTATAAACAGAGCATTTGCTTAAATACTTGTATCTATAAAAAAGAACGTTAAACATAATATATATAAATGTCTTTAAATATATATATATATATATATACGAGTAGATAGGTTTGCCTATCGTCTGATTCGCGTACCCTCCGGTCTTTTGAACAGGAGTAGAGATATATCCTTTTTTTTTTCTCGTATGGGATTGGGTTTCCGGTTCCTTCTACATTCTGAATCCACTCTCTTATTTATCGAATAAAAATATTGATTGAAAAGTAAATTTTGTTAAATTAATTTAATCTTTGTATGGTTTACAATACTTCCTGGGAAAGGGAAGGAAATAATCAATTGGTATGGACTAGAAATAAATTCAGTCTTCGAATAGGAGAATAAAAAATCATCCACTTGTTCTTGAAAATGATGGCGTCGATTTCTGTTGTTTTTGCGCTTTGTGTCACACAGAATGTCTGTACTTATGTGCCTGCAGAGGAAGCAATTTTTGCTGATACTGCTTATATAGTTGCTAAAAAGGGATTACTTACTTGCATTCTCATCTGATGTAAAAGGGCCTATACAAAGGTAGGCCCTTATCCGAATCCTCGTGTGATACGGAATACAGCAAAACTGGCTTCTTTAATTTGAACTCTTCCAAAAAAGTCTGTCTCTCCTGTTAGTTTTAAAAGAAGCTGCCCCTGAAGACATGCGTCCCGGACTCATGGTCAATTTACCTTTTGGTATTTTCACTCTGATGTATGGATTGACATCTAAAAGGCATGCATTAACAAGAACCGCCTCTTATATATTATATTAAATATATTATATTTGGTATTAATTTTGACAAATGTCTGCAAGTGACTTCCGTCACTCTGACGGTATGCTTTCGCCCAAATCTCTGTCCCTGCCTTATTTAATTATATGCTTTTTTTCTTCTTCTTCAGAAATCACGGATGGACTCGGTGTACCTCGAACTTTAATCGCTAATACCAACGGCATGACACTCGTCTACCAACTTCAGCCAATGACATCATCATTGGTCGGCCCTACGGAAATTCACCAACCGATGCTTCTAGACCGATCGAGCCGAACCACTGAAACGTCTCGATATGCCGGTAAGTTGAAAGTACCAGAAATAGGAAAGGACAAAATAAATAAATAAATAAAAATCTTATTAATAATAACAGTAAATAAATTACCACGAATTATAATTAAAAAGCATTAATATTAATGGTAAAATTATTTCGAATAATATTTGCAAATTGTGAACGCGTGTCTCGTAACTAACTGTACATTCCAGTATGTGTCTTGACTATATAGACTCAGAACTGGAATTCCATACCTTCCGACCAAGTGGCACTTGATTCCGAAAGTCTTTATTTACTTATGTATTTACTGAATTTGATTTTTCCTACTTGTGGCTTTGAAGTCCGCAGTTCTAGGTTTTACTATTTACACAGAAAAGCTTCAGTCCCAGAAAAAAACAATTTCGAGCCCACTTGACTTTGCATGTGTCCTAGCTAATCTAACAGGGATCCATTGCGCCACAGTAAAATACATCATATGACCTATGCTGGGAACATTAATATATACCTTTGTACGCATCTAAAACTAAATTATATTTTGACATATTAGATCGTTGAATGCCGTGCTGGTATTTCTCAGAGCAATAGGAGTTACTTGGTTGGTCGTGTCTGTCTCTGGTACAAATAACATGCGACGGGTTGTCGTAGTACCAGCAGCATGAAATAATCACAGACTTGACCTTTTCAGATAGGTTGACTCATGTCATTCTCGTACGAAACCAACTGAGTCGAAATTTGAACTAGATTCGAAGATTTTATATTCCGCTGTGGATGCAGACTAACACTTCATCTTGACCTTTCTTGCACCTATGTGTTTTTCAATTGAAAACTACATAACGAATGACGACAGAGCACTGTTAATCGTTTTCAGGGTCACACCAGAAACCCGCACGGCTCATAAATACTATCTATCGCTGAAGATGCTGATAAGAGGGTCAATTCCTTGTACTGCTTCAGAAAGCACCTGGCTCCTCTTGTCATGCCCTATCTTTACAAGAGCTAAATCAGACGAAAAATGGAATATTACTGCCATATCTGGGCGGGAGGTGCCTAGCTCTCACTTTCCAGTCTTGACGGAGTTCAAAAGCATCTACTTGGATCTGCGAGTGATGAATTATTTTCCACTCTGCAAACCCTTTCCCACATGCAAAACGTCGCAAGCCAATGGACACTCTATGGCTATTTCTAGGACACGCTACATTCACTAATTCCGCCAGTGCAGACCTTCATAACTTTGATGCACCTTGCTACGTACACTGGTTCGGCTCATTTTTGGTCAGAATCAGTTTGGACTTTTTAAGTAAAGGGCACTTAACTGTAAAAATTATTTGACAAATACAACGTGAATACCTTAATATATAATTTTATCTATCCAGTAATCTTAAATTTTTAGGATAATATTCTAAGTAATCTAATATTTTATTGAATTTTAAATACTTTGGCTTCATAGTCTTACTTACAAAGACGTTTGTTGAGGATTTTAGACTATAGTTACTACACTTATTTTCTAATGCCGGGTATCGACGTCCGTATTTGCAGAAATCGACACGTTTATACATACCAAAAAAATTCTAAATTCTTTTTAAAATGCTACGGGTTGCTAAATTGTAGTACGTTTTTCCATTTATGATTAGTAAATATAGTTTTTATATAATGACAATATTATGTAACTACTACAAATGAATGCATAATTTCAAAAGAATTAAAACTTTATAAATTATTATAATTAAGATTTTAAAAAAATAAAAAACAATTCTTGTAAATATTCATTATTCCTCGAAAAGAATTCTCAAGAAAATAATAAAAACAAAATCATAAAAACAATTAAAAGCTTTTCTAATTAAATAATGTCTTAGTTTTATTGCCTTTTTTTATTTTACGATTCAGAGCAAATTTTCTGTAACTAGCAATCATGTTTGAAAAAAAATTAATAATTTAAATTCTGCAAGGACTTCTCTTTATAACTCTTATAAGCATAAACCTCTACAAAAATGAATTATTCATCAAAATGTCATAAATTAAATAATTATGGGGATAACAGATGTAAAAAATATTTTACCAAGATTTTCTAATACAGAAACATTTATCAAATAATTTGTCAATATGTCCTGAAAGTTTTATTAATATTCAACGATTATCAGATTTTCGCAAGAAATTCCAAATCAATGTGTTTTTCAACTCAAAAACATCTCAAAATTCCCCATACTAATTTACAGTCATCCGTTAACATAAGGAAATCAAAATTTTTAATCAAAATTTCGGAAGTTCTAAAATGAATTAAAAATATAATTTAATAATCAAGAAATCCTTTAGTCTTCTCTCTTAATAATAACAAAGATTTTGAACATATAATTTTATTTTTATTAAGTTTTGGTCATTTTTTTCCATCTTGTATGCTCATTTTTAGCGAATTCTAGGATGTGCGTAATGTGAGCATGTCTGACAGCGATCTGAAAAACGTCAAGACCACCCCCACCTGTGCTTTGTTAAGAGAACATCGCTACATTATGTAAAGCTACAGTCTTGACACCGAAGCAGAATGTCAGTTACGTATATATGTATGCTCGAACGCATGGATGTGTAACTGCAGCTAACCTCAGATTATTTATATGGGTGCGTTTGTACGAATTAACATGCATGCACCTGTATGTATGTGACAGTGTCAACAACAAAAGACAAAAGAAAATTCCCCCTCAATCACACACAAATAATCAAACACAAATAAGCATAAATAGATCCACTTTTGAAAAATAAACCAGTCTGATGATCGCAAAAGCGTGAAACTCGAGGTTACAAACTACTATCTATGCAACTGAGTGTATATATATATATATATATATATATATATATATATATATATATATATATATATATATATATATATATAAAGACATTTATATTATGTTTAACGTTCTTTTTTTTTCTAAGAACGTTAAACATAATATAAATGTCTTTAAATAAATTGTCGGACTATGTCCAATTCTAAAATATATATATATATATATATATATATATATATATATATATATATATATTATTGAATATAACAGACAATGAATGTCTATTGTGTCCGATCATAAACCGTTCTAATGTTCGAAAGTTTGCTTTAATTTCTAATGAAAATACAAACAAAAATTATTTATTAATTTGGCCCTAAGCTTTCGACTTACATGGGCCATCCTCAGAGTGGTTATACAGACATGAAACAAAGATATCCACCGTCAAAGATGTTGCTATGAGACGATAACGATCGCGGAATAGCAGACGCAGATCGTAAATTCAAGATGCTGTTCTATGACGTCATACACCGCGATAGACTGAAGTATTACAACCGAACCAATGTATAGATGCAATGTAATGTGTTGTGACTAGTTTGAAATGTAATTTTGTTGAGTGTCGGTTGCTTCGTTTTAATGTAGATGGCCTCCAATATCTGAAGGTTCTTTTTACTGTGTGTATGTGCAAGTATTATTGTATTTTCAACTAATATCTGTCTGATATTATGTACATGGCGATGTTTTTTCTAAGAAATGCTGTTTAATAGAACTAAGATGAGAAAGATGTCTACGGGAGAGTGTGGTTGTAGTAAAACCAATATATGTAGTGCGTTTCTTTACTAGCATGAGAGATACAATCTCTGGACGGGCATGTGAATTGATATACTACAATGGATTATTGTAGAGGATTTAGTTATGTGGTTGTAGGGTTATCACTGAGTTCAATTGTTATATATATATATATATACATATATATATATGTGTGTGTGTGTGTGTGTTTGCGTGTGTGTGTGTGTGTTTGCGTGTGTGTGTGTATACATATATGTATGTGTGTGTGTGCGTGAGAGAGAGAGAGGTGTGGTTGAGTGTAAAAATATTATCGGCCTGAATCATCGCCCCAAATTTGATCAAATGGCCAACACACAAAGTAAAACGATAACAAAAACGTATAAGCATGAAACCTATTGAAACTACGCTATTTTTATGATAAAAATGACTCTACTGAATGAAGTAAAAAACATAACTAACACTCGTGTTTCGTCGATTAATGTGTAGAACAAACCGGGCCAACAGGTTCACTGCAGATCCTGTGGGAGTGTGGACAGGAGTAAGAGGTAGTCGGGATTTTGTGTTCGTATGTTCATAATATCTTAATTTATTACTCAGATGGACACATGCCTGTTGAGAGTTGGGGGGGGGCTTGCGGCGTAGGAGAAGAATCGTGCATCGAAAGAAAGAAAGAATTGAGAAAATGCAAAAAAGGGTAAGATTAGAAAGAAAGAAATAAAGAAAGAAAGAAAGAAAATACAAAAACGTAGGTAAAAGAAAGAAAAAAGAAAGACCATTTGGTAAATAAAAGAAAAAAAGAAAAATAATTGAGAAAATATAAAAAGAGAGAGAAAGAAATAATGAAGAAAAATTGGAAAGATAGATAGAATTAGAAAAAAAATATAGAAAAGAGGATAACTGAAAGAAAGAAAGAAAAAAGAAAGAAAGAAAGAAGAAAAATTGAGAAAATACAAAAAAGGGATAAAATAAAAAAGAAGAAAAAATGTTAAAATAGAACAAAGAAAGAAAGAAAGAAAGAAGGAAACAATTGAGAAAATACAAATGTAAAAGAAAGAAAGAAAGAAAGAAAGAATCTACTGCAAAGTGAAAAAATGTTATAAAAGATAGTGATGTCAGCTAAGAAGAAAAAAAGAATTTAAAAGATGATGCGAAAGGCGATAAAATGAAGTCTAAAGAGCGAGAAGAAAAGTGGACAGAAGCAGAGTAAAACGGGTGAATATGAGATAAAAACAAATGTAAAGAGGAAAAAAAGACGAAAATAGATGAAGAGGGGAACTCGAAAATCTCATGAAGTCAGTGGGATGGGAGTATAGTTATGGAATGGTGCTGAGGAACGAAGAGAGAGATGGGACATGGTGTGGTAGCGCCAACTGATTACAGATCTTTGATCGAGATGTGTAAACACATTTGAAACGCAAAGTTGCTGCGGCCTAATCAGAAAAATCTCACTCTCCCCAAAGCACTGGCACGTGTTTGCGCGCCAAAATTTCGTCTGTAGGTACGTGTGGGAATGCTTACACTATACCACATCTCTAGGTCTTTCGCCCAACAACACAACCGGCTTGTCTTGTTCCACAAATAATCCAACTCCAAGGACTTTTACAGTCTGAAATTTTAACCCAGTTCCAAACGATTTTGCCTGTGAAGTAAGCGAAGATAAAGAACATTATCTGAAGGTTATATTGGGTGGAGTTGGTGAATGTATGTTGGCTGGTCATAAAGTATGGATAATATTAAGCTGAATTTTTATTGGATAAAGAATTGTCTGGCATTATTCATTTTTGGTTAGTATTTATTTGATCTTAATTTCAGTTTTTTTTTTCATCTAAAGTTGTATATTATTATTATTATAAATAATAATAATAATATAATTGTGTTCGTTACTCGTTTCGTTAGTTTGCACGACCGTTACGCCCTGCTAATACCTGATAAATAATGGACTATTCCATTTTGATCACGTGGAAAGAGGAGAAATGACACTACTTGGTTACAGTGAGACGACGAATTATAAAAAAATAGAAAGAAAGAAAAAATGGGAAGACAAACGTTTTTAACGACTGTTTCAGTGAAATGAAAAAGGTGTTAATTCCAAATCTTCATTTTTGTATATATATATATATATATATATATATATATATATATATATATATATATATATATATATATATATATATAAGGCGTTCATATTTATGACTGTTATTGCAATATTTTGTTAAAAATGTTATGCTCAAATTTAACGATGTGATAGGGAAATCTCTACGAATATTTTATTGTCGTAGTATTCCTCATAAGCCAATCAATCGTTAACTTAAGAATTAAGATTCATCAGAATATTAAAATAGTAGAACCAAGAAATTTTCACGTAATAATA
This sequence comes from Acanthosepion esculentum, assembly GCA_964036315.1. Lineage (NCBI taxonomy): Eukaryota > Metazoa > Mollusca > Cephalopoda > Sepiida > Sepiidae > Acanthosepion > Acanthosepion esculentum. Next base: position 64,599,221 of record OZ038485.1, read on the forward strand.
ATAATAATAATAATAATAATAATAATAATAACAGTAAAATTTACTGTCACGCTTTATCTCTTAAAGTGTTAGAACAGACCCCAAAATAGGGTATTGCAGCTATATCTGGGCGGGGACTACGCAGTCCTCATTGTCCGTCCTTGACAGCGTTCAAAAGCGATTTCGCGGCCTTGTGGCTGATTAATTATTTTCCACCCTGCAACCCCTTTCCCACAGATGAAACGTTGCCAGTCATTCACGACTCTAACGCTATTTCCATGGCAAATGTGCAGACGAGTTATATTCCCTAGATTCACCAGTTCAGACCTTCACAGCTAAGAACCACCATGCCACGTACACAGGATGGACTCATCGTCATTCCATTTGTAAGGAGGAAGTACCACCAAGAACTGTTAGTTTGTGAAACGGATTCCCGAGGGGATGCTTCCCTGATCACCGCAATCTTAACAAAGTCTAGGATCAATTGTTTTCTATAATATACACTTCTTAATTCCCTCATTTACGCCATTACAATAACCGTATTCACTAATCCTCTACCTTGAGTGGCTCTTGCGCTTTGCATTGAGTGAACAATAGTATAAAAATATAATTTATTATTATAAAAATATTGAATGAAATAAAAATTCTTAAAAATTTTACTTGTAGATAATTTAGTTTAGTTTGGCACAAGGCCAAGAGATTTGAACTCATCACTTTGTAATAAGGATCTGCAGAATCAGCTTTTTAACCATTAAACAAGGACCTAAAATTTTCTGTTCCACATGTAAGGAGGAAATTCCACTTAGAAAGTCTTTTCCCAATAATTGCCAATAACAAGACCAAGTGGAGACGCATTCTTGTAAGGTCAAAGGCCATTTAATCTAGGTTTATACCGGGCTTTATAGGTATGGATACAATCAGTGCGGTGATGACACGGCATTGCTGGGCGGAAGGCTTCCGAGTGCAATCAACGACCACGTGTCTGTGGCCAAGACGACTCTTCAAGTTGTAGAACATCGGCTATGGTTTGACGTGGAGAGGGATGGGCCCCGCCAAGTCTGGTTGACCGTAACACACTACGCATGAAGGAATTTTCCAGTTTTCAACCCAGATATTTTAGGGAAATGGTTCAGCAACGCAACGACCCCGCCCGGTCATGGGA